>JADMNL010000023.1:581455000-582061666 GCA_016271365.2 Neoceratodus forsteri
TACTAGTAAATGGTATCCTGTCAGGTAGATTAGACTTAACTAGGGGCAGCCATCGGGGTACCTACTTCCCCCCCGCTTTTTGCATTAGCGGTGGAGTCACTGGTGGTAGCACTACAACATTGTGGAGAGATTAGAGGGGTGGGGGGAGCGACGGGCCTAAACACAATTTCAAAGAACCATTATCTCCTAGACCCACCCACACTGGATACTTGCCTCAGACCTCTTACCGGACTCCATAAGCGATCAGCACATGATCTACTCGGTAAGGAAGGTCTTTAGACCAAAGCCACCTACCCCAAGAACCCTTCTAACCCATTCCTACAAAACCCTGGACCTTTCCTGTCTCCAACGGATACGACCATCACAGTCCAGGGGCCCTCGACAGAGCTCTGAGCTAACGGTGTACCTGGACTGTGATGGTCTGTCTTTTTACTGTGAACTACAGATTTGGAGCAGTAAACCATTCTTGTGCCCTATATATGTTATTTACATGTAGTTTGGATTTACCTTGCTGGGTATATAGACACTGTCTTTGTGCCTTTTTTTTTTGTTTGGATGGCTAACGCAGTGACTGCACCAGGAGTTCTGCATTATGTTGCATGAGCTCTTCCTGATCTGGAGCTTAGGTGAGGAGTGGACTGGGCAAGTTACAACAAAAAAAAAAAGGAAAAATATATATTTTTGCAGAAGTTAGCACCAGGGGGAGTTCAAGTAAGAGCTACAGTTGGGGACAGGGTCAGCGGTCAGCAGCACTTGTGAAGCAGCTTGTTCAGGCTATATGCAGTTCACTGGCAGGGCTAGCTCTTGCTGTTTATTTTTCTGCATCTTTTTAGTTAATATCATTTTTATTGTAAATTTCATATTATAGTAGTCGATTTGAATAAAAAGGTTACTTACAAGAATCCATAGGTACAAGATAATATTAAAACTTAATTTACCATGGTGAGGCCAAAGTTCATTGTCATCGCCTAGCCAGTCTGGTGCGCTCTTCACACCTTTGGGAATGTCCTTCCTCTTCTTCCAGTGTATTACTTGTTCCTGAGGATTGGACTGGATTATCCAATTACCTTGCTTTCTGAGTTCCAACTGAACTGACCAGGATTTTAGTTTATGCACAGCCCTATGCTCCACAGTTAGGGTCGCCGTGAGAGGCCCTCGTAGGAATTTCCACCGCCTGCTATACCCACCTGGAAAGGAGGTGATCAGGGGGGAGGGGAAGCCTCTAATCAGGCTGTAAGGAGGCTCGGGTTGGGGGGGGAGGGATCTAAGGTACAAAGGTTTTATCTTTCAGCATATAATACAGTAGCCACTTAGTCCACCTGGATCTACACCTCTCCTCATCATTCAGAGTATGGGTTATTTTTTCCATTTGGTATATTTGTTTTGTGATGGCCCACCAGTCTTGCATAGTGGGGGCCCCTGGAGTAAGCCATTGTTTAGTAATGGCCTTTTTGCTGGCCGTTAAAAGAATAGCTAGGAGGCAATGGGTGTCTGAATCTCTAAAGTCTCTGGGGAACTGCAGCAGGATAAACATTTGGTTTGTTAATTGTAGGGGTCTACCAAATAGTTCATGGAGCTCAGTCTGAAGGGCGTTAAAAAATGGTTCCAACTTGGGGCATGTGTACATAACGTGTGTGATGGGCCCTGTTTTCCCCGCAACTATGCCAGCATGAGGTTTGTTGACGTGGGGTGTAGTGACTGGTAATTACCGGTGTTTTGGAAGAATCACACAAGATTCTTCCATGCATATTCACGCCATTGATGTGAGCTTGTGGTTCTGGCCGCTTGTTGGCAGGCCATCTCCAACTGCTCCGCCCATAGGGAGTTAAGTTCATCTTGCCACCTCTGACGGATGCTCTCAGTGAGGGTGTCTGAATGTGTCAGTAGCGCCTGATACAAGGCGGATATTAGGTGTCCTTGATTCGGGGAGGCGAAGAAAGCCACAGTTTTAGTCACTAGCGGTGGGTGTTGTGCAGGGTTTCTCACCTCTGTTGGGAGGGATTCAAAGTAGTGCCTTAATTGTAAATATCTGTAGTGGTGAGTGTTTGGCAGTTTAAATCTTTGTTGGACATCCCGGAAGGACCATAGTCTGCCCTGGGTGGTGATCTGAGCTATGTACTCCAGGTCGTATTTGTCCCATTGTCGAAAGGCATGGTCAGTCACACAGGTGGGGAAGCTGGAGAGTGTAGCTATTGGGCTTAACAAGGGAGTAAACGTGGTTACCTGGAAGCAGAAATAAGCTGCTGTTATTTGTTTTAATTTGTTTTTACTTTGTTGGTAATAAGTCGTTGTGTGGAACTGCATTATTACTTCTAACTGCTGTTGGAGTCTAGAAGATCAGGGGATTAATTATAACATGTTTGGATCGGTGCGGTGAGCTTTCACTGTTTATAACTTGTAGCTAATTTTATTATAAGAAGCTGGAACACTTCGAGAGAACGTGGAGAAGAATGTGGGTTATTATTGGGATTTATGGCATCTTGATCCTGCTAGAGGAGTTTGAAATGGGAGATTGTTGTCTGAACTTGTGAGCCCCAGTGAAGTTCATCACGGGAGAATTGTGCTTGGGGAGGGACCCGTCTGTACCTCCGGGAGCTGCGGCCCGCTGTTCTGTCCGCGACCAGACAGGAGTCGCCTTGTTTGTCCTCTGGGGAGCCGGAGGGGAATCGAGGTTAAGCTGCCTTGGGAGTCAGCCATGGGGTTGGGTCACTGAGGCGTCTGTAGCTGTGGGTCGTGGGTGGACAGGAGGGTGGCTGGCTTCGGGCATTGCAGTGGAAGGTGTTTATTCATCCACTCTGTTACTGCATTCTCCAAGTCTCTAACTTTTGGGGTAGCTGAAGAGGATTCAGAACGACTATTGTTAGTGTGGAGCTGTTGTCGTGAGGACTTTGTTGGATTACACATGAATTTTTCGGATCATTCTGTTTTGGACGTGAACTATGTCTTTGGAAAATTCGATTTCCCTTCCCTTCTGGCTTTCTTTATTTGGATATATGGGTGGTGAGTGCTGCACACACTGTTCTACTTTTTAATACTAAGTTACTGAATTTAACTGGGGCTATTGTGGATTAATTTGTGAAGCTCTTCCCCACCATGTGAGGGGTGGTGTTAGGTATATTGCAATTCCAGTTTAAGCTATATACTGCTTGATCTTGCTGGACTTGCATGCATGCATGTAGAGGTGCTGCATTTGTTTCAGAGGAGGTGATTGAATTTTTTTTTTTTTTTTAACAGAACTATAAAGATTGCTGAACTGAATAATACATCTGTGAAGAGTTTTGTTGATGATTGTTTTGTTTGTGTTAGGTTATTTGATTTACTTATTAATTGTGGTTTTTGTTGTAACCCCTGCCCTCTGTGAGTGGGAGAAGGGAGGGGTTATTATTAAAATTACAAGAGGGTGGGTTTATTAAGGGGGTTTAATAATTTTATATTTTAAATATAAAGGAGAGAAAGTGTTGATTGTGTGGGGTGTTTTAACAGGCATAGTGTTATCTAGAATATCTGTAATATGTGCTGGGATGTTAAGGATACAGTCAGGCGGTACTCCCCCTCAAGACTAAAGGATCTCCGTCCATTTGAATATCCTTCACTTCCTCCGGAAGTGTATAAAAACTGCCGAGCTCCTGGTATTTCGAGACGAGGGAGTGTAAGGAGTCGGAGATCCTGGAACTCTTGGGTGGGATGGGAAAGGAGTGGATGGATAGGGACAGTCAGAACCAGGAGACACCGAGGCGAAATGGATACAGGAGGCGAGGTTTGCCTTGTGCCCCATACCAAGATCTTTAACTTGGTCAGGCAGGAGGTGAGTATCCTTGGAATCTCGTCCCTTTCAGGCGGTGTTAAGCAATGCCAGGTCTATTAAAAATAAGACCGCAGTTGTGGCAGATCTTTTTGTATCTGCTGACCTGGCTTGCATCACCAAGACTTGGCTAGATGAAAATGCAGGCCCTGTTTTAGAGTTTGCAGTTCTGGCCGGGTTCTCGGTGATTCGCCGCTTGAGAGTGGACCGTAGGGGCGTGGGAGTTGCAGTCTGTTTTAGACAGGAACTGGATCTTAGGGAGGTACCAGTTGGATGTACCAGTTCCTTTGAGTGTATTGTGGGTGCAGGTGCAGGCTACAGGATCCTTCTCATTTATCGTCCACCAGGTGATGGGAGGGAATTCCTGAGGGAGGTTGCGGACTTCATCGCCGAGAGGGTATTGCAGTCCCCCCCCCCCGATGGTTAATTTTGGGGGACTTCAATGACTGGGTCGACGATGAACTCGCGCTTTTTGGACAAAACCACCTCCAGTTGATGGATTCATTGGGCCTGATACGGGTTGTTACCTCTGCAACTCATGAGGGGGGACACTCATTGGACTTGATATTTCATCTGGGGATGGAAATCTCTGATGTGGAGGCGGAGCCTGTTGGTTGGTCTGACCATCACGCCCTGAGGTTCAGTTTTGCAGCCCCCCAAGGAGATAGTACAGTGCCATCCTTTGGGAGGAGTTACCTTGGAAGGCCTAATGACTGAGCTGGACTTTTCTGGATTACCAATGGATAGCACTGACCCAGGGCCCCTAGTGCTGGCCTATAATAAGGCAGTTGTGGGGGTGCTGGATGTCATTGCTCCATCTCGTGTTCACCTCTGTACTCTTCACCCGGGGCTCCATGGTTTACCAGGGAGATCCGTGGGTTGAAGAGACAGGGTCGAAGACTGGAGGGACGCTGGTGGAAAACTCGCCTGGAGATGGACAAGCTTAGATTGCCAGATCATTGTAAGATATACCAATCAGCAATTCCCCATAAGAAAGCAGAGTTCCTGTCCAGGGAAATTGCTGCAGTGAGAAACAAACGGCCCAGCTCTTCTGGACTTTGGATAGACTGTGCAATCCAGCCTGACTTCAAGCCGGTAGAGCATTGTCACAGTTACAGTGTGAGGAGTTTGCGATGTTCCTCACTGATAAGGTGTCCACCATCCGGGATGAAATCAGCCAGCACCTCCACATTGGGTCTTGCATTGGTCAACCGAGTGGCACTAATGCCCAGTTGACTTGGTTCACCTTTAGTCAACCGGCAGTCATGGATATAGTGAGGATTGTCCAGACTTTGAGTCCAACCTATTATAGTTTGGATCCGGGCCCTACTCGCCTACTAGTGGGGTGTGTAGAGGTTATTGGCCCAGTCCTGACTGGGATCCATCATTGGAGAGAGGGATCTTTCCAGATCCCTTAAAGGAGGCAGTGGTGCACCCCTTCTGAAGAAGCCCTCCCTTGATCCCAGCTGCCCAGAAAACTACAGACCGGTGTTGAACCTTCCCTTTTTTGGGAAGGTTATCGAGAAGGTGGTCGCTGCAGCTGGAGGATCATTTAACCAGCCATAGTATCTATGACCCTCTGCAGTCTGGCTTCAGGAAACGGTATAGCACTGAGACGGCTCTTGTACTGGTACTGAATGATCTCCTGATGACGAGAGATCAGAGAGCTTGTTTCATTTTGGTTCTCCTGATCTCTCAGCAGCATTTGACACTGTAGATCATGGGGTGCTGCTCGAGCGCTCAGGGTTTCTCTGTGGACTGAAAAGAGTGGTCCACAGTTGGTTTCAATCTTTCCTTCAGGGCAGGACACGGGAGAGTAGTGTCGGAATTTATTCCTCGGCCTCACTGCCTGCACTGTAGGTGCTACAGGGGTTCGGTGGTGTCCCCCATGTTATTTGCAGTGTATATGCTCCCATTGGGGACATTATAAGACGCTATGGGCTGAGTTTTCATTGCTGTGCTGATGACTCTCAACTCTATATGTCTTTTGTGCCTGAGCAGGAGTCCGATTCAATCACAGTGTTTAACAGCTGCCTGCTGGAGATGCAGAACTGGATGAGTACCAGTTGGCTTAGGTTGAACTCAGGAAAAACTGAGAGATTGGTGGTGGAGCCAGGGATGAGGATGTTAAGCTCATGGGCGGGGAAACCCTCAGATTTATTTCTGGAGGGGACCCCGCTTATGGCATCTGGCCAGGTGTGTAACCTTGGTGTTATGTTTGATGAGGGCCTGCCCCTGAGGGCACAGGTGTCGGCAGTAGTCAAATCAAACTTTTTCCTTCTAAGGAATAATGCACGGGTGAAACACCTGGTCCCACTCGAAGATCTTCCTATCCTGGTCCACGCCTTAGTTGCCAGTCGTCTTGATTACTGCAATGCTCTTTATCTAGGGCTGCCAGGGGTGGATATCCGCCGCTTGCAGCTGGTGCAGAATGCGGCAGCCAGGTTGTTGACTGGAAGCCCTAGATCCAACTATACAACACCTGCTGCGCGAACTGTACTGGCTGCCTATACAGTGGCGAATCACCTTCAGGTCACATTGCTGACCTATAAGACCCACATGGGTTGGGACCCCACTACCTGAAAGAGCTCCTGGTTTCTTACTGTCCCTCCGCTCCTCCGATCCTCTGGTGAGGGATTGCTAGAGATTGCCAGGTTAACCTTGAAAACATCTGGTGGAAGAACTTTTGCCCTTATGGCACCTACCCTGTGGAATTCTCTACCTTGTCAGATACGTGATAGCTTGACTGTAGAAGGGTTTAAAAGGCTTTGAAAACTTTTTATTCAAACAAGCATTCCTGGAAATATAATGTCTGCTATGTATAAGGCATTTTAATTATTATGGATTTTAATATTGTTATGCAGAAATTTTGTAAAGGCACCTGAGCTCAGGAAGGGCGTTTTATATAAATAATTTACCTTACCTTTTACCTTCAAGTAAAGTCCTTAAAAGACTTGAACGTTTTTAAGCTGCTTGAGTCCCACTGCAAAAGTGCATACTGTTTGTTGTGCTGTCTCCACTCTGGCACCTACAGCAATGTGGCAAGTGGGCTGCAGCACCTTTCGATCACTTTCACTGCAACCCCACGAGATGATTATTGGCTCTGTAGAGAGAGAGGATCAATTACATGTACTGTGGGTGGTGATTGTTCTCAGTGGAGCACTCGCAGTCTCAGAGCCTCCACAGGAGTGCCGTTCTTGGAGCCACACATCTGCATAAGGTCAAGCCCATTTTCAGCATTCTGCAAACCAGCATTATCTTCTGCAGAGGCAGAGCAGCATTCATGACTGGAGAAATCGTCGCATGGGCAGGGAGATGCGTGATCCCGTCAGCACCCAGCAAAGTCTTGGCCTGCACATTGGAGATTTAAGTACAAAGCAGTGTGGCCAGATATGCAACAGGGTGCGACCAGGCAGTGTTTGGGAGTTAAACTGGAGCAGCATTTTTATGACAGGGGGTAGCCATAGTGGGTAGATGATAGGTGTTACAAGGAGGAAATGTAAGCCTGGAGAGAGTTTTTCCAGTACTCGTGTTAAAAGAGGAAAATTCTGAGCTGCAGCCCATTTAGGGAAGACCATCACTGTCTAGAATATGAGTCACAGTGGTAGGCAACAGGGTTGGGAGGAGAAAAGAATTATTGTGCACAGCATAGAAAGCACCTAGAAACCCGTACTTAACAGATATTGCTTATATTTTTATTAAGTAAAGCTGGAAACTAGTGTGCAGTGGTTACAGCAGCCAGAGGTTAATGTGGGCACTTAAGACTTTCTGTTATCTATAGTTAGTGTGACTCTCTCTGTCTGTCTGCTACACTGTACTTGTCCAAGGATGTGACCAGATGAAAGTTAACCTTGTCTGTACGTTATTACAGTGAACAGTATGTAAATACATTTCTGCAGTTGAAAACAGCTACTGACCATGTTGGCAGCTACTGGTTTAAAACACTACTGTATTTGTTTTTTAATCAGAAGTTTAGTCTTACCGTTTGAACCAGCCTCTCAAAATATCTCTGAATTTTATCTTTTCAGATCCGTTTATACTGCCACATCAGCAAGTAGATAAAGGCGCCATAAAGTTTGTCCTTAGTGGCGCTAATATCATGTGTCCTGGTCTAACGTCTCCTGGAGCCAAACTCTACCCCTGTAAAGTTGATACAGTAGTTGTATCCTTGTTGTGGTTTAATAATGTGTATTTTTGTCATGTGATTTCAGTAACAAGGAGGACGGTTGATATGGGAGCTGCGTCGAGGTTGAGGGTGCCAGGTATACCAAGGCAGATTACCCCCAGCGCCTGGGCCCATTTTTCCAGTTTTCCCCCAGTCCTGCAGTGGCACGTGTGGTGGTGCCATGATGTGAGCATGCTATGCGTGTGATGACATTGGTACCTGCCTCTGCCTCTATTCCATTCCATGTCTCTGTTCCTCCAACCACACTGCCATCTGTGTTCACCCAGGTGGCAGAGGATAGAATCATCCCTCTTTGAGGAGGAGGGCATCCTCTGGGACATGTGATCCTCCACCCCCAGCCGGGCTCCCGATGTCCCAAACTCACTAGCGATCCTGGGTTGGTGGCATCACAGCCGGTAGTGCTATTGCTGTGCTGAGGGTCCTGCTTTTTCAGCCGGAGACTCTTGATCAGAGTAGTAGGTGCACAACTGATGCACCCTTTGTAATACATTTCCTTTCACTTCCTATTTGGTAGCAGTGCCTTTCCAGCAGTCCGTGGTCTGCCACATCTCACCATCCATTTAAACTGTTAACTCGGAATGATTTCGTTGACTGCTCTACTTGCACTTGTTAATGTGTAATCATGCATGCACCTCTAAAATATGGCTTAATGCATCCACAGTATGTATTTTTGTCATCTCTCATTGTGAGTTCTGCCAGGCGGCATGGGTCAAATCTGAAAAAGGGACTTGGGCCAGCATACTTAACCTGGCAGTAAACTTACCTAGTAAACAAAAAACAAACAAACAAATTGAGCAAAATAAAAAAAAAAAATTAATCTTAGAGGTGAGCCACTTGGCATCCTGGTTGGGTGGAGGTGTGAGCAGTCCAGCGTCTGGACAACCCCTGTCAGCTAATCTGAATGTGGCATTAGTTGGGAAGATAGTAACTTGCCCTGCTAGCCAGATACATGATGCAGCCGACACAACCCCAATGGATGAAGTGAGGGAAAAAATAATAATACAGAACTTGATTTCCAGGAATTTAACCCGTTGCAAGATTGGGAGCCTTGAAAACTGTGTTTAGGTTGTTGTTGTGGGGGAGGGACAGAAATACTGTAAATGATTGTAGTAATGAATTTGGGAGCCCCCACACAAACAACACAACTTTACATTAGGAGTGGTTACAGTGGACTTGTTCCTTCCCTCCTGGGCCACCAGAGGGCAGCTTTGCATCAGCATGAGCCGTCTCTCTGACAGTCTTGAGGTGAAACTCTCATGCTCTCTCGCATGGTAAATTAACAGACTGCCACAAAACCAGTGTAGGTGTGCTTTAAGCATTAACATTAACTTCATTCTCAAAGGAAGTAAAGGTTCCTGTCACACAGTATTTGATCACCAGGGCTAGAGGTTCGGTGTCAGTGCACTGCACATGCAGGAGACCTGGATTCGGAAGTAACTTCTGTCACACTCTGCCCAGACAGAGAGGGCTGGGATACTTCACTGCGGCACCTACTGCAGCTGAGCTTAGGGGTTCCGTTTCCTATTACCATCTTCATCCCCAACCATGGTAGTGTGGTGCAGCATATTCAAGTGTGTGTGTGTGTGTGTGTGTGTGTGTGTGTGTGTGTGTGTGTGTGTGTGTGGAGGGTACAACCCAACAAGGAAAATCTGTTAATATTTGCAACCATGTAGTAGCAAGTATCTTGTTAAATAGCATGTTTTAAAACCATTGTGTGTATAACTGTTGTGTTTAACTTAAAGTTTTTTATGGTGTCATCCCACTGTTAATCATTTAAATGTTTCACATTAATAAATTCTCATTCCAGGGCCAGCCTGTTGGCACAGTGGTAGAGCTGTCTCCTGCGGCACTGGTGAACAGGGTTCAGAAGCTGGCTGTGGTTGTCATGACTCGCTAGGGTGGGGTAGGATTGAGTATCCTGGAGGATTTCTCTTCTGGGGTTTGGCCGATGTGGGGTGTGGTGGGGTAGGATTGCATATCCCAGAGGATTCTCTTTTCGGGGGTTGGCAGTACTCTGCAGCACCACTGCTTCTTGGGTGAACGCGGGTGGCGGTGCAGACAGAGGAGCCAAAGCTCGGGAGGGGATGTTGGTGCTGGTCGTCACAATGCAAGCATATGGTCTGCTTGCATTGCTGTATGTTTGGCTACGACAGCGCCAGTCACGGGCATTGTGCCAACACAAGGGGCTAAATGACTCTCTAGCTACATCTCGTTCACCTCCGTTGGATCCTTCAGTCCACTGATCTGGGGAGCAAGCCGTGGAGTCCTTGGAGTGGCGGCAGGTCCCTGAGAAAGGTGGGGTGACAGGGCTGGGGTGCCAGCAATAAGATCTGATGGGATAAGTCCCCTAGCTGGCAGAGGAGCAGAATCTGCTGTTTATGAGCCGCCTTTCTCATCATCATTATTATACATGTTTTACTGGATTTATAGGCCTGCTTTCACATGCCCATAACCTAGAGTTTATTGCTTGTAACCAAATCATTTTATTTTGTTAAATTATGGTTGGATGCAGATTACTACTCGCATTATATTGTCACCATCAAATGAGAATGCAGCAAAAACTGACCTATTACCCTGATCTTCTTAGAAGTGTATAGTTTCCTTATCCGTGTCTTTAGGCAGTGATGGCGGAAGGTAAACAGCACGCACTGTGTGTGGGAGTCATGAAGATGTCGGCACAAGACATGTGAGTATCAAGTGACACTGTTAACAGAAATACTTGAGGAGCCTTTGCACAAAAAACATATCTTGGCCTGGTGGTGTCAGAAGGAGTGCAGTGTGCCACCTCGCATATACCCAGGTTTGTGTCACTAGCATAATCTTTCAGCTCAAGCTGGTGGAGTCTGGAACACACCGCAAAGACAGTTCATTCAAACTCTTGGGGGGGGGGGAGGAGGAATAGCGATGCCCTCTCTCACAGTGCTTCATACTGATTGTTAGTCATGCAGCACTGATGGCATGGGTGACTCATGAACTGTCAGTAATGGCCCTTCCTATAGAAGGGGCCTTTGAGGTGATTCATGTGACGGGAGAGGCATGGGGAGGAAATGGCAAACATGCTCAGCGAGCGATGACCGCACCATGCAAATAGGCCTCTAATGCCTTGGGCCGCCTCAGCAACAGCTGTGTCAGCCGCTGTCTCCGAGGAGGTGATGAAGGCAAAGGATGCTTCTTGTTGGCTGCAGCCAGTGTTTGCAGAGTTTTGTTATGCTCTGGCAGAGTGACTGTACCATGCCAGCTTCTGGTGTAGCATGTATACACATTCCAAAAATGGCTTGCAAAATGTACCTAAATAACAGAAGCCAGCTAGAGTAGAGGATTCTTTATTAAAAATGTACCAACATGTGCCAGCCCGTCGGCATCACAGTCGCGCTGTCGCTGTTGATGCTGGTGAGGGTGACCCGTGTTTAGGAACGATCCTAAGTTATCGTGGGCTTGCCGGGTTGGGGGAGGATTGAGCATCCCAGAGGGTGTTGTCTTCCTCTGAGGGAGGGACATCACACTGCTTTAACAATGCCAGCTGAGGCTGCACGGGTGACAGCGCAGGGGTAGCGGTGTGGGGAAGGGGGAGGCTGCTGTTAAGTGCTTGATTGAGGCATGCATGAGCCGCGCAACCAGCCTGGACATGTGTCCTTGTGCCAGCGACCTTGGGGGAGCGGGGGCTAGGGAAACTAAGGTGTCTGAAAGGTGGCATTTTGCTCTAATTTCGCAGGCAAAGGAGCAGAAAGAATATTTAGAAACAAAAAATATACCAGCATTTCTGTCTAACAGAATGTCAGAACTGCAGCCAAGGAGTATTGGCCTTTGGGGTGATTCCAATTTCATGCCCTGCTGTTTATGACACGGCACTGTGTTCTGGAGTGATTAAGACAAGTAACACTTTAACTTTGCACTCAGATAACTTAGTTCATTGACACCAGCACACACTTTTCTTAAATGAATATTGGATGACTTAATCCCACCTTCTACTGTGTCTCATTGGTTAATACCTTCTGAAGGACAGTAACTGAGGGTGCCCGCCTCTTGCTGCTGATTGGCTACACATGCCGCTGCCTCGGAGGCAAGACTACTTGATCCCATCCTCTGCTGTGTCTTGTTGGTTAATATCTTTTGAAGGACAGTAACGGAGATTGCCTGCCTCTTGCTGCTGATTGGTTACACATGCCGCTGCCTTGGAGGCAGAATACGTAATCCTACCCTCTGCTATGTCTCCTTGGTTAATACCTTATAAAGGACAGTAATTCAGGTTGCTGCCTGTTGCTACTGATTGGTTATAATGCCTCTGCCTTGGGGGCAGACCACTTAATCCCACCCTCCACTGTGTCTCATTGGTTAATACCTTCTGAAGGCAGTAACTGAGGTTGGTGCCTGTTGCTGCTAATTGGTTATTCATCTGGTCTTTAAATGGCCCTCCCATATGTTTTTTCTTGCTCTGATTGGGTGGTTCTAGCCTGCCCCTGATTGGTTGACATACAGAAAGTGCCTTTTTTAAAGACACTTTTTTTTTTTTTTTTAAATGAAAGTTGTCTCCAAGGCAGATCTGCCTCCGAGGCTGCCCTGCCTTTGAGACAGGTATGGATAGGGCTGACTCCCAGGCAGGGCTTTAACTTCTATAGCTAAAGACCTGAGCTTCACTGCTGTGCCAGCTTGGTGGTGTAGTGGAAAGGTCTACAGCCTGATAAACAAGAGGTTGAGAGTTTGAATCCACACAAGGTTCCTCAGCTTCTTTTGTCAGAATTTCAGTTGAGTGGTGATCCATGACAGCATGGTGTTACAATAGTAAATATATAAGAGAAGGAATTTAGCTATGCCTCAAAGGCAATATTTGTTTAAAAAGTGTTGCAGATCTGCTCCAATGCAAAACTTTATTGTTGCAATTATTCTTTCTCCAGCTACAGTAAGTCCCTTTTCTCTGCAAGTTTCTCTCTGCCCTACCTTGTTCATCCGTTTGTGTCAGATAGGGTGCCTGTAAAGGCCATTTGCTTTAGCAGCTAGTATGTTTCAGACCACTGCTGCTCTCTGGGCAAGTAAACGATAGTTTGATGGCAGATGAGACCGCTGGCCCACCCAGTCTACCCGCTTTCCTTACCTACATTCTCACTGCAGACCCTACATCATCTATGGATCTGAAGCTCTTTCTCCTTCACCCCTTCCTATCCACTAAGGTTCCTTTATGTCTATTCAAAGCTCTGAGAAGCTTCCCTTCCAGTTGGGTGTGCAGATGAAAGAAACACAGAACACACAAAATATTGCTGCACAACCCACCACAAATGCAAACCATAGACTCAAAATGAGTCAATTCAAATGCAATTTATTTAGGCAAAAAAAAAAAGCAATAAAATGCAAACCTCAAAGTGCTGATGCATGAACCAGGGAGCAGCCAGGCTGGATCCCAATAACTTCAACTGGTTTCACCCTAAGGCTTCCTCAGGAAGTGACTGAGGAAGCCTTAGGGCGAAACTGGTTGAAGTTAGTGGGGTCCTATCTGGTTGTTCCTTGGTCCATGCATCAGTGCTTTGAGGTTTGCACTTTATTGCATTTTATTGCCTAAATAAATTGCATTTAAATTGATTCAGAGTCTATGGTTTGCATTTGTGGTGGTTTGTGCAGGAATATTTTGTGTGTCCTTTATGCCTATCCCTGGCATTCTTGAACCCCACCACTGTTTTCGTCTCCGCATCGTCTGCTTGAAAGCTGTTTCAGGAATCCACCATTCTTCACGTCTCCTGAATCTGACCTCCCTCCAGCTTCATAGCATGTCTCCTCCTTCTTGAACACCTTTTTTCTGTCAGATACTTCCCCCCTGTGAGGTATTTAAAGGTTTCTGTCATATTCCCCCCTCCTCTTTTCTAGTGTGTACATACTGAGGTCTTTTAGTTTCTCCTCTTAGGGTTTTTGATGCAGGGCCTGCACCATTTTCGTTTTTCCTGTGGACTACCTTAACTCTGTCCTTGTCATTCCAGGGATGTGGTCTCCAGAACTGGATGCAGTACTCTAGGTGTGGCCTTAACAGCGAACTATACAGAGCAACACCACCTCCTCTTTTCTGCTGGTGATACCCTCCTGTGCATCCCAGCATCCAACTATCCCTCCTGAATGTCTTGTTGCACTGCCTGCGCCTTTAGGTCATCAGACATGATTGCCCGGTTTATTTCTTGCTTGGTAGTTGTCACTACCACTTCCCCTGTCTTGTACGCCGCCTCTGGGATTCTTTACCCAAAGAACATTATTTTTGCAATGTTTCGCATTGAAACCCAGCTGCCATACCCTTGACCACTCCTCAAACTTTCTCAGGTCTCTGCTCATCTGTTCCCCCCCCCCCCCGAGTGTCCACCCTTTGCAGATTTTGGTGTCCTTCGCAAAGAGGCACACCTCTCTTTAGCTTATCTGCAGTGTCACTTACAAAGACTTTAAATGGACCGGTCTCAGCACTGATCCCTGAGGCACCCCGCTTGTCAACCTCCCTTCCTCAGAGTGAAATCCATTTACCACCACCCTCTGTTGTCTACTCCGTAACCAGTTTCTTATCCAGTTTACCATCATTGGATACACTCCTAAGCCACCCAGCTTGCTTACTAGTCTCCTGTGTGGAATGGTCTTGAAAGCCTTACTGAAATCTAGGTAGGCCACGTCTGCCGCTCCACCCTGATCTAATTATTTTGTCACCTAGTCAAAGAAATCTATCCAGTTCCTTTGACATGCTGCCCCCGTGGTGAACCCATACTTCGGTTTAATTCAGTTTTATTTTACCAGGATAACACTATTGAGACAACTCCTTTACAAGGAGGTCCTGGGAGGGCATACAGTGAACAGATATAATTTTAGGAACAAACAGTAATACGTCGTGGAATACAAGGGTATCAAACAGTGGTAGGAATAAACAAACTGTAGTCTAGAAAACTGAATACAAGGATGACAACAGTGGTAGGGATAAACAACAAAAAAAAACAAAATTGGTAGTCAAAATATAGAAATACAAAAGACTAAAATGTAAATCTAAACCCGGGTTGACCGATTCAGCAGCAGAGGAATACCAAAAGGAGGGAAGGATGGAAAACTAGACACCAAGGGAGGTAAGCAGAAGGGCAAGAAATGCCTTAAAGGAGGTAAGTGGATGAGAGTATAGGTGAAGGCAATGCAGGGCCTGGGGGAATGGATAGGGGATTAAACAAGAGGGTAAGATGCTGTAGGTTAGGGGAGTGATGGGCCAGTAGGAGGGAGGGGATATGTCGATGGTACAGGGGTAAGGGAAAAGAGAGGTATAAGTACTAAGTTCCGGAGGTATAGGTACAAGGAGGCATTGTGGTAATTCAAGCGTCAGGAGTTGCATTCTTCCTTTAGAGTGAGATTCAACATAACTTGGAATGTACAGAGACCAACTGTGTGCCTAATTTTAAGTGTTTTTTGTAAAGAATTCCTAAGAGAAGGCAACGCATGAATTATATATGCGGAACTGAACCTAGTTCTAGTCTGAGAGATGTCAAAGGTGATACAGGACAGTTTTCTAAGGGAGTATGCACAAGGGGCACATTTAAACAGGGTGCAGATATAAGGTGGTAGATTCATGGTTAAGGCTCGAAACACCCAAAGAGCTGCATTATGCCATCGCCTAAGGCTAAGCAATGGCCAGCCGATTTGTGTGTAAAGGGAGCAGTGGTGTGTGTTGAAAGGGGCGTTGAGAACAGATCTTATGGCCCTGTGGTAGAGTGTGTCCAGGACAGATAAGGCTGATTTTGGACTGTGGTTTTATAAGAAATCAGCATAATCTATAAGCGGGAGGAAGGTGGTTTGGACCGATTTTAGCCTGGCATCAAAGGTAAGGAGGTGTTTTATGCAGTAAAAGACTCCAAACCTTTGACACAGTTTTTTGGCTGTTTCTTCAATGGGTGTGACAAAAGATAGCTTGCTATCAAGCCAAAATCCGAAATACTTAAATTTCTCAACAGGCTGAAGTAACTCGGCCAAAAGGGTCTTAATGTGGTAGTTAGCATCTGATGGGTTGATTGGTGCACCTTTCGAGTTGGGAGAGAGGAGCACTATTTTTGTTTTATTTATTTTTTTTCGCATTGAGAAGCAATTTTAGTCTGAGCAAGTTGTGTTGTAACAAGTCGAATTCAAGCTGCAGGTCATGGCAAGCAAGTTGTAGGAAGGGGTCTTGTGACATATAGCATGGAATCATCTGCGAATAGGTGGACACTCACTGTGCTAATATTGTTGTCAATATTATTTATATAGATGGCAAATAGCAGAGGCTCCAAGTTGGACCCCTGCGGTACACCTCTCAGAAGAGGTTTTAAGGGAGAGAGAGCGCCATTGGCTTTGACCTATTGCTGCCTGCCGGTGAGGTAGCAAGAGAACCAGTTCAACGATGTCTTATCCAGACCGATATTGTTTAGCATGCCTAGTAATAGCTGGTGATCGATAGTCTTGAAGGCCTTGCTTAAATCTAGAAAAAGGGCACAGATGTGGTTTTTGGTGTCTAGGGATGTTAGCCAGTCGTCTGTGACTTTTGCTAGGCCTAAACCCAGACTGGAGAGGATTCAGTAGATTTCCAGTTTCGAGGTAGTCTGAGTTGTGAGTTAACTAATTTTTCTAGTAACTTGGATAAAATCAGTAAGAGCGAGATTGGCCTGTCATTACTGAGATCACTGTGGTCTCCGAATTTGAATAAAGGAATGATGTGGGCTGTTTTCCAAGCAGAAGGTAGGGCACCTTGGAAAAGGGATAGATTAAAAAGGATAAGTGATGGGCGGGGACAGAAAGTAGTATCCTAATTTTAAGAAGTACGGTTCCAGCAGATCAGCACTGGCACTTTTTTTTGGTGACCAAGGAGATAAGGAGGTCCTCAACCTGTTTAAGTGAGATAGGGCTGAAGCTAAATTGTCCAGTAGGGGGGTTGATATTAGAGGGAGGGAGAAGAGGGGTACTGACATGGGAGTAGAGAGGTAGCTTACTAGCAGGGGGTGAATCAAATGCTAGGCTGGCAGTGGCAAAATGGTTATTTAGTTGGTCCAGGATATCATCCCTGCTTGTATAAGTGTGGCCCCCCGAAATTATTTTAGTGGGAAGGAATGAAGGAGAGCCGTAGCCTTCGATTTCCCTGAGAATATGCCAGAATTTGGCTACGTTGAATTTGGAGGATTCCAGCGCTGCCTGGTAATACTTGGACTATTCAGTCCAGATGAGTCTCGTACATTGGTTCCTTGCAGCTCTGAAAGCAGCCTAATCCAAGTTGGATTTGGTCTTGCAGGCTTTCTTCCAGAGGTGGTCTCTATGTTGCAAGGCAATTTTTAAAGAATTAGAGAACCAAGGGCAAGTTTTTTTCCTGGCTCTAAGCTTGGACATAGGTGCATACTTGGACATAGGTGCATGCTTGTTAATTATTTCCAGGACTAGGCTGAGGAAGTGGGAACAGGCCTTAGCAACAGTTTGGGCCAGATAGAAATTTTGCCATTGATCTTGCTCAAGTTGGCCAGGAAATTGGAGGTATTTAATTTATGGAAATTCCTTTTAAGAATAAAGTTTGATTGTTGGGATGTTTTGGGAATGTGCCTCACACAGGTGATAGCACTATGGTCTAATATTGTTGTGAAATACCCCGACATAAGCAATTTTGTGAGCTCCGGTTTCTAGAAAATCAAGTCAAGAGTCTGTTGTGCCCAGGTGTTGTGATGTTGGGACATGTAACATTACTGATTACTTGCATGAGACCGTATGAGTTGCAGATGCTTTTAAGGGGTCAGAACAATGGGAGTTCCAGTCCAAATTAAAGTCCCCCATACAAATACATTCAGAAACAATGGCTCCTAGAATCCTGTGGATATGGAATAAAATCATGAGACCACCGCATGGAGGTCTATAGCAGCCAGTAACATAGATGGACTCGTTAGATTGAAAACAAATTTTTTGGTAAGGCTTTCAAATTCCTTTTGTATAGTGGTAGAGTCGAAGATGGAGATGGCTTATTTGTCACGGACATATTAAATAGCAACCCCTCCTCCCCTAGTAGTCCTGTCTGTTCTAAATACAAGGTACAATGGAATGTTGATGACCTGATTTGGACTATAGGCTTTAAGCCAAGATTCAGATACCACAGGTAAGTTGGGGGATGTGTGGAGAACACACACTTGAAGTAGGCCCCTTTTTATTTTTTTTTAAGCAGACTACAGGCATTAATGTGGAGAAGGCTGATACCTTTAGGATGGGGAAGGTCGGAGGGAGCTGAGATGTGCGTGGGCGGTCTGGGGTAACTCAGTATTACCTGAACATAGTAGCAATAGCAGCAGAAGTTTCTTAAGCCCATTAAGGGTTTTTTTTTTATATCATGTAACACTTTTTGCTCCTCTGTTGTGGGCGGGCCACAACAACCGCTGGCTGCCGACACTCGAGCCCCGGACCAGGTCTGGCGTACACTGCATGCACCTGACTCACACAGGCCCGATTAAATTAATGGGACCCCCCCCCCCGGGGGCCCGTGACCGGGAACCAGGTGGCCACGCCTCTCGTGTCCGGGGGCTCAGGGCTCAGCCATGAGCCGCTGCGGTTGCTCCACAATTTTCCACCGTTACTGCCCCAGGGAGTGGGATGTGCAGTGACGTCTGATGCACCTATGTGCAGACGTCTGCCGCGCTCCCTTCCCCTTAGAATGCACGCCACTGACAGTGCGCCCAGCCTTCAGTAGGCGCCACTGCAGCGCGTCACATACCCCTTACCCACCCCAGAGGAAGGAGAGCAGTCATGGGATGCTCAATCCTTCCTCTCCCTGCCAGCCCCGCACCCCAAGTCCGTTCCCGAATCTGAGTCATTGCGTGGCGAAGTGGTGTGCTCCATCGCTTAAACCCTCAGCGCCACCGGCCAGCCTATTAAGGAGTGATTTAAAGAACTTTCTCGCAACTATTTTTAGGGAGGTGTCCTAAAGGAAATGGCATAAGGATGGGTGCAGGCACGGGGGGGGACACTAACCCAGAAACTGCCACGTGGGCCGAGATTTTTAGAGAGGGAGGTGGGATTTTTGGGGGGGGGTTGTCAGGGCACAGAGTGATTCATGTAGGAGGTGCCTAACGACACAAGGTTGCCTTGGTAAAGGAAGGAGGGATACAGGCTGCAGTGGCAAGGAACTGCACACATAGTTATCGATGGACGACATTGTTATACAGTGGTCTAGAGTAAGAGTAGTAGAATGAAGTATTAAGAGTAATGGAAAGAGGAGATCAGTACGGAAGGAATGCATCATGGTTGTTCCAAGAGTACACTTGTTCAGAATGTTAAATGTAAATTGTTGCACTGGGAGACTGAATGAGGCAATGGACTTGATAGGAACCGTTCATTAAGCTATTCCAAAAAGGGAGCCCAAAGCAGAACTAAGGAAAATGTAGTAGTGGATTTTCAATCCTAACTTTCTTTAAAACATTCATAGATGGTGCTCAGTACTTCCTCTGGTCTTGTAACTCACTGTATTCAAAAGATGTTCCACAATCCTTTCCTTTAACAGTAATTCCAGTAACTTTCCTACCCCAGTGTCAGGCTGACTGGCCTATAATTGCCAGCCTTCTCACTGCTTGTGAAGTGGGACTACATCTGCCCTTTCAGTCCTCCAGAATCACTCTGGTTTCCAGTGAGCTGTTAAATAGGACCGTCAGGGTGCAGCCAATACGCCCTGAGCTCCCTTAGTACCCTTGGATACACCCGCTTGGGCTCCAATGCTTTGTTCATCTCAGAGTAGCGAGTCCCTTCAGGACTCTTTCTGAAGAAAAAGGACTAGTGTCTGCCTCCCTCCCTCCAAAGCTTCTGTTACTTTTTGTGGCTCTTCACTTTCCTCTGAGAACACAGAAAAAAATTAGGATGTTTGCGTTTTCTTGGTCACCCTCTGCACAGCCCCCCACCCCCACCCTTCTTAACCTTAAAACTTACCCCTGGTCTTCCTCTCTTCACTCATATGCCTAAAAATGTCTTATCCCCTTTCATTATCTCCTGGGCTGTTCACTCTTCAGTTTGTACCTTTGCACTCCTTACTGCTTTCCCTGCTTCTCTCTGTTTTCCCCGATACACCTCCATATCTTCCTCCTCCCTCTGCATCTCCTTATAACTCTCTGAATGCTACCCTTTTAGCCGTTACCTTTTCAGTCACCTACAGTGGCGTGAAAAAGTATTTGCCCCCTTCCTGATTTTCTCTATTATTGCATATTTGTCACACTGGATGTTTTCAGGTCTTTAGAGAAATGTAATATTACATAAAGGAACCTGAGTGAACAAATAACACTTTTTTTTTTTTTTTATTTCACTTATTTAATGAAAAAGTTAACCAACACCAACTGGCACTGTGTGAAAAAGTAATTGCCCCCTTACACTTAATAACTGCTTATGCCACATTTAGCTGCAATGACTGCAGCCAAACACTTCCTATAATTCAATATCAGTCTTTCACATCGCTGTGGAGGAATTTTAACCCACTCTTCCTCACAGAACTGCTTTAATTCAGTAACATTTGGTAGGTTTTCTAGCATGACCTGCTCGTTTGGTCCTGCCACAGCATCTCTATTGGGTTCAAGTCTGGACTTTGACTAGGCCACTCCAAAACTTTTAATTTTACTTCTTTTTAGCCATTCTGATGTGGACTTGCTTTTGTGTTTGGATCATTGTCTTGCTGCATGGCCCAACTACGCTTCAGCTTCAGCTGGCGGAAGGATGACCGGACATTCTCCTTAAAATTTTTCTGGTACAGAGCAGAATTCATGGTTCCTTTAATTATGGCAAGTCATCCAGGTCCTTAGGGCAGCAAGGCATCCCCACACCATTACACTACCACCACCATGTTTGACTGTTGGTATGGTGTTCTTACTGTGGAATGCTGTGTTTGCTTTTACGAGACATTATGGGATCCATGTCATCCAAAAAGTTCCACTTTGGACTCATCTGTCCATAGAACGTTTTCCCCAAAGGCTTGTGGATCATCCAGGTGCTTCTTGGCAAATGAGAGCGAGCATTTATGTTCTTCTTGGTTAGCAGTGGTTTCCGCCTGCTACTCTCACATGAAGCCCATTTTTGCCCAGTCTCTTTCTGATTGTGGAGTCGTGAACACTGACCTTAGCTGAGGCAAGAGAAGCCTGCAGTTCTTTGGATGTTGTTTTGGATCCTTTGAGACTTCCTGAATGATTTTACTGCGCTCTTGAAGTAATTTTTGGCAGGTCACCACTCCTGGGAAGATTCACTACTGTTCCAAGTGTTCTCCATTTGAGATTATGGCTCTCACTGTGGTTCGATGGAGTCCCAGAGCCTTAGAAATAGCTTTGTAACCCTTTCCAGACTGATAGAGGGCAACAAATTTTTTTCTGATCTTTTCAGGAATTTCTTTGATCATGGCATAATGTGCTTGTTGAATCTTTTGTGCTGGCAACGTGACTCTGATGGTAAGTGTCAAAAAGTGAGATTTATATTGAGCAGGGCTGGCTGTAATCAAGCCTGGCTGTGTTCAGTCAGCTGACCTAATTATCCCTTTAATTGGGTTGATTTAACTAGGGGGCAATTACTTTTTCACACAGTGCCCGTTGGTGTTGGTTAACTTTTTTCATTAAATAAATGAAATAAGTAAAAAAAAAAAAAAAAGTGTTATTTGTTCACTCAGGTTCCCTTTATCTAATATCATATTTTGTCTAAAGACCTGAAAACATCCAGTGTGACAAATATGCAATAATAGAGAAAATCGGGAAGGGGGCAAATACTTTTTCACGCCACTGTATTTAGAGAACCATAGCGGTCTCTTTTTCCTCCTGCTTTTGCTCACTTGTTTGACAAAAACATTTGTTGTCTTTGCTGTGCTCCCTTTTAGCTTTGCCCTGTTCCTCTGTCCCACCCAGGCCACCACCCCCTGGCCATGTCTTCCCTGAGGCATGTCCCAGTACCAAACATCCTCATGCCCCAGAGGATAGGCAGTCCTCTTGGAGTCATAAAAATAGTAATGGCCTCGGCCCTTCTTTCACTCAGAACCAGACTCATGGGACCACGCAACCTCATCCTCAAGATAAAGATGCGAGGACACAGGTCCCAATCTGCTGCTTGTTACTGTATCTCGAGGCCATTCACTTTGTGTTGTGTGGGACTGGAGTCAGTGTATCCCCCCATCTCCTCGTAGGGGTGGGGGGGTCTGTTACTGGTCTTCCTTATGTAGCTGTGCCAGCACCTCTGTCTCCAGTTCCCCTGCTGTTTATAGTTGATGTCTTGGATGAGCAGTTTAGCTTTGAACTACTGCTTAAGATCCCTGTGGACATCTGTGCCCCCCCCCCCGACTCTGTACCCAGACAGTCTTTTCTCTGACAGGGTTTAGCAGAAACCAAGTGTTCTTTTTCACATACTTTGTTACTTCAGTCCCTTAGTACCATCTGATGCTATGTGCAGGGCCTGTCCTTGAATGGACAGACCTGCCTCTGCAGGTTTTTCTACAGCACACTTTATATTGGAGTACCATCGTTCTAGTGCCGCACTGCTGGCCCCAGTGCAGATGTTGGTGCTGTCGAGGGTGCCATATCAGTGCTCGCTGGTGCCGACCTTCCCAGCTTCATTTTCACGCTTGTATTTTTCTATGCAATGTGCTTCTTAAATTACTGTGTGTGACTTTCATGTTTCTGTCTGTTGTTTGTTGAATTTTGACTGTCCATGCAATGTGCTCTCTCTCTCACACTTATCTTGTATGATTTTCATTCAAGTCTGTGTATTTCATGCAAGCCTTTTTTTTTTACATAGTTTACATTTTTCCTTACAGTTTACATCTTTCTCACTTACCTTGTGTGATTTCCATGCAGGTCTGTGTATTTTTCATGCATTGTGCATCCTTTTCTCACATCTTGTGCTTTATTGCCTCACGGACCCCTGCCAGGAGCCAATCCTCTGACGGCTCCGCCTTGACTCCTGCCACCCTCCCTCCCAGCAGAAGCCACAAGGTACAGGCTCGGATAGCCCAGCATTTCAAAAGAATTGCAATTTGAATCTTGGTGCTCCTTTTGTGGTCCCAGTTAATTGACTTCTGTGTTGGACTTCTTTTCTTTTGTTCCGACTGGTACTGCTAGCACTTTAAGAATTTAAGGCTACTACCACTGCTACAGATATGTTTCTTGGCACCTGTAATCTCCTACAAACCACATTTAATAAGCTTTAATTACAGCTGATTAACTGCATTGTTCCCGCCCTATCTGGCGTTTGTGATTTATAGTCCTCGTCCTGTCTGGCGTTCGTGATTTGTAGTCTCAGCTGGTGTTACCCGAGTAAAAAAATACTAAGTGCCCATTTCCTCATTGGCAATTTAAAGCTACCGATCACTAGAGGGATTACAAGCCTCAGACCTACTGTAACGCTCCTACTATTATGCCCAGCCTTGGTTGGCTTGCCTAATTGGAGAAGGGATTTTCATAAGACTTTCAATCCTCCCCATAAACCAGGAAATACCATACATACTGCTGAGGACTGCAAGTTTGTACCACTTCGAATTATATATTTCGAAGACACTACCACAGTTGATAATAGCCCGCTGTTGCTCCACTGGTGTCTTAGTCCCACCACCAAAGGTGCTCTCCTGAGCAGTTTGTACTAGAAGTGGTACAAACTTGCAGACTCCTGTACCCCTCTGTAGCTAACATGCACCCTGCATCATCTCTCCTCCTCCTATGCAATCAATCAATCAAAATTGTATTGAAAATGTATTTCAAAAGCATCACACAAATATTTATACATAAAAATAAAAATAAATCACATATTTAAATATCTGTATATAGCAGTACAATAAAGTTACATCATTTGTATTAAGAAGGAAAATTAGTTTTTCTTGGCTGGTGAGTTCATTTATTTTTGTAAATATCCACCAAGCCAAAATTTCCTTATATCCTTAACCAATTCACATTCTAATATAATATGCATAGAGTTCCAGATCCCTAAACATCCTTCTTTGCATCGTAGTTTTGATTTAAAACATTGCCATTTCATAAAACATATCGAAATCCAAACTTACATCAAACCTCAAATTTGAGATAACTTTCTAATGCATCTTACTCTCACAAACATCTAAATAGCACTCCTTTTCATGCACTTTTTTAACCTCTTGTACGTTAGAACATTTTTTGTTAGTCAGTCTTTCCATATCACTCTGTTTTGCTATATCAGTTATCCTCTCAATACATTTTACCTTTAATAATTCCAAATTTTGACAATTAGCTAAATTCATAATTGTTTGTAATCCCTTTTTTCTAACTACCATATCTAAATCTTTTAACCAAGTCCATGATTTAAAACTTATTTTTCCATTTGATTCATATTCCATAGAATCATTCCAACACTGATTCAAAAGAACATTTTAGTACTTAAATCATAAAATCTAATCAGGTGTCTAATCTGTCCAATCACTGCTTTAGTACCTAGGACAGTTTACCCTGTCTCTGCCCTCATACAACCTGCAGGGGATAAATTGTGGTAAGTTCAGGGCTAACCTAAGATAAAGATTTTAATTGGTTCCAATAATTCTATATTCTCTTTATACCTCCAGACTTCAGTCCCATATAGCAAAGTAGAATTCACTTTCATTTTACAAACCGTTAATAAGGATGTAAAAGAATTATCAATAAATTGCTTAGAAAATGTATTAATTACTAGGACCAATTGTCTTCCTTTCTAATTTCTTCTATATGTAAATTCAGATCCTTTTATTATGTAGGGTTAAACCTAAATAGGTATACTGATTTAACTCCTCTACCAAACTTCCTAAAATCTTCCAGTTATAATTTAAGGTTTTAGGTTTATCAATAATCAGAATATTAGTTTTTTTCGTGTTCACCGTTAATTGTAATTTTTCAAGTGATCCTTCAATACAATCTAAGGCTTTCTATAAACCAATCATTGTATTAGACAAAACCACAATATCATCTGCATACAAAACAACATTCAAATTACTGTTGCCTAATTTTGGAGCACCAGTCATTACTTTATCCAAATCAATTATTAGCTCATTAATATAAATGTTAAACAATAGTGGAGACATTAAACAACCTTGTTTGACTCCACAGTTTGAAGCAGTAGGTTTAGTTAGCCTCCCATCTTTAGAATATGTAACACAGATAAATGTATCTGTATACATACACTGAATAAATTTAAGTAACTTCATATCAATTCCTTTCAGCAAGCAATTTCCACAAAGTTCCCCTATTTCCCTATCAAATGCTGAATGTAAATCTAAAAAAGCTAGAAAAAGTGGTTTCCTATTAAATCGAGCTTTCCTAATGTGATGATCTATAAGATAAATACAGTCTAGAGTTGAATAGTTAGCTTTAAAGCCAAATTGTTTATCAGATAACATTTGATTTTTTGACACCCACACCTCCTA
The DNA here is from genome assembly GCA_016271365.2 of Neoceratodus forsteri. NCBI lineage: Eukaryota > Metazoa > Chordata > Ceratodontiformes > Ceratodontidae > Neoceratodus > Neoceratodus forsteri. The sequence continues at coordinate 581,480,348 of JADMNL010000023.1, forward strand.
TTCTTGCAGTAAAATATGCATGAAAATTTTAGCTGATATATTCTGGAGTGCAGTAGGCCTATACTTTTCTGGAAGTCCTCTTATCACCCTTTTTAAAAATTGGTACCACTTCTGTAACTTTCCAGCAATTAGGAATTTCTTCTGTACTGATTACACGTAAGAATAATTTATAAAGAATATCACACCACCAATTCAAATGATATTGGAATAATTCCGCAGGTATTTCATCTGTTCCAGGAGCCTTGTTCTTTCTTTGTGCTAAAATTGCTTGCTGTATTTGTTTTTTAGTTATATGATATATGTTCTCCTTTGTAATTAAAGTATTATATCTATAATAATCCTCAACTGCAATCTTTACTGTATATAATTTTCCAAAGTGGAAACCCAGTCTTCTGCCAAATTACACCATCAATATTTGAATTATACTTGTTCACAGCTATCTTAATTATTTTCCAAAATTCCTGGTTATTTTTCCCTCGAACTCGCGCGTAATTTAGACCATAGAAACATAGACTTTGACAGCAGATAAGGACCACTTGGCCCATCTAGTATGCCCATTTCCCTACCTACAGGATAGGCCGCAGATCCTAGTTAACCAACAGCCAATTTCTTCCTCCCCCCACAAGAATTGCCTTATGTCTGTCCCATGCAGTTTTGAATTCTCCCACAGTTTTAGACCCCACAACCTCCTCAGGAAGGCTATTCCATGCATCCACTACCCTCTCTGTGAAATAATATTTCTAGGGACATGGATATGTTGTTCATCCACACTTATTGGCTGGTCCCTTGCCACTTTAAATCTTGCCGGAAGGTCTTCAAGCTGGCTCCTCCCACCCACCCGGGTGGTAAAACTCTCGGCTCCGCCCCATGACGCAGATCTTCCTTACTGCCAGCTCAGGTTCCCTCCTTAGCTCTCCGTGCTGACTGGTTCCTGAAAATTTCGTCTTCAAAATCATTGGAAGTGTCTTCTGAACTTCTCGATCTTTTCTTCTTCGCCACGGCGATGGCTCAGTCCTTTTCGGCCCCTAGAGGCGACGGTTGGTTCCCTCCGAGAGACTTGCATTCCATGTGCGCTTATTGCCTGGACTTGGACCACAATCCTCAGGCTTGCAGTTTCTGTTCTGCCCTTTTCGTCAGCTCTCTGAGGACCGCGCGCCCATTCGCCCGGACATCCCATAGTTTTTCCGCTTCGGAGATCTCCTCGGCCGGCGTGGGTGTCCGCTTCGACTGTTTCAAACAACATGAAGTCTTGCTATATTATAGACATTAGCAGTTTGATCCAGCTCTAGAACTGCCCTCGAGTGAAATGGTTAAAACCATTCCAAAATAGAATTTTGCACGAGAGCAGCTCTATCTGTGTCATTTCAAACTTGAACTGTCAGATTCTTTACTCCGCACTCAGTGAACAGTCGCCCGGAGATTTCTCCTTCTGCTCGGTTCATTTCTCGTTTAAAAGTGTTTTCTCGAGTTGGATTTAACCGAGAATAGTTTTATTTAACCGCAAAACCGCTCGGTTCAAGCTCTATCTGTGGTAAACTGTAAGTAAATGAAGGTTTTGTCTGTGTGGAACTTGTGTTATCGGTTCTGTTTTGAGCCGATCAGTGGGTTTAAAACTCATTTAAAACTAAAAGTTACTATTTTAGAGTGCGGTTCCCGGTTCTTATCGGTTCTAAAAAAATGGATTTATTACGGTTTTCCAATACCGTGACACGGTTAGGAACCGATAAGTGTCTTGCCTGTCACTGCCAAATTAAAGGGCAAGTTTTTGTTTAGGCTGTCATTATGTCTGAGAAACTCAAAGAAAAACGGGCCCACTGGTTTCAACACTGTGATGTTTGTGGGAAGTCTTTGCCAAGGCTGACCCACACACCACATGTGTTTATTGTCTGGGGTTTGACCACTCCAGTCAGACTGCCAGGTATGTAAGAATTTCCCTGCAGCCACCCTGGAAAAAGATTGGGCAGGCTCAGGGAACGAGAGGCCAAAAAGTCCGCTGACCCGGATGGCCAGCCCGGTTCGGTGCCAACCGAACCAGAGGGAGTGCCCTCTGACCAGGGCCAGACTTCCTCGGCAAAGAAAAGCTGGTTCTGAGGAACCAATCCAGTAAAGAAAACAAGAAAATCAGCAGGTCTGGAGTTCAAAATTCCTTCTCCAACTGCTGCAGAGTAGCAAAAGCCATACAAATTGTCCAGTCACTGTCTCAGGGTCCATCCAACCACCACTATCTGGTAAAAGGTCGGTTCGTCCGGTCCCAGTGGTTCAGGATTATGATATTGAGGAATTTTATGAACCAGAGGAGGGGGAGGAGGATTATGAACAGTATGAATGTGGCTGGGAAGGTCTGGGTGTGCCCATTAAACCGGACATCTCCCCAGACAGACCTTTAGAATCTCCCCCTATGCTGTCTGAGTCCCCATCTCATTTTATGTTTTATAAAAAAGTTGCTGAAACCCTCCAGCTTCCTTTAGAAGAGGCTGTGGATGAGCAAGAGGAGCCTGATTTTGTGGAAATGATGGATATTCCAGAGTCTAGAGATTGTCTATTACTTTACATAAGTCTTTTAGGAAACAAACAATTAAAATTTTAAAAGCTCCTAATTCTGTGCCTCCTGTAGATAAAAGATGGACAGAAGGTATACATTGTCAGGCCTGATACAGAATTCCTTTCTCAGCAATGCAGTCATGTTAGTAGTTCAGGCTGCTGCCTGTGATAAAGCTAATATTCCTTGGCTTCACATCCTCCTGACAAGGATTCCAGGAAGATTGATGCCATGGCAAAAAACAGTATATGGCAGCCTCTCTGGGACTCAGGCAAGCAAATTATATGGCTTATGTAGCTAGGTATCAGAAATCTAGATGGGATACTGTTATGCAATTGGCCAAACAGGCCCATGGCCAGCTGGCTAGTGAACCAGAACAGGTGGCTGCTGATGGCATTGAAGCCTCTAAGGTTCAGTTTCATCTGCTGTGGATGTTAATGATGTTTCCTGTAGGGTCATGGCCACATCTGTAGCTTTTCATAGGTTGGCCTGGCTCAGGTGTACTAGTTTGTCACAGGATACCCAGACTAAGGCTATGGATTTTCCTTGTGGGAAATTCTCTGTTTGGAGAGCAGACAGAGAATTACATGAAGAAGATGGATGAATATAGGACTACTTACAAGAGTGCCCAGGCTAAGGGCGGCAAGCCACTCCTCAAAGGCATGCCCCAGGGTAGGGGTAGGCCTTTCACAGCCTTTCTACCAGACTCAGGCCTCTCTCTGCCTATGCTCAGAGGGGCTTCTTCAGAGGCAGGGGCAGACGGGGTGGGCAGACCTGCTCCCACCCCAGCCTAAAGCTCCTATAAACAGGCACCCTGATGGGGTGCCCAGGGCCGATTCTCCTGTACCAGTGGGGGCAGGCTGGCTACTTCTGTCAGAATTGGGCTTCTTTAACCTCAGACAAGTGGGTTCTGGAAGTAGTAAGCCAGGGTCTGGTTCTCGGCTTCAAAAGTTTCCCAAGTTGAGAGGCAGACTTTTTCTACCTGCAAGTGCTTCAGGGACCTCGCCTGGAAACAGAGGTCTCATCCCTGTTAGCTCTCAGAGCAGTAGAAAGGGTTCCTCCCCTGCATCAGGGCAGTGGTCTGTATTCCAGATACTTCCTTACCCAAAAAAAGACAGGAGAATGGCGGCCCATTTTAGATCTCAGATATCTGAACAAGCATCTTTTGAAACCAAAGTTCAAAATGGTAACTCTGGCAATGATTTTACCTTCCCTAAGGCCAGGGGACTGGCTAGCCTCCCTGGACCTCAAGGATGCCTATTTCCATGTCCTAATCAGAAGATCCCATCGAAAGTACCTCAGATTCAAACTGCCCTCAGGTCATTACCAGTTCAGAGCAATGCCCTTCGGCCTTACCTCTGCTCCAAGGGTATTCACAAAGTGTCTAGCAGTGGCAGTGGCCCACTTAAGGAGGCAGAGGATTGCTGTTTTTCCCTATCTAGATGACTGGCTCATTGTAGGCCAGTCCTCAGAACAGGTAAAATCTCACCTGCAGGTCACCCAGCAGCTTCTCACCTCCCTGGGTTTTCTGTTAAACCTACCAAAGTTGGTTCTGGAACTAGTCCAGGTACTCACCTTTATAGGGGCAGAATTGGACACAAAGTTAGCCAGAGCCTTTCTTCCCCCAGAAAGGGTAAGGAATTTAGTGGCTCTGGCCTCTTCCTTCACTCTGCAGGTCTCTCGACCAGCAAGACACTTTCTGCAGCTCCTGGGCACATGGCTGCATCCACAGCTGTTGTGCAGGGAGCCAGATTTCAGATGAGACATTCAGTTTCACTTGAGAACCTTTTGGTCTCAGAGAAGAGACCCCTTTCCAAGTTGGTCCCAGTGACTCGAACCTTGATCCTAGCTCTCCAGTGGTGGCAGGATCAGAGCAATTAAGAGCGGGGTCCCCTTCATTTCCCCTTCTCATGACTTGACTCTCACTACAGATGCTTCCCTTCTGGGTTGGGGAGCCCATATGGCGACCTTTCCACTCAGGAGTTTGGTCCCCAGGAATCTCTGCTCCACATCAATTTGCTGAACTCAGAGCTGTCTTTTAGCTCTTCAAGCTTTTTCTGCATCTGTCCATGACAAGGTGATACAAGTCAGAACAGACAACACCACAACAATGTGGTACATCAACAAACAGGGGGCACTTGGTCTTGACCTTGTGCACCGAGGCAATGAAGTTGTGGTCTCTGGCCTATTCCCTGAACACTTCCCTCATAGCAGTTCATCTTCCAGGAAGGACAATGTCCCATGGATGCCTCAGCAGGATTTCCCAGGGCCATCATGAATGGTACTTGGATCCTCAAGTGCTGGGGAGTTTTTTGCCAGGTGGGGCATCCTCAGATAGATCTTTTTGCAGCCCCAGACAATCACAAACTTCCTCTGTTCTGTTGCAGGCCTCCAGTGCTGGGCTCAGTTCCCTGGATGCCTTCTTCTGGATTGGGAGGGAAGTTCCTCTGTGCTTCCCTTCCTCTCCTATTCAAAGTACTAGTCAAAATCAGATCTCAGCCTTGCAGGATGATTCTGATTGCCCCGATTGGGCCAGGCAGCCCTGGTACCCACTCCTTCTGTCTCTGATAGTCCATCTTCCCTGTGCCTCCCCAGGAATCACAATCTGTTGACTTGTGCCCAGGGAAGGGTTTGGTATCTGGACCTCCATCCCTCAACCTCAAGGCCTGGCTCTTGAGGAGTTAGAGTTGCTGATTTACACCTCTCTCAGGGTGTTCTTGAGATCCTAAAGGCTTCCAGAAAGCCTTCCACTAGGGCTACTTATAGTTCTAAATGGAAAAGGTTTTCCATTTGGTGTGCTGGGAAAATATTTCCCAGAATCTGCTGAATTGCCCATTTTGTTAGATTACATGGTACATCTTAATTCCTTGGGTCTCAGACCAGCTACCCTGAGAGTTCATTTGGCAGCTGTGTCTGCTTTTCTGTCAGCAGGAAAGTCATCCCTCTTTCCTCTCATCCTGTGTTTTCCAAGTTTTTAAGGGATTACTCCATACTAATCCTCCTTTCGGGAACCGCCCTGCTTGGGACCTTAATGTTTGCATTGCCCAGTTAATGCAACCCTTTGAACCTCTGTCTTCTGCAGAGCTTAAGTACCTAACTTGGAAAACTGTTTTCTAGTAGCTACACCTGGCCAGACGATAAGTGAATTGCAAGCCTTGTCAGTGGAGACTGACTTTATTTCTTTCCACAGGGATAAGGTAGTCCTTAGGGACTAATAGGAAGTTTTTGCCTAAGGTGGTTTCAGATTTCCATCTTAATCAATCTCTCCCTTCCAGTATTTTTCACTGATCACTCCTCTTGACTTGAGAGGAGGTTGCACAGCCTGGATGTTAAGAGAGCTCTTAGTTATTATATAGAGCGTACCAAGGTCACAGGGTCTAATCCTCCAACTTTTCCTTACCTATGGTGAAGTTGGGAAAGGCAAACCTGCCACTAAGAGATCAGTAGCCAGGTGGATTGTCTCTTGTATCCAGTTTTGTTATCAGAAAGTGGGCAGAGCCCCCGGTTTGAGGGCTCATTCTACCAGGGGTACAGCTGCGTCTCTAGCTGCTGCCAGAGATATCCCTTTATTAGAGATTTGCCAGGCTGCTACTTGGAAATCGGTACACTTTTACCAAGCATTACTCCTGGATGTCCAGGCCGGAGAGATGCTCGGTTTGGCACAGCTGTTCTTCAGAGCCTATTCCCTAAGTAGGTTCTGCCCTCCTCCATGGAGGTACTGCTGTGTATTCTGTTAATTATAATATAGTAAGATTCATGTTGTTTGAAGAAAAATTACTCACCTTAGTAATGTTGTTTCTTCTAATGGAGTCTTGCTATATTATGACCTCCCCAACCTGCCCCTCTCAGAACCTCTACTTGGTGGGTGCAGGCAACTTAGTGTGGGCACTACTTATGTCCTGTTAGCATTTTGTCCCCTTTGGGACTTTGGGGGTGTATGTGTATGGTGTGTATGTTTTATTATACTTATGTTCCATTTTCATATTATTAGAATGGTGTTAGTATTTCTGGTCCCCTAACTTGAGTCTTGGGTGTTGGGACCATCAGTGGTTGTTATTATTTAGGTAGCCATTTGGCTAGTGTAGGTTACAGTTCCACACAGACCTTAGTGAGTTTGGCTCGTAAAGATCTGACAGTTCAAGTTTGAAATGACACAGATAGAGCTGCTCTCGTGCCAAAATTCTATTTTGGAATGGTTTTAACCATTTCACTCCGGGGCAGTTCTAGAGCTGGATCAAACTGCTAATGTCTATAATATAGCAAGACTCCATTAGAAGAAACAACATTACTAGGGTGAGTAATTTTTCCTTCTCAGCAGTTTGATCCTGCCAGGGAGGGGGCGGTCCCCTGTTATGCGGCACTTATCCCGCCCTCCTTGGATTCAACTCATGCAGTTTCGCTCAAGGAGTTTCATCATCCTCTCCTCCAAGGGAGGGGACCCTGGAGCCCTCGCCGCCGCCTAAGACAAGGTCATGAGGCGGGTCTCTTCGTCGGGCGTGAGCGAAACTCTTCCCTCCCTCATCGGGCCCACGCCGACTTCGGTCGAGGGCTGCGGCTTCGGCCACTGGCCTCACGGTGTCCCGCTCAGGTCAGCCGGCCAGGTCCCCGTCGGCGTTATCGAGTCTCGACCGTCTTGTGGGTCCTCTGGTGCCGCCATCCTCCGCCTCCGGCAGAGGCTGAGGCTCTGTGTCCGTCCCTTCGGGTCGACAGCCCTCGGTCCTTTCTTCCGAGCTGAGGGAGGAGCGGGTGCGTCCCGCTCCTTCCCAGGCCCGCCCTCGGTCCCCCCGAGGTTGGGTCTCGGTCTCGGTCTAGCCGCTCACGCTGATCTCGGCGTTCTCGGTCGAGGCACCGAGGTAAGTGGCTTTGCCGTTCTTCCTTGTCCCCCTCCTCGGATGAGGAGCGGTTTCGATGCCGTTGGCGTCGGTGTTACGAGGAACTTATGTGGTGACAGCAGTTGTTGTCCGAGTATCAATCGACCCCGATTCATTCTCCGGATAGCAAGCAGCCGCCACTCGGTCGGCGGCTGTTCGAATCAGTCGAGGCCCTCTCCAGGGCGGTTGCTCGTCCGACCTGCTGCCCTTCCGCCTTGCGGCGGACGAAGAGTGCCTTGGGCCTCAGCAGCTCTTTGCAGACCTTTGGAGCCTGAAGCCGGCTCTGCTAATGTTTCCTAGCAGGGAGGACCCGGCCTTCCAGGAACATTCCGTGAGACGACAGCCCATTGTCTTGAGGGGTCTGCTTCAGCTCATTTCAGAATTCACTGATGCAGCTCGAGCCAGTCTCCAAACGGGCACCTTACCCTTACGGAGATTCTGGAACGTAAGGGTTCTCCTTGGAGGCCTTCCCAGGCTGAGGCTATCGTGGGCCCAGCCTTGAGCTATGGCGGCGGCTCACTTCTGTCTCTGCGCCCGGCCAGGTGGCTCGGAGGTACCCTGTCCCTGTTGGTTCTCTGCCTGTTTCTTGAGCACCTCAGCTGAAGGGGTAGTCACCGACGACGCTTCCAATGTCTTGGAAATGCTGGGGATGTGATAGACCCCTGACAAAGAGTCCAAAGGATGAACTACGTCATGGAGGTTACGCTAGCGCCCTCCCTAGCCTCCGCCAGGCCAGCTCGGCGGCTCTTATGGCACACTGTTCCCATGCCCTTCTGGGCTCCCTGACGAGGTTCTGCCTCATCTCCCGGCCGAATCTGGACCACAGTCGACGGGTACGGGACCAGGGTAGGGCGGTGGCAATACAACAGCTCCAGACGGCTCTGATCTGGGTGACTCCTGTGCCAGATCGGTGGCGGCCACAGTGACCATGCACGCAGGCGTGGCTGATGTTACTTCTTTTTCCTTGGAACCCAGCACGAGCGTTGGCGGATATCCTCTCTTGGTGACTGACCTTTTTCGCTCCTGGAGTGGAGGGACATATCCAAGGGCCTGAGAAGTCCGATGCCACTCTGGACTCAGCCACCCGCCTGAGGTCAAGGCAGCTGCCAGCTTCCTTGGCAGAAGCCCCTTGCCCCTGAGCCATGGGGCTTAACCGCCCAGCATAAGGGCCAGCAGGCATGCGCTGGGCGGCCTGTTGCCAGTCCAGCGCCTTCTCCAAAAGGAGGTAGAAACCGAGAGCCCCTCGGCCTCTTCCCTCCAGCTGCTCAGTGACGGGCCAAGGGCACTGCCCCAGCCCCGCCGTCCCAGCCCGGGTTTCCATGGGGGGACGGCTCCACCTCGCTCTGGAGGTATTTATGGCAGATCCCCGTCGCAGGTTGCAGTGGTTTCCTTTGAGCCAAGTGTCTCATGGGGATCTTGGGTCCATCACCTCTTGTGTCGTCGTACTGACATGCCTGGCCTCTAGTTAGAGGTGATCAGGAAAGCTCGGACCCTCCCCTTCAACCCTGGGTCTCGTGGTCCAGGTATTCCTGGCCTTCAAACGGACGGGGGCTCGCGCCCATCTCTCCTGCACGCCTGGATGGTCTCTCTTCAGATATCCTATCCTCAGAACGTGGCGTGGTGGCTGTTTCCCTGGGTCTCCAGGATGTACCTCTCCCTCGCTCCGTCCATTTCTTGGGAGGCTCCACCCTCTTGCGGGGATCTCCTTACGAAGTTCCTAGCCAGGCCCTTCTTTGCTCAGCAGTCTCTGCGGCACTGAGAAGGGTCCTAAGTCAACCCCACCCGGAAGGCAGACTGGTCTCCTTTTCAGGAGCCGAGGGAACTGACCTTAGCGGTGAAGCTCTTCGGACTAAGCTCCACTCTTGAGTCCAAGCCTGCTCTGGGCGGACAGGGCTGAGGTTCTTCCTCCTTACCCGGGTCGGGTTGGTCAGTAATTATGTCCTGCCAGGATTTCCTGCTCCTCCTCCTGGGCCTCAGGGGCGGCCTTTCCTTAGTGGGAGGGCCAGCCAGAGGTCACAGCGCCATGCCCTTGGACCACTCGTGACTAACAGCCCAGGAGTTAGAGAACGCCTCCTTTGGACCGCTCCAACTTCGGCAGGAGAACATCCTGTCTGTCACTTGAGTCGGTGGTCTTCCCACCCATGCTTCTCGGATGGGTAAGGTGCCCATCTAGGGGAATACAGAGTGCTCGCCCTCCTGGTCCTCCGTGAGTCCCTGATGTCCTTCCTGCTCGCTGGAGCACAGGCGGTCTGCTTTACGCAATCATTGCCTGGCTTTCATGGGGTCTAGGTTCAAGTCCAAGAGACAACACCACGACTATGTGCTACCCACCTCATAGGTTCCTCGGCCTCGATCCCCTTGTCTCGGTGCAAGGAGGTTCTCCTGGGTTGTTGTGCAGTTTAGGTTCCCAGCCATTTGATGGCAGGAGCCCAATTCCTGGCTGCTGCCCTAAGCGGCATAGGCTGCGCCTCATGAGTTTGGTCTCCCCTGCCGGAGGTAGCACAGGATCTTCTCCTCTTTCTCCGGGAGAACACACAGGCCGAGATCAGCTATCTCGCCCCCTCAGTGCTGTCTGCTGTAGATGCCATCAGCCTCGGACCTGGCCTCCTGCGCTCTTTCCTCCCCATTTCCTTGACCCACGGGCAAGGCGAGGAGGACTTGCGAGGTGATGCTGGTAGCCCCAGACTGACTGCCAGTTCTGGTATCCAGCTCTCCTCAGTCTCAGCCCCAGGCTCCTGAGGCGGCCTCTAGTCCACCTGGTCCTGCCCTTCCTTTTCAGGGAAGGTTATCCATCTGGACCTTCAATCCCTTGCACCTGTAGGCCGACCCATGTGCGGGGGGCCAGGCCCAGGGTCTTCGGCAAGGTCCCGACCTCTTTATAAGGCCCTGCTAAGAAATCGCCAAGAGCGTTCTCGCCTCTGGGAGAAGTTCTCCCTTGATGATGGATAGGCCGTGCCTCTGCCCCTTGGGCGAGCATTCCGGACCATCTGCGGTCCATCCTCAAACCAGGGCTTCGGGCCGATGACCCTCTAGGTGCTTCTGCAGGTCACCCCTATCTTCTGGGCGCGGGCCAGGAGGCAGTTGGTGGTGCGGAGAAGGTGGTCTGGCACTTCTAGGCCTCGATCACGCCTCCCCTTTTGGGGAGAGTATCCCCTTTTCTGTGGGATCCTTGCTGGTATGGGCTTAGCTCATGAGCAAGCCATCCGAACCTTTTGCACAGGTGCGAGTTTCCCCCACCTGTTGTGGAAGAACACCTTCTTGGGGCCACTCCACCATCCAGAAGGTGGGGAGAGTTCCAGGCGCTCCTTTAACCTCCCTATCCGGTCTTCCACAGGGACTAGGTTGTCCTGCGCCCCACCCGAAGTCCTTCTGAAGGCGGTGGCGGAGTTTTCCTTTGGGGTATTGCCTCTGCCGGGGTTTATCCCCATTCACACCTCGGAGGGTCGTATACAGGTTCCATAGGAACCGGTTTAACGCCACCTACCTAGGGAGCGTGAAGCCAAAGTCTGAGAGGTCTCGCCAGCTGCTCATCATCTTCGCCGGAAGCCAGATCTGCAGATTTGGCAGCCCAGTAGACGACGAGCTGGTGGGTCACCCCTGCATAGGTCTCCACTATAGGCGGGCGGGCATCGAGCTTCCCAGAGGGATAAGCACTATTTTACCCATGCTTCGCTGCATCAGTGGCTGCTTCGAGGATACCCGTCCAGGATATCCGCAGGGCTTCTGCCCGGAAGCAGGCTTCACTGCCCTTCCACATCGACCTTTGGTCACGCCCGGGTGCTGGTCGGGCCCTTGCTCCCCAGTCTTTCACCTAAGTGTGGGTGTGCGCTTGCCTCCTCCTCCCAGAGAACTGCTAGGAGTCTGTTGAGTCTGTGGATGAACAACATATCCATGTCCTCAGAAATAGCAGGTTACCACCTGTAACAGGAGTTCTAGGAGTGGTATATGTTGTTCATCCACACGACCCACCCGCCTCCCCGGCTTCGACAGACAACCTGGTTTCCAGCGGCTAGATCTGGCTTCATGGGCGGAGCCGAGTTTTACCACCGGGTGGGTGGGAGGAGCCAGCTTGAAGACCTTCCGCAAGATTTAAAGCGGCAAGGACCTGCCAATAAGTGTGGATGAACAACATATACCATTCCTAGAACTCCTGTTACAGGTGAGTAACCTGTATTTCCTCACATTGCCCCGGAACCGCCTTCTATCTTTAAATTGTGTCCCTTGTTCTGCACACTTTTTCTGAAAGATGCTACCTCTTGGACTTTGCTGATTCCATCATGAGGTACTTAAAAGTTTTCATCATGTCCCCCCCTTCTTTCCCCAAGGGTATGCATATTAAGCTCCTTTAGTCTCCTCATACGGGCCTTGCAGACTCCTGCACCATTTTAGTTGCCCTCCTCTGACTACCTCTATCATAAAATTATTTCCTGGGCAGACTTTTTTTCTAATAAGAACTCTATAATCATTCTTCTAAACCCCAAAGCTTTAGTAAGGTTTAAATCTCATTTCTCTTTGTGACCGTACAGTTTTATTTAGGAGTTTTTGTAAACTTTACATTGGGCATCATACCATGGAATTATATTTATTCTATTCTTATCGGTTTTCCTACTATTATTCCCTTTATATCTTTATTTTGATAAATTGAATTAATTTTTCTTAATAATCTAAAACATCATTCTTCTCAGCATTTAAAACTGTAACTCCTACATATCACCTCGTGATTCATAAGTATAGAAACCATTTTCTCTCCAAGAGAGATCCCATTTTATTTCAACAAACAACAACCATATGGTTATCCAGAATATACTCTTCATGCTTATTTCTATAAATTTTCACATCCTTAGATAAATTCACATGAGTGGAATAGGAAAATGGTCTGAGGTGCAATCCATTAGTAGTTGAAAAACAAGGACTTGGTTATATAGATATATATCTACCAAAGCAATATCCAAAACTGAACTGCCTGTTTTTAAAGGAAATGTATAATTACCATCCCAATCCCCATTTGTCCTACCATTTAAAGTACATAGATTCTGTTCTATTATAAATCTCATTAAAATTAGACCCTTCTTATCCCATTTCCTTTCTCTAGATTTTCTCAATGAGAGAGCCTAATACAACAAATGATTTGACAGATTAGATAACTGATCTTTTTCATTAAGGGGCCCCACGTGCACATTCCAATCACCAATAATTACAACATGTTTTATTGCATCTTTACAAAGTAGGCCATCAAGCAGTGAAGACAAATTATGCAATTTTGAAGTAAATTCTTCTGTTTTTAAACTTGGTGGAAAGTAAATATTTATTACTAGAAAGGATTTATTTCGAGAAACAGATAATTTCAAAATCATCCAATATTGCTCCACACTATGAATATCTATTTTAAACCATTTATTTCTTGAATCAATTAAAATCATCAAGCCACCTTTGTTTCGACCTTTAATGTTCTCATTTTTTCCCCACAGAGCAATCAAATTGGCAATATCCTGGTATCATCTCATTGCCATTATTGCCTAACCATGTTTCTTGTAACAAGATTAAATCATAAGCCTTAAGGGTATTCAGCCAAACCTTGTCATCCAATTTATTGACTATCCCCGCTATATTCCAAGACAAAATGTTAATACAGTCTTCTTTATTTATAAGCGGCTAGATGATTTTACCCTCATCTCAATCAGGCAACACAAGGATAGAATTATTTTTACTAATTCCTCGTGAACAGTGTGACAGCACCTCATGCCTATTCTTTGTCTTAATATTCCATAGTAAGGCACTTTCTGATAGAACAGATCCTTCCTCATCACTAACTGAATTACTTTCTAAACTATCTAACATATCACCTCCATTAATCCTTTCTCCACGTTGTTTTCTCCCTCTGATATATCCCTTCATATCTGGGGAACCATCAAACTCATACTCAGTAACTGTCGGTTTATAATAATTGGTTGGTTTTTCTCTTTTATGAGGTTTTCTTTAGTTTTTACACTTTTTTATACAACCCTCCATTTCCTCAATGAGTTTCCCCGTTGATTCATCCAACTGTATGCCTACTTTACGACACACCACATGCTTATTCAAGATATCTTTTCTTATGGAGCTGTTTTGCACAACCAAACACACAAGCCCTTTATTGGGGTTAGCTCTGTATCTGTATGTGGATATAATATCTTCCCAACAAATCCTATCCCTCAATTGACTCTTTAGGATATTACAGACAGAGATCTTTAACAAGAATGGTGATTCCCTTCTGGACTTTGGTATTCTTTAAAATATATTATATGAAGTCTGTCATCAGCAATTCTGTTCCCCCTTTGCTTTCCTAACTTAGTTTGTCCTAATTCTTCTTCTTCATGTTGTTTTCCTACTGTATGTATGATCTTATTACTACAAACCTTTTTCCCTTTCTTTTTAACCTCTGTTTCTATCCTTTTATTTTCCCTCTCTTTCTTGTCTCTCTTTAACTTTTCCACCAGTTCTTTAGTTTCCTCATATTCTTTCTCCACTATCTCTTGTGTTACTTGTTTTAATTTCTTTACTTTTCCTTCTTTTTTCTCCCTCTTTTGTATCCCATATTACAACCTTTTTTTGGATAATCTCCATTTGTTCTTTCAGCAAGTCTATTTCTTTCATGATAGAACCCAGTGAAAGATTGGTACAAACCACTACTGTCTTAATTTCCCCCAATTGTTTACTCAGATATTCATTTGAATGCTTAGCTAATAAAACCTCATTCTCTGACATACTGGTATATGCATTCATTTTTGTCTTTCCAGCCGGGGACCATTCAGCATGTACTTCAACTTCAGCTGTACTCCTAAACTGTTCATTTGTAGTTTTTACTCTCTCCATAAAAGGTGTGAGGAATTTATCAAAATCTTTGAGGAAGTCTCCTTGCATAAGTTGTTCCCCACTTTGCTGACCCCCATTTTGTGTAGTCCTCTGCAAAGTTCCCTGTCTATCAGCTTCCCCTTTCAGTCTTATTAAAGAGTCCTTCACATTTCACATCTGTGACTCCAAGGCTTTGATTCTTTCCAGCAGAAAATTCCACTGAATACTCTACACTATTATCTTCTTTTGTACCCTTTGGTGAAGATGTTTTTGGCATAAAAGTATCCCCCTCTTTTGTTCTTCCTGTCCTCCTCCTCCCTCCATCCACCCCATGGTTGTTTCTACCCCTCCCACCCTCATGCTTCTTTACCCCTCCTCCTGCAACACCATCTCACTCCCCTCCTACTAACTCTGGAACCCTTTCCTGCTCCATTCTTTTGTAGGATTTCTCCCAGCCTTTTTCCACCCCATATAAGCTGCTGTATTACTCTAATTTGCTGCTCCAGATGCAAACCCTATACCCTCAGTACTACCAGAGGCTGGAAACTCCCGGCTACTTTCGCTGTCCTCCTCCTTCTATTGCTAATTGCTGGAGACATCGAAAGTAACCCAGGCCCCCAATGCCAGTGTGTCAACCAATCTCCCACAAAGGCCTCAAGATCACGCACATCATCATTAGGAGTCTCCTCCTAAAACTGGACCTTTTAAACTGCTGGATAACCCAAAATGCCCCCAACATCCTATGCCTGTCCAAAACCTGGCTATCTGCCAAAAACCCTGACTCATCACTCTCCTTCCCAGGCTACCACATCATCTGGCAAGACCGTGGCAAGAGAGGTGGTGGTGGTGTCGCTCTGATTATAAGACAACATCTCTTACTCGCAAATAAAGAATCCTGCCTCAGGTTCCATGAACTAATTCTAACCAAATTCTCCCTTCCCCACACTCTCCCCACCTTCAATTGGGGTAGTCTGTGCTTCTCCTCGGATCGCCAAGATGCTCTGCAGCTGCATCTCTGCCCTCCCACCATTGGCACATTCTGGTGAATTACTACTACTTGGGGACTATAACCTTGATTGGCTGTCCCCATCATCAAGCCCACAACCTCCAAATTAGAATCTCTAAATCTAACACAGCTAATCACGGAAGCAACCCACTAAACTCCTGTTCCTCTAACCACTCCCTCAGAGATTGGGTACTGTCATCCATCCCACTGAATATCCGCAGCCGGAGTACTTGATCCCACCTTAAGTGATCACTGCATCAGAAAAAAACACCAACCCCAAATCCACACCAAAATACATAGAAATACGCCCTCTAAACTCAATAGACACTAATTTCCTCCTCTCAGACTTGCATAACATCAACTGGGCACCAGTTTACTCTGCTGTAAATGTCGGTACTGCCCTAGCACAATTCACAAACATTTTCAACAGCGTCTGCGATTTCCACGCCCCCCCTCCCCCCTTAGAAAAGCCAGGGTCAGGAAATACCACCACCCCTGGATTACTGCCCCATTATGGCCCTTTGCAAAGCCCAGGACAAGGCCTGGTCCACCTTCAAAGCCTCCCCAACCCTAAACTCAATACAAGCATAGAACTCCACAAGAAATGCTTGCACTAAGACCATTCGGCATGCAAAGGCTGACTACTTTAAGCACCGGCTCAGCACAACACACCCGTCCTCCTTCTGGAACATAGTACATTCCATTGTCGACCCACCCCCTCAGTCAAACACCCCTACTCTTAGGCACAATGACATTGAAATAGCGGACTCCATCCAAGTTGCAGATATCCTCAACACTTTCTTCATACTTGTGCTTTCCCTGACCCAACCACACCACCCCTGCCTGCCATTAAACTCCCACAGCACATGCCAAATAAAAAATTTCTTCTAGCACCTGCTTCCATGAACAAGTACTGCTTGCCCTTCTATCCCTCATACATCTAAATCTAGCCCTGATGGCTTACATCCCAGTCTCCTGCACCTTTCAGCCCCTGCCATCACTCTCCCTCACCTTCATTTTAAATATGTCCTTCTCCTCAGGCTCAGTTCCAAAAGCCTGGAAATCAGCTGTGTCATCCCTCTCCACAAAGGGGGTGATCCCACCTCACCTGGAAACTACCGCCCTATCTCCCTCTTCCCCACTTTGTCCAAACTACAGGAATGCCTAGTACAATCCAGACTGACTGAGTTCCTCACTGCCACCAACTTCCTATCCCCCTACCAGTCCGGCTTCAGAAAAACACTCCACCATATCCTCCCTTCTCCGAGCCGCTGGTCACATTCAAGCAGCTGCCAACAAAGGCCACCTCACTACTGCAGTCTTCATCGACCTGGCTAAAGCCTTTGACTCGGTATCCCACCCTTCTTCTGGACACACTTGAGGGTGCGGGCTCACCCCTCCTGCCATACTAGTGGTTCAACTCATATCTCACTGACCGGCGCCAGTCAGTTAAAATCGCCAACTCCTTCTCCAGCTCCCTCCCTATCCTAGCAGGCATCCCTCAGGGCTCCATACTCTGCCCATCCTGTTTTCAGTATTCATAACAACTCCCATCTGCCTGTCCACCTCCCTCATCCATATGTATGTGGATGATGCCATACTGTTCACCTCCGGCCTGGACCCAGCCACTATCCACTCCACTCTGCAACACGACTTCACTCAGTGCAGGCTTGGTTCAGATCGAAACAACTCAAGTTACACACTTCTACAACAGTCTCTATGACTTTGGAACCTCTCAAAGGCTAGCCAAAGTTCTCAACACCCCACCCATCACCTCTCTCGATGGCACCCTGCTAAAGGTAGTCACTTCCTACAAGTACCTAGGTATCTGGCTGGACCCACAATTAAATTTCTCAATTCATATTGACTATATAGCTACCAAACTTCACCCAAACCTCGGAATCCTCTATGAAACAGAGACTCTCTCCTCCCACCGTACGTCTGGGAACTTCTGACTAAAAATGATTATGCCAGTCTTTGACTACGCTGACATTGTATACTGCATGGCACCCTCTACCTCACTCACTCGACTCCCTCTACTATGCTTTCTGCCGTTTCACCTCCAACTCTCCCTACAGGACCCACCCCTGTTCTCTCTACTCTCCTGCCTGGACCTCCCTCCACTGTCTCATAGGAGTCTCATCCATTCTCTATCCTTCATTTCCAAATTTTGGTTCAACCTGCTTCCCTCTTACATCTCCACCCTCCTCTCTCCTGTCCCACCCCTGACATACCCCCTACGCTGTAGGGATTCCCTCTCTTTCTCACGTCCAATATGGGGAAAATCTGCCTTCACCTATCGTCTCCCCTCTTTGTGGAACTTTCAGACTCCTTTCCTACGCAACTCTCCCTCTAACTCCTCTGTCCAATCACTGCTGCACCTCCTGCCCTTCCCTGCTTGTTCCTATAACAACTCCTAGCACTTGAATTATTTGTACCTTATTTCTCCTTTACCTTAACTACTTGCATAGCCTGTATGCTGTATTAGCTATGATATGTTTTATTATTTTATTTATTTATTCACACTGATTTACAACCTTTGAGTGAAAGACTCTTTATTAAAGGCACCTCTTCCCAGGAGGGAAGACAACATATTGGTGAGCAAAACAGTGGGAACAACACAGGTGAGATGCAAAAGAGCATACAGCAAAGCAATTTCAGTGAACAATACAGGTGAGATACAGAAGAGCACACAAAGCTAAGCAGTTTCAGTGATTAGCGTGGAGCACGAGGTTACAGTGTGTGGTGTACAGACTACAAGTAAGCTATTCTAAATAAACTAGTACATATGTAATACTGTAAGAACCATAGAGGTACTAGGTGGTGGTTACCGGGGGTTCATGTTCATGGATTGGCTCAGGCGAAGCTCTTGGTAAGGCCCTATTATGGGCATTTACAGCCCGAGTGTCAGTGAGGTGTTTGCTTAGGCGATTTTGAAGGGGCTGATTTTTGAGATGTTAGTGATGTGAGGGGGGGAGTTATACCAGGAGGGTGCTCTGTAGTGGAAAGACCTTTGGGCGAGCGAGGTCCTAGCTCTCGGCACCTGGAAGGTGGCTTTGGTTGTATTTCGGGTGACAACCGAGTGGGTGGCCCTTTGAAGGGATGTAGTGACTCCTGGGGGGAGAGCCCACGTAGAGTCTTTTTAGCCAGTATACAGGTGTGGTAATGCAGGCAGTCTTCAAAGGTGAGTAGGTTCGAGGTGGAGTAAAACTGGCATGTGTGTGTTCTGCTGGGGGCACTAGTCAGGAGCCTGCAGGCTTTGTTGATAGAGATCTGGACTTTGGTGAGGGCAGTGGGGTCAGCAGCTGTATAGATGGGGAGTCCATAATCAACCAAAGACAGGATGGAGGAGGTGATGCCAACGTAGGGCATACTCAGGGAGGCAGTCTTTGTGGTGGTAGAGGAGTCCAATCCGGGCATTTATGGCAGAGGACAGCGAGTTAAGATGGGCATGGAAGGTGATGCCCAGGTATTTGTATGTTGATACCTGTTCAAGGGGGTGTAGGGTGCTGGGAATGATGCGAAGGGGAGCATTTCTGGAGTTACTTTAGCGGTGTGCAAAAATCATAGATTTCATCTTCTTGTGGTTCAGAAACAGACGATGGTCGAGAAATCATTTTTCAGCTTGGCTGAAGGTGAGTTACAAAGTGCTCTGGAGGGTGAGTGGGTCGGGGTGGGAGGCTATGAGGACCGCATCGCTGGCGATAGAAGCATTTTGCCCGAGCAGGAGCTGGGAGGGTGTTTAGAAGAGACTGAACAATGGGGCCCAGGATGGAGCCTGAGGTACCCCAGAGCGTACAGGTAAGGCAGTTGATAGGATACCATTGATTTTGACCCGTTGGGATCTGTCACGGAGGTAGCTGGAGAACCAGGCCAGGGGGTCAGATGAGAAACCAAGCTGACGGAGGGAGTCAAGCAATGGGGGTGATACACCGTGTCAAAGGCCTTGGATAGGTCAATGAACACTGCCCCGGTGATCTCCCCAGAGTCACGTGCAGAGTGTATTAAGTGGGAGAACTCCAGTAGGGCTGAAGTGGTGCTGTGACCAGGGTGGAAGCCATGCTGCTCTGGGCATAATATGTTGTACTTGGATAGACAATCCATAAGTTGGTGGATACTATTTTCCAGGGCTTTGGGGAGATGGAGATTGGTCTGCAGTTGTTTGGTAATGTGCGGTCTCCATTTTATGGATGGGGTAATTTCAGCCATTTCATGCGCCTGGAATTGGCCAGACATAGAGACCAGTTAAGAAGGTCAGTAGGGGGGCTAACATGACATCAAGTGTTAGGCGGAGAATCCTGAATCAAGGGGGTCACAACTGGGGTTGCGGGCTGAGAGGGCTTTAGTAGGAGTGGTTTGGCACGAGGGAGATATGGTCCAGAGGAGAAATGGGGGACAAAATAGCAAGGGGCTGGAGGCACGGTAGATCAAGAAGTGGCAAGAAGGACTGCACTTAGGTCAGGAAAGGTTGTGTTGAGGCAGTCAGCAACAAGTGGTGGGTCAGTATTAATTGCGCTAACAACCATCTGAGAAGGGGGGGGGGAGCGAGTGTTCCCATTAAGTTCCTTAATGTTATCCCAGAAAGCTCGAGCAGAGCCCCGGGATGAGGCCAGGGTGGATTGATAGTGTCAGGCCTTGGCTTGCCTTATGGCCCAGGTGCATTGGTTGCGAGCTGCATTATAGGCTTGCCTGTCTCCTATCCTGCCGGACTTGACCGCAGTATGTCACAGGTTATCCCGCTGCTTCAGTTGCTGGATCAGGGAGGAAGAGATCCAGGCAGCATTGTGTCTCTTGTAGCGAGTGCTGGTGACAGGGCAAAGATGTCACAGGCCTTACAGAAGGCTCTGGTGAGGAAGGCTAGAGCAGTATCTATATCCGTTGCAAGGGAGATCGGGGACCAGTCGAACTGGGCTAGGTACTGCTTTAGTTATTAAGGCCTACGGGGCGAAAGCGGCGGTGGGGGGTGGCTTTGCACACGGGATTGAGCGTGTGGGAGGACCAGAAACAGAGATCTGGGGAGTGGTCACTAAGGGAGTTGGCTAGGACGTTAACAGACTTGATTTTGTGGGGGTGGTTGGAGAGTATTATATCAAGGAGGGAGCTGGACCCACTTGATTGGTTGAATCTGGTGGGATGAGTGACTAATTGAGATAGGTCAAGGGCCGTGAAGTTGTCCTTTATGTGTGCAGCAGTGGAGCCAAGCCAATTGATGTTGAGGTTACCTAGGACTCAGCTGTTCAGCTTTGGTGGGGCAGTTAGAGAGATAGTCAGTGTTAGTGGATAGCTAGACTTTGGGCCTGTGGGGGTATGTAAGTGGTTGTAAGGAAAAGAGAGTCATGGCCCATATCAGGGGAGATTTTAAGGGTGATGGCTTGGGCACTGTGGTCGAGCTTGGAGGTAGGTAGTGCATGGCCCAGGAGGGAGTCACGCAAGTAGACTGCACATCCGCCACCACGCTTACCCACACGATCTTCTCTAAAAAGGGTGAAGTAGGGGAGGGAGACAGCAGAGTTGGGGGTTAATGCAGAGAGCCAGGTCTCTATTAATGTCAAGAATGTCGGGCGTGTGTTGGGTGACCCAACACTGGAGTACAGCAGTTTTCTTTGGGTGACTACAGATATTCATAGAGGCAGTGCAGAGGCCACGCCCAGTAGGGGGGTGAAGGGGGTGGTAGAAGGTCCAGGTCTGGGGTTAGGTGACATTCCAGAGAGCATGAGGAGTAAGGTGATGAGTCGGAGAAGAGGACTATGGTGGTTGTGGTAGAAGTGCTTGGGCAGATGCATGGTCTGGGGCGATGCGAGGGATGGGTAGGAGTTAAGAGCAGGTATGGCTAGGACTGAGAGGGCCCACCTTGCACTGTGTACAGGGCAGGGGGGTGATGTTTGGAGGTGGGTTGGGCGATAGGGGTGGTCCAGCGGTGAGGTGAGTTAGTGGTGAGCGGAACACAGATGGGAATGCTAGGAGCAGTGGGGGGATTTGCGAGAGGAGGCTGACATTCTGGCAGATGTGTGCTTACAATAGAGCTGGAGAGATTCACCGCAGGGATAGTGGGGGGGGGGGCAGCACAGTGAGGAGCAAAACGAGTATACAGAACACTACAAGGGACATACTGGTGCATGGGATGAGAGGAAGAGAGATAAGTGGTGGTAGGCAGGATCCCCCTAGTGGCCAACAAATATAATCTGCAGGTGGAGAAGTGGGCTGATAGGTCAAAATGCACTGCATTCCTATTGGCTAAGTCGCCCTATAAAGATGAGTGTCGAACAAGGGTGGTAGTGGGGGCGTTGGGGAGCCGAGCGTAGCTTTGGTGGGGCAGCACACTGGTTTCAACTGCGCCACAGTCCTCCGCTTTATGCTGTGCCTGGCGATCTGCACTGCAGCAGTTCAGCTTCAGGGAGGTGGGGAGGGCGCTCTGCACCAGGCCCTCACAACTGTCCATCCGACTGGGATCAGGATCCAGGGAATGGCTGTGGAGAGGAAACCGGTAACTCTTATTTACGCTGGCTGCACTGACTATTTGGCTAGATTGCAGACTGTTGTAAAATGGCAGCAGTGTTAAGGCTACTAAACAGATGGCTAAAGTACTAACAGATGGCTAAAGTGCAGTTGTTAAAGTTAATTTCCTGAGCTCCTTAAGGTACACGATTAATTTATGATTCTGAGTAAATTAGCCTGGCAACAGTTGCTAAAGTTAAGTTCCTGAGCTCCTTAAGGTACATGATTGAATTTTTTTTTCTTTCAGTGCAGTAATCACAGTTCTTGAGTTCCTTTAAGGCATAATATTAAATTAGTTAATATACAGTTCCTGGGCTCCTTTAGGCACAAGTAAACGCCTAACAGGTAAACACTCCTTAAGGCACAAGTAAACGCCTAACAAGTAAACACCAATATGTTTTCTGTTGTGTATTACTTTATTTGTATACTTTAATCCCATGATCCCTGACCCCTGGGTCGCACCTGGAAATGAGCCTTGGCTCAGTGTGCATTTCTCGGTCACCAAATGTTTAAATAAAAATTTGTAAACGCTAGTTTAATAAACCCATGTTATTTGTTAGTTTTAGAGCGCCACCATTTGGGGTCTTATGCTTGCAATCTATGTTATTGTAATGCATCTTATGCTATTATGCAAGTGATAGTTTTTCATACAAGTAACATCACTCAAGCATCTTTTTCTTGTATTATTTTTATGCACTTTGTAATTTCTTACTTGCAAATGTGCAGAAATTTGCAAGCAGTCTTGTACTGTTTTGACACAGTTTTCATACAGTTTGCGCAAATTGTTTTTGCATAAACTTAGGTTATTTTTCCCTCTGGGCTTCCCATTTGCCTCATCAAGCTCTTATTAACTGGGCTGTGCTGCTGGCTATGGAGTTTCTTCAGCAGCAGGTGTGGATCTCCTGGGGACTGCCTTGCAGGTTCTTTGTGGACTGTGTTCTGACCCTGGTCCTTTATCCTGTGATATGTTGCTGGTTTGATTTCCTTGTCTCTATCTCCATCCTTTTGCCTTGCTTGAGGAATTTTCAGGATTGTATATCCACTGTTTTTATCCCATACCTTTGGCAGTCTCCCATCTCTCCAGTTGAGGTCCCCATTCACCTGTTGGCTGATTGCTTTTTGCCTTGGGTCTTTTATGTGGTGCAGTATGGGGTCCTTGTCCTTTGGGGAAGGATTTTGAGAGGAATACAATTTGTGAGAATCCTCACTTCAGCTATCCTCTCTTCTGAAGGTTTTGCTAAGCCTTTTGTGCCCCTCTGTCCACTACTTCAGGCATGCTGCACTGCTCTTTTGGAATCCTTCCACTGTGGGTATGGCTTACTATATCTGTGTTCATTCTAAGAGTTTTCTTTTGTTAGCTGCTATGTCTGAAGAACTCTCTAAAACAATGGCAGGCAATTTTCACAGATGTTTACCATATGGCATGCATTACTGCTACTTTCCAAAATTGACTCCCACAGTTTGCAGCGCGATGGCAGTGGTGGTAGCTTTATGCAGCATCGTATGACCCCTCTTTACCAGTGTAAGAGGCTGGAATGATGGGTAACAAGCAGAGCATATTTATGTTCTGGGAAACCTTCATGATTCAGTTCAGTCCACTATTACCTTATTATATTAGTAACTAGGGGGTGCTTCTTCCCTTCCCCCCATGCCATGCCTCCAGCCTTGCCCTCCACTTAGTTACAGCTACAAGTAACTCGTGTTATTGGAAGATTTCAGTAAAATTTATTACAGTCTTGTTAGCCTTCTTCCAGCCGCTTAGGTTTTTTGAGTTCACAAGAAAACCTGTGCAATGTGTTGTGTTTCATGTTTACACTGTAAATGGAAGTTGGTATTAAAAAAAACTCTAAAATAAATTTAAGCCAACCAAAAATACCTAAAGAGTTACCGACGCCTCGAGAAGGACTTTAAAAAAGATAATAAAGCAGCTATATGATCTTACTTCGAGAGGCTCTTGCAGTAGGTATTCACAGATAGGACTAAGCCGCCAGGCGTCAGGACCCCACAGAAAAACTTCTAGCCAGCAGTCTGGCAGGGGACCACCCCCACATCAGGTGACCAGCATCAGACGATGTCCATATAAAGGGGCGGTCCCCCATGCCCACCTTCCAGTTCTTTCCCACCGTCGGCTTGTGAAAATTCATTGTGGTAGAATAGTGCTCGTCAGCACCTTTCATCGGCCTGAAGTTTAGACTATGTAGCTAATTCTTTCGATTTTATAGATTTGTTGCCAAAACCATCTTCTGTGTATGTCGTCCCTGACGCCCTCCGAATCGCATAAAAAAAAAAAAAAAAAGTGCGACTCGTGTGGTTCACAGCTTCCACACAAGGATGGGCACTCCTTGTGCCTTTTCTGCCTAGGCCCGGACCACCACGTGGAGGACTGTCAGCACTGCCAAAAATTCAGCTCAGCTACCCGCAAACGAAGGCAGCAGTCTCTGAAAGCCCATCTCCTAAAAAAGAAAATGGCATCCATGGAGAAGGAGTTGAAAAAACTTTGGCAGGCGTCAACCTCCCCATAAGGTCATAAAAAGAAACATGAGAAGGAGAAGCACGGGGACCGGGATTCTTCATCCACAGCAGCTGCGACTTTGGCTGGAGTTGGGGCCCTCCAGGTATCTGCCCTTCTGGGGGATTGCTCCCCTCTGGCCATCTTGGTGGCTACTAAGAAGGCATTTCCACTTCCGCCAAGGCTGCTCATCCATCGCAGTCTTCTGGTCCGAGCAGGTCCAGTAAGTCAGGCGCCGGTTCTGGACGCTGTTGATAAGTCTGCCATCGGCCCCTCTGATGACAACCCAGCAGATCTGCCTGCGCCAGACCTAGTCATCATGCCTGACGCCCCAGGCTCCCTGCAATGGATAGAAAGGTTGCCCTCTGAGGTCTCCGCGTCCCCTCTGTCTCCCCCCCTCCCCCCGGGATTCTGATCCTCTTTCCCCGGCCGGACCAAGGACCTAGGGATGCAGCCATCGGGGTGGCGCGCCCACCCCCCACGCCAGCCAACCCAACATCTCCCTGCAGCATACCTGTGCCTGATGGAGGACCTGCTCTTCTGCCAGAACTGTCTGACCCTCCCGGAGGTCTCCCCACGCTGGGCCGGATGCCCTCCGGACCAATGATCCCACCATCTGGTCCGCCAGCAGGGCCCATGCCAGGACCTTCTGCTCCATCAGAGTCCCTGGTGCCAGGGTACCCAACGCCGCAATACCTGGCACCACAGTACCCAGCTCCACAGTATCAGACGCCACAGTACTCTATTCCGCATTATGCAGCGCAGCAGTACCCAATGCCTCAGTATCCGATGCCAGGCTCTACCGGGTTAATGGATATTCTAGTACGGGTACCCCTGACCACCTGCAGACGAGCCGCCTCCCTCCCACGCCCGCCACCTCCGCAGCCACCGTAAACCTGAAGGAGGTCTTGGCCTCCTGGTGGGCCGAGGCCAAGGCACAGCTCACCAGGGAGGTCGAGAGTTGTCTTCCGACGCCGGACCCTATGTCGGAGACCGGAGACCCTTCCCCCTTTACCTGATGCCAGAGGAGATCCATCTGGCTCCTGGGGCACAGGACACGCACCTCTGGGTGGTCCCCAGAGGGTTGTTCCTTCCCCTCCTAGGGAGGACTCTTCTTGTTTTATTTCAGGGCCATTAGACTCCGATTCTGAGTCTGATCACTCTGAACCTGGAGACGAACCTCATACTCCAGAAAAGCCAGGGCCGAGGGGCCCTCTGAAGTCCCTTCCGGAGGATCCTTCTTTTCTGGAGCTCTTGAGAAAGATTAAGGTGACATGTCAGTGGCAATCAGTGGAACAAGACCCACAGCGTAAGAAGCTTGCTGCACATTTGGATCTGCCCGAGACCACTCCCACACTGATTCCACCCTGGATAGAGCCTCACGCGGATCTTGTCTCCACTATTTGGAAGCAACTATCCGTGCTAGACCCCCTTCCGAGGAAGGCGGATAGTCTATATCAGGCTCCAGACGGTAAAGACTTCCTCAGTCTCCACCCCAAGGCGGACTCGGTTGTGACCAGTGCTGCCAACGGCCGCTCCACCGATCCAAAACACCTGAGCTCGTCTCCACCTGACAAAGAATCCTGACTTTTGGATCAGTACAGGAAGAAGATTTACTCATCTTCGACCCTAGGCATCAGGGCCCTCAACTACGTCAGCCACATGGGGGACTTCCAGAATTTCGCTCTTAGCCAGAGTCACAGGCCAAACGGGCACTGGGAAACCTGGTCCGATCCGCTCGTTCGGCCTGTAGGCACATGCTCCATGCCACTTACGATGCGGTGGACACTGCTGGCAAACAAGATGCTGGGATGCATATCTAGAGGGATCAGTAATAGGAGAGAGTATGTTATACTGCCCTTGTACAGATCCCTGGTAAGCCCTCATCTAGAGTATGGAGTTCAGTACTGGTGCCCACACCTCAAAAAGGACATTAACCTGCTGGAGAAGGTCCAGAAGAGGGCTACAAAGATGATAGTGGGTCAGCAGGGTTAGGCATATGAGGAGAGGTTGAGGGCACTGAACATGTACTCCCTGGAAGACAGGAAAGAGAGAGAGAGGGGACATGATTGGGACATTCAAGCACTTGAAATGGATAAATATTGTTGATAAGGAAAGTCTCTTTAAGGTGAGTGGCAACCATATCACGAGGGGGCACAGTCTTAAGCTGGAGGGTGGGAGGTTTAGGAGGGATGTCAGGAAGCACTTCTTCACAGAAAGGGTGGTGGACACTTGGAATGCGCTGCTGGAAGAGGTAATCTCATTAAAGACAGTGAGCAGCTTTAAGAGAGGTTGGGATTGGCATAGGGGGAAGATAAGAATCCTGGATCGGGAGGATGGGAGGAGTGGGAGAGGGCAGGGACATTAGTTAAAGCTGTGGACCCTGCAGTATGAGCAGACTTGATAGACCAAATGGCCTTCTTTTGCTGGTTTGTTCGTATGTAAGGGAGTTGTTTATATTAAGCATGGGGGGGTGGGACGGCGGGGAGAAGAGGGCTTGGACGACTTTCCGGAATTTGGAGGCGTAGTTGAGATTAGAGAGGAAAGCTGATCTAAAGTACTCGGACTTGGCTAGTCTGGTTGCTTTAGTACAAGAATTTCTTAGCTTGTGGCATGTAGCATAGTCAGTGGGGAGTTAGGGTGTCTTTTGCTTCCTCTAGGCTTTGTCACGCGCCCGGAGGCAGGCCAGCAGTTTTGGGGAGATCCAAGTAAGATGGTTGCCGCGAACTCTGGTTTGTTTAAAAGGGGTGAGTATGTTCCAGATTGTAAGGAATTTGTCCTTTAAGTAGGCGAGGGCATGGTCGACAGTGGGGGCAGAGGTGAGAGGGACCCAGTTAGAGAGGGCAAGATATCTTGTTGGGGGGGGTCAAGGTCTAAGGAATTGAAGGAGTGAAGTTGTAGGAGTTTTTTGGGGGGTTTGGGCCTGTGAACCTTCACAGCCAGGAAGATGGGATGATGATTGCTGAGGGCATCTGGTAAGAGACCAGTTTTAATGACTCTGTGTGGGTGGGAGGTGAGTGCCCAGTCTGTCAGGGTATGGGTTTGTGTTTTATGAGTCAGACAGATGGGTTCTTGGATGAGTTTGGCAAGATCTTGTGGTGTTACGTTGTTTCGAGTCTTAGATATGGAGGGAGACAACCAGTTTATATTAAAGTCTCCCAGTAAGTATAGCTCCCCTTTGTGAGAGAGGGAAGTTGTGGAGTTAATAAATTCTGATGCAACAGTGGGCTGGGTACGGGGCGGCAGCAGATCCCTGCTGTGAAGACTGGGATGGAGAAGGGTTAAGCAATTCTGGTGGCAAGGCTTCGTGAGCAGCAGGGAGAATGGTAGAGTATTTAAGTGAGGACGGGATAAACATAGCTACACCACCACCTCTGGTGGCCCTATCCTGCCTAGTGATAGAGAGCTGGGGCTGGGAATGGAGTGGTTGGGGATCTTGTCGTTAAGCCAGGTTTCTGTTAAGATTAGAAAGTCTGTGTTAATTGAAGCAATCATTGTCTGCAAAAGATCATTCTTTGATATTCTGCTACAGATGTTCAGGGTGTGTTGATTTTCAGTCCATTGGGAGGGGCTGGAGGGCTGGAGAATTAGACGCGGTGGAGGTGGCTGCCATAGGAGGGAGCAGGCACCTGGGCCAGGGTTAGATGGATGTTACCTGAAGCGAGGCGGAGTAGGGCAGTAATGAGGAGGTGGGGGTTGGGGCATTTGTGGCGGGACGTGGATTTGAGAGATGATTTGGGGGAGAGGGTGCTAGGTGTGTATGCGATTAGGAGGCGGAGGGAAAGAAAGTGGCTAGGCACTGAGAGAATAGTAGCCGGGGGAAGGTAGGGGAAATGAGACCAGAGTTCGAAAGGGGGTGCCGGTGTTATAGCAAGGATAAGGGTAGTAGATGGGCGTGAAGGGGGAAGGGCATATCCAAATTTTTAGGCTTGGTAACTTGAGATACAGGAGTAGATAAGGTGAGACTAGGATCAGGAGGGGTGAAGTAAAGGAGAAGTGAGTTATATTGGGAAGTAGTTTTGGGGTCATAGTCTATAGACAGCTGTAGTAAATGTTGAGAAGAAAATGAGCAGAAATGTCAGGAATGGACATTTGGCAATAAGGTGTGCACAGTGAGAACTCATGGGAGTGCAGTAAGCTGCAGAGTAGTAGGAGCCCTCTAGTGGCCTGGTTTTAATACATGCAAGTTAGTAGTGTAGTAAGAATAAAGGGCAGCTGAGGGGAGGATTGAATGAGCACAAGAGTGTGTAAAAATAGCAGGAGACAGACTGGGAGCAGGGCAGTGGTGAGTAGGGAGAAAGGATGTATGGACAGGGCGAAGCTAGAGTGTATTTAATAGAGGTCGGGGCCAGCAAGGGTGGGCTGGACAAATAAGGAGAAGAGAAAGCACAGGAGGGACGACAGTAAGGCAGAGTCCTTGGAAAGTCAAGAAAAGAGCACCAAATTCAAACGGCTGCGCTCTGAGAACTCGTACCTTCAGGCAGGGGCAATAGGTGGAGCCGCCAGAGGAGCGGTCTGCAGCGGGGTTCCCGATCAGGGCTCATGGCAGCCTGCGGGAAAGAAAGGGGCAGAGTTAGATTTATTCTTGAAGGACAAAGGAGTCTAATCGGTGGGAGGGTTGGAGAGGGGAGGGGGAGCCGAGGCAGGAAGCAAGCGAGCAGAATACAGGGAAGAGTTAAGGGGAAAATTAAAGATTAGAGGTGAAGAAGAAAATAATGCAGCAACTCTGAGGAAAAATGCAAAAACAGGTCAGACAGGCTTTGGCTGTAATTATTAGCTGAATATTGGCTCAGTACTTTCAGGAATGGGTAAAAATTAGCACAGACGAGTGAATTCTGGAGGTAATGGGACAGGGTTTGTCTCTTCAGTTCAAAAAGTTTCCCAAACTGCAGAAACACAAAAACTTTCCAGATCTCTTTCCCACAGAAAGAATTCTTCTGGAACTGGAAGTAATGAAATAGCTGCTCAGAAAAGCAGTAGAAAAGAAGGTCCCTGCTGTTCTGTGGGGCAGGGGTCTATTCTCATGGTACTTACTGACCCACAAGAAAAACTGGAAGTGACTACTTATTTTAGAGCTTGGCTATCTGAACAAGAATATAAAAAGGAAAAATTCAGGATGGTCACACTGAGAATCTTTGCACTCATGCCACTGACTAGTATCTCTGGATCTGAAATTTGCTTATTTTCATATCCAAATCAGGCCATTGCACAGAAAATATCTCAGATTTAAGCTAAGGAACTGCCAATACCAGTTTGCTGCTCTTCTCTTTGGCCTCACCTTAGCACCAAGGGATTTCACAAAGCGATTGTCTGTGCCGTAGCACACCTGAGAAGGCTAGGTGTGGTGATTTTCCCTTACCTGGACAACTGACTAGTCTTGGGGAAAACGGAACAAGAGACAAGGTGCTCACTTCATGCTGTAACAAGCGCCTTGCAGAATCTAAGTTTCTTAATAAATCTGCAGAGGTCCCAAGTAGTCTCCTCAAGTACTTGATTTCATTGGAGCAGAGCTGAACACCCTGCAGGGGAAAGCCTTCCCCTCGCAGGCCAGAGTTGCAGCTTTGATATCAGTAACAGCATCCTTCACAGCAGGTCACCCAAGACCTGTAAGCGACTGTAGATCTTACTCTAGAGGGGCTCTTGCAGTAGGTAATTACATATAGGACTGACGTCGGCAGGCGGCAGGGACCCCACGGAAAATTTCTAGCTAACCCGGTCCTGGCGGGACCACCCCCCACGCCAGGGTGACCGCGCCAGACGACCGCCGGATAAAGGGGCTGGTCCCGACTACCGCCTTCCAGTTCTCTCCCGCCCCAGCCTGCAGCGCCTCACAGTGAAGTTCGTGGCTCAGCCTGTTGCTCGAAGTATCAGTATTCTGTATTTTATTCGTCAGGTGAACGCCGGTTTATGTTGTCCCCTTCAAAAAATAAGTGCGACTCGTGCGATGCCCAAAGTGCCTGCATTGCCTGCATTTCAACGCGGCCACCCGCAGATGATGCCAGCAGTCTTTGGAAGCCCATCTCCTTAAAAAGAAGATGTCCGCAATGGAGAAGGAGTTGAAGAAGCTTAGGCAGGCATCAACCTCCCCAGGAGGACACAAGAAGTGGGACAAAGAAAGGCACCGGGAGAAGGCCTCTTCCGCGACTCGCGCTGGAGCCGCCAAGTCAAGGCTCCTCCGGGATCGCCTAACGGGAGCCTCCAAGGCTTTTGGAGAGGTGTCGGCCACCCGCCGGTTCAAGCCTGCTCGAGCCCGCCGGGTGCCCTCCGGGCAAAGGAGGCTCTGCCTCCAGTACTGCCGCAGGCTTGTGGCCTACTGGTGCGGGCGCCCCATAAGCCGGGTGTCTGCTCCTCCGACGTCCGCTGGGAGAAGGCTGCTAAGATGCCCGACTCCTCAAGGGCGACAGCAGTGTCCCCTCGGACGGGCCGCTTCCCACCCTCGGCTTGCTTCCAGCGAGGGACCTCCTAAGTCGGACGCCAGCTCCTCTGGCGTCCGCGTGACTCGCCCTTAAGTCACACGGCCGTCCTCCGACGCAGCCGGGCTTGGAACTCACGACAGGCCCTGCACTGTCTGTCGTCCCCAGGTTCCCGCAGCCGCTGCTGTCCGGGGAGCCCGAGTCCCCCCTTGCCTGACCCCGGGACTCTCGTCCCCAGGCGATGCTCGATGCTTTTCCACCGCCAGATCCCCTCCTACAGAACCGGATCTGACGCTTGGCCCCGACACCGCCCCACCGACGCCCGCTTCCGACGCTGGCCTTCCGATCCCGGCGAGGGATATTCCTCTCCCATCGGGTCCTCCACCCCCACAGGCCTATCACAGTTGATCCGCCCGTGGAGTTCCCTTCTGGGCCGTCTGTTCCGACAGCTCCTCCGGTACCCGGGTATCCACCGTCCTATCCGACGCCGGTCTACCCGGGCCCACAGTATCCTGCGCCGCAGTACCTGGCGCTGACCCCACCGACGCCGCAGTACACGACGCCGTAATACTCCGCTCTGGTCTTCCCGCAGCCGGGTTACGGATACTCACCTTACGGATATCATCCATACAACTATCCCCTCCTCCTCCTCCACCGCCCCCCAGGCCGCCGGTGGATCTTCAGGAGACTCTGGCCTCCTGGTGGGCTGAGGCCAAGGCTCAGCTCACCAAGGAAGTCGAGAGCCACCTCACGGCGACGGTGCCACCTCCGCCCCGTACGCCCCAGACGGCACACTCCCTCTCCACCTCCGGATTCCTGAGCTCTCCCTCGGGATCCAGAGAGGGACAGGACACGCGTCCAGGGATCCCCCCTAAGGAACCCGTTCCTCCCCCTAGACGAGCTAGGGAGTCTTACCTGCTTCAAATTTTCTTCTTCTTCTCTCTCGGACTCCTTGGATTCCCCGGCTGGATGTTCCGAGAAAGACGGACGACCCTCGCCTCCCGTTTCAAGCCCCGGCTGAGGACTCCGAAGGAAGTCTCCTCCGGAGGATCCTTCCTTCAGGGAGTTCCTCAGGAAGATCCAGGAAGTCCATCAGTGGCGTTCCTTAGAGCCAGATCCTCAGCGGGTTAAACTTGCCGAACATCTGGACTTGCCCCTTACGGCCCCTACTCTAGTGCCACCCTGGATCGAGCCTCATGCCCACCTTGTTTCCACCATTTGGAAACAACTGTCAGCTTTAGCCCCACTTCCTTGGAAGTCCAACAGGCTATACCAGGCTCCGGAGGGTGTAGACTTTCTAGACTCTCACCCCCGTGCAGACTCGGTTGTGATTAGCGCCGCTCACGGCCGGTCCGCACCCCGAAACATTTGAGCTCGTCCGCCTGAATAAGGAATCTCGCTTCTGGATCAGTATGGAAGGAAGATTCTATGCTTCTTCCACATTGGGGATCAGGGCCCTAAATTATGTAGCACATATGGGGGATTACCAGAAGGCTGTCCTTACGAGTGCGAATCTAAGATTGACTCCCTTGCCTGACTCCCAAGTCAAGCAGGAGTTAGCTGACCTTGTCCGTTCTGCTCGTTTGGCCAGTCGTCACATTCTGAGGACGACCTACGATGCAGTGGACACCGCAGGACGGAGCTCCGCGTTCGCCGTAAGTCTTCGGCATCACGCATGGCTCCGTGTGTCAGGTCTGGTCTCGGAGGTGCAGCCAGCACCAAGGTTACACCTTTAGAGGTTCGGTGTTTTCGGGTGGTGATGTCAAGGACATCATCACCGACTTACAGGAGAAGGGACGGCCCTCAAATCTGTCGATTCCGTACCATCCCCCATCCCTCAGCAGCCGCCTTTCGCAGACGCAGCCAGCCTCAGCTTAAACCCCAGGGAAGGCGGGCTACTAAACGCCAGGCCCCACAGCTGCCAGGCCTCCGCTCCAAAAAGCAGCGGGTGTCTCAGCTGCGGGCGCTGCCTCACACCACCTGACTCCTTTCCCTCTCCCACCGCCTCCGGACTCCCCGGAGGAACCGGTAGGAGGGAGGTTCTCCCTTCACCTTCCAGGCTGGGAAAGGATAATGTCGGATTCATGGGTGCTTCAGATCATAGCAGAGGGGCACTCCATAGAGTTTCTGCAAAAACCTCCACGTCACACCCCCGAACTCCTCTTATTCAAGGGACCATCTTCCTTTGGTCAGGGAAGAAATATTTGCTCTCCTCGTGAAGCAGGCCATAGAACCCGTCCCCCGTCACCTTCACGGGACGGGTTACTATTCCCATTTCTTCCTTGTACCAAAGAAGACTGGAGATCTCAGACCCATTCTCGATCTCAGCTCCCTGAACTTCTATGTGGAATACAAGAAGTTCAGGATGCTCTCCCTTCAAACCCTGTTGCCCCTTCTCCGGTGGGCTAATGGCTTTGTGCACTGGATATGCAGGACGAGCACCTGCACATCCCTATTCTCACGACCAAAGTACCTCAGGGTTGGCGCTCCAGGGGACCATTACCACCTCCGGTGCTCCTTGGTCTTTCCTCGGCCCTGAGTTTTTAGCAAATGCCTGGCAGTGGTAGCGCTCACCTGCATACTTTGGGAGTTCAGGAGCCCCCCTACCTGGACGACTGGCTCCTGCCTGCCTCGTCCAGGAGGAACTCCTGCATTTTCTCTCCTCACCCAGCCGGTTTTCACTGGTCTGGGTATCACCATCAACCATTCCAAGTCTCATCTGGACCCTTCCCAGAGACTCCAGTTCATTGGGGCAATCCTCGATATGACAGTGTACAGGGGCCTCCCTCCAGTCCCAGATTTCCCTTCTTCCGGAACGCAGGAGGGTTCTGGCGAGGTCAGTGCTTCGTCTTCTGGGGCTTATGGCGGCTGCCATCCTGACGGTTCCGTGTGCACGCCTCCACATGAGGCTCTCTCAGTGGGATCAACTGGTAGACGACCTAGATCATCTGGTGCTGATCTCCTCGCCGATGACAAGAGACTTGCAATGGTGGATGGTTTGAGAGAACCTGTTCCTGGGGGTCCACTTCTTTCATCCTCCCCCCGCTCAGACTCTGACCACGGACGCATCAGGCGAAGGTTGGGGAGCCCATCTGGGTCCTCACCGAGCCCAGGGGTTATGGTCCAGATTGGAGTTAACTCTCCACATCAATGTGCTCGAGCTACGAGCAGTGCTGTATGCTCTCCAGGCCCTTCACCAATACATGCTTCCCGGTCACCTAGCTGTCCAAACAGACAACATGTGCCTGGTGTGGTACATCAACAAGCAGGGAGGGACTCGGTCCTACCCGCTGTGCAGGGAAGCGATGAGGGTTTGGGAATGGGCAACTCTTCACAACCTTCACCTCATGGCGATCCATGTTCCGGGAGTCGACAATGTCCTGGCAGACAAGCTGAGTCATTCTTCGGCTCTGCCACACGAGTGGGAACTAGATCAAAAAGTTCTAAAAAGCATCTTCCAGATTTGGGGGACTCCACAGATAGACCTGTTCGCCTCTTCCCAAAACGCAAAGCTTCCCACCTTTCTGCTCGCTCGCTCCAGAGCGAGGCGCTTTCTGGAGCGACGCTCTGTCTCTAAGCTGGAAGGACAGATTTGTCTATGCTTTTTCCCCATCCTCTGGTCCCTCGTGTGCTGCAGAAACTGGCATTGGAAGGAGCGAGAATGATTCTGATCGCCCTTTCTGGCCCAGGCAAATCTGGTTCTCTTCTACAACAATACTCAGAGGTTCCTCCTCTTCCTCTTCTTTATCTAGAGGATTGCTGACCCAGGATCAGGGACCCGGTCCATCCGGACTCAAGTCTCTTCAACTTCATGCATGGCTCCTGCAGACCCAGCCCAATCCCGCTTTGGGCTCTCTCCTAAGGTGGCTGAGATTCTGGTGGAGGCTAGAAAACCCTCCACTAGGTCCACCTACGCTATGAAATGGAAAAGATTTTCCATTTGGGCTGCCTCCAGGAACGTGGAGCCTTTCTCCTGTCCTGTGGCCATTCTGCTTGATTATTTATGCCATCTTTTCCACCTGGGTCTCAGTCAGTCCTCTTTGAAGGTTCACATAGCTGCTATTTCAGCCTACCATGTTCCCTTAGCTGATAAAGCTTTTGCCCAATTGGAGGTATCCAAGACCTTTCTCAGAGGGGTCCTCCATCTCAGGCCCCCTGTTCGGACTCCAGCCCCTTGGGACTTGAACTTTGTCCTCAAGAAACTTGCGTCTTCCTCCTTTTGAGCCCGCGGCTTCCGCGAGACTTTAAGCTTTATCGCGGGAAGACACTCTTCTTGGTGGCCATTACTTCTGCTCTCCAGAATTTCCGGAGCTCAGGCCCTAAGTGCAAAATCCTTCATCTGATCTTTTCACAAAGAACGAGTAGCTCGCATCTAATCCTAAGTTTCTTCCGGTTGTGGTAGCGGAGTCTACCTTAAATCAGTCTATTGAATTACCTGCCTTTTCACGCAGTACTCCAACCAAGGAGAATACTTGCTCCATACCATGGATGTCCACAGGATTCTGAGATACTACACCGATAGGACGAAGGATCTCAGAAAGACTGATCAGTTGTTCGTCTCTTTTGCTCACAAAAGAGAAGGCAATGCTGTCTCCAAGCAATGCCTATCAAAGTGGTTGGCTCATTGCATCACTTTCTGTTATGACAAGTACAACAAGACCCTCCCGGGTCAAGTCAGAGGCCACTCCACTCGTGGAGTAGCAGCCTCTTCGGCTTGTTTCAAGAATGTGTCTGCGGCAGACATCTGTGCTGCCGCCACTTGGACTTCCGTCCATACCTTTACTAAACATTACAGTTTGGACATTGCCTCTCACCGTGGAGCAGGCTTCGGGTTAGCTGTCTTGCAAGGCCTCCTATCTTGAGGTTTGCAAGGTTGTTTGCTACTCGGAGTAGTTCCTCCTCCCGGTGCCTTTCATTTGTTCCAGACTGCTTGGGATTCTGTCCTATATATTAGCTACTGCAAGAGCCTCTTGAAGTAAGATAGTACAGTTACGTAAGAACTTACGTAACAGTAGATCTTTGAGAGGCTCTTGCAGTAGAGTACTCTTCCGCCCTCCATCCCCCTAGGCTTTTTCAGCTCCTTTTCCATTGAGCGAAATTTCTGCTTCTCTCTCGTCCGGGCCTGTGGCGGGAAAGAACTGGAAGGCGGGCGTCCGGGACCCCTTTATACCGACGTTGTCTGACGCCGGTCACCTGACGTGGGGGCAGTCCCAGCCAGGGACTGCTAGCTAGAAATTTTTCCGTGGGGTCCTGCCGCCTGCAGACGTCAGTCCTATATGTAATTACCTACTGCAAGAGCCTCTCTTGAAGATCTACTGTTACGGTAAGTTCTTGCGTAACTGTACTTTACTGGGCCACATGCACAGCTGTGGTTCCATGCGCCAGGTTCCAAATGAGAGACTCCAGTATCACTTAAGAGACAGGTGGTCTCAAAACCATTGCCACTGGTAAAGTCACTATAGAGCGGTGGAAGGAAGAATGCAACCTCGGAGAGGGCATTCCCTTCCTTTAGCAATTGCCAGCAAGTATTTTTACTGCACATGCTTCAGTCCTGGCATGGGGTGCCTGCCTGCACGATCTTACAGTAAGTGGTACATGGAGCCCAGAGGAATCCCTTGAGCACAACAACCTCTTGGGGCTCAGGGCAGTTCTGCAAGTATTGCAGTCGCTCCTCCCAGTTGCAAAGTCGGTTTGTCCAAATCAGAACAGACAATATGACAGCAGTGTACTACATAAACAAGCAGGGAGGGACAAAATCCTCAAAACTGTGTGAAAAAGCAATTAGGATCTGGGACCTGGTATAGTCCTTAGAAGAAAACATTTCTGTGGTGCACCTCTCAGGCAAGGACAGTGTCCTGACAGACTCCTTTGGCAGAATCAGCCAGGGAAATATTGAATGGGCCTTGAACCAAAAGGTTCTGGCCACAGTTTTCATAAGGTAGGGCACTCCCAAAGTTGACCTTTTATTGCCGACCACCAACCAGAGGAACAGTCCCAGAGGATGCCCTGCTCTTGGACTGGACAGGGTGGTTCCTGCTTTCCTACCATTCCCACTCAAAGTCCTCCTGAAGATCATGAGGGAACTTGGAACAATGATCCTAATAGCCCCAGACTAGGCCAGACAGACCTAGTACTCAGTGCTTTTGGCCCTGTCCAGCAAGAGTCCAGTCAGCCTGTTAAGTCACAATCTGCTGACTATCCTAGGGCAGGTAACACTCCCTATCCCCAGGACATTACACCTGAGGGCCTGGGTCTTGAAGAGTTAGAATACTCTGGCTAGGATCTCTCAGAAGAAGTCATAAGGTACTTGGGTATTCAAGGAAACCAGCAACCAGGAAAGAATATTCCTATACATGGAAAACATTTTCTTACTGGTGTACCACAGAAGAATTATCCCAATGGAGGCAAGGTTGCCTAAGGTCCTAGAATACCTGGTACACCTACGGTCTCTAGGCCTACGGCATTCAACACAAAAGGTGCACTTAGCAGAAGTGTCAGCATACATATCTGTAGGCAAAGGAAAGTCACTGGCCTGACAAGCCACTTATTTTGAAGTTTTTTTTTTTTTTAAAGGCCTCAGTCATTATTAGCCATGGGTAAAGGACCCAGTCCCACCATGGAATCTCGATGTCTACCTTGCCCAGCTTATGGATGCTCCATTCAAACCTATGGACACTGCAGACTTGAAGTGCGTCACATGGAATACCATATTCCTGTGACCTCTGCTAGGAGGGTAGGTGAACTGAAAGCCCTCTGCACTGCCAAAATTACATAATCTTCCACAGGAATACATACGGTGGTCCATAGGACAAACAGGAAATTTCCTACCTAAGGTGGTGTCTGAATTCCATTTGAGCCAGACAGTAACATTTCATACATATGAACATACGAAGAAGCTAACAGAAGAAGGCCATTTGGTCTGTCTAGTCTGCTTGTATTGCAGGGTCCACAGCTTGAGCTAATGTCCCTGCCCTCCCTCCCCACCTCCCTATCCGTGATCCTTACCTCCCCTTATGCCTATCTCAGCCTGTCTTAAAGCTGCCCACTGTCTTCAACGAGATCACTTCTTCCGCAGTACATTCCAGTTGTCCACCATCCTGTCTGTGAAGAAGTGCTTTCTGACCTCCCTCTTAAACCTACCATCTTAAGACTGTGCCCCCTCGTGTTATGGTTGCCACTCGGCTTAAAGAGACTCTCCTTATCCACCTTATTTATTCAAGTATTTTAAAGGTCCCAATCATGTATCCTCTCTCTTTCCTGTCTTCCAGGGAGTACTTGTTCAGTGCCCTCAACCTCTCCTCATATGCCTAACCCTGCTGACCCGCTATCATCTTTGTAGCTCTCTTCTGGACCTTCTCCAGCAGGTTGATGTCTTTTTTGATGTGTGGGCACCAGTACTTAACCCCGTACTCTAGATGAGGGCTTACCAGGAATCTGTACAAGGGCAGTATAATCTCCTCTCTCCTATTACTGATCCCTCTAGATATGCATCCCAGCATCTTGTTTGCCATTGTTGCTGCTTTTTTGCACCGCGTGGAGTGCTTCAGGTCATTAGTGATCATCACTCCCAGGTCCTTCTCCTCCTGTGATGCAGATATTTGGACTCCACCCAGGTAATACTCTGTCCTGGGATTCTTGGCTCCAATATGCATAACTTTGCATTTCTTGACATTGAAGCCAAATTGCCAGATCCTGGACCACCTCCCCAGCTTTTCCAGATCATCCTGTAGGTTCTGTATCCCTTCAGCTATGTCCACTCTCTCGTAGAGCTTGGTGTCATCTGTGAATAGGCACATTTTGCCCTTAATGCCATCCGCAGTGTCATTGATGAAGACACTGAACAACACCAGCCACAGCACTGAGCCCTGTAGAACCCCACTGGTTACCTCTCTGGTGCCAGATAACTCTTCCCCCATAACCACCCTCTGGGTTCTGACCCTCAGCCAGTTTTCCACCCATCTGTCCATCTTTTCTCCAACCCCGAGATCCACCAACTTCCTGATCAACCTTTTGTGGGGCACAGAGTCAAAGGCCTTGCTGAAATCAAGATAGAGGATGTTTGCAGTGGGGAACTGAGGCATGCTGGGAACGCCAATGTTACATGAGCATAGACGAGTAGCACTGACACTGGTATCCCCAGACAGCAAATATTTCTTGGTGGCCCAGACACTGTGGGCATACAGTTCCAGGATGTGGTTCAGTGGAGCAGATTATTTTGAAGAGCCACTGTTATGTATAAGTAACTATTCTTTCTAAGGATAAGCACACACCAGATGGGCCTTTGATTTGTGGGCCCTGCACGTCCTGACGTGGTGGTCTTTGGTGTTTCCTTGTGTGCAGGGCCCTGCACCTAGCCAAGCTGACATTTGTCTTAGTGCCAGGCCCATCCTGGTATGATGGACAACAGTGGCTGTCTGTGCACAGGGCCATGCGTGCAGCCAGACATCTGATGGCGCAGGGTCCACATGGCCCTGCACATCCTGGCATAGTCATTTTGTTGCATGCAGCTGGACCGGTGTCTTGGTACAGGGCCTTAAGGGCCTTGCGCCTCCTGGCAAGGCTATTTTTGGTGCCTGACTGGATGCAGGGTCCAATGGGGCCCTGCACACAGTCAGACAGACCTTTGTCTTTACACAAGCAAGGCATGG
Source organism: Neoceratodus forsteri (assembly GCA_016271365.2). Lineage (NCBI taxonomy): Eukaryota > Metazoa > Chordata > Ceratodontiformes > Ceratodontidae > Neoceratodus > Neoceratodus forsteri. Next base: position 581,519,660 of record JADMNL010000023.1, read on the forward strand.
CAAGGTAATTTTATTTCTGTGGCGCTCAATCCCAGAGGCTGTGGGCGCCTTACATAAAAACTGGTAGGGAAAAAACAGATAAAACATACAGTATACCAACTAAGGATCTAAGGTTTGAGCAGACTCGATAGACCGTAAGGCCTAATCTGCTGGCAAATAGTATGTTAGTATACAGGCAATATACAAAAATACATACATATTTAAAATAATAGATATAGTACTATCAAATAGGGATGGGAGGCAGTATAGTGCAGTGGTTTAAGGCTCTGAGCTGCAAATCTGGTGACATCCAGCAGACCAGACCTAGGTTTGAATCCCACAGCTTCCACTTGCATACTGTGTGACCCTGAGCAAGTCACTTAACTTCCCTGTGCTCCCAGGTCGCTCCTGTAAAAAAGTTTTCAGCTTAGTGTGCTACTCCTGGTTAAACAACTAAATTAAAAAAATAAATAAATAAATAAATTAAATTAGCCCTGGTCAAGTATTAGATGTCATCAGGGAAGGCCATCGAGAAAAGGTGAACCTTTAGACCCTTCTTAAATATCTCGACCGTTGTGACCTCTCTCATGCCAGCTGGAAAAGAGTTCCACAGGGATGAATTAGTGACATTGGACACATGGTCGCCTGATGTTTTTAGTCTAGCCCTGGGATCTGCGAGGAGGCCCCTGATCGAGGAATGGAGAGAGTGAGCAGATATGGCTGGTGTCAGGAGATCAGCCAGATAGCCTGGGCCCAAACCATATAGGGCCTTAAAGGGTGAGCAAGCCCACCTCGAAGATGATCCTCCACCTGACAGGCAGCCAGTGCAGAGAACGCAGGACTGGGGTCACATGACTTGACATAGCCAGGCCCGTCAGCAATCTAGCTGCTGCGTTCTGCACTAGCTACAGCCGGTGGAGGTTCCCTCCAGAGATCCTGAAGTAGAGAGCATTGCTGTAGTCAAGCTTGGAAGTGAAAGAAGCATGCACTAGTGACGGCCATGTCATCGGGCGGAACTAGGGACTTAATCCTGGCGATATTCATTAAGTGGTGAAAACCACTTTGGACCACAGATGACACCTGAGCTTCAAGAGTCGATCTGATATCCAGGATAATGCCAAGATCCCGCAGCCTAGGAGAGGGCATCAATGGAGCAGATTCCAGGAACAATCCTGTAGCCACTCCAGAGGCACTCCCATCATGCCCACAACCCGGCTCTATCACCAGAAGCTCCGTCTTGTCAGGGTTCAGTCGTAACCAATTGGAGGACATCCAGTTATTGATCTGAACCAGGCAGTTGTTTAGCACTTCCACAGCGTTCTGTGTTCCCGGGGCTGAGGACATAAACAGCTGGGTATCATCTGCATAGCAGTGAAAACCCACACTGTAACGCCTAATGGGTAATAAAGCTTTTTCCGTCTCTGCCCCCTCCCTTTAGAACAGTCTCCCTTTAGCAACCGGATTGTCCTCCTCCCACCTGTCTTTCAAGAAAGCTCTAAAAGACTGGCTCCTAATTGGTGCCACTTGTTGCTGCTCTCCCGACTAACACCAGGCATCCAGCCCCTCTCCCTCAGTTGGATGCTCCTGACTGCTACCTGCCCCCTCCTCCTACCCATGCCTTTCTTCTATGACCCCAAAGGCAACATATCGCACTTATGCACTTTATGTATCTAATGCCATAGTCCTGCCTGACCTCCTGGCTAATTCTCGGATTGACCCAGTGTCCTCACTCCTGACTGTTTTACTTTACACTGTCTCTACCTGTAGTCACCTCTCAACACTCTCTCTACCTTTAAAGTCAGACTTCTGACTTATAAAGCCCTACACAGTCTGGACCCGGACTACTTGAAAGAGCTTCTGGTACCTTACTGCCCTGAGCGATTGCTCCACTCGGTGGACGATGGGTTGATAAAGATTCCAAGTTTTTTTTTGTTTTTTTTTTTTGATTCTTCGGGGGCCCGTGCTTTTACGTATGCGGCCCCAACCCTTTGGAATTCTCTACCCTGTGATCTTCGGGAGTGCACATCTGTGGAGGAATTTAAACAGACCTTAAAAAACCATCTGTGGTATCGGGCATATTGTATTTGATGATATTTTATTGAATTTTATGAGCCCAGTATTTATTGTATCTGTTTCATTGCATTGTTTTATGTGAAGTTTGTTGTTAAGGTGCCTTGGTTTTAGAAAGGCGTGGTAAAAATAAAGAATATTATTACCTGTAGTTACCCCTCAACACTGTGTCTAGCTGTAGTTACCCCTCAACACTGTGTCTAGCTGTAGTTACCCCTCAATACTGTGTCTACCTGTAGTTACCCCTCAAAGGCTCCCTGTGGTTCCACGTACTTGCTGATCTCATTGTCTTCATGCTGTTCATCCAACTTGTTTAACATTGTACTCACTTCATGCTTGAGGTGTGATCTCGTCACTCTGTATTCCTATTGTCATTATGCTGTATAACCTACTCGATACCACTGTACCCACCTCATGTCGAGGTATATGTTTTCTATTACAACTGTGTATCTGCATGTACTGTAATTGTCCAACTAATGCTACTGTGTGGCCCGGGTCGTGACTGAAAGTGGTCCTCTGGATCAGCTCATTTACCTGGTTAACAAAGACATACTGTAAATAAATGAGCTTTCCCAGGGGCAGCCATGTACACTGCGAATAACATTGGTGACAAGATCGAGCCCTGAGGCACTACATATGGCAGGAGTTTTGGGGATGAGGAGAAATTCCCCATCACCACCCGTTGTATCCTGCCTGAGAGATAGGACTCACACCAGTTGATGATGGTACCGGTGAGTCCACAGTATCCTCAAAGGCGATCAAGAAGCACAACGTGATCCACTGTGTCACATGCTGATGAGAGATCAAGGAGCACAAGAACTGACCTGTCTCCTCTATCTCTGGCCCTGAGGAGGTCATTTTGTACCCTGACTAACGCTGTTTCGGTGCTGTGCCTGGCCCTGAAACCAGACTGGAATGGCTCATAGATATCAAAGGACATGAGGTGCTATTCAAGGTGCTGCACCACTACTTTCTCATCAACCTTACCTGAAAATGGTAGGTTGGAGATTGGACAGTAATTCGCCCTGGACATCGGTGTCGAGAGATGGCTTCTTCAAGAGGGGCCTCACCAGAACCTCTTTCAAGGCATCCGAAAAGACTCCCTCCAACAACAAACACCCAACAATCCTAGCGATCATCTGGCCAACAGTCCCGGCACATCTCATCAAGAAACGTATCAGGCTGGGTCCAGTTCACAATAAGTGTGCCTTAGCTTTGAGATCACCTCAATGACCTTGGCCCTGTGCTACCTGGCATGAAAATGATTGCTGAAGAAGGGCACAAAATATGTGAAATATGCTCTTTATTCTATCTGAGGATACAATTCCACTGTTGCATACACAAAAAAAAATTAATTGCAAAATACGTTGAAGCAGACATTTGGCTGAGAAATGCAATATGCATAAAGTAAGAAAATGAACAAATTAGGGTTTAGAGTCGCACGAATCTTGACAAATTGGGGCTTTGGTATTCCTTAGGGCTTTAAACTTTAATGCACACACCCCTCCCCCAGCCCCTACCTTCATAAGCCAAGGACAAGCTACAGGTCCAGTGCATGCAGTTATTGTATGAAGAAAATCATGAATGATCTTCTGTTTTGCACAGGGCCCTGTGCAAAGAAAGTTATGATTGCTTCTGTGAGCCACATGTGGAGAGCCATAGGGGGTCTAGCTCCAGGCACTAGCCCTATGGGGAACTGGCTTGGACCTGAAGTTTTTGCTTGGGTCACAAGGCTAGGGACAATAATTTGTGTCTGCCTACTGTTTTAGGATACTTCAGGCAGCTTTTGGCTCACAGTGACTGTGGTCAGATAATTTAACAAACAAAAAAACCTCCAAAAAAACCCTGGTTTACTCATAGTGACTGATCCACAATAAAGTGCTTCTGCCAAACTTTAAAGTATTTTGGGCTCACAGCATCTGTGATCGAATTAACTAAAACTGGCCAGCTCACAGTTTTATGCCCACAATAGGGTGGACATAAAATCATCATCTCTCAATGACTGAGGGAGGTAATTCTGCTGTGATGCCAATTTCTGGTCTCTTGACTGAGTCAGAGTTAAAACAGGAGCCTGAAATCAGACTGTGCCAACAGGTATCAACAAACTCTGGCGTGAGCCAATAGAGCTGTGAAGCGCTACCAAGTGCTGAAAGTTACACATGTACATAGAACTTATTCAACGCCCTGGTGTAACTTGACCGTATGTTGGAGGTGTTGCACCAGATTTTCAACATGGCCTTTTTTGGACCCCTCCTCATGAACAGTGCCAGTGTCATTTTGTTCAATTGTCCCGAAAGATGATTGTGCATACTAAATGCGCTATTCTGCACCACAGGTGCGAAAAAACAGTTTGGGCAGGTTGTGGAAAATGACAGCTGTACATTTATGAAGGAGGTGTGCAAAAATGGCTATGTTAAAAGGTGAAGTGAAAATATTAAAAATTAGTGACGTTAGGGGAGCCGCAGCAGAAATCGGCACAGCCTCACTTCGTAACGCAGTCATTTGGAATTTTTCTACCAAATTTTCAACATGGCCTTTTTGGACCACAACCATGAACAGTGCCAGTGTCATTTTGTTTAATTTTCCTGAAAGGTGGATTATGAGAGCAATGTACGATTCTACACAACAGGCAATGTAAAAACACTTTTCGGCAGGTTGTGGAAAATGAAAACTGTACTTTTGTGAAGGAGGTGTGCAAAATGGCAATGTTAAAAATGTGGAGTGAAAATATTAAAATTGGCGATGGGAGCGCATGAGAAACTGTACATTGCATATAGTAATGCATTTTTGGAATTTTGGTCTAATTCTGTAATATGGGCATTTTGGGACCCTACCGCATGAACAGTGACATTGTCATTTCATGAATCGGTCCCAAAAGGTGATTCCGCGCAGTGATCGTGAAATCACCTTTCAGGACTGAGTAACAAAGTGACAGTGACAGTTTTCACCAGGTGGGGTCCCAAGAACCCCATGTTCAAAATTCGGGGCAAAAATTCCAAAAATGGCTAAGACAGCATAAGTTGAAAACCCCATTGAATGGCTGTATAGCACGCTTACCTTTAATTCTTCAGTTCACGGTTGGGCTTTGAAGAGTGCAGATGTGTCCCGTTCACAGTAGATAACAGCGCTGACCTCCTGGGGAGAGGGTGTGTGGGGAGATGGGTGTGCAGTGGGAGGGTGGGAGGGGGAGGAGACTGCAGTGATGACGAGGACGCTTTTAGTTTCACAGGGAACAAAACCGACAACGAGGGACCGTTTCAAATTTACAGGAAAAGGACAAAAAAAAAAAATTTCAGCACACTGGGGTGGGCTCCCAATAATGACAGGAATGCCGACATGAGGATTGGGTATCTCATGTCGGGCGGAGGGTGGCAGGGGCATCGTGAGTAGGGAAAAAACTCAACAGGGACCGCTTAATTTACAGAAACAAAAGAAACTCCGCGACACTGGGTGGGTTTCTGAGTGCCACATAAGATGGGCATGACTTTGGGGAGGGGGGCACAAAACAGTGAATGACATAGTGCCATACACAGCATGGCATGCAGCACAATGCGACTGTGATGCATGTGCAATGTACTCATCAGAATGTGGAAGTTACAGCGAAATCAGCGTGGCTGTTATTCCATACGATCACATGGGAGGTTTCAGCCTGGGCTTTTAGGGAAGGATAATTCCAAAAGTCTAGTGGAAGAGGTTGTGAGATTGTCCGTTTTCAGAGCTGAAAGGCTCTTGTAAAACGTCTGTAGGCTCCTCGCACAGCCCTAAAAAGTGCCCAAAGTGTGGTCACTGTTTGCCTGAGGTACATAGGCATACAGAGTGCTACAAACATTTAGGTCTGGATCACAGTTGGCTAAGTTGTAATCTGTATGAAATATTTTGTCCTAAGACATAAAAAAAGAGAGAAGCACAAAGGCAGTCTTTATAAGCTCCAGCCTCTCTCGCAAGCTCCAGTGTTCTCAAGAACATCTCTATGGTAATGTCGTCTGAAACATTCTTCTTTTAAAGATCATTCTGAAGCTGAATCTGCAAGAAAGCCCACAAACAAATTTGTTTTTATTGACCGGGAAAGGAAGGTTAGACAATACTGCCTATTTTTTTAGCCTGGGGGGGTGGTAACAGATGCAAACCAACTGAAACCGAACAAGATTAAGGCTCAGTCGGTGGTATTTTTAGTGAATGAGGGAACTTTGGCCACTACACCCAGGAAATTTCCCCTACTCTTTTTGAGAGATGCCATGAGATTGTTAATATCCACCTGAACAACCCCAGAAAAGGCAGACAGGACCTTGGTTTACTGTCTCATCCAAGGGAGAGCACACCCTGACGTTACACCATCCTCTTAGTACTGCAATTGGGTGCCATCATTTGTAGTATGAGCCCAGTCCTGGTGTGGGACTAGAACCCACGGCCGTCTGTCTCAGAAGCAGATGTGTACCAGCTGTGCCATCCTGACACCAGATAAAAGGGATTCTTAGAAGAAGCTGACAGAGGAGATGTCCTGATACACTAGCCTTGTAAAGACCAGAAACATTCGGAATTTTAAGAAGAAAAGATAAATGAGCCATTTGTCAGCCTGCTGGTGATGATGAGATGTCCGCCTTTGGAGGAACTGTGAAAATTCTTCCAGACCATGAAAGAACAGGTATCTTAAATTTTTCCCTCAGTTGCCCCTGGCATCAAAACAAAAGTGTTACTTGGAGGAGGAGGGAGAATCTACAGTAGCACTCATGAAGTCATTCCCTTTGAAGGAATGCCCATATTCTGCCTTCTTTAGAGGCATGGCAGCTGTAATTACTGTTGCCACTGTTGAAACAGATTCTAACATTGGGAAGTCGGACTTCTTAACCATGTTGTTACTGACATCAACAAAATGAGTCAGTTTCCCCATTCAAGAACTTCTTTAAAAGGATAAGTAAAAAGATTTTACATTGGCCTGCATTGGCAACAGCAGTTAATAGGAAAGAAGGGACAAGATGTATAGTAACCTGGACTGGTTCAGAATATCTTTCCCAGCACCGTAACCCCGATGGTCTGATACCAGCCGTTGCATGTAACAAAAGCAAGCAATGTTTTCTACTGCACCACCTGACAAGAATTACAGAAAGAGAAATTGACACGCTTGGTATAAAAGCATACTTTTCTGTCACTGTTATCATGAAGGAGGCAGCATTTCTGAGTTACACAGTACATCACATTATCAAGAAGCACTCTGGAAAGCTTTGCCTTTTTTTGAGTGTGTCTGATAAGTCACAGGTGCTGCAGCTTGTCAAGATGGATCTTGATCCAGCCAAACATGCATCGCAAACGGCTGATACTTAATTTGTCAGCTGTCTGGTTGCTGTGTCTACCAGACAGTATGCATGATTAAATGGGAACAGTCGGCACAAAGACCCCCACACTGATGACTTATTTTGGGGCTGACTGCTTTCAGAGCACAAACCACCAGGCTGTTTTGGAGCTGGGGAGGTTTACCTGTGTCTGACTTGGATGTCTGGATTTTTCTCTGTTTGATTAGCAGGGGTATTTTCTCTGTCAAATTGTTGTGTAAGGCATCTTGCTGACAGGAAGGCACTCATCGCAGCCGTGGGTCAGAGCTTTTAGCTGATTGTTTCGTGAGGGCACAGTTTAGGCCCAACCCTGCCCACCCTCACCCCACCCACCCCTGGAAATAGTTCCCTTATACCTGGGGTTCTGACATCATTTCCTCAAGAGTGCAAGGTGCATATCACTGCCATATCCTCTCTAGCACACTGTATTGACAATATAAGCATATACATGATATAATATATATTTCTATATAACAAACCAATCACACACACACACACACACACACACACACAAAGGTAGATAAACATGTGGGAGTAGTGCAATGTAATGGCTGTGGGGCAGCAGTCTTTCTGGAGGCTGAGATGCTGCCATATTTGCAGACAACTCTCTGCCCTGAGGGAGGAAGTTGCCCGTCTTCAGGCCACACTGGACAGTAGGAAGGGAACCTCCCCCATCCAGGGAACACCAGAGCCACCACCACTACCTCAGAGGTTGCGAAGAAAGCACAACAGTTGGACCACAGTGGGCTCAGGGAGGGTGAGGATGGTGGAACAGAGGCACACCCAGTCAGTTGTTCCATTCCACAATCCATACACCATTCTGGGGGAGCATAGCTCCCCTATGGATGCACCCACAGAGGAGACTAAGGAGGCTGAGGACAACTGTCACAAGGGAGGCCCACAGGAAGGAGGCAGAGGACACCACAGGAAAGGAAGCAGCTCCTGGTGGGGACTCAATTATTAGGGGGATAGAACTGGGGGGAGCAGGGAAAACTGAAGTGAGGTGCCTGCCTGGTGCCATGGCTTGGAGGGACAGGAAGTGCATCCTCAGGATCATGAGAACAGCGCACGGGAGTCTGAGCTGGACGTCATTGTCCACCTAGGGACAAATGACTTGGCTCATCATGAGATTAGAGCAGTGCAGGAGGACTTTGTAGAGTTGGGGAGGGGCCTAAGACAAGTAGCACACACATTATCCTTCTCAGAGGTGCTGTCTGTCAGTGGCATGGGTGAGGCAGTGTACTTTGCACCATGCAGTTTAATGAATGGTTGAAAAATGTGTGGAGCACAGGGTTTGGCTTCATTGGGGACTGGGGTTCCACCTGAGGACACCAGCCTATACTGGCAGGATGGTCTGCATCTGTCCAGGAAGGGAACAAGTCTTTTGAGCAATCAGTTTAAATGCTTCATTGGCAACCTTTAAAACTACAAGGGGGGAGGCACTGATAAGCAGCAGGAAAATCCCAGCCTCTTCCTACAAAACAGGGTACTAAATGAGAAAAAGACTGAAGTAGAAAGGTCAGTGGGGATGCTGCAACAGAAGGTAAAGCCATCAAAAATGGAGAGCAATGAGTACCAACACCAGTAGTCTGAGTAACAAGCTTCCTGAATTAGTGGCCTTGATGGAGGAGGAACATCTGGATATCGTGGCAGCTCACAGAAACATGGTACAAACAAAACCATGACTGGGACGAAACATACCAGGATACACTATCTACAGGAGGGACAGGGAGGGTAAAGAGGAGGAGGAGTAGCTCTACATAAGGGAAGGAATCAAAGCAACAGAACAAAAGGGAAAACAGGGAGGAGAAGAAGCACTGTGAGTAAATTTGGAGACCAGCAATGGCACCAAATCCTCAAGACAGGGGTTAGAGCAAGCAGACTTCTTTTCAGGGGGAGGAAATGGACAAGGAAATGATAGAAAGTATACTTAGAATGGCAGAAAAAGGGGAGATATTGCTGATGGGTGATCTGAATATGCCAGATGTTAACTGGAGTGCAGTTGCAGCAGCCACTTCAAAGAGTGGGGTTATTCTAGATGCCCTACAGGGGGCATGCCTTAGACAACTAGTATTGGAACCCACTCGAGAGGGAGCAGTCTTATACCTGGTTCTCTCAAATGGAGATGGAGAGAGGATCACAGATGTAGAAGTGGGTAGCCATCTGGGAACTAGCTGACCATCGAACAGTATGGTTCACACAAACACAGCAATAGAGTCAAACCATACAAAGGCAAAAGTACGGACTTTAGGAGGGCTGACTTTGCTAAAATGGGTGAGTGCCTAAGGAATGCACTGGCAAATGGGCAGGAAGGAGGGAAAACAATGGGAATAATAAAACTGCCATCACAGAGGTAAGAAGCCTTTGTGTGAAGCAAATAAACAAAACAAAACAATGTAAGAAACCACTATGGTTCTCAAAGGAAGTGGCAGTGAAGGTTCAAGAGAAAAAGAAAGCATTCAGGAAGTACAAGGAATCACAGAAGGAGCAGGACAGAGAACTGTATCAGTTAAAGCAAAAGGAAGCTGGGAAGGCAGTCAAAACAGCAAAGGCCCAAACCGAGGAAAAGATAGCCAACTCAGTTAAGAAGGGGGATAAAACCTCTTATAGGTACATCAGGGAGCAAAGGAAGACCAAGGGAGGGATAGTGAGGCTTAATAAAGGGGAGGGGGGTGGGCAGAGGGTGACTGTGAAAAGGCAGAGATACTAAACAAATATTTTTGCTCAGTATTTACAAATGAAGAGGGGGAGCTACCTAAAACAAACAATAGAAACACTCTGGATACAGAAGTTGATACCAGCCCATTTACAGAAGAAAGGGTTCTGAAAGAACTCTTAAAACTGAAGGTGGACAAAGCAATGGGGCCTGGTGGGATTCATCCCAGAATTCTAAAAGAACTAAGGGTAGAACTAGTGACACCACTGACTACCCTCTTTAACAAATCATGGAGGATGGGTGGCACCCGAGGACCGAGGAGGGCAGATGTGATTCCCTCACAAAAAGTGGGAGCAGGGCAGAAGCAGGAAACTACAGACCTGTTAGTTTAACCTCAGTGATAGGGAAAATGATGGAATCACTTGAAGGAAAGAATTGTCGAGTATCTAGAGGCCAGAGGGGCACAGGACCCAAGGCAGCATGGATTCACAGCAGGAAGGTCATGCCAGATGAATCTGATAGATTTCTTTGACTGGGTGACCAAAGTAGTAGATCAGGAGGGGCTGTGGACATGGCCTACCTAGACTTTAGCACGCATTTGACACAGTCCCACACAAAAGATTAATATATAAGTTAGCCAGCTCACGTGGTCCCAAGATGACAGCCTGGGTAAAGAATTGGCTGGAGAATAGGACACAGAGAGTAATAGTAAATGGAGTCCACTCTGAAGAGAGGGGGTTACTAGTGGGTACCGCGAGGGTTTAGTATTAGGACCGGTCCTCATTGTCTTTATGTTTACATTGCAGAGGGACTGGAAGGAAAGTATGTCTCTTTGCAGATGACACAAGATCTGCAACAGAGTTGATGCGCAAGGTGGGGTGGAAAGGATGAAAAGGACTTGGCAAGGTTAGAGGAATGGTCAAATGTATGACAGCTTAGATTCAGTGCTAAAAAGTGCAGGTGATGCACCTGGGAAACAAAACCCAGGGAAGAGTACACATTGGAGGTGAGATACTAACAACAACAAAAATGGAAAGGGACCTGGGGTAGTCATATCAGATGACCTAAAGGTGGGCAAGCAATGTGAGAGGGCAGCAAGGAGGGTGGGGGATACTGGGATGCATGGAGAGGCATCACCAGTGAAAACAAGGAAGTTATTATCCTCTCTGTACAGACAGCTGGTGAGACCCCATCTGGAGTACTGCATGCAATTCTGGAGACCCAGTCTCCATAAAGACATGGACAGGATGGAAGCTGTCCAGAGGAGGGCACTAAAATGGTGCAGGGTCTGCACCGGAAGACATGTGAAGAGACTTGGGGGCTTAATATGTATAGCCTCGAGGAAAGGAGGGAGAGGGGGCGTGATAGAAACTTTCAAGTACCTCAAGGGAATCAACAAAGTCCAAGAGGGTAGCATCTTTCAAAAGAGGTGTGCAAGAACAAGGGGTACAATTTGAAGATGGGGGCAGCTCAGAGGTAATTTAAGGAAGTATTTTTTCACAGAGAGGGTTGTGGATGCATGGAACAGCCTTCGGAGGAGGTTGTGGAGTCAAAACAGTGGTGGAATTCTAAGCATGCATGGGACAGTCATAAGGCAATTCTAGGGGTTGGGGGTAGGAAGAAGTAGTCTGCTGGTTAACTAGGATCTGCAGCTTATCCAGTAGGTAGGGAAATGGGCAGACTGGGTGGGCCAAGCAGTCCTTATCTGCTGTCAAATTCTATGTTTCTATGTAGGTCTGTTCCCAATGTGCATTTTGTGTGCAAAAAACATTTTGGTTTATTTACTGTTTACTGTAGTATAGTAGATCGTATCAGACTAGTTTTGCTTAGTCCCAGGCTGACCTCTTCTGTTACTACAAATCTCAGAATTCCCCTGCAGCTGACATCAGAGCAGTAGGCAGCAGTGGGAGATTCAGTGGCCTGCACTGCATGTTAGAGCTTTTATAATCCCCAATCAGATGTTTTCCAGGGCTCCTTTTCTTCAGGGGCTAAGTACGGTCCTCTGTGACTGTACGTAGCCCTGGATGGACAGCAAAACCTGCACCAAAAAAAAAAAAATCAGAGCTTATATAAACTCTTAACATGAGTTCATATAAGAGTAAGAAGTTTGGGTCCATTCTGAACTTAAGACAAATCAAACTTGGAACCGACACAAGACTAACACTTCTCTGGAACAGCATTCGCCACAGTTCAATGAAAGGCCTTTATCCCACAAAAAAGGGTTCTGACCCTAGTACAGTATGCAGCCTAAGGGGGTGCTGCACTGTTCAGGTGAGACGTTAAAACCAAGGTCTCTTCTGGCTATCTCTGGCCACTGTCCAGGTGGAAGTAAAAGATCCTGTTGCACTTATTGAAGAATAGTGAGTTAGTTTTCCGTTGTCATGGCCAGCATTCATCCGTCAATAAAAACAGGTCCATGCAACCCACCCCCCAGAACACACCTGGAAACAAATTGTCACAGCTTAGTGTGCCTTTCCTGATCAAAAATTACTAATAAAAAATGAGGACAAGGAGGATTGCAAAGGATTTTTTCAGATTGTCTCATGTCAGTCACCTCCTTTATGGTGCCTCATGGCAAGGTAGCACATGTGAGGACTTCAGTGTTACCTGAGATAATTCTGATCTAAACCCGGGGATCCCCTGACTACCCTAATACAAATACATAACAGGCTTCTGAACTCCTCAAGTGGTGGCACTAGGTTCAGCACCAAAGAAAGGGGTCCTCATTCTTACAGTCCTTCATAATTTAGGTGTGACCACAGATGTCTCTTTCCTTGGATGGGGGTGATCTACCTCACACCAGCAGAGAGAGAGAGAGAGAGAGAGCAATATATTGATCTGCTGGGGCTTAAAACTGTGTTTCTGTCCCTAAAGTCCTTAGCGGTGGTCAAGAACCAAGATTTAAAGATAAGGACAGGTAATACCTCAGTAGTGTAGTGCATAACAGAAAAGATGGCCCAAGATTCTCAAAACTGAGTAAGGACGCACTAAAACGTGGGACTGGCCTATACTGTCAGAGTGCATATCTCTACGGTCCATGTTGCACAGAAGGACAGTGTTCTGGCAGACTTACTCGGCAGGATGAGTCACTTATGTAACACACGAGTGGTGCCTGAAGAAAATGTCTGGTTTTCAGAAAGTGAGGTGTTTCAGAAGTGAATCTTTTTGCCTCCTAGGAGAACAGGAAGCTTTCAAGATTCTGCTGTAGAACTCCCATCTCTTGAAACTGTCTCACAGGATGCTTTTAGCATGTAGACAAGTAATACAGGCAAAAGGGGGCCATAGCCCATCCAGTCTGTCTGCTGCTTCTCGCTGGTAGTGACCCATTATCATTTTGCTTAGAAGATAAAAGTTGAGGTTCTTCTTAAACAACTAATGTCCTACTTTCACCTATCTCTCTGGGTAAACTGTACCATAGTCACCAGCTGTTGAGTAAACTAGGCCCTACAATGCTCAGATTTAAAGTGCTCCCCTTTCAGTTGGTATTTATTACCTCTAGAATTAAAACTATTTGTCTAAAATGCAAGCAGTCACTCAACTTCTGATCCCATGTAGCTTAGTGAAGTAAGATAAAACTGCCCCTTGTCCTTTACATCTTCAGACTGTAAAAGTCAAGTTCTGCCTCATACCCCTAACCATTTTTATAGCTCTACAGAACATGCTCTCCACTCTCATTATCCGGTCTGTTGTATGAGAACCAAAACTGCCTGTAATCAGGCTGTAAGGCTTAAGAAAAACAGGTGAAAAATGTGTTTGAATGGAAACACCAAATACTACTAAATGGCAGCATTTACTGCAAAAACACCTGATTAGGGCTTTTAGCATTACATTTTTGTCAGTACGTTTCACTTCTTATTTACTCTCCAGAGATCCGCACCAACCGTCTTGTCACTCAAGCCACTCACATCCATCTCGTACACGTCAGACAGTTTCTAACGCGTGGGGTATGCTAATGAGAGCTACCAATTCTGCCATTAATTGGTAGCCCTCATTGGTGTACCCCATATGCTGGAAGCCGCCTGGTGTGCTCGAGTTGGCCTCGGGTGGCTTATCCGTTATGGGAGGCGTGGGTCTTTGCAAATTAAAATAGAAACAAGTGCTGAAAATTTGTACTTTAATGCTAAAAGCCATAATTGGGCATTTTTGCAGTAACTGCTGTTATTTTAGTAATATCTGGTGTTTTCCTTTAAGGTCTCTGCCGTCTCTAGTTTATTACTAATGTCCCTGTCCCCCACACTGAGAGGTCCCACACTTCTAACCACTTCCTTCTTTGATCTCCAGTATCTGTCAAATTCCTTATACTGTAATTGCCTTTATTATTCAAATTTTTTTTTTTCTGTCTTCTTTGGCCTGATTGCCTTTGTACATTCAGATTGAATCTCCCTGTTGAATCTCGCTATACTGATACCAGTCATTAATATTATTACTCATTCTTCTTACCTGGAATGCCCTTTTGTTTTTCTCTCTAGTAGTTTTAATCAGGTCACGTGTGAGTCACGCTGGTATCTTGCCTTTCTTCTTATATTTGGACCCCAATGATAGATACATACAGTGACTTGCAAAAGTATTCAACCCCCTTGAAAGTTGTCAGATTTGTCTGGATTACAAATGATACATTGAGATTTTGTTCTGTGTAATATTTATTTAAAAAGACTGACCCTCAAAATAATTATTTTAAAGTGACATTGGTTTTATGTTAGAAAATATGTTTAAGAAAAATAAATAACTGAAATATGCTGTTTGCATAAGTATTCAACCCCTGTGCTCTGGAAGCTCCAAGTTTACACAGATGAAAAATATTGCCCTAACGAGGACACAGTTGGCTTACAATTGGCCTCACCTCTGAAACATTAAAGTAGCTCACATTTTCTGGATAACCCCCCTCCTCAGTTTAATGACCATTGGTCAGACTGTGAATCTGAAGGAAGGGTGTGAAAATGAAGACTAAAGAGCATTCTAAGGAAGTTAGAGATAAAGTAATAGACATGCATAAATTAGGAAAAGGGTACAAAATAATATCCAAGTGTTTGGATATCCCAGTGTGCACTGTTGGATCAATAGTGAGGAAGTGGAAGCTGCATCACACCACCCAGGCACTACCTAGACAAGGCCGTCCCTCAAAACTCAGCATCCAAACAAGAAGGAGACTAGTGAGGGAAGCCACAGAGAGGCCAACAATCACTTTGAAGGAGCTACAGAGTTCAGGGGCTGAGAGTGGAGTGAAGGTGCACCAGTCAACCATATCAAGAGCTCTGCATAATACTGGCCTGTATGGGAGGGTGGCTGGAAAGAAGCCATTACTCATAAAGAACCATATCAAAGCATGTCTGAGTTTGCCAGAAAGCATGAGAGTGACCCAGCTAAGATGTGGCACAAGGTTTGTGGTCTGATGAGACCAAGATAGAGATTTTGGCCAAATTCAAAGCGCTATGTGTGGCGAACCTAACACTGCCCATGCCTCGAGAAACACCATCCCTACAGTGAAGTATGGTGGTGGCAGCATCATGCTGTGGGATGCTTTTCATCAGCAGGGACTGGGCATCTTGTTAAAATTGAAGGAAGAATGGATGGAGCAAAATACAGGAGATACTGCAAGAGAACCTGCTTCAGTCTGCTAAAAACTGAAGCTTTGGAGAAACTTCACCTTTCAGCAGGACAATGATCCTAAGCACAAGGCCAAAGCAACACAGGCGTGGTTAAACAACAAAAAGGTGAATGTCCTACAGTGGCCAAGTCAAAGTCCAGATCTCAATCCCATCGAGAGTCTGTAGCACTGTTTGAAAATTGCGGTCCACAAGTGTCACCCAACCAACCTGAACAACCTGGAACAAATCTGCCAAGAAGAATGGGCAAGAATCACTCCCGAACAATGTGCAAGGCTGGTAGATACTTACCCCAAAAGACTTAAAGCTGTTATTGCAGCAAAGGTGGCTCTACCAAATACTAATGTGTAGGGTTGAATACTTCTGCAAGCAGCATTTTCCAGTTTTTAATTTACTTTAAAAGAACATGGCTAATGACTGTGGATAGCTGTACAGGTCAAAGAGGGGACAGTGATGGGGACTATGAGGATGCTGGTGAAGATGGTGATGGGCAGCCCCCCCTTGGTCGAAGGGACCCCTGACTGATCCAGATGACGCAGCTGCACTGGGACACCATCACAGATGAGCACTTCAACCAACCCAGGTAAGTCATGGGGCCATGTGCAACCACCAATGGCAAGGGCACAACCCAGAAACATGCATGGACAAACCCCAGGGGTGCATGTCATAAAGGGAATTGGCTGAACATGGAACCGCACACACCATCAGGGATGGGCAAGGTCTAACACGGCACGTGGTCACACACACACACACACACACACACACACACACACACACACACACCACAAGACATGCATAAAGGGTAGGAGGCATGCCAACCCCAACCGCCACCCCTAGCCACACATGCATCCACAGACCACCACGCCCAGTGCCTGTCATTGTGCGTGTGTACACTGGGCACCATTGCACAGTAGCGACAGTAACGAGGCAGCATCATCAGCGCACATGCCGCAGTGGACAGCAGCTGGGAGGGTGTGCAGATGGAATGTGTGTGTGTGTGCAGGGCTGGCTATGCCACCCAGTGCATTGCACGTTGAACAACACACTGCACACAGGGCTGCATCAGACAGTAGCCTTGGTGGGAGACAGGTCAGTCATGCGCCACAGTGCCATGGCTGCCACGGATGTGTGGGCGGCCCCACCGAGACCTGCCAGCAGTGACAAGCTGACCAATGGCCTCATGGGGTGGCACCAACAGTCCCCCAGGGGTTCTACCTCCGTGAACGTGACCATGCTTGCTCAGGGTCTGCAGCACACTGAACATGCCTGCACCAGACGTGCTCGGGATGCCCAGCTGAACCCGTGTTGATAAGGAGGGTGGTGTCGATGACACCGGAACAGGGGCACATTGCATCATGCCGGTGTCCGCGACGCATGGGCAGTCAACTGTGCCCACTGTGGCCATGACAGCTGTGATTGTCTGTGTCAGCCTGTCAATGGCGGCGGTCACATCCTCCCACAGCCGGTCCATCCCTGCCAGAAGCAGACCAGTGTCCCTGCTGCACTGCTCCTCTGCCTGGTGCAGGACCACACTGAATGCATCCACCGCCATCACAAGTCGCAACTGCTGATTGACTGAATCTTGGAGTATGTGGGTGTGCTCATCTAAGAGGTCATCTGCCTGATCGGCATGCTGTCCCTCACAGTGCTTGTGGCGCTGATGGGCAGCACCCCTTGAGGGTGTCCGCTGCACACCAGGGCCATGCCTGGGCATGTCCACAGGCAGTGCACTGATGCTGCCCCCCGACACTGTACCCCCATGGCCATTGGCTGACTGCTGACACTGCCCCTCCAGCTGCTGCTCTCCAGGGCTCAATGGTGCTGCTGCAGTGGCCACAACACCCCCACTGTCCTGGACACACACCAGTGCTGCCCACTGGTGCAGACAGGCACAGGCTGGGACTGTGATGTCACGCAGGCCTCACGGCGGCATCACCCACGGCTATGCCCGTGCTGTAACCTGCTGTGTGGCCATCCTGTGGCCCACATGTATCACTGTCCATGATGTGAGCTCCATCATCATCAGTGATGGATCCGGCACCAGTCTAAGTCTCAGCATGCTGGTATCCATGGACGCTGGCATGCTGGGACACAGGCAGGGCCTCCTCTACTCCTGCTCCACCAACATCAGTTTGGACAGCCAGGTGGCCTCCTGTCGTCCTGATCCTCAGACACCTGTGGAGGTGTATGGGGCCTCTTCTGTGTCCATGGTATCGCCCTCTGTGGACGAGCCCACCACTGCTGACCCATGTAGATGCTCAGGAGCTGTAAGGGAACACAGCAGCATTAATGTATCTACCCTACCCTGTATCACCCCCCCCAGTGACAGATCAGGACCTACCATGCAATGATGGGCTACCACCTGTCTGGAATCCACCACCTGGAACACCCTCAATGGCACAATGCCGCATGCTGCCAGCACCTCGATCTTCTTGTGGGGTCAGGCATTGCACGGCCTGCTGTCCCCCACTGGTCACAGCCCATGCTGCCCTGATGGCAGCCACCTTATCCTTAATCCTCTGCCTGTCCATGCCCACCTTCTTCTTGCACTCCTGCATGGACTGCTGGTGGCTGCCATGCAGGTTGATGGCATGCACCACCTCTCCCCATGCAGCAGCATGGGCCTGTGGTGTTCCCCGCTGTCCGCTGAGCAGCAGCTCCTGGTCAAGGTAGGCCTCAGACAGGGCATCTGTTTCTGCCTTGGTGAAGTTTGGCCTCCTTCTTCTTCCCACGTCTCTGTTCCTCTTCCTCCACCTCACGATCGCTCATTATTGATCCTGTGGGAATGACAGGTGTTACCTGTGACTGTGCAGTCCCATGCATGTCCCACACACCACAGTCCACACTCCCAAACAGCATGCAACTCACCACAATAGACTGCAATACCAGACTATGGCCTCTGCAGCCCAATGTCACATTTATATAGCGCAACGCATACAAATGAGGTGAGGCACAATTTTAAGTGGATGCTAATGCAGTATCTGCACCATTGAATAGCTGATTAGCTGGTTTGCATATGCTGGCTGAACATTACGTTGTTGCGCCTTGCGCAATTGTGTTGAAAGTGCTCAGGCAAGGGTGCATTTCTGTGACATGCATAGTGGACACCGAATGGCGCATGCCCAGGGTGCTGACGCCGATGCTTGCCACGCTGCTGACATGCTGTGCGCGGGAGGCAGTGCAGGGCATGGCCACCATTGTGCCAGTGGTGCTACTGCGCTGTTCACATTAATGGTGCTCTGGTACTGGGGCGCCATAGGCGCAGGGGGTCACAGCATGGTAGGCCACTACAGGAAGTGCCCACAGTGCCCTACCATGCTACTCGTGGTGATTACCAATCGCTGCTGTGGCGGTCCGTGCGTGAGAGACCCTGACCCTGTGCTGACCTTTTGCACCTAGGCACCATGTGTCCGCATGGGTGCACCTCTATCCCGCTGTTCGGTGACAGTGCGATGAGAAATGGCAGAGCAGTACCGCGCAACATCTGCACGTGGCGGACGTGCACTAGAGAGTGTCATTTTGATACTGAAAGATTGAAGTATGGCACGGAGATGGGCACCAATATGGAGCCAGGTCGAGCTGGCCAATCTAGTGAACTTTGTGGAGCCCCATGCTGCTGCTCTATTTGGGGAGGTGCCCCTGGACAGGGCCAGGAGTGCCGTATGGGAGGAGGTGGTGGTGGCCCTGGGAGGTGATGGGCATGAGGCGCACGGCCGAGCAGTGCAGGCACCATTATGGGGACCTGCAGCGTCGGGACCCAGACAGGCTTGCCCACCTGCGGTCATCGACAGGAGGAGGCACGGTTCCACGCCAGGTAGGTGCAACATCCATACACTGTTAACGTCCATACGGGTATCACGGTGTCATGTGTCCATCACATGGGGGTGCATCCAGTGTGGGCCGTGGTGGTGGTATAGGGGTGGGGCAGATGGGTATGGCTGTGTGGATTGCACACTCATGGGGGTGGGACTTTGCTACCAAATTGTACTGATGTTCCTTTTTCCATGTTTGCACCCTAGGCCCTGAGGAGCGCCGGCATGCCAGGGAGGGGAGGCTGCGGCGTGAGGCACATCATGCAGCAAGGGCGGCCGGACAAGACCAGCACAGGGACCAGCCTGATGATAGTGAGTGCCTTACATCTATGATTATTTTTGCATGCTGTGTAACAGGGTGGGCAGTGGGGCATGGCCATCATCCATTGACACCACTGTCATGCACGCAACTTGGTACAGTCAGCACTGTCCAGTGGCACTGCATGTCTGGGAGTGCATCAATGGCGATCCATGTGTGCACCAGGTACATGGCTGTGCCACTGCCTTCGCACCACATAGCCATGTCATTGTACAGCCACGGTGGTGCTGTGCGGGACTTGGCCAGTGGGTGTGTCCAGTGGTCTGCATGGCTGTGTGCACCTGGGTGGGCAGATCTTGTGGACACAATCACTGTGGGTGGTCGCACACCATCACAGAGGCATGTCCCACGGCTATATGCCATGCACAGTGGGTGGGCTGCAGGTGGCTGTGCATTCACACCTATTGACTCTGCTCCCTTGTCCTAGGTGGACCGCATTTTCAGATCATCCAACGGATGCTGCAGGAGATATTGCATGTGGTCAGGGCCTCACTGGAGATATTGGAGTTCATAGACTGTCTGGGAGTCCAACGGAGGCATGGCGGGAGGCACAGTCAGAGCGGGGAGCAGGGCTCCCACTGAGCTTATTTCACCCCATAATTTCCCCTACCTCCTGGACCCATGCTCACACCCCTCCTTCCCTCTACCATTTATTCACCCCTGCCCCTTACCCACCCCCACCTTGTTTGTGGCCCTCCCCAACCTTTTGTACATTACTGTAAATAGTTTTTTGGATCTTTTAAAATACATTTGCTTTGTTATGTCTACTGTGGTGGTTCTGATTTGCAGCAGGCTAAAGGTGCTCAGCTGCAGTGGTGTGCATGTCAGGGGTGGTGCAGTAATGGACGTGGTGTGTGTGTCCATAGGGAAGTGACTATGGTGTGGGAGTAGCTATCAGTCACTGTCTGTGGTTTGTTTGTTGTTCCCTGTGCACTGGATGACTGTGTGCAGTGGTCCATGGTGCATGCTCTGTGTCCATGATGCACCTGTCAGACCATCCATGGCCTGTGCAGCTGACACCATTGCATGTCTGTGACCTGCACGGTCCACTGGCATGTCAGTGGTGGCTGTCCATGCCGGACAGCCACTTACCCGCACAATGCCGGGTGGCCTCCTGTCACTGGTGTGGTGCATGTCTGCCTCGGGTGGCACTGTGGCCTCTGCTGTTATTGTCCCTCCTCCATGCTGTTGCTTGTGTGTGTCACAGGGGATGTGAACCACTGTCTGTCACTTGTGGTCTGGGTGCATGCTGGTGGTGTACAGCTCCATGGTGCCTGCACAGGGTGACTGGCACTCCTGTGCCATGGAGGATTGCTGGCTGTGTGTACACAGTTTCTGTGGCCACATGCTGGGGCTTGGTTGCCCCGCTACTGTGTCCCTGTGTTGGTGTGCCCTTGGATATGGGTGGGTGTTTGTCCATGCACTGTGTTGCATCCTGTGTGGTGCATGCTTCCATGCACCACTGTGGGTGTCTGCACTGGCTGTTGTGGCCAGTGCTGTGTCGGGGTGTGTCCTTGGGAGTGTGCACAGGGTGCTGTACTACTGGTGGCGGGGTCCGGGGCATGCCCTGTCATGTGTGGGGCATCTCGTGTGCGGACGCATGGTCAGTCTCTCAGCTGTACCTCGGGGGGGGACATGAGTGGTGGCACTGTGTATGCAGTCATTGCATTGCTGTCTGCTGCCACCCACTGATGGGTGCTCATGGTGGGGCTGCCTTGCATGGTTCTATGGTGCACAGGGTTGCATTGTCACAGTGGGGGTGGTGGCATGCATGGGGTGTCCTGCACTGGTGGATGCTGCTCCTTGGCAGGATGTCTGAGGATCACGGT
The DNA here is from genome assembly GCA_016271365.2 of Neoceratodus forsteri. Lineage (NCBI taxonomy): Eukaryota > Metazoa > Chordata > Ceratodontiformes > Ceratodontidae > Neoceratodus > Neoceratodus forsteri. Next base: position 581,541,255 of record JADMNL010000023.1, read on the forward strand.
GCAGGGTGTGCTCTGAATTGGTGGGATGGTGTGGCACGGGCTGGTCGGACCTCCTTGTGTGCCAGTCATAGCTTGCCAGGGGGTGTGCTGGGGCACCATGCCCTGGCTGTGGGTTTGTTGCTGGTATCCATGGGCCAGTGGTTATTCCAGTTCTCCACCAGTTGTGCAGTGCATGGGGTGTGGGGGGCGATGTCTGTTCTGCTGTGTGCTCCTCTGCCATCTGTGGCATGGGTGGTGGGCCCTTGCATCCTGTCCCTGCGCATCCCTGGTTGTGCTGTTGCACTGCTGCCCTGCTCCACTGGGCATCTGTGGTTGTGTTGTTGCACTGTTGCCCTGCTCCACTGAGCATCCCTGGTTGCGCTATAGTGCATCTGAACTGCTCCACTGAGCATCTCTGGTTGCGTTATGGCACATCTGAACTGCACCACTGCACATCCCTGGTTGCACTATGGCACAGGTGGTGTGATATTCAGTCATGTGCGTGCAGGCGCATCTTGATCAGCGCCAGTTTTGAATATCGCCTTCTTGCCCGTGGGTGCAGTGGACTGCGCTTGCTCCTGCTGTTACGCACTTTTTGACGTAGTTTAAATATCTGGGCCACTGTCCTTTTTAAACATATTTTAATTTTTATTTCACAGGCTGGAACATGACACAGTTTCAACATTGTACAAAAGGTTGCAAATATCACCACTGAAACTCAAACAGAAGGCTGACATTGAAAATAATGCACATTATAGTGCTTAGTTACAGTGCCTTCCAGATAAGCATTATTTCCCCATTTTACACATTAAATCTTTCTATCATTTACATAGAAACATAGAATTTGACAGCAGATAAGGACTGCTTGGCCCACCTAGTCTGCTCATTTCCTACCCTAATGGATAAGCTGCAGATCCTAGTTAACCAACAGCCTACTTCCTACTTCCTCCCTACCCACCACTAGAATTGCCTTATGTCTGTCCCATGCATTCTTGAATTCCCCCACTGTTTTTGACTCTACGACCTCCTCAGGAAGGCTGTTCCATGTATCCACAACCCTCTCTGTGAAGAAATACTTCCTCACATTACCTCTGAGCTGTCCCCTCTCTATCTTCAAATTGTGCCCCCTTGTTTTTGCACATCTCTTTTTCTGAAAGATGCTACCCTCTTGGACTTTGTAGATTCCCTTGAGGTATTTGAAAGTTTCTGTCATGTTCCCCCTCTCCCTCTTTTCCTTGAGGCTATACATCTTTAGTCCTTTATTCTTTCTTCATATATCTTCTGATACAGACCCTGCATCATTCTGGTTGCCCTCCTCTGGACAGCCTCCACCCTGTCTATGTCTTTGTGGGGATGGGGTCTTCAGAACTGGATGCAGTACTCTAGATGGGGTCTCACCAACTGTCTGTACAGGAGGATAACAACTTCCTGTTTTCTGCTGGTGATGCCTCTTCCTATACATCTCAGTATCCCCCCAGCCCACCCTACTGCCTTCTCACATTGCTTGCTAACCTTAAGGTTATCTGATATGAATACCCCCAGGTCCCTTTCCATTTTTATTGTTGTTACTACTTCCCCCCATTGTGTAATCTTCCCCGGGGTTTTTGTTTCCCAGGTGCAATATTTTACACTTCTTTGCATTGAATCCAAGCTGCCATGCTTCTGACCATTCTTCCAACCTTGCAAGTCCCTTCTCATCCTTTCCATGCCTCCTTGTGTATCAACCCTATTGCAGATCTTTGTGTCATCTGCAAAGAGGCACACTTTTCCTTCCAGTCCCTCTGCAATGTCATTTATTAAGACGTTAAAAAGGACTGGACCCAGTACTAAACCTTGCGGTACCCCACTAGTAACCCCTCTTTCTTCAGAGTGGACTCCATTTACAATTACCTTCTGTGTCTTGTTGTCCAACCAATGTTTTACCCAGGCTACCACCCTGGTACCCACTCCCAGGTTGGTTAATTTGACTATTAATCTTTTGTGTGGGACTGTGTCAAATGCCTTGCTAAAGTCTAGGCAGGTCACGTCGACAGACCCTCACTGGTCTACTACTTTGGTCACCCAGTCAAAGAAATCAATTAGATTCATCTGACATGACCTTCCCACTGTGAACCCATGCTACCTTGGGTCCTGTGTCATCTGGCCTCTAGGTACTCTACAATTCTTTCCTTCAGAAGTGATTCCATCACTTTCCCTACCACAGAGGTCAAACTGACAGGTCTGTAGTTTTCTGCCTCTGTCTTGCTCCCACTTTTGTGAAGGGGACTCACATCTGCCTTCCTCCAGTCCTCAGGTACCACACCATCCTCCCATGATTTGTTAAAAAGGGTAGTCAGTGGTGTCACTAGTTCTCTCCTTAATTCTTTTAGAATTCTGGGGTGAATTCCATCAGGCCCCATTGCTTTGTCCACCTTCAGTTTTAGGAGTTCTTTCAGAACCCTTTCTTCTGTGAAAGGTAAAAGTTGGAATGGTATGGTAAAAGTTTATTTTTATACAGGTAAAGTTGTTTTACATCATTGGGTCATAGACCCATTTTCAAGATGCACCTGTTACAATTAAATTTAAAAGTTTACAAATAAACAGATTAAATAAGCAGTTTTATACTACTTCATACATAAGAAAACATACATTCAATAACTAGATTAATCCACATTCCAGCATATAGGTGACAACACATTAAATTAAACAATTTAATTTTGGGTTTTCACTATAGCTATATACCTAAAAATGTTAAGGAAAACCTCTACACATTTTCTTCTGCAGGCTGACATAACATATAATTAACAACACCGTAAACTTTAAATACAAGACATAACTTATGACTATATTACTAGAACTTTAGGGGGAACCTCTACAGACATTCTTTTACAGAGTGGTTTAACCATCGGATATTATGTATATCATCCATTACATATACATTCCATTTTTAAATCATAACCAATCAATCTCATAAAGTTTTTAGTTTTTGAGATTTGCTTCTTATCTTCATCAATTGGGGCCCTATAGTTTAATAACCTTCATTCCAAAGGTCATATCACCATATTTATTATATAGTTTGGGCATAACATATTTATTTCCCTTTCCCTCTTAAATTATAACCATGTGTATGCATTGAATATGAAATTTTATCAACAGGGTACTTCGGTCTTTGTGTACAACGCCATGAATTTATTTCAACCATTTTTGGTCTATTTTTTTGTTCTAAATGAACCCATTTTAATGTCATGAACAACTGACAGTGGTGAGTATGATAATCACAATTTAATATAAATCTAGCCAACTTGTTATAAAGAATTTGAATGGCTCTGAAATTTGACTTACTAGCCATACCATAGATATGGATTCCATATTCAATGCATGGGATGATCAGCTGGTTTATATTATATATTTTCTCATTTTCTGATTTAAACAATATTTTGATCTCCAGAAGACCCCTAATTTATTATTAGTTTTACAAACCAGAATTTTTATATTGGGTTCAAATTTCAAATTTTGGTCCACAATAACCCCAAATACCTATATGGCTCTACTTGATTTAATCATTCATTTTTAACCATTTTAATTAGAATCTTGGGAAAGGTGTTTTTATGTTTCCCATTACTCTGGAAAACCATAGTATTGGTTTTCTTACTATTTAAAACCAACCCAGACTGGTATAGCCATGTTTCCATTCTACTAAAGTCCTTTTGAAGTATTTTCTCCATTTCCTGTAGGGAATCACCATGAGCTAATAATACTGTGTCATCTGCATACATTCTCAGAACTGTAGACTCTGCTACTTTTGGAAGCTCATTCACATACATTATGAACAATAGTGGACCAAAATTAAACCTTGAGAAACTCCTCTCCTTATAGGGACTGACTATGATGAAGTATCCCCTATATGTGCTTGCTGGACTCTTTCTGTCAGGTATGATTTAAACCAGGGAAGTGTTTCATTATCTATACCCAAACCCACTATTCTATCAAACAATATTCTATGGTCTATAGTATCAAATGCCTTGGAGAGCTCCACGAACACTGCATTCACCGACCTGCCCACATTTAAATGGGAGGCGATGTTATCTATTAGATCGGTTGAGCGGTGTCCGTGGAATGTCCTTCTGAAAACCTGACTGGTAATAAGACAGGAGAGAATTTTCTTCTAAATAACTACTCAACTGACTCTGGACCAATCTCTCCAAGACCTTTGACACACCAGACAACAATGAGATCGGCCTGTAATTTATTGGCTCCACAGTGGAAGATCCCTTATGAATGGGACAACTTTTGTTTGTTTCACAAGATTGGAAGCCTATTTTCAGTCAGGCTCCAATTTAAGAGTCTGGCTAGTATTGGGGCAATTACCTCAAGAGAGTCTTTTAAAAACCTGTTTTCTAACTGATCTAGTCCAGGGGCTTTATTTAAGTGAAGCTTCTTCAATTCATTCTTAACCTCTCTACAGGAAATAACTTTAAACCTGAACTTTATTTTGTTTAGTGGCCAATTTTCCCTTATACTAGTTTCTATGTAAGTATGTTGTGGAATATCAATATCCGGTAATGAAAAAAGTATTGATTTAACCTCTCTGCAGAATTAAATGGTGGCAGGAGGGTGTCTCCCTCCCTAATCTGAATGGGCTGCTTGTTCACTACTGTTGTTTCAAAAGATTTAATCAAATTCCAGTATTGTCTGGGATCAGTACTTTGTTCGACCTTATTCTTGTAATATTGTTTTTTTGAAGTTCTAATTTTAGTTTTAAGTTTATTTTGTTCATTTTTGTATTTTTCCCAATCTTTAGGGTTCAGTGTTTTTTTTAGCTTTTTTCCATAATTTATCTTTATATCTAATATTATATTTTATTTTATCAGCAATCCAAGGAACATTTGTTTTTTTACATACACTCATTTAAAAATGGGCAACTTTATCACAAACCTGAGCATACAATTTGGTGAATTCCTCAACAGCCCAGTCCAGGTCAGGGATTAGGAACAACCTATCCCACCTGATCTTTCTTAATTCATACAGGAAGGCTTCTTTATTATATCTTTTAAAATTTCGATGCCTTATTATTCTAGGACCTGGATTAATAAAAACTCCCCCTCTATCAATAACTTCACCTTCACATATGATGAAGAATGAACCCTGAATATAGGTTGTTTCACTATCGCTGTTGAAATTTTAATACCATCTGAGGTAAAGACAAGATCCAAAATATTCCCTTCATTGTTAACATATGTTTTCCTAGTAGAAACTGTAATATTTTGATTCAAGTTTAAGGGGATAAGACTAGTCCTGAGGGAATTGCCTCTTAATTTATTCCATGCTGCATTGAAATCACCTACAAATAACAGGTCCAATCCCATTGCATGTTGTTGTAATAAATAAGCCAGTTTATCAAATTCTACTGTTTTAACTTGGGGGGGGGGGAGTAAATTAATCCCAATTAAATTTTTTATATGTACCAACAAGCATTCTATCATCCCAATTTCTCCTGAATAAACCATAATAGTTTGACCCAGTTCCCATTTTAGGTAAAGTAATAGCCCACTTCCTCTCTTTCCTACCTTGTCTCTCCTGTATATGGTGTATCCCTGTAACTCAATTTCCCCTTCACTTATTTTAGGAGTCAACCAGGTCTTGGTCAAGGCTAAAATATCAGGATTTTCCAAAGCTTCCCAAATTGTCATCATATCTAACTTATTTTTTAGGCTCATAGCATTGTCATATACTAATTTAAATGGATGGGGGGGGGCCTGGATTTGTTTCAATATCCCCTCCCATTAGTAAAACAAAGCAAATATTAGTTTGCAGATCTAAGTTCTTAAAGTGCATATATATTTTACAATGATTCCCACCTAGAATGGAACCTCTAATAATGGAAAAGGAATTCATTCTTTTACAACCCAATTGCTGTGTATTAGCCTCCTGGGATCCCTTCCATTGTTGTCTTAAATAAACTGCTGGAATTAAATCAATACCCTGCCTTGTTACCTTATTTCCAATTATAGGACATAACACTATACATAATACAAAAAAATAGGACCAAACATTTAAGGTCCCCATTTTATATCAGTGCTAAAAGTCTCCTACAGTATAAAACACTAGTCTGTTCAGCCACATGACTTGAAAAATCCCTGGTGAGAAAAAGACCAAATACAAAAACTTCTGATAATTTAAAACATTTATTCACCAGAAAGAAAATCAGTCATGGGTTAAACAGATCTAGGATAAATTGAAACTTTTTCTTTTTTTTTTCCACCGAGTGGCACACGCATCATTCACACTTGCGCTGTGAGCAGCGTGGCTCTTTTGAAGTGGTCTGGCCCTCCTCCTTCATGACTTGTTCTGCTTATTTCACCAGTCAGCCTCCAGTAACTGGGAGCAATGAAAGCAGGCTGGAATACACAGGGGAGCTTTGGCACAATTAGGCAGTTTATATGCAGTCATTTTTTCCCTTTGTAACTGATCGCAAACACAAGAGGAAATCAGCAAAATGCCAGGAACAAGTTAACAGTTGCTTGTAGATTTCACTCTCGGCGTGAAAGGACTGGGTTCAACCCCCTATCCAGAGTGCTTCTGTTAATTGGATTAGGCACCTCCCCCTATCCTCTTTTGTGAATACTGAACAGAAGTATTCATTCAGTATCCCTGCTTTTTCACTGTCCCTCTCTGCCCACCCACCGTCCATTCTGTTCAGCCTCACTATCCCTCTCTTTGTCTATCTGTGCTCCCTAATGTACCTATAAAAGATTTTATCCCCCTTCTTAACTGAGTTGGCTATCTTTTCCTCAGTTTGGGCCTTTGCTATTCTGACTACCCTCCCTGCTTCCTTCTGCCTTAACTAGTATAGTTCTCTGTCTTGCTCCTTCTGTGTTTCCTTATACTTCCTAAATGCTATCTTTTTCTCCCTAACCTTCACTGCCACCTCCTTTGAGAACCATAGTGGCTTCTTCTTTCATTTTGATTTGTTTATTTGCTTCACACAAAGGCTTGTTGCCTCTGTGATGGCAGTTTTGATGTTTCCCCATTGTTGCTCCACCCTTCCTTCTAGCCTGTTTGTTAGTGCTTTTCTAAGGCACTCTCCCAGCTTGCCAAAGTCAGCCCTCCTGAAGTCCAGAACCTTCACTTTTGTATGGCTTGACTCTGTAGCTGAGTTTATTGTGAACCACACTGTTTGGTGGTCACTTGTGTCCAGATGGTCACCCACGTCTAGATCTGAGATCCTCTTACTGTTCCCAGAAGCTAGGCTGTCCCTGCCGAATTGCTTTTCTATATCCAGGAGAGCAGCTCTCACTGCAGATAGAGCTGGGATTCTGCATGGAATGACATACTGAGAATAAGATGGTGGATAGCCGCCAAGTTGGGTCTTGCTGTGAGCTACAATTAAGTGAGCTACGGTTTGATTTGTTTTATGTTTTGTTTTACTTTATTTTATTCGCTTTTTTGTTTTTATGTTTTTGTGTAATTTTGTGTCACTAACTGCTTCACCGCTAAAGTTTGGAGGATGGCCATTACTTTGTAGTCTTGGTCGTAATGACTGTCCTGCTGGCTGCAGTAGTGTTATTGAAGTCAGTTGCATTTTTGAATCCATCATTGCATTGGGAAACAAAGGATTTTTCTTTTATGGAGCTGACTTTGATTTGGTCAAGTTTAAATGTGTAGTCGGCAAGGAAGAACTGCTTAATCCGTGCTTAAGTGTTTAAGTGCAGATGGTCAGTGGGACTGTGTCGAAGGATATATGGGCTGCTGCCCTATCGAAGAATCTGTTCAAAGGAGGAAGAGTTGTGGGAGCCCTAAAAATTGTGTGTGGTCAGCAAGAAAGAAATGCTAATCCCTGCTAGGTGTAGAAGGATAGCGGGGATTGTGCCAAAGGACACATGGGCTGCCACCTTATTGAGGAACTCATTCTGAGGAGGAGCTGTGGGAGTCCTAAAAATTGTCTGTGGGCATCCATTTAGGAATTTCGAGAGCCTTGTGGACTTTATGAAGTTGCTAGTTGTGGGCTGGACTGGAGAATCGAGCAGTGGGCCCAGACTGTATTCTGGTGGGCCTGAAGTCTGTACTTTATGAAACTGGCCTGACTTTAGCCTCACTCTGCTGGGGATCACTGACTAGATTCTGCTGCATCACTGGGGGCTCAAGGGATCCTTAGTCAGGGAGTTGGCTGGTGATCCTAGGGCACCCCTAGACCCCCATGAATGGTTACTTTGTGGCTTTGATCTGGGTGTTGTGGTGGAGCTGTAGAATATTTCTGGTTGGGGTCCTTTAGGTGCAAAGTTGGTAGGCCTGTGCTGCTACTGATTGTTGGCTGGCTTCTTTTGGCTGAACCCTATCCTGATTTTAATTTATTTTCTGGTCATTTTGTATGTTTCAGATGTTCCTGACTTTATCAACTGGATTTATTTTGATTGGATTTATCCATTGGATCTACCTGCATCTTTGGTTGATTTCTCTCCTGGATCTGTTATATTTTAATTTAACTGTTCTGTGGTCTGCCAGGTGGTGAGAGGACCTGGGCATCCACATTTTATTTTTGTTCTTTGAATGTTATGTTTATTTTATTTTTGATTGATTTATTTTATTCTGGGCAGTGAGAGTGCCTGGAACTCCCTTCTTCCTTGTCTGTGAGAGGGCTTGGGGGGTGAATTATATGTGTTTATGTATGTTTTGTATCCTGTGAGAGGGATTGTAATAGTTTTGGGGATTGAAATCACCCAAAGAGTACAGAGTAGGGAGGCATTTATGTATATTTTAGTGGGTGGGTTTTGGTTCTAATTTAATTTTTCTTTGGGGTCTTTGAGGATGAGTGCCTGAATGTTGTGTTCATTGGTTTTAATTCTTATTGTAAATGTGTAGATTGCCCCCAGTCGCACTATTCATCCTCCATTCTCTATGCCTCCACACCTTTCCACCCCTCCTTTGCTGTTGTCAACTTACCAGCACTGTTGTGTGCTGGATATTACCTGTAAGTAGGGTGGGACAGAGGGCTTAATGATCGTGACCGCGATCGTGGTTTGGTTAGATTTGAAGACGCCCTGGGGCAAAATGGAGTCTGGAATGGGGTGCGCCTTGTCTAGTCCCCATACCCAAGGGCACTGCCTTATGCAGCAGGCAAGTAGCTGAGGCGGTCCTTGAAGCCCATCCTACTCGAGCGGTGTCATGCAATGCCAGATCTATTAAAAATAAGACTGCAATTATTGCAGATCTTATTGAAACAACTGATCTGGCTTGCATCACAGAGACCTGGTTGGATGAAAATGTGGGCCCCACTTTGGATGCTGCAATTCCAACCAAGTACTTGGTGATACACCGCTCGAGATTGGATCACAGGGGGGTAGTGGTCTGGTTTAAGACTGAGTTGTGCCTCACAAATGTACCAGTTGAGGAGGCTGAATCATTTGAGTGTACCATGGTGGCTGGTGTAGGCTGTAGGTTAGCGCTCATCTACCGCCCACCCGGGGACAAGATGCGATTCCTGCAGAAAGTAGCAGACTTCATCACCGACATGGTATTGGAGTCCCTCTGGGTGATGGTACTCGGAGACTTAAGTGCCTGGGTTGACGATGATCTCTCGCAGTTTAGGCAACACTTCCTCCAGCTTATGACATCTCTGGGCTTTACACAGGTTGTTATCTCTGCCACCCATAAATTTGGTCACTCTCTTGATCTGGTCTTCCTCCTGAGGATCGAGGCCTCCAACTTGCAGGTGGAACCAGTCAGTTGGTCTGATCATTACACTGTGAGGTTTAACTTTGCACCCCTTCAAAGACCTGTCCCTGTGGAGATGGTCAGTTACCGCTCTACAGGAAGTGAGTCCTGAAGGCCTAGCAGAGGTGATTGACCTCTTGGAGTTTCCTGTGACAAGCTTGAGTCCAGAGACTTTAGTGGTGGCTTATAATGAGGCCTTCTCATCAGCCCTGGACTTGTTGCTCCTATCCATGTTCATCCTCTCCCACTTCACCCTCGGGCCCCTTGGTTTGATGGGCCTTTGAGAGAGTTACGGTGACCTGGATGTCGGTTGGAGTGGCATTGGCGGAAGTCCACCCAGGCTGCCGACCATCTTAGATTGGTTGAACATAATAAGATTTACCAATCAACGATCTCCCGTAAGAAGGCAGAATTTCTGTCTGGGGATATAGCTGCTGCTCAGAACCGACCAGCCCAGCTCTTCCGAACCATCAACAGGTTGTGCAACTCAACCTGTCTGCAGCACTGAAGACCTTTTTTGCAAGTAGAGTGCGATGAGCTTGCTCAGTTCTTTGTGGATAAGGTGGCTGTTGACAGGTTGGAAGTTAGTTCAACTCACTCTATGGGAGTTACCGATGATCGGTGCTTAGTCACTTCTCCCCGAGCTTCCTGGAGTACCTTTGCCTTGCCCAAGCTTGTGGATGTCATGCGAATTGTCCAGGGTATGCACCCTACATGCTGTAATTTGGATCCAGGTCCAACTTCCTTGATTATGGGTTGTTGAGATAAGATCTGCCCAGTCCTGGCTAGATAGTCCGGTGCTCCTTGGAATCGGTGAGTTTACAAGCTCCCTGAAGGAGGCGGTGGTAATTCCCCTCCTGAAGAAAGCTTCTTTGGACCCGGACTCTCTGGCAAACTACAGACCGAACTCAAACCTTCCCTTTATAGGGAAGGTGATTGAGAAAGTAGTGGCGATACAGCTAGATGACCATTTGACCATCCATAACATCTACGAATCTCTCCAGTCCAGTTTTCGTAGGAGGCATAGTACCGAGATGGCACTGGTTTGATTGCTCAATGATCTCCTGATGGCTAGAGATTGGAGGAACCACTCTCTCTCTCTTTAGCTTTTGACACTGTAGACCATGGGGTGCTGCTTGGATGTCTGAGGTCCATCTGTGGACTGACAGGTACGGTCCTTAGGTGGTTTTCATCTTTCCTCACTGGCCGGAGTCAGAGAGTGGTGTCAGGAATTTTTTCCTCAGACCCTTTCTCCCTGCCATGTGGGGTTCCTCAGGGCTCAGTGCTGTCCCCATGTTGTTTGCAGTGTATATGCTGCCTCTAGGAGACATTGTAAGATGGTAGGGGCTGAGTTTTCAGTGCTATGCAGATGATACCCAGCTATACCTGTCTTTTGCCCCTGACCAGGATAGACCTGTCTTGGTACTTAATACCTGCCTCACTGAAATCCAGGACTGGATGAACTCAAGTTGGCTAAAGCTGAATACTGGAAAGACGGAGGTGATGGTAGTGGACCAGGGGGATAGGGCTGACCAGCCCTCTGGAATTTTTCTCAGGGGCTTTCAGCTCCTATCCTCTGAATGGGTGCGAAACCTGGGGGTAGTGCTTGATGACGAGCTGACTTTACGATCTCAGGTGTCATCGTCATCAAGTCTTCCTTTTATCATCTTAGGAATATCTCCAGGATTAAGCACTTGGTTCCATCCGGGGACCTGCCTACATTAGTCCATGCTTTTGTAACTTTGCGCCTCGATTATTGTAACTCCCTGTACTTAGGGCTTTCTGGGGTTGAAATCTGCTGCCTGCAGCTCGTGCAGAATGCAGCAGCATGATTGCTAACTGGGGCTTCTCGAGTATCTCATATGATCCCCATGCTGCGCGATCTGCACTGGCTGCCGATTAGGTGGCGGACCACCTTTAAAGTTGGTTTACTGACTTATAAAGCCCTACACCGAGTGTGACCTGACTACTTGAAAGAGCTTCTTGTTCCTTAGCATCTGGTGCGACAGTTGCGGTCGGCTGCCGAGGGTTGCTAGAGATTCTGAGGGTGACTTGAAATCTTCTGGGGCCGTGCATTTATACACGTGGCTCCAACCCTTTGGAATTCTCTACTGTGTCAGTTTGGGGTGTATGACTGTGGAGGGATTCAAAGAGGCACTGAAAACTTTCTTATGGAGTCTTGCTTATGATAGCTCAATTTAATCTTGATTGTTTGTTATTTATTATATATCTATGTTATTTATTTATTATTATTGAGTATTGTTTCTACATTGTTGCTTTTATCTTTTTGTAAAGTGCCTTGATGGCCTGAAAGGTGCTTATGTGAAATAAAATGTATTATTATTATTTCAGAGTACGAGGTCTAAGATTGCTCCCTCAAGAGTGGGTTCCAAAATTAGCTGTCTGAGGCATGCCACCTGAAGGGCATCGAGAATGGCCCTGCTTCTGGATGTGGCTGTAGCAAAGGTGCTCCAGTTGACATCTGGCATATTAAGGTCCCTCATCAACAGTATCTCCCCTTTCTCTGCCATCTTAAGGATGCCTTCTATCATATCCTTGTCCATTCCCTTCCCCTGACATGGGGGTCTGTATACAACCCCTGTGTGGATTGTGCTGTCATGTTCAGTCTCTAAGGTGACCCACAGTGCCTCCTCTCCTCCCTGTTTACTCTTTTGTTCAGTTGCTTTGCTACTCCTCCCCCTCTTCTCCCCTCTACTCCCCTCCCTGTCTCTCCTGTAGGTTGTGTACCCTGGTATGTTAACATCCCAGTCATAGTTCTCTGTGTACCATGTTTCTGTGACTGCTACGATATCCAGGCATCCCTCTTCCATCAAGACCACCAGTTCAGGGAGCTTATTGCCCAGACTGCGGGCATTGGTACTCACTGGGGATACCAAGCAGTGCAGTAATGCAAGAAACTGGGCATGATGAATCAAGTCCATAATGTTTCCCATACAGCATCTGGGGTGGAACTTAACATCTAGTACTTTTATTAATAGCTTAACACTATTGCCATCATATTTATGATTAAATCTAGCCAGAGCTAGTGCAGTTGTTTTAATGTTTCTAAGTCTTTCAGTGTGTAAATTCCACTGTATATTTGCATTAAAGGTGACACTGAGGTGTGTGTATAATTTTACTACTTCCACTTTTGTCTGTTCCCAAAACCAGATTTCCTTCCTATAGTGTTTTTGTTCAAAGGTTATTATTTTTGTTTTAGAAAGATTAATTGTTAACTTTAAATCATGTAAAATCTTACCCAACATATCCAATTTCCTCTCCAGACCACTTTTGGAGAGTGAGAAGAAACAAGATCATCTACATAAGTGAGGGCAGAGCAGATTTGACTATTTATATTCAGAGAATCTGATATTACTGCATTCATTTTCAAAAGTAATAGAAACATAGAAACATAGAATCTGATGGCAGATAAGGACCGCTTGGTCCACCTAGTCTGCCCATTTCCTACCTAATGGATAAGCTGCATATCCTAATTAACCAACAGTCTACTTCTTCCTACCCCCACCACTAGAATTGCCTTATGTCTGTCCCATGCATTCTTGAGGTCCCCACAGTTTTGACTCCACAACCTCCTCATGAAGGCTGTTCCATGTCTCCACAACCCTCTCTGTAAAAACATACTTCCTCACATTACCCCTGAGCCATCCCCCCTTTATCGTCAAATTGTGCCCCCTTGTTCTTGCACATCTTTTTTTCCTGAAAGATGCTACCTTCTTGGACTTTGTTGATTCCCTTGAGGTTCTTGAAAGTTTGTATCATGTCCTCCCTCTCCTTCCTTTTCTCAAGGGTATACATATTAAGCTCATTTAGTCTCTCTTCATATGTCTTGTGGTGCAGACCCTGCACCATTTTAGTTGCCCTCCTCTGGACAGCCTCTACCCTGTCTATGTCTTTGCAGAGATGGGGTGTCCAGAACTGCATGTAGTACTCCAGATGGGGTCTCACCAACTGTTTGTACAGAAGGATAACAACTTCCTGTTTCTACTGGTGATGCCTCTCCTGTGCATTCAGTATCCCCCAGCCCCTGACTGCTTTCTCATTTGCTTGCTCACTTTTAGGTCATCTGATATAACTACCCCAAGTCCCTTTCCTTTTGTGTTGTTGTCAGTATCTCACCCTCCATTGTGTACTCGTCCCCTGAGTTTTTGTTTCCCAGGTGCATTACTTTGCACTTCTTTGTGTCGAATATAAGCTGCCATATTTATTTATTTATTTATTTCTAAGAATCAGTTTACAACCTTTGAGCCAGAGGCTCGTTTCCAAAGGTACTTTGTCACATAAAGACATACATTGTGTTTTTGGTTACAAAGCATAGATTTGCAAAACAATAGGCGTTCAACAGAGGCGCCACGTCACACTGTGGTCAGACAAATACAATTAGGTTACAGGGTACATGTAATTGATAACAGGTGTTACACAAGTTGGTATCAAGTGAGCAATCTAGTTAGTAAACACTGAAACAGCTGGCACTGGCCAGGTTAAACTATAAACACGTGTGTACAGGAAGTGGTGGTGGGGATGGCTAGGTGGAGAGCTGCCCGGGGTGTTGTCAATAGAAGCAGAGGTGGAGGCTATGTTCAGAGACAGGAGCAGTTACGAGTGCTGATGATGTGATTCTGAAGGTGGTTTTGAACTTGGAGATGGTGGTGGCATTGGTGATGGGGCAGGGAGAGTTAAACCAGGTAGGGGCTCTATAGCAGAAGGACCTCCTGGCAACGGCTGGTTCTAGATCTGGGGACCTTAGAGTGGTCTTGTAGGAAGACCGTTTGCAACAGTGGGAGGGGCTCTGGTGGATGGATGCCATTACCCCAGGGGAGAGCCCGAGTAGGGTTTTTTTTGTGAGGAGACAGGTTTGGTATCGGAGCCGTTCATCCAGGGTAAGCAGGTTAGCCTCGACATACAGCTGACAGGTGTGTGTGAGCCTGGAGGCACCAGTAATCAATCTTCAGGCTTTATTCAGGGTTAAGTGAATTTTGTTGAGTGCAGTGGTGTCGGCAGCACCATATACTGGTAGACCATAGTCTACAAGGGACAGAACAGATGATGTAACAGCGAGCCGGAGAGCATTTGGGGGAAGGCAGGTTCTATGGTGGAAGAGGATGCCAAGCCGTGTGTTAGTGGAGGATGTTAGGGCGTCGATGTGGTTGTGAAATGTGAGGGCTGAGTCGAAGGTAACCCCAAGGTATTTGTAGGAGCAGACTTGTTCCAGTGGCTGATTGGTACTTGGAAGGATATAGAGTGGGTGGTTGCTAGCTTTGTTTTGGGGTGGGAAAAGAGCATAGCTTTGGTTTTATTAAGATTGATGATGAGTCTCTCCCTTAAACCAAGCCTCGGCACTGTTGAAAGACTGCTGTAGGGAGTCCTGTAGGGAGATGGGATTGCGGTGGGTGGCAAAAGGACAGGGTTGTCTGCATACAGTAGAATTTTGCCAGGGCATGCACTGGGCAGGGGGTTCAGATAGAGTGAGAAGAGAAGGGGGCCCAGGATGGAGCCTTGGGGGACCCCAGAGAGAATGGTACAGGTATCGGAGAGTGTGCTATTAATTTTTACACACTGAGATCGAGCCTCGAGATAGCTAGTGCACCATGCTAGGGGGCCAGCCGAGAGACCAGTGTGGCAGAGTGCATTCAGCAGAAGTGGATGGGAGACGGTGTCGAAAGCCTTTGAGAGGTCGATGAACACTGCACCAGCTGAGAGCTGGTATCCAAGGAGGAGTGTAGAAAGTTGGAGAATTAATAAGGGAGTGCTGGTACTGTGACCAGCACGGAAGCCATGTTGCTCTGGGCATAAAATGTTATGCTTAGCCAGATAATCAGTGATTTGAATGGCCACCACTTTCCAGGGCTTTAGAGATGGGAGGGAGGATGAGATTGCCGGTAGTTGCTGGTCGATGACCTGTCACCCCTTTATGAATAGGTGTGATAATGGCTGTTTTCCAAGCTGTGGGAAATTGTCCCAGGCAGAGTGACTGGTTAATTAGGCTGGTGAGTGGGCAAGGACTTCATCTAGCACCAGCCTGAGGATGCTGGGGTCCAGTGAGTCACTGCGGGATTGTTGCCATTGAGAGCTTTGATTAGATGGGTCTGGCTTCCTGTGGAAATCTTAAGAGGTGAAGCTGGGGTGCTGGAGGACAGGGGATTGGTTGGGGAGGTCAAATAAATTACTAGGGAGGACTGAGCTAAGGTCAGTGAAAGTGGTGTTAACCAGTTAGCTATGGTGGAAGGCCCAGTGGAGGTAGTGCCATTTTAGTGAGCTGGATGGGGCAGGGGAGCAAGCTTTACTATTAAGTAGCTTAATATTATCCCAGAAAGTCCGGGCTGAGACCCAGGAGGAGGTAAGGGAGGCCTGCAATGGTCTGCCTTGGCTTTCCTGATGGCCCATGAGCATTTATTCCGGCTGCATTGTGCAGAAACTGCCTATCAGACAGACAACCTGTTTCCGGAGAGTGTGGCAAGGTGCCAGAGGTTATCGGTTTCTAAGTAATTGTAGGAGGCGGGCTAACCCGGGAGTGCGTTCTGTTTTGGACCGGATTTTGGTGAAGGTGCAAAGAGATCACAGGCCATGTTGAGGTGTGAGTGAAGAAGGTGAGGGCAGTGATCAATGTTGGTTGCATGCTGAATGGGGACCAGTTTATCTGGGTGAAAGTGCTCTAAGTTTTTCAGCCCACCAGTGTGGAGGTGCCTGTGGAGGGTGGTCTGCACTTTGGGTTTGGGATTGGGGACTGCAATGAAATAGAGATAGAGGTGGTCACTTAGGGGAGTCTGGGAGGACCACGGTGGATGTTTCAGGATTTTGTGGGGTGGGTTAGTGATAATAACATCGAAGGGTGCTGGTACGTCTCTTAGGATTAAGTCTTGTGGGCTGGGTGAAGGTTGCACAGCAGATCTTGGTGACAAATGAGTCTCTGATCATCAGATAGGAGGTGCTGAGCCAATTTACATTCTGATACCCACTGGGACTTGTTCTGCCTTATAGTGGAGGGTGGCCAGAGTAGTCTGTTAAAGATTCAGGGCTGGGTGCTGGTTCTTTGGGGAATGTAGGCTGTGTGGTGAGATGAGGGCTCCTAGAGGGGTCTGGGGTGAGCTTGAGGAGTAAGAGCCTGGGCCCCATTTATAAGGGCGGGGGTGGGGGAGTGCATGTCAGGTATTGTGTCCCTAGTGTAGGTGCAGCCTCCCCTCATGTGCATACTCAGTCCTCCCAGTATAGGGTATAGCCTGGGAGGAGACAAATGAGTCAGGGATGGATTTGGACAGCCAGGTTTCAACCAGGGCTATGATGTCTGGTTGATGGTGGGCCAACATTGTAGGGTGTCAAATTTCATCTTCAGCAGTGCATATGTTCATGGAAGCTACTTGAAGACCAGTGGGCTAAGTGGGTGGGTGGGAGGGGCACAGGGCCTGGGTTGGGATGTATGTTCCTGTTAGGAGAGAAGGGAGGAAGTGCTCTGGTCAGAGGAGGCAGATGGAAGTTCTCGCCAGGCGATAGAATGAGAAGGGGTTTAGTTGCACAAAGGGGTGGGTAGGGCAGCACAGGCAGAAGGCCTGGGTGATCAAGCGCAAGGGAGGAGCTGGGGGAGGAAGGTAATGGAAGGGGTGAGGTGGAGGGAGCATATGGGATGTGTGGAGGAGGAGGGAGGAGCAGTGGTAAGGAGGAGGAGGACAGGAGTAGGTAGGAACACTGGAGTAATGTGGCTGGGGTTAATAAGGACACTAGGGTTGGTGCAAGGCAAGGAAGGAGGAGGAAGAGATAGGCTGGTGAGCAGGGGATGCATATGCATGGTTGGAAAGGGTGGGGGCTGAAGTGAGGAAAGAATGGGGGTACTAGGATGATAGAGGAGATAGGCGGTGACCTCTGAGCTGGTTGCTGCTATGTGGTGTAGTGGCGGTGCACGTGCTGGGTGGCACAGGGGTGGCAGGAAAGAGCCTGACCAGTGGCTTGCGCTAGCAGCAGGGAGTTGGGTTCAAGGTCTGCAGAAGCACTTAGATAACACTTTAGTTGTGTCAGAGGGTTTAGTGCATTTTTGAGAGTTTTGAAATCCTGCAGTAAGAATAGGCAGGTGTGCTAGCTGAGTAGGTGGAACTATGGACTTTGGAAGCAAGGTGCGAGTTCACATCCTGCTAGGCAACAGAAGAGTGGCCTATATTTTGGCAGGTGGAAGTAAAGGAACACAAAGGAAGAATAAAATAGGTAGGCGATGTGGTCCAGAGGTAGAGGCTGCTGACTCTGACTGCAACAGGTACTAGGTTTGATCACAGCTCAGGGACAGAGTGTAGAAAGGTTAAATTTTTAATTCAGAGAAGGAGAGAGTGAGGAGGTTAAGAGTAGGAAAGTAGAGGAAGTTGTTGGCCTGGTTCATTGGCTTAATGGATAGTCAGTAGAATTTGGACGAAGAGTACAGATTTGATGCTAGCAGGTGCTTGAGATAGGCTGATGGAGGAGTGAGGAAAGTAGGTGGTGAAGGATTCAAGGGAACTGTAGTGGCGTCTAGTGGGTCAGCTTTGAAATGGTAGCTAGGAGGGGTATAGAGTTGAAGAGCAGCTGAGTGGAGGTGCAGTGGCCTAGTGAGATGGAGTCTATAACCTGCAAATGGGAAAGTAGTAAAAGGAGGTTGGGTCATGTGATATGACATGTGACCTGCCAGCAACAATATAGATGCCGACCCTGGGTGGGGATGGATGTTGAAGTGAAGCGGAAGTGCCTCACAACAGTCAGGCTGTAGTGCAGGACACTTTACCTCTTACAGGCTCTGGCAATCCCGAATTCAGTCTCCGCTGCTGGGCTGAGTTCATACATTTGACCATTCACTCCATCCTTGCCCGTCCCTTCTCATCCTTTCCAGCCAACCTTGTGTATCAACCCTGTTGCAGATCTTTGTGTTGTCTGCTGCAAAAACATACTTTTCCTTCAGTCCTCTGCAATGTCAATTATAAAGACGACAACAAGCATTTGTCAATGCGAATGTTGCCTATGTACATGTGCTGTTTAGATAGTTTGGAGTGACAGTTCATGCCTTCCTCTCAATACATCCACTGTGTCTTTCATTCAGTATTCTACAGAAGGAGGGGAGGCAGGAAGAGCACAAGCAGCACAGCAGTTGTAAAGGGGTGAAGAGGTGGACAAAAGAGTCTTACAGGAGCTCACTAAATTGAAGGTAGAACAAAGCAATGGAACCAGATGGCATCGCCCAAGGATATTAACAGAACTACGAAGGAGACAGCATACCTCTGGCAGCCATGTTCACTGGGTCATTCAACATGGGCGTGGTGGAGGAGGGCACATGTGGTCCCTCTACTGGAAGTCTGGCAGAGGGAGGCAGGGAACAATAGGCCATTCAGCCTCACCTCAGTAGTGGGAAAACATGGAGACATTGTAAAAAGAAGGATAGTGGGGCATCTAGATGCCGAGGAACCCAGGGACATCGACAGCATGGATTCACAGTGGGGACATCATGTCAGATAAATCTGGTTGATTTGTTGGGTGACAAAGGAATTAGTCAGGGTGGGACAAAGGACAAGCTTACCTTGATTTCAACAAAGCCTTTGACACCATCCCATATAGGAGGCTGATAAACTAGCTGGGTAAGGCTGGACATGGGGAAAGGGTGGTAAACTGGGTTAGAAACTGGCTAACAGACAGGAGGCAAGAGTGGTGGTAAATGGTATTGCAGTCTAGGGAGAGGGCTGCCAGTGGGGTGCTGCAGAGGATCGGTCCTGGGGCCAGTTCTGTTCAATGTCTTCATTAGTAATATTGCAAGAACATCTGAAGAATTTTTTCACCAGATTTGCAACATAGTCATTTAAGACCTTTGCTCATGAACAGTGTCACTGTGATTTTTTCTTAATTTATCCACGTTACATTGATTTACTACTACCGACTGCGCCATTATATAACGCTTCACATGAGGCGGAAACCGTTTTAGGTGAGATGTGAAAAATGACAGCTGTACTATTTATAAGAAGGTGTGGCAAAATGGCAATGTTGGAAATCTGGAGTAATATGAAAATTAGCAGAACTTAGGCGTGCATAGGAAGATATAGCAACGCTCATAAAACAGTCATTTTTGGAATTTTTCACCAAATTTTCAACACAGCCATTTAAGACCTGAGCTCATGAACAGAGTCACTGTGATTTTCTTAATTTGTCCGGCCAGTGATCTCGCACACCGACTGCACCATTCAATATTACTTTCACATGGGCAGAAACACGTTTGGGTGAGATGTGAAAATGGCAGCTGTACTACTCATAAGAAGGTGTGATAAAATGGCAATGTTGGAAATCTGGGTGAAAATATTGAAAATTAAACACCTTACAGGCGTCGCGTAGGAACTGTGCAACATGCTCGTCAAAACAGTCATTTTTAGGGAATTTTTCACCAAATCTCAACATAGCCATTTAAAGAACACCCTCTAACTCATGAACAATATCATTGTGATTTTCTTAATTTGTCCATGCATTGATTTTTGCACACGACTGTGCCATTCTACTTTACTGGGGAAACACATTTTAGGTGAGATCGTGAAAATGACAGCTGTACTACTCATAAGAAGGTAATGGTAAAATAGCAGTATTGAAATCTAGGTGAAAATAACAGAAATTCGTGAACTTCTGAAGACATGCGTAGGAACTGCACAACTCTTAACAAATAAAACAGTCATTTTTTTGGAATTTGACACCAAATTTTTCAACATGGGGTTTTGGACCCCTTCTCACTGAATGATGTCACTGTCACCAATGGTGGTAGTCGGACCCAAAGGGTGATTTCACGGTCACTGTCGAAATCACCCTTGGACTGCACAAGACAATGTTTATCGATAAATGAAAGATAAAATACTAGTTTGATAAAAATCCCAAAACTCTATAGATATACGTAAAACCCCCCTATCGGCCCATTATACAGCTTACCTGCATTTCCTCAGTTTACGGATACGACTTTGAAGAGTGCAGACGTGTTCCCGGTCCACCGAAGATCATCACGGGATCCGGAGGTAAGTATAAGAGGGAGGGGTGTGGGAGGCTGCGCGAGGGTGGGTGCGGATTGTGGGATGGGGGTAGGAGACGGCCAGCGGGACCGCTTTTGTTTACAGGTTTAAAAAAGACGTCATGGGACATTTCCCACACTGGGGTGGGCCCAGCATGGCACAAGGATGTTGGGGGCATTCAGCTGGACAGGGATTGGGCACCCTGTCGGCCATGGCATTTGTTACCACGCTGGGTGGGCTCCCGGTGTGGCACAAGGAGGGGCATTCAGCCGACGGGGATTGGGGCACCCCCATCGCCAAAGAGCCGCTTGCCACACTGGGGTGGGCTCCCAGCGTGGCACCTACTACTGGGGATGATAGTCAGCTGATGGGGATTGGGCACCCCATCAGCTATACAGTGCATGCAGGGGCACGTACGCTCTGTGTGTCTGGGAGGCTGCTGCGCGAGCAGCCAATATCTTATCGGTGCTCAGTGAAGCATAGCTCCCCTTTCAACTGTATGCCACTGCATTTTGGAGTGTGTCATAGACAGCTCCAAATGCATTGGCTTACAGGGGCAGCGCCTGCCAGCACACTGACTGAATTGGAGGAGGAGGTGACACACCTCCGAAATCTCCGATGATGGTACTAGTTTCTGCACATGTGTGCAAGCAAATATAAAAGGACTGAAACCAATACTGAACCCTGTGGTACCCCTATTAGTAACCTTTTCTTCACTGTGGACTCCATTTACTATTATCCTCTGTGTCCTGTTGTCCAACCAATGTTTTACCCAAGTTACCACCCTGGGACCCACTCCCAGGCTGGTTAATTTGTTTATTAATCTTTTGTGTGGGACTGTCTCAAATGCCTTGCTTAAGTCTAGGTAGGCCATGTCACAGCCCCTTCTTGGTCTACTATTTTGGTCACCCAGTCAAAGAAATTGATTAGATTCATATGACATGACTTTCCCACTGTGAATCCATGCTGCTTTGGGTCCTATGCTCCACTAGCCTCTAGGTACTAACAATTCTTTCCTTCAGAAGTGATTCCATCATTTTCCTATCACTGAGGTCAAACTGACAGGTTTGTAGTTTCTTGCCTGTCTTGCTCCCACTTTGTGAAGGGAATCACATCCATCCACCTCCAGTCCTCAGGTACCACACAGCCTCCCATGGTTTGTTAAAAGGGTAGTCAATGGTGTTACTTAGTTCTCCCTTAGTTCTTTTAGAATTCTGGGGTGAATCCCATCAGGCCCCACTGCTTTGTCTCACCTTCAGTTTTAGGAGTTCTTTCAGAACCCTTTCTTCTGTGAAAGGACTGGGATCGACACCTCATCCAGAGTGCTTCTGTTAATTGGATTAGGCACTCCCCTCTTCTTTTGTGAATACTGGGCAGAAGTATTTGTTCAGCATCGCCTTTTCACTGTCTCCCTCTCTGCCCACCCACCCTCCTCTTTATTCAGCCTCAGTATCCCCCTTTGTCTTTCTTCATTCCTTAATGTACCTATAACAGGTTTTATCCCCCTTCTAAACTGAGTTGGCTATCCTTTCCTTGGTTTGGGACTTTGCTATCCTGACTGCCTTCCCCACTTCCTTCTGGTTTAACTGGTACATTTCTCTTTCCTGCTCTTTCTGTGTTTCCTGATACTTCCTGAATGCTATCTTTTTCTCCCTAACTCCTTGACTCTACATCTCCCCATCACAGTTACTGATACATATTTTGTCTTTAAATTTACCCTTTTTTTTTGAGGTTTTGGCTGTACTGAAAAGTCTTTTCAACAGTGAGAGGATCTCAGATCAAGAAGTAGGTAGCCAACTGGGAACAAGTGACCACCAAATAGTGTGGTTCATGATAAACTCAGCTACAGAATCAAGCCATACAAAAGTGAGGGTTCTGGACTTCAGGAGGGCTGATTTTGGCAAGATGGGAGAGTGCGTCAGAAAAGCACTAGCAAACAGGCTAGAAGGAGGGGTTGAGCAACAATGGGGAAACATCAAAACTGCCATCACAGAGGCAACAAGCCTTTGTGTGAAGCAAATAACAAATCAAAATGAAAGAAAAAGCCACTATGGTTCTCAAAGAGGTGGCGGAGAAGGTTAGGGAGAAAAAGATAGCATTTAGGAAGTATAAGGAAACACAGAAGGAGCAGGACAGAGAACTGTACCAGCTAAGGCAGAAGGAAGCAGGGAGGGTAGTCAGAATAGCAAAGGCCCATACTAAGGAAAAGATAGCCAACTTGGTTAAGAAGGGGGATAAAACCTTTTATAGGTATATCAGATACCGTAGAAAGACAAAGGGAGGGATAGTGAGGCTGAATAGATTGGACGGTGGGTGGGCAGAAAGGGACAGTGAAAAAGCAGGGATACTGAATGAATACTTCTGCTCAGTATTCACAAAAGAGGAGGAGGGGGAGGTGCCTAATTCAATTAACAGAAGCACTCTGGATAGGGGCTCTATCCTAGTCCTTTCACAGAAGAAAGGGTTCTGAAAGAACTCCTAACACTGAAGGTAGACAAAGCAATGGGGTCTGATGGAAGTCACCCCAGAATTCTAAAAGAATTAAGGAGAGAACTACTGACACCACTGACTACCCTTTTTAACAAATCATGGGAGGACTGTGTGGTACCTGAGGACTGGAGGAAGGTGGATGGGATTCCCCTTCACAAAAGTGGGAGCAAGACAGAGGCAGAAAACTACAGACCTGTCAGTTTGACCTCTGTGGTAGGAAAAGTGATGGAATCACTTCTGAAGGAAAGAATTGTAGAGTACCTAGAGGCCAGTGGGGCACAGGACCCAAGGCAACATGGGTTCACAGTGGAAAGGTCATGTCAGACAAATCTAGTTGATTTCTTTGACTGGGTGACCAAATTAGTAGACCAGGAAGGGACTGTGGACATGGCCTACCTAGTCTTTAGCAAGGCATTTGACACAATCTCACACAAAAGATTAATAGTCAAATTAACCAGCCTGGGAATGGGTCCTAGGGTGGTAGCCTGGGTAAAACATTGGCTGGACAACAGGACACAGAAGGTAATTGTAAATGGAGTCCACTCTGAAGAAAGAGGGGTTACTAGTGGGGTACCACAGGGCTCAGTATTGGGTCCAGTCCCTTTTAATGTCTTTATAAGTGACATTGCAGAGGAACTGGAAGGAAAAGTATGCCTCTTTGCAGATGACACAAAGATCTGCAAAAGGCTGATACACAAGAAGGCATGGAAAGGATGAGAAGGGACTTGGCAAGGTTGGAGGAATGGTCAGAAGTATGACAGCTTAGATTTGATGCAAAGAAGTGAAAAATAATACACCTGGGAAACAAAAACCCAGGGGAAGATTACACAATGGGGGGAGGTAGTAACAACAACAACAATGGAGAGGGACCTGGGGGTAATCATATCAGATGACCTTAAGGTTGGCAAGCAATGTTAGAAGGCTGTAGGGAGGGCTGGGTGGATACTGGGATGTATAGGGAAAGGCATCACCAGCAGAAAACAGGAAGTTGTTATTCTCCTGTACAGACAGTTGGTGAGACCCCATCTGGAGTACTGTGTCCAGCTCTGTAGACGCCATCTCCACAAGAACATAGACAGGATGGAGGCAGTTCAGTGGAGGGCAACTAAAATGGTGCAGGGTCTGGAAGAGAAGCCATATCAGGAGAGACTAAAGGAGCTTAATATGTATACCCTTGAGGAAAGGAGGGAGAGGGGGGACATGATAGAAACTTTTAAGTACCTCAGTGGAATCAACAAAGTCCAAGAGGGTAGCATTTTTCAGAAAAAGAGATGTGCAAGAACAAGGGGACACAATTTGAAGATAGAGAGGAGGACAGCTCAGGGGCAATGTGAGGGACATATTTTTCACAGAGGAGTGGTGGACACATGGAACAGCCTTCCTGAGGAGGTTTTAGGGTCTAAAACTGTGGAGAATTCAAGAATGCATGGGACAGACATAGGCAATTTTTTTGGGGGTAGGAAAAATAGAGCTGTTGGTTAAATAGGATTGCAGCTTATCCTGTAAGTAGGAAAATGGGCAGACTAAATGGGCGCAAGAGGTCACTTACTTGCTAACTGAAGTCCTATGTTTCCTAGATCCCTCTTCCATCAAGGCCACCAGTTCTGGGAGCTTGTTACCCTAGACTATGGGCATTGGCACTCATTACCCTCCATTTTTGATGGCCTTACCCTTTTGCCCCATCCTTGTCCTTACTGCCTTTGTCTTTCTCCATTTACCCTGCTCTTCTCCTTGTTGACTTCTCTATCTTGGTGTTTACCTCACTAACTACCCTGCTTTTTTAGGGGGTTGCTAGGATTTTCCTTCTCCTTTTCAGTGCATCCTCCCTTGGCTAGTTTAAATGCTTGCAATGAAGCATTTAAACCTGTCACCTAGGATCCTGGCTCCCCTCCTGGACAGATGCAGACCATCATGCCTGTATAGGTCTGCATTCCTCTAAGTGGACCCCCAGTCCCCATTGAAGCCAAAGCTCTGAGCTCTGCACCAATTTTCGACCACTGATTGAATCCCATGTTGTGGAGCACCTAACCTCACCCATACCATAGACAGGCAGCACCTCTGAAGTTTACCTTGCATGCTACTTGTCTAAGATCCCTCTCAAGTCCACAAACTCTTCCCAGCACTGCTCTGATCCTTTACCAGCCAGGTCATTTGTCCCTTGGTGGACAAATGACATCTAATTCCCTCCCCATGGAAGCTGCTCCTGTGATCCTGAGGATTCATTCTCTGTCCTCAAGCCATAGAAGCCAGGCAGGCTCCTTACCTCCCTCTATCCTCCCTTCCCAGTTCTACCCTCCTAACAATGGAGTCCCTCACAGGAGTTGTTTCCTTCCTTGTGGGATCCAATACCCACCCCCTCCGTGGGTCTTCTTTGTGGAGTTCCAACATCCTCCTTGGTCTTCACTATGGGTATCTCGTAGGGGATCCACTCTGCCAGAATGGCATATATGGTGTGAGAGAGGTACAACTGGAGGGATGCCTCTCTTCCACCACCCTCAAACTCCCTGAGCCTACAACGGTCCAATGCTCTTCTTCCTTCGCAACTCTGAGGAAGCAGTGAGTAGCCCTGGTGGTCCCTGGGTGGAAAGGAGGTCCCCCAAATCCTGACCAACTCAGCCTGGAGATAAACAAGCATCCTGCATCAGCCCAGAGAGAGGTGCCTGCAGGTGGGACAACACTGCATCCTCAGAATTTCTCCCAGAGACTGCTGCTCCACAGCCACTGCACTCTACCACTCCCACTATAGCCATTTGTGCCCCTTAACTGTTGTTTTGTATACTGATTCTTTCCTCTCTCTCTTTATTTTATTTATTTTTTTATATAATTTCTTTTGTTTTCTCTCTACTTTCCTACTGCCTCTGTGCCCTTAAAGCTCCTGATCTTCCTGTTCTGGGACAGTAAGTTCCTATATTCCTCAGTAGTCTGTTTCTTACTTGCTCGGAGTCAGACCTCCAGCAGCTGGGGGTGGAGAGCTACTCTTTTCCTTCTAGGATGGTGAATCTTTTGCGCCTCTGTGATCACTCCCTTCCTGCTCCCAAACAGGAAGTTCCTATTTATCAGTCAAATCCTGTGCCTATAAAAGTAGAACCTGCCAAGGGTAGAGGGGAGGGATGGAGGGCAATATAGTCCCAATAAAGTCCTAACAGCAGCTCCTTCCTCTTGCTGTTCTCTGCCACAAGCTTCCTAGGTCAGTTTTTAAATGCAAAGACCTGGCTTCCTTCTCTCTAAGCCACTCCCCCTAATTCACAGTTTCTTTTTCACCTAGCTAACTGCACAGATAACAATTCCTTCACCCACCTCAGACAAACACACTCTTTTTTGTTTGTTTTTTTGGTTTGTTTTTACCCTAAATTGAAGTTCACAGTAGTAGAGTTCTAGTTTTTTAGTACAGTAGAGTAATAAAGTTCTAACAGCAGCTCCTTCCTCTTGCTGTTCTCTGCCACAAGTTATCTAGGTCAGTTTTTAAATGCAAACACCCAGCTTCCTTCTCTCTAAGCCATTCCCCCAAGTCAGTTTATTTTTGACCTAGCTAACTGCACAGATAACAATTCCATCAATATGCAAGGCAAATAAAACCTGTGCCAACACACAGCCTTGTCTTACCCCTTATTGCATTGGGCCACATTGAAGGGTACTGGTTCCCAAAAAAAGTTTCCATTTAGTCAGAGCTGAACATGGACAGTACTAATAGTAAACAAGAGTACGTGGCTAACAAAGCTCAAAATAAAATGGTTTCTAAGGCCTATGTAGGCCCACAAAATATCAGTACAGAATCCCACAGTGTAGGCTACTGGTTCCAGAAATTGTGTGCCCATTGGAACAGTGCCAAACATTGACTAGGCTTTCCTTTATGTCATGAATAAAGTAGTGTACACACTGGTTTCATGATCAATGTTGCCCCAGAAATAACAAATGCAGCCTGTATAGGCCTGCTAAACATAGAAACATAGAATCTGTCAGCAGATAAGGACCTGATGGCCAGCTAGTCTGCCCCATTCACAACATATTAAACTGAAGAGGACTATGTGAAGACAACACTACAGCATCCCACAGTGTGGGCTACTGGTTCCAAAAATTGTGTACCCATTAATTTAGGACAGTGCCACACATGGGCATAGCTTCCCATTATTCAATGGATAAGTGTTGCACAGTGGTTTCATGGTCAACGATGCCCACAAAATTATATATTCGGTCAGTGTAGGCCTGGTAAAAATGTAAAAACTATTAAACAGAAGAGGACTGAGTGAAGACAACAGTGCAGCATCACACAGTGTGAGCTATTGGTTCCAAAATTGTGTGCCCATTAATTTGGGACAATATCACCCATGGACAAGGCTTTCCTTTATGCCATGGATAAGTGTTGTACACACTGGTTTCCTGGTCAATGTTACCCAAAAATTATTTATTCAGCCTGTATAGGCCTACCAGAAATTCAAAAAACATTAAACTGAAGACAACTGAGTGAAGACAAGGGGAGGCAATCAGTTGTGCCTGCTGTGGGGTGCTCTTCTCTAGGGATTTGCTATGGAGGAGGGGGCACTGCCCCATCTGCAGGACCTTAGCAGAGCTTCAGGCTTAGCTGGTGGTAGAAAGGGTAGAAATATCTCAGTTGCATCATCAGGTAAGACAGGCCCATCCCCGGTATCCTCACTCCCCCAGAGACCCACTGGTCCAGGGTGGTAGAGCATGGTGGGAAAGGGGACAGGAAGGGGAATCAGGGATAGCCACAGGGAAGCTGTCCAGCCCCCAACCATCCACATGGCAAATAGATTCTTACCCCTAGAGGTGATTTAGGCACCTAGCTCCACTGGTGGGTCCTCAAGAAAGTCAATGGGAATGGGCAGGACACCAAGGGGAGCAAGACTACCAGAAGAATGTTAATGGTAGGAGACTCAATGATCAAGAGGGCAGAGAAGATGGTGGTTGGAAGGGAGAGGGATGGTCTGGTGCTTTCCTGGGGCACGTGCTATCTGGGATTTAGACAGGATAGGGAGGATAGTGGAGAAGAGGGAGAACTGAGGGTACTGGTACACCTGGATACCAATGATCTGGTGAACCAGTCAGTGAAGATGGTGAAGCAGAACTTTCATAGACTGGGGGACAGACTGGTAGTACTCTCAGCCTCCTTGGCCTTTTCACAAGTCCTCCTCATGTGGGGCAGGGAGAGAAAGCAGACTAGGATAAGCGCATAGGTAATACAGGAGTTTACTTGTTGGCTTAAGGGATGGTGTTAAGGATAAGGGTTACCACTTTGTGGGGACTGAAGAGACTTTTGGACAGGAGGCTCTTCAAGGGTGACAGATTTCACCTGATGAGAGAGGGTCTGCGCACTGGGGCAGAACTTTGATATCTATATCAGTCATTTAAACTAACTACTGGGAGACTGAGTCTAAGGAAACCTCAATGGCAGGGAGAGGAAGGGTATCATAGTATCTCCCCACAACTGAGGCTTGTACCAGCGTCAGAGGACAAGAGAAACTGTGGCATCTAACTGGATTACATGAAGGGACATTGGGGAGGAATGAGGAAAGGGAGCAAGCAACAGAAAAAAACGGGGAGGACAGAACATGAGAAATGCAAGGGTAGTTGCAAAATATGATCAGGGACACATGGAAGGGGTGTGGCTTAATGCCAGAAGCCTAGGATACAAAATCAGTGAGCTTCAGGTGCTGATGGCAGATACTGAGGTGGACATTGTGACCATAACAGAAATATGGGTTTTGGAGAATAATGACTGGGAACTGATGGTCCCTGGGTACTTGATATTCATGAGGGATAGAGGAGCAGGTAGAGGGGGCCTTTTATGTAAAGGAAGGCATAGAGGTGGCAGAAGATGGGGCCATCAGGAGTAGTAAGAGGGAGACAGAGTCAATGTGGATACAACTCACGGCTGCCTCAGGCAAGAAACTGCACTTGGGGTGATCTATAGACCACCAGGGTAAGTGAAGGAGAGGGACAAAGAGCTCAGGGAAGAACTGCAATGAGGGGCAGCTAAGGGAGAAGTAGTTGTGGTTGGTGATCTAAACCAACTGGACATTGATTGGGATGTTTCTGTGGCCAGGAGCACTAGAAGTCAAGTCATGCTGGATGCATTCCAGGACTGTCTGCTGGTGCAGTTAGACAAGGAGCCCACCAGAAATATTGCAGTTC
Organism: Neoceratodus forsteri; assembly: GCA_016271365.2. NCBI lineage: Eukaryota > Metazoa > Chordata > Ceratodontiformes > Ceratodontidae > Neoceratodus > Neoceratodus forsteri. The sequence continues at coordinate 581,570,564 of JADMNL010000023.1, forward strand.
TCAACATGGATCTCAGCAACTCAGAAATGGTAGGAGCTGTGGAGATAGGGAAGCTGCTAGGGAACCACACATAATAATTCTATTTGGCTTTGAACTGGCCTTTGGACAGGTAAACCACAGTCAAGAGCTGTAGTCCTTGATTTCAGAAGGGTGGACTTCAGTAGGCTGAGGAACTCATCAGGGATAGTTAGTAGGGGTGGGCAACATAGATGGGGCAGAAGAGCGATGGGAGGCAATTAGGGGGCCATCCTCGGGCATATAAGCTTTGCATGAGAACAATTATCAAGAGGAGTAAGTTCAAGAGGCCACTATGGTTCTCAGAATGGGTCAAGGAAGCAGTGGGAGCCAAGAAAAAGGTCTTCTACAAAATGTAAAGAAAATCAGGGGAAGGAAGAATGGGGAGCATGTTTACTAAACAATAAGAAGGCAAAGAGGGCAGTTAGGGAGGCAAAAGCAGACAGCTGCATGTTGTGGAGGGGGTCAGGAATAGAGAAGAACAGTTCTTCAGATATATGAGTGAAAAAGGAAGAAAAGGGGAGGATTTTAAGGCTAACCAAGGGGGAATAAAGTGATTGAGGAGAACAGAAAAAAGTCCACCATCCTTAAATAATTACTTTTGTTCAGTTTTCACTAGGGAGGACAGTGGGCCCTTGCCAGTGTGTGGCGGGCCACCAAGGGGGTCCTGCAGATGAAGCTGTCAACTTTCACAAGCGAAAAGGGTTGTGAAAGGGCTGACAGCCCTTAATAGTGATAAATCCCAGCATCAGATAGACTGAGCTGAGGATATCCAGGGAACTGGCAGTGGTACTGGCTGATCCCCTGGTAGGACTATTCAACAGATATATAAGAACAGGGGTAGTCCTGAAGGATTGGACAGTGGCGGTTATAATTCTGGTACATAAAGGTGGGGAAAAGGAATGAGCAGGGAACTACAGGCCTGTCAGTCTTACATCTATTGTAGGGAAGCTGATGGAGTCACTTATCAGAAAAGAACCTTGTGGACTACTTGGAGAGTAATGGTCTCGAGGATAGTAAACAGCACAGATTTGTAGCATTGAGGTCTTGTCAGACTAACCTGATAGTTTTCTTTGGGTGATGAGAGAATTGGACAGGAGCCATGCTCTGGATTTGAACTACTTTGATTTCAGCATGGCTTTCAACTTGGTGCCTCACAATTGCTTGCTGAAGAAACTGGAGGATCAAGGGGTGGCTAAGGTCACAGTAAACTGGGTAGGACACTGTCTAAAGGGAGGCAGAAGAGGGTAGTGGTCAATAGGTTAGATCAGAAGTGAGGTTGTCATGATTGGGGTTCCACAAGGGTCTTTCTTGGGGCCAGTTCTTTTCAACATGTTCATTGGTGACATTGGTGAGGGGATCCAGGGCAGGTTGTGTCTCTTTGCAGACAACACTAATCTTTTGGGAGGGTGCATAGTGATGAGGGAATAAGAGAAATGTAGATGGACTTGCAAAACTGGAGGAGTGGTCTAAGGTTTCTCAGTTGAAATTCAATGCCAAAATGTTCAAGATCATGCATCTAGGAACAAGAACCCTAGAACAGAGTACTGGATGGGAAATGTGAGACCCAGTACCACACCTGAAAAACTTGACCTTAGAGTTATCATAAGTGACTCCTAAAGCAATCAAGCCAGTGTAACAAAACATATAGTAAAGCAAGTAGGATGCTTGGTTGTATTTGGAGGGGTATTGATAGCAGAAAAAAGAAGTAATACTGCCCTGTATAGATCTTTGGTGAGGCCACACTTGGAGTACTGCACCCAGTTCTGGAGTCCTCAACTCAGGAAGGATAGGGTTAATCTGGAGATGGAGTAGCGCTGGGTAACAAAAATGATACAGAGCCAGCAGGGCCGCTCCTATGATGAGCACCTCAAGGCACTGAACATGTACTCACTGGAAAGCAGAAGGGAGAGGGGAGACATGATAGAGACCTTCAAATTCCTAAAAGGAATTAACAGGATGAACTGCTGGGAATTATTTAATTTGAGTACTGGCTCAAGGTCACAAAGTCATGAATGGAAACTAACAGGAGAGTGGTTCAGGAGGGATGTGAGGAAGTACTGTTTTACAGAAAGGGTGGTGGAAACGAGGAACCAGCTGCTGACGAAGGTGGTGGGTGCAAAATCCATTAGAGGTTTTAAGCACAACTGGGACAGAATGAAGGATATTTTGGTGTCTTGGAGCATCAGATAAGGAAGGAAAATGAGTGTGAGAACAGGAGGACCAGCACCCTGGAGGATCAGTAGGTCCCAGGCCAAAATAGGGAACTCAGGCAGACTGGATGGATCTTTGGTCTTTTTCTGCCATCATTGTCTATGTATCTACTGTGTGTTTCCATGACAACATTGCAGAATCTCACAGTGTGGGCTACTGGTTCCACATATGGTGTGCCAAATGGGACAGTGCCACACATGGACAAGGATTCCTATTATGCCATAGATAAGTGTTCTACACACTGGTTTCATGGTCAGCTTTCACTGAAAAATTATTTAGTTGACCTGAGCAGACCTGGCAAAAATTCAGAAAACATGAATCTGAAGAAGACTAAGTGAAGACAACCATACAGCATCCCATAGTTTGTATCGTAGGAGACTGGTTCCCAAAAAACTAATGGATGAAGAAGCTGTCCAAATCCACCTCACTGTCCTCCTGTCTTGAGCCCATCTGGACATGAAGGAGATTCATTATCCATAAACCATGGTAAAAAAAAAGCTTTGGAAAAAGGGTCAGGTTAATTTTAAGAAAAGTGAGCATCTCAACATTTTGAGTCAAAAGGCACATTCTCCTGTTGGTGGCAATATTGTCTGCAGTGCTGAAAATTCTCTCCAAGTATGTACTTGCTGGTGGGCAACTCATGTTTTCAACAGCTACTGTACCTGCGTCAAAAAGAGCCAAATGGTATTTTTTTAATATTAGTACAAAAGAGTTCTGTCTCCTTCGGCTAGTGGCACATTCTCATCCAGATAATCTGAGGCACCACTGTGGAAGAAAGTGCCTTGCCATGCTTTTTCATCAATCCATAATCAGACAGTTGTTCTTGTAGTTTATTTTTCATCAATGACTGTCTTTCTGTGGGAGTGCAGCAGCAGTAGTAGCAGGTTGCCTTGGAGACAAAACTGAGTGACTCCTGTGATGTTCAGTAGTAGCCGTGGAAACATATTGGGATTCTGCTTCTTCCCTCTCCCCCATCTGGCCTGCCAGTGCGATTACAAGGGATCATGATGAATGCTGTTCTTCTGCTCTGTTTGTGTTCCTGGTCTGCTTTCATGTCATACATACAAACTACATGGATACATGAGGATTTATAGGACTGCTGGTCCTTATAGCATTCTTGTGCATCAAAGAATATCTCAAATATGTCTTTGAACTGAGGGTCCAAGAGAGTGGCCAAGATGTAGTGGTCATCTGTATGCATTTCTGAAATGTGTGTGACATTTCAGAGATTTGATCTTATACTTTTTACTAGACTGAGAGCATTGGTATCCCTCAGTGCTTAATTTTTAAAGAAAGAGGTGCCCCGAGCCCAAACCCCAAAGGCCGGGAGTCTGGGGGCCGCTCAGCCCCCAGAAGCTCTGGGACTTTAGATGCTTTGTTGTGAGTTTTGGGGCTTTTACTGAAGATAAAAAAACACTTCTGTTACATTTCCCCTAACCCTAACTCCAAGGAAAAAAATATTTTGAGTCTGGGATGTTGGAGTCTTTGACTGGCCTTATTAAGCAACAAAATGTACCACAGAGTATCTAGTAGGGTACAACTTTCAGCTGGTGGCAAAACCTATTAAAACTGATGCATGCTCATATTTCTATAGGTGAAGGATAGTGGGCATATAGAATGCACAGCCAAAACATATACCTGAAAGTAGATTATAGGAGGCTTTTTTTCAAAAACAATTTTGATGCATAAATGAACTTGGGATTTATTGATTACTACTACTGCTGTTAAGTGAGTAATGGACACAACGGGCAGCAATGCTTTCTTCTATCGTAACTACCTAATGAAGTGCCAAGTATAGTCTTGCTTGTAGAGCAGAAAACAGCTAACTAAAAGAAGCTACATTTTCTTATTAATTTAACACTTATATCTCAGCAGGAGTCAGTGTCTGTTGAGATTAAGCAAGACAGATACTTTATTAGAAGTAGAAGGGGTCTTATTTAGGGTTAAAAAAAGAAAGAAAATAAAGAAAGTTAGTGTGTGTTCTGTGCTGTGAAGGGTACTGTGTCAACTTACTTTGCTAAACCAGTAGGAGGAGAAAGAGAGCTAAATTGGGGGTGTGTCTTAGACACTATAAAAGCAGCTGACTCAAATTACAACTTCCTGTTGCTTGCCTTGCTTGTAGATCAGAAAGCAGCTAACTAAAAGAAGCTACATTTGCGTTTGCACGTGTCTGCTGTGTCCGCTGGGCATGCTGAAACTGCTGGCATTAGACAAACTTGGATAAGATAATTTTAGCATATCCTCTACTTAGTAAATATACACCTTTAATAATGGAAAAATAACTTAGTAAGTGTATGCAATGTTTGATGTATAGTGAGGGAAAGTATGGGAGTGAGTATGTATGTGCTAATTGCCATCTGATTACTACTCTTGAAGCAGAGATAGCGTTTCTACTGATATTATAGAATTGGAAAGTTACATTGATCTTATGGATGAACAACTTTATTCTAATTAACAATTTCCTTCACATTTAGGTAGCATTTTTATGCCTCCTGATAAGGAGACAATTGTAACGACTAGCACTAGTATACTTGTTGCCTCTGCCCCCTCTTATAAGGTGGATGATTATCCGCCCTCTTCTCATGATAATGATGACAGGACCATTGTCACAAAGCCTCTTAAAAAGGAGGGTGGTCAAATACACAATAGTGCCCCTATTGGAAACTCATAATAGGTCTGAGCAATTGACTGTATCAAATAATGAAGTGCTACGATTTATCCTGTGCATCACCCTCTGTTGATAATAATGGTTCAAAAACACTTTTTAATCAGGAGTTAATGCCAATGAATACTTATCCTAGTAAGTCTCAAGCTACCAAATCAATACCTATTAAGTTAATCGCTCCAGAGTGTATTAAACCATCACCTGTTTCTGATTCTTGTACCCCTACTGTCTCAAAACAAGTGTTTGTCCTGGGAGATTCAATCATTAAGCACATTGACAGGGTGGTATGCAATAGTGACAAGAGCAACCACACTTGTTCTAGCTTCCGTGGGGCCAGTGTATCTGACATTACCTCCATGATGCCTAAAATTTTACAAAATGCGGGAGAAATCCACTGGTTATCATACATGCAGGTGTTAATGATATAAACAACACCCCATTTAATCAGTTACAACAGGACTATGTGGCATTATGTAACCTGTTATTTGATAGGGGATGCTGTGTATGTATATCTGAAATTCTACCTGTCCTGAGAGCAACATCTATCATGATGCAGAAAATCAAAGCCCTAAATGAATGGCTGAGAAAGTGGTGTTTTAAGCAGGATATACCCTGTATTACCCACTGGGAATCATTTTCAAATCGTTCTTCCTTGTTTTGCTGGGACGGTTTACATCTCAGTCGTAGGGGTAGTACACTTATGGGGAAAAGTATCACTAAAATCATAAATCATTGTTTAAACTAAAAACAATGGGGGAGAATGGGTCTATTCCCAAGTCTCTGAATACTTACCAAAATATTATTATAACTAAATGTAAATTCCTAGCTTTGAATGCAAAATCTTTAAACTAACTCAAATTAGCAGAACTCGAAGCCAAATGTAAAACTTTAAATACAAGTGTGGTGGGAGTAATTGAAACTTGGTGGGACGCATCCTCAATTTGGTCCAGAGAAATTCCAGGTTATAAGTTATATCATAAAAACAGATTAGATAAGCAAGGCAGTGGAGTTTTATGTACATACGAAATTATATTCCTTCTTTTGAAGTGTGTTCTCCCTTTCCTTTGGAAAGTATATGGATTAAAATCTTATTGAAGGAGCAGTCCTATATAACTATTGATAACATCTATTGACCTCCATCTGCAAATTCAGATTACACAACTGATATGTTTAAAGATATTGCACATTTTTCAGAATCTCAAGATGCTATAATATTTGATGACTTTAACCTCCCTCATATTAACTGGGACTCATTCTCAGGACAGTCCTATGCCAAGAAAGGACTAATAGATGTGGTAGTTAGTACTGGATTACAACAACTTGTTACTGAACCCACTCAAGGTCCTAATATTTTGGATCTATTATTTACTAACATAGAGCAACAAATTAGCAATTTACAAATTTGGGATCCACTTGGGACCAGTGATCATTCATCTATTCTTTTTGAAATTCAACAGCTTAAAACTACACAAAGGAAGTTATACTATACAAAAAATTATAACAAAGCAAATTTTTCTAAAATCAATGAATACTTACAAAACATGAACTGGGAATCTAATCTTCTTAATTGTACAACACAACAAGCTTGGAACTTTTTTAAAAACATTATACATTATTTGGAAAATACCTTTATTCCATCTAAGAGGAAATTTAATAATAAAGGAAAAATTCCCCCTTGGTTCAACAAGACAATTAAAAATCAGATTAAAATAAAAATTTAACTTTTAGGAAACTTAAGAATAGTTCTGTTCCATTTAAAACTACTCTTATTACATAAATATAGACTATCTGTGAAAAACTTAAAACATTTTATTAAATTGGCAAAACATAAGTTAGAATTTAAACTAGCTCACACAAAAGACTGTCACAAATCTCTTTTCTCCTATATAAATAGTAAAAAAGGTGTATCAAGGACCATTGGTCCCATTATAACCAATGGCTCTTCTCTATCTGATATAGAAACCTTGAATCTCTTTAATAAGTACTTTTGTTCTGTCTTCTCTCAAAAATCACCTATTAGTACATTTAAAGTTCACCACGTAGATTATCATAGGTTCTATCCAACTGACATTATACAGGCTATCAAAAAACTAAAAAAAAATACTAGTCTGTGCCCAGACGGTATTCATCCATGGTTTCTGATTGAAACCTTTATAAATATTTCTATACCTTTGTCAATTATTTTCAATAAATCCTTACAAGAAAGCATTGTACCAAATGATTGCCATTCAGCAATAGTTACTCCCATATTTAAAAAAGGCAATAGAGGTTCTGTGCAAAATTATCATCCAATTAGCCTGACCTCAGTGGCTGGTAAATTAATGGAACAAGTAATGAAGTCTCTAATAGATCAAGATTGTAAAAAATTAGGAATTTATTATTCAAATCAGCATGGTTTTACTGCCAAGTATTCCTGCACCACCAATCTGATATCTTTTTGCAATAATATAAGTACTCTACTAGATGTGGGTATCCCTACTGATGTAATTCTTTTGGACTTTAGTAGAGCTTTCGATAAAGTCTCACATGAAAAACTCATTACTAAAATGCACAATCTAGGTTTGTCACCTGATATTGTCAACTGGACTTTAAACTGGTTGACGCATCGTTCTCAGAGAGTCAGAATTAATGATATCTTGTCTGATTCAGGTAGTGTGACAAGTGGTGTACCACAGGGGTCAGTCTTGGGACCAACATTGTTTAACCTCTTTATCAGTGATTTACAAACAGGACCAAATAACTTCATAGTTAAATTTGCAGACAATACTAAATTGAGGGGGCAAGGTTAATAATCAAGAAAATATTTCTGCATTAAAGAAGGATTTGGAAAGATTAACACATTGGGCAAATGAAAATCATATGCAGTTTAATCAAGACAAATGTTTAGTAGTGCATTTTGGTGTAAATAATCCAAAAACGATATATCATATAAACGGACTACCACTTCACTCATCAAACTGTGAAAAAGATTTAGGGGTATATGTTAATAATAAACTTACATCAAATGATCACTGTGTTAGAACTGCTTGCATGACCAACAGACTTTTGAAGCAAATAAAACGCACTTTTGTTAATCGCACTGAACAATGCCTTATTCCATTTTATAAAATGGGCATGTCGAAAGAAGCAACATGATTGGCCAGAAAGGAAGTGTCAAATAGGTACTACACATAGGGAAAAAAAGAGCAGGCAAATAAATCAATGCATCCAAATGGAATGTTCAGATGTGTCAGTGGAATGTTAGTTTTTAATGCCGCCATTGTTTTAGTCTCGATAAGCGAGGAGCGAATGTCAAGCTGACAGTCCCGCTCCAAACCTCATCTCCGCTAGAAGTAAAAATCGGAAAGCAGCAGCGTGCCAGCTTTTATCATGCATAAAGCATTCTTCTAGTTCGGCGAGACTGAAGCTTGCTGCCGCACAAAACTGGAAATAGACCAGAACAGGGTGCCCTCTCATAGTAAACTGCGCTTCCCTCCCAGTACATGTGGTCGCAAGTTCTCTTTACTGTCTATACTTTACCTTAGTTTTTTCTATGTACTCAATAACCACACCCAATGGTTATTCCAATAACACTTAGTTTATTGTCAGCACATATATGTGGGAGCCTCAGCTAAGGGAGAGAGCTCCTCGATCATTGTTCACAGCAGCTTATATACCTTTGCAGTTTAACAGTGATCTCATTCTAAACATGCTTACAACAGCTTCTCCTTATCTCTAGCAAAAACCTTACATTCAGCACTTTCCTTATTAGGAGTTGTTTTTCCACCTTCTTATCTTTTAGCAAAAACCTTACATTCAGCACTTTCCTTATTAGGAGTTGTTTTTCCACTTGCTATATGTCCCCCCTTTAGCTTAGTTACAACCAGCTGTATCCAGCTTCATTAGGTTTTCAAGGTTTGCTTATCTCTATCAAGCAACCTTTGTCCTTTGTTCTAGTCAGCACAAAACTGTACATTCATTATGGCTGTTTTACAAAGCAGATAGTTTCAAAGCATATGAGAAGCAACATGGCTGTAAGGCATATAACAGTTATAAGCTCTAAGGTATAATAAGCTTTAGGATATAAAGTTATAGGCTTTAGGATATATAAAAAATTCCTTCACACTTAGGATATATAAAAATTCCTTCACATACATTTAACTAAAACAACAAAAACAAATCTGCATCCCTTATTCGTTTTTTTTTTATTGCAAAAGTGGTGCAACCTGTCGGGGAGAACCTGTTACTTCCTCTCTTAACCACACTTGTTCTCTTGATCAGGACCTGAGGTTTTGGGAGGGGGCAATAACAGTAGAAATGTCAATGTGTCAGAAGACAATGATGTCATCACCTAGTAGGCAGAAGGACTATTTTATCTCAAAGTAACACAATGATTTCAGTTTTTCTTCAGTTCAGTAATATTTTTTACGGTTACAAATATTAAAAAAAAAGAAGAACCATTTTATAAGCGCAATAAAACACTCCATGGTATGTGTGTTGAACAGATATTACCGCACTCCAGGGGCTGAAGGCACCTCGGAGGCCTTGTGCTCACTACTCTCTGGCGGGTAATATCTGTTCAACACACACCCCTGTCGTGGTCTTATTGCTTACATATAGGCATACATTAGACCGTGATCTAGACTATGGCTCCCCTTTCTGGAATCCAAACCAAAAAAAAGACATAGCAATTCTTGAACAGGTTCAAAGGAGAGTAACTAGAATGATTCCAAGATTAACAAACTTGGATTATCAGAACAGATTAAAAGCTACTGGTCTCTACTCTCTTCAAACTAGAAGATTAAGAGGTGATATGCTTGTGTTTTTTAATTTAATAAATTCACCAGATCTAATGGAAAAATGTGGTCTAACACTCTTCAAAAGGAGACATGTTCCGAGACTGCATAACAAACAGCTTGAAGTAAAAACTTATAAACCAACAAAAGGGACAACTTTTTCCAATAGGAGCATCCATTGTATGGAACACCTTGCCACAAGAATTGGTAGAGGCAACTAGTGACACTGTCTTTAAAAACAAATTAGATGTTTGGTTGAGGGATAATAGATAAATAATGTCCCACATAGTGTGAGGAACAGTCTCGATGGGCTCTGGCCTTCTTCTGTTCTTTCATACCAAGTAATTCCAAGTAATACCAAGTAATAGGATGCATATGATCTGTTATAGATCTCAATTACAGACCCTTACTTTATGACTTAGAACTTCTGAAGCCCCTTTGCGCATGTGGAGGTGCTTCTGACCCATGTTCAATATGAAGATTTTAAAGGGACCATAAACCTTACGTAACCTTTCTCTATGATATTGGAAATTACAGCTTGTGTGAACACATGGCCAAAGTTCCAATTACATCTTTTTTTATTTTTGTATAATGGACCTCATTGTAAATGAGCTTGCTCAATGAAATCATCCCAGATAAACAAACCTGAAACTTGAAACATTAACAAAGATGTTTTATTTATAGTTTATTCAGTTTCTGAATAAACAATCGCAATAATACAGCAGGGAGGCAAATGGGAACACATATGCAAAGGAGATGCCCAAAATGGAGATCGTGGCACATCTCAGAAAATGTGTGGACATGCGATATTCAAAAGGAAGAGATGAACAGACATTTCCAAATGCACGATCGAGCATAAATAATGTATGCAGCGCAAAAATAGGGGAGGGTAAATGAATATGTATATTCAGCTAAAATGTTCACTGCATCTGCCACACATTTCAGAAGTGTGCCATGCAAAGTTCGGCAGACAAAAGAATGGCCTAAATCAGCCAGCCACCCACAGGATGACCATGGATTTGCAGACATGCCATCTTGAGACAGCCCTTGGAGGTGCACCAGGATGTTCCCCAGCACCCATACACAGCAGTCATGCCAGGACGGAAGTACCCAAAGCCACAGGTGCTGCAACACCATGGGCACCACCCAGAGAACCATCCTCTCCACTGCACCCAGAATGTAGACACCCAGCTGCCACATGCCAGTGCTGTTGTGTGCCCCCCTAGCACACCAGCAGAACAGATGGTCACACTGCAGCAAATGTACCAGGGGCCATGGCCTGCACCCATGTGGCATGCAGGGTGCTACCTGGTGGTGGCATATGCCCAGGGTGATAGCTGGGGCAATGGTGCCCAGGTATCCTCATGGTACTAGTGGCAGCATGGCACAGGCCAGGGACTGACCTGTAGCACACACCCATGGTGGTACACCATAGGTGCACACTGGTGGGACCCACCCACTTGAGTACCTGGTCACCATCTGCACACTGCCATTCCTTGCAGTTATCACCATGTTCCTCTTATACAGGGGTGTGGGGAACTACACATGACTGTACACTGCATATGGAGCTGGTATATTACATGCCTGTGGTATACCAATCAGAGTGTGCCCCTGTACCTCCCCTGTTGCATGTCCAGGTGGGCCCATGTGGTCACTGTCCAGGAGGGTCCCCTGTACTCCAGTCCAACCCTGTACATGGCTAGGGGTAATAGCACTGTACCCAAGCCAATGCAGTCCACCCACCCACATATGAAAATGCCATCACATCTTCCTGCTAGGCTGCAGTATCTCTGTTTACCTTTGTGGAGTGGTGGAGTAGCCCTGCAGAGCTGAAACTGCACATGCCTTGGGTATGCAAATGTACTGAATACATTTCAGTAATGAGCTGCATATGTGGGGAATGGGTTTGGAATTTGCAATGAGCCCATTTGCATATCCCGGCTGAATATTGCAATTTTGCTTTCCTCGCATGTGGCAGCCAATTGTGCATTTCCCTATGCTCCATACAGGTCTCACTTCACCTGCCATGCCACACATCTCCCACTGCATGATTGCGCATGTTTGGGTTATTCAGCCAGACATGCTCAATTGCATCTCATGGAGCATCTTCTGAATATACCATTATTTTGTGCCAGCAGATCTGCAGCTAAAGACATCTGCTGCCAGGGCTTTTATGTTCATGGCGCCATCCCTGTGGAACTCTCTACTCGCCAGATTAGAGAGTGCGGACAGTGGAGGGCTTCAAGACCAGTTTGAAGACTTATTTATTAAAACAGGTGTTCAATACTTGAACTTTTAGGTTATTCTGTGGATCTTGATTGAATCTGTTATTTTATGTGATTTTAATGAATTATTTGTTGATGTTTGTATGTGAAGTGCTCTGACACTGGAATTGCGCTTACACAAATAAAAATATATATATATATTATAATAGATCCAAGCTATGCAACACACTGCTTTGAAAGACAACTTTTACCCTACATGTGATTCTGCAGGGTAGAGAACAAAACTACCACAAATGATATGCTAGGCTAGAACTGCACTGCTTCTTGCTGCCATAATGTCTAATATTTACACAGGATGTCCCGGAGCCCCCCTCTACAGCTAAGGTGTCATGTGCAACCACAGCAATAATTTATGAATGGGCTTTTCAGAGATCATGATGATACATTACAAAATGTTTCATCCACAAGAACACATCATTGACATAAGCGTATTTTTATGACTGGAATGCTACAAATTGTAGCATTTGAAAGGGCAACTGTGATAATACTCTGCTGCCCCCCAAACTGACCAACAGAAGTAACAGTAAGCGCGATCATCACACGCACATGACCTGGCTGTCACCAGACTAGATGTTATCAGGGTATAAAACCCCGTGCACCCCGTAACATCTCCAAGGAAAATGCAGGCAGACCCTGCATGACACTGCAGTGTTTGAGAGCTCCAGACTCCTAGCTGCGTATGTTACATAATTAGTATGCAATGTATAATGACTGTCCTATAAGCAAGCTAGTAGGATGATAAATGCGCCTTATGCAACTTTTATAACAAATTCTGCTTCTTTTATTGTCTTTTCTTTAGTACTAGAATCTATAAGAGGGATACTGTATGCTTTGTTATGGTATAGTGATCTCCTGACGCCCTCAAAGGGTTACGCCTCTGCAGGTAACCAAGGGTTTATTAGATCATAATAACAAAGTCAGAGGGTGTCCCACTGTATTTGGATACTAAACACGTGATGAGGAAGAAACAGGATCAGAAAGGGTTAATACCTGCAAACCCCACCCCTAGAACAAACTATAAAGGAAAGTAGGAGCAAAGAATGAAGTTAGAGACCCAAATAGGAAGGATTATGTTAGTAAACAGCAACTAACCATGTAAAATACAGAATGCATTTGAAATGAGTAATGTAAAAGCTTTGCCATATGTGCTGTTTATCAACCTTGAAGTTTTGAATGTAAAATGCTACATAATTTTTCACATAACTGTCCTATGCAATCTTTCAAAACTAAACTGTACCTCTCTCTCTCTCTCTTCTAAAAAGAGACTGGCTAGTCGAACTATGTTTTCTATTTCCTTAGACTGAACTTCTTTCTAACTCCTGAGCCTGACAGCTTAGAGCAAGAGAAAATACACACACACACACACACACACACACACACACACACTCTACAAGCTGTAAGAATTATTTTTTCCTTTCTTGTTTTATCTAAATGTTCTGAAAACTAGCAATTTTTAAAAGTGCTATAAATATGCAGAAAAAGGTTTTTTTCCCTCTTGGTTAAAGGGCACTGTCCATTTCAAGCTGTAAGCTTGTTAGCACGCACCTATGAAATGTTTACATTAGAATGCCCCCACAGATGTAAAAATATGCAATTGTACCGGTTTTTAATAATTTCAAGTGAAAATCCTTTTTCGCGTGGGCCGACGATTACTCACCTACCACCGGAAGCATATGGTGGCTGTAGATGTCATCATGAGCAATCCCAGAGTGCGATTTTACAGCATGCCGACTCCAAAAAGATATTGCCTCTGTAAAGTCTGCTAATCTGAACCGCTCCTGGTGCTTAGAAACCAAACCGAGCACTACGATTACAAGTTACATTTAGACCGCAGTCGAACCCGCACAGCATCAAGGTTATATCTGAGCTAAGGAAAATAAGCTCCATGCAGGGGAGCTCAGCTGCCTCCGCGGCTGTTTAATATGTATATTGTTTAATAAATCCAGTCCCTAGAAAGATATGGGGAGAATCCTTATTCACAAATTTTGTTTTTTATAACAGGACTTGTTTAGACACAATTGGATTGGTTGGTTTATGTGCAAAAATTTCTTTTTTATCATATAATATTTTATTGAGTTTCATCTTTTTCGATACAGCCGGGTAAAAGCAACAAGATGTTTAGCACATAGAGATAATCAGTTATTGATACAGAGATCGCCAGATTTCATACAGTACAATACCACTTCTAATACACATCAAGTATGATCCTAGGATATGTTGCACACATTGCCATCTAGTCAACAATTACATACTGGTTGAGGCTATTATTACCAAGCCAGAGGAAATGTATAGGCTCTGAGTTGACCCAGTATAGAAATTAAGGCAGAGCAGCTTATTATCTAACTTCACTCTCCTTGCATAGTTTATAGTAAATGTAGTAGATTTTAAGACACAGATAGGAAAAAGGATCAATAGGTGAGATCAGGTGAGGTATAGGAAAGTTTCTCCGATAGTGAGGTGAGGACTCCTTTTCTCATGGTGGAAGCAGGGATGGATGAGTGGGGGAGGGGGTGTTGTAGATCACTGCCTTGGGGGATTATTTGGCGGGGGAGGTGGGATTGCACAGATATGCGAGTGCAGGTATGCGTTCCATTACTTGTGGTATATGGAGAGGTGACCCTTCCATGCTGTGGTAAGCCTCTCAAAGATGGCCAATCTAGCCAGGGCTGCCCACCAGGCAGATACCGAGGGGACGGTGGGTTGCCTCCATCTCATCAGGATAGCTCTTTTAGCTTCCATGACTGCGGCAGGAGTCCATACTTTAAGAGGGACAGGAATGGGATCCAATGTGGAAACATCTCCTAACAGAAGGAAGTCTTGTGACTGGGAAAGCCTTTTGCCCATGATTCTTGAGCAGTCTTTCAGTATCTGCAACCAGAAAACTTGTAGGGCTGGCACATACAAAGGATATGAAGTAGATGGATGGGGAGGACTGAACTCCAGCATTTGTAATGATTCAATACTTTAAGTTTATGGAGCAAGACAGGCATCCTATACCATCAAGAAGGATTTCTAGCTGTATTAGTTGGCTTTTAACATTCTCGTATGCCATATGTACCACCTTTAAACAGTTGGACCACAGCTGTGGTGACAAGGGACACTGGAATTCCATCTCCCATACCATTCGGAGATGGTATCCGGCTGGGAGTCTCTCAGTATTTTATAAAAAAAAAAAAAGAGTCCCACCAGTCCTTGCCCTTTTCTCAGCTTGTGGAGCATGGCTGTAGCTCCACCCACCCTGCTCGGTGTGTTTGACCAGGAGTGGGGAGGGCACTTCATATCTGAAGGTATCTCCAAAAGTCTTATACCTTAAGATCAAAGCGACTTTGCAGTTGCTCAAAGGACATCAGAGTTCTACTGTTTGGGAGAAGGAGGTCTCCAATGAGGCAAACCTTGGAGGCCCAGTGGGGCCAGCTCAAAGGTCTATGGTCCACCATAATTAGCTTATTGTTCCAAAGAGGGCATAGGAAATTGGGGGCATGCACTGGACCTCCGAGAGGGCTATCGCTACGCCACATGTTACAAGTGTCCTCCATAATTGGGGTAAGCTGATTTTTGGGGGTTTCTTACTGGTTAGCAGGGAAAAGACAGAATTATCTGGTATAATGGCAGATTCTAAGAGTACCCACGGGGGGGGGGGCAAGGTGGGGGACAAACCAGGCAGTGGCTTGGGTCATACAGAAGGCTAGGAGGCTAGGTGACAGCCGCCAAACCGTGGGAGTTCAAGCCCTCCTTTAGACCAGTGAGCTCTTAGCTTCATGCGTCCCCAGCGGGCTGCTTTACCTTCCCAAAGAAAAGACGAGATAAGCTTGTTGACAGAGGAAAATGGTTTAGGGGACAAGGGAATTAGGAGGTTATTTAAGAGAGATATAGAAACATAGAATTTGATGGCAGATAAGGACCGCTTGGCCCACCCAGTCTGCCCATTTCCCTACCTAATGGATAAGCTGCAGATCCTAGTTAACCAGCAGCCTACTTCTTCCTACCCCACCTCCTAGAATTGCCTTATGACTGTCCCATGCATGCTTGAATCCCACCACTGTTTTTGACTCACAACCCTCCAGAAGGCCATTCCATGCATCCACAACCATCTCTGTGAAAAAATACTTCTAAATTACCTCTGAGCCGCTCCATCTATCTTCAAATTGTGCCCCTTCTTCTTGCACACCTCTTTTTTGAAAGATGCTACCCTCTTGGACTTTGCTGATTCCCTTGAGGTACTTGAAAGTTTCTATCATGTCCCCCCTCTCCCTCCTTTCCTCAAGGCTATACATATTAAGCTCCTTAAGTCTCTCTCCATATGTCTTCCGGTGCAGACCCTGCACCATTTTAGTTGCCCTCCTCTGGACAGCTTCCATCCTGTCTATGTCTTTGCAGAGATTGGGTCTCAGAACTGCACGCAGTACTCCAGATGGGTCTCACCAGCTGTCTGTACAGAGGATAATAACTTCCTGTTTTCTACTGGTGATGCCTCCCTATGCATCCCAGTATCCCCCAGCCCTTCTTGCTGCCCTCTCACATTGCTTGCCCACCTTTAGGTCATCTGACATGACTACCCCAGGTCCCTTTCCATGTTTGTTGTTGTTAGTATCTCACCCCACTGTGTACTCTTCCTGGTTTTGTTTCCCAGGTGCATTACCTTGCACTTCTTAGCATTGAATCTAAGCTGCCATACATTTGACCATTCCTCTAACCTTGCCAAGTCCTTCTCATCCTTTCCACCCCACCTTGTGCATCAACTCTGTTGCAGATCTTTGTGTCATCTGCAAAGAGACATACTTTTCCTTCCAGTCCCTCTGCAATGTCGCTTATAAAGACATTGAAGAGGACCGGTCCTAATACTGAACCCTGCGGTACCCCGCTAGTAACCCCCCTTTCTTCAGAGTGGACTTCATTTACTATTACTCTCTGTGTCCTATTCTCCAGCCAATTCTTTACCCAGGCTGGCTAACTTGTATATTAATCTTTTGTGTGGGACTGTGTCAAATGCCTTGCTAAAGTCTAGGTAGGCCATGTCCACAGCCCCTCCCTGAGCTACTACTTTGGTCACCCAGTCAAAGAAATCTATCAGATTCATCTGGCATGACCTTTCGCTGTGAATCCATGCTGCCTTGGGTCCTGTGCCCTCTGGCCTCTAGATACTTGACAATTCTTTCCTTCAGTGATTCCATCGTTTTCCTATCACTGAGATTAAACTAACAGGTCTGTAGTTTCCTGCTTCTGCCTTGCTCCCACTTTGTGAAGGGAATCACATCTGCCCTCCTCCAGTCCTCGGGTACCACTCCATCCTCCCATGATTTGTTAAAGAGGGTAGTCAGTGGTGTCACTAGTTCTACCTTTAGTTCTTTTAGAATTCTGGGATGAATCCTATCAGGCCCCATTGCTTTGTCCACTTCAGTTTTAAGAGTTCTTTCAGAACCCTTTCTTCTGTAATGGCTGGTATCAACTTCTGTATCCAGAGTGTTTCTATTGTTTGTTTTAGGTACCTCCCACTTCTTTTGTAAATACTGAGCAAAATATTTGTTTAGTATCTCTGCCTTTCACAGTCACCCTCTGCCCACCCCCTTCCCTTTATGAAGCCTCACTATCCCTCCCTTGGTCTTCCTTCGCCCCCTGATGTACCTATAAAAGGTTTTATCCTTCTTAACTGAGTTGGCTATCTTTTCCTCGATTTGGGCCTTTGCTGTTCTGACTGTCTTCCCAGCTTCCTTTGCTTTAACTGATACAGTTTTCTGTCCTGCTCCTTCTGTGATTCCTTGTACTTCCTGAATGCTTTTCTCTTGAACCATCACTGCCACTTCCTTTGAGAACCATAGTGGTTTCTTACATTGTTTTGTTTTGTTTATTTGCTTCACACAAAGGCTTGTTACTTCTGTGATGGCAGTTTTATTATTCCCATTGTTCTTCCACCTCCTTCCTGCCCATTTGCTAGTGCATTCCTTAGGCATTCACTCATTTTGGCAAAGTCAGTCCTCCTAAAGTCCAGTATTTTTACCTTTGTATGGCTTGACTCTATTGCTGTGTTTATTGGAATCACACTGTTCGATGGTCGCTAGTTCTCAGATGGCTACCCACTTCACATCTGTGATCCTCTCATCTCCATTTGAGAGAACCAGGTCTAAGACTGCTCCTTCTCGAGTGGGTTCCAATACTAGTTGTCTAAGGCATGCCCCTGTAGGGATCTAGAACAACCCCACTCTTCAAGTGGCTGCTGCAACTGCACTCCAGTTAACATCTGGCATATTCAGATCACCCATCAGCAATATCTCCCTTTATCTGCCATTCTAAGTATACTTTCTATCATTTCCTTGTCCATTTCCTCCCCTGAGAGGGGGTCTGTTCAAACCCTGTGCGGATTGTGTGCCATTGCCTGTCTCCAAATTTACCCACAGTGCTTCTTCTCTCCTGTTTACCCTTTTGTTCTGTTGCTTTGATTCCTTCCCTTATGTAAAGACTACTCCTCCTCCTCTTTACCCTCCCTGTCCCTCCTGTAGATAGTGTATCCTGGTATGTTTACATCCCAGTCATGGTTTTGTGTACCATGTTTCTGTGACTGCCACGATATCCAGATGTTCCTCCTCCATCAAGGCCACTAATTCAGGAAGCTTGTTACCCAGACTACGGGCATTGGTACTCATTGCTCTCCATTTTTGATGGTTTTACCTTCTGTTGCAGCATCCCCACTGACCTTTCTACCTCAGTCTTTTCTCATTTAGTACCCTGTTTTGTAGGAGAGGCTGGGATTTTCCTGCTGCTTATCAGTGCCTCCTCCCTTGACTAGTTTAAAAGCTTGCCAATGAAGCATTTAAACCGATTGCTCAAAAGACTTGTTCCCTTCCTGGACAGATGCAGACCATCCTGCCAGTATAGGCTGGTGTCCCTCCAGGTGGAACCCCAGTCCCCAATGAAGCCAAACCCCTGTGCTCCACACCACTTTTTCAACCATTCATTAAACTGCATGGTGCAAAGTACCCTCACCTCACCCATGCCATTGACAGGCAGCACCTCTGAGAAGGATACTGTGTGTGCTACTTGTCTTAGGCCCCTCCCCAACTCTACAAAGTCCTCCTGCATTGCTCTAATCTCATGATGAGCCAAGTCATTTGTCCCTAGGTGGACAATGACGTCCAGCTGTTCTCGTGATCCTGAGGATGCGCCTGTGCCTCCAAGCCATGGCACCAGGCAGGCACCTTCTTCAGTTTTCCCTGCTCCCCCAGTTCTATCCCCCAATGAGTCCCCACCAGGAGCTGCTTCCTTTCCCTGTGGTGTCCTCTGCCTCCTTCCTGTGGGCCTGTTCCTGTCAGTCTGACCTCTGTGGTAGGGAAAGTGATGGAGTCACTTCTGAAGGAAAGAATAGTTGAGTACCTAGAGGCCAGTGGGACAAAGGACCCAAGGCAGCATGGGTTCACAGCGGAAGGTCATGTCAGACGAATCTAATAGATTTCTTTGACTGGGTGACCAAGTAGTAGACCAGGGAGGGGCTGTGGACATGGCCTACCTAGACTTTAGCAAGGCATTTGACACAGTCCCACACAAAAGATTAATAGTCAAATTAACCAGCCTGGGAGTGGGTCCCAGGGTGGTAGCTTTGTAAAACATTGTCTGCACAACAAGACATAGAAGGTAATTGTAAATGGAGTCCACCTGAAGAAAGAGGGGTTACTAGTGGGTACCGCAGGGTTCAGTATTGGGTCCAGTCCTTTTTAATGTCTTCATCAGTGACATTGCAGAGGGACTGGAAGGAAAAGTATGCCTTTTTGCAGATGACACAAAGATCTGCAACAGGGTTGATACACAAGGAGGCGTGGAAAGGATGAAAAGGGACTTGGCAAGGTTGGAGGAATGGTCAGAAGTATGGCAGCTAGGATTCAATGCAAAGAAGTGCAAAATAATGCACCTGGGAAAAAAGAACCCAGGGGAAGAATACACAATGGGTGGGAGGTAGTAACAACAACAAAAAAGGAAAGGGACCTGGGGTAATCATATCAGATGACCTTAAGGTTAGCAAGCAATGTGAGAAGGCAGTAGGGAGGGCTGGGGGTATACTGGGATGTATAGGGAGAGGCATCAGCAGCAGAAAACAGGAAATTGTTATCCCTCTGTACAGACAGTTGGTGAGACCCCATCTGGAGTACTGTGTCCAGTTCTGGAGACCCCATCTCTGCAAGGACATAGACAGGATAGAGGTAGTCCAGAGGAGGGCAACTAAAATGGTGCAGGGTCTGCAAGAGAAGCCGGATGAGGAGAGACTAAAGGAACTTAATATGTATACCCTTGAGGAAAGAAGGGAGAGGGGAAACATGATAGAAACTTTTAAGTACCTCAGTGGAATCAACAAAGTCCAAGAGGGTAGCATCTTTCAGAAAAAGAGACTTGCAAGAACAAGGGGACACAATTTAAAGATAGAAGGAGGGCAGTTCAGGGGCAATGTGAGGAAGTATTATTTCACAGAGAGGGTAGTGGATGCATGGAACAGCCTTCCTGAGGAGGTTGTGGGGTCTAAAACTGTGGGAGAATTCATGAATGCATGGGACAGACATAAGGCAATTCTTGTGGGGGGTAGGAAGAAATAGGCTGTTGGTTAACTAGGATCTGCGGCCTATCCTGTAGGTAGGGAAATGGGCAGACTAGATGGGCCTAGTCCTTATCTGCCGTCAAAGTCTATGTTTCTATGGCCTCCCTTGTGACAGTTGTCCTCAGCCTCCTAGTCTCCTCTCATGGTGCATCCATAGGGAACTATGCTCCCCAGAATGGTGTATAGATTGTGGAGTGGAACAACTGACTGGGTGTGCCTCTGTTCCACCATCCTCACCCTCCCTGAGCCCACTGTGGTCCAACTGCTGTGCTTTCTGCAACCTCTGAGGTAGTGGTGGTGGCTTTGGTGCTCCCTGGATGGGGAGGTTCCCTTCCTACTGTCCAGTGTGGCCTGGGGAAGGTTCCCTACTACTGTCCAGTGTGGCCTGAAGACGGCAACTTCCTCCCTCAGGGCAGAGAGTTGTCTGCAAATAGGGCAGCATCCAGAAAGACTCTCGGAAGACTGCTGCCCCACAGCCATTACATTGCACTACTCACCACATGTTTATCTACTTTTTTGTGTGTGTGTGATTGGTTTGTTATATAGAAATATATATATTATACAATGTGTGTGCTTATATTGTCAGTGCAGTGTGCTGGAGAGGATGTGACAGTGATAGGCACCTTGCAATCTTGAGGAATGATGTCAGAACCCCAGGTATAAAGGAACTATTTCCAGGGTGGGTGGGTGTGGGGTGGGCAGGGCCTAAACTGTGCCCTCACTTAAACAATCAGCAAAGCTCTGACCCACCGCGGCGATGAGTGCCTTCCTGTCAGCAAGATGCCCTACACAACAATTTGACAGAGAAAATACCCTGCTAATCAAATAGAGAAAAATCCAGACATCCAAGTCAGACACAGGTAAACCTCCCCAGCCCCAAAACAGCCTGGTGATTTGTGCTCTGAAAGCAGTCAGTCCCAAAATAAGTCAGCTGTGCACCAGGACAGACACAGTAAACAGTATTCCGTCCCTCAGGGTTTAAACTCTTCCTGCACTGAAAATCTTAACAATTGTAACAAAAGTAAAGCAAGATCCACCTCCCTCTGTTGCTTGAAAGACTGTCTTTCCTGATAATTCTAAGTTCCTTATTTCACCTTTCAGTTAGAAGTAGCCTCCACCTGCAGAATATCTGCTACAAACCAAAGACAATTGTAAGGTTCACCTCCCTCTGTTGTGAGCACAACTCGCTTTCTTGCAAATCCTATGTTCAGTATTGCAGCTTCCAGCCAGAGGCAGCTTCACCTGAGACTCTTGATGGTATGAACATATGCACTGCTTTAATTTTGCCCTTCAAAGATAGCTGCAATTTGCACCATCACTGGACTTCAGCTGTGAGGGGTACTAGAAGGGGGAGAAATTGGCTTTTCTAGGTCACTACATGCCGAGGAGATAGAGATTCCGAGATAGGGAAATCTTGAGGGCCCAGGTGATATCAGTGCCTGCCAGGCAGTTCCTACTACATTTTGTGTTGAGCGGGAAAGAACTGTTTCTTTTGATTTATGAGCAAGCCAGAGAGGAAGCAAATTCTCTACACGTCAGAACTGTCAGTATGGAGAGTTCTGGACTGGACAATGTGAGTATCATGTCATCAGCATAGGCATTAACTAGGAAAGCTTGGTTTCTGATGGGGATCCCACTAATACCCGGGGTACCCAGAAATTTCCTAATCAAGGGGTCAAGAGATATGATAAAAAGAAGAGGGGAGAGGGGCACCCTTGCCTGGTGCCCCTTTGTAGAGTGAAAGGAGCAGAAATATCTCAATTAGTGACAATTCTGGCCACTGGTAGATGGTATAGTGTGGAGACCCAGGAGCAGAAATGGGATCCAAATCCATAAAGATTTAGGACATTATGGAGGTAGTTCCACTCAATGAGTCAAATGCCTTGGCAGTCAATCGCCAACGCAGCCATGGGTGTCCGGATTGGAGCACTAGCCATTTCAGATTAAGGACAAGGCGCAAATTATCTGCCTCAACTCGCCTTCAAAACCAGATTGCGGAGAGGTGTATCAGAGTGGGAAGAATCTGGTTAGTCTAATCTCGCCAGTACTTTGGCTAGCAGTTTGTTGTCCACTGGAGAGTAATGAGATGGGCTAAAGTTGGCACAATCTAGTGCATCTAACGACTTTTGGGAATTAAAGTAATTAGAGCTTCCCATGGTGTGTGAGAGGGTGTAGCTATATTTTGGGCCTCACGCAACACTTGTGGGGGGGGGCGGAAATCTCGTTTTTGAGAAGTTAGTAGAGTTCTACCGTCATTCCTTGGTCCCGGGCTTTCCTTTCACCATTTGAGAAAGAGCAGATTGTAGTTCCTCTGAGGTAACAGGGGCATCTAGGGTATCACTGTCTAGTTGCAAGAGTTTAGGGAAAAAAATCCCTTTACATAGCTCCGACTTAGGTGTAGAGAGCTCACCAGCAGAGAGCTTAGACTGGGCCTGATAGAGAGTCTGATAGTATATCCATATCCTTTCATTTATAACTTTAGGTGCCGAGACTACTTTACCCTCTTTGTTCTTAAGTGCTAGTATTCTGGATGACGCCTGTTACTTACGGAGGTGATAAGCCAGTAGCTTGCCTCCCTTGTCACCACCTGCCCACGACTTAGGTTTGGAGCGCAGAAGTTGCCATTCTGCTTTCTTGTTTAGTAGTGTGTTTATTTGGTATTTCAGCCCTATAATGGTGGGTAGAAGGGGCAGTGAAGCAGTGCTGTATCACAGCTTTAGATTGCCTCTCCAAAGTTGCGAGCTCTACTTGCAGGTTACGCAGAGTCTCCGCATGGGTTTTAGTCTTGGCTGCTGTAAAGGGGATAATTTTCCCCCTGATGACAGCTTTAAAAGCTTCCCATACCGTGGAGGCTGAGACCTCATCAGAGGTATTAAGAGAAAAGTAGGAGCGAGCCTCTTCTTTTATGAAGGCCTGGAAAGTTTTATCTTGCAACAGTAGTGGGTTGCATCTCCACCTCATGGTAGGAGCCCCCTGGCCAAGAGGAGAGAACAAGATCGACACAGGGGCATGATCGGATATAATAATGCTACCAGTCGAGGTTTCCATAACCCCAGGTGCGGCTACATAGTTGGCCAGCCACAGATCTAGCCTGCTGTGGGCGAGATGGACCACCGAGTAAAAAAAAGAGTAGTCACACCCCTTTGGGTTGTTCCTCCTCCAAGGGTCACATAAGCCCCATTCAGCCATAAGTTCAGTAAGGCCTGCTAGCACTTTGGTTGTAGGTTTGCGGGATGGGGAGGTATTTGTCAAGGAAAATATCCAGGATCAGATTGTGGTCACCTCCAAGCAAAATCGGGATATCCGAAAGCCAATGGTGAGATCAGTAAAAGCTTGGCTTAGTTCAGGATAGACTTCTCCAGAGTCTGTATTATGGCCGTATACATTGGCTAGCAAAACCCTACCCCCGGATAGGAGAGTCTAACTGCCACCCATCTTCCTTGAGAGTCTGTCCATTTATCTTCTACCGCCCAAGGGGAGGCTTTGCATAGTAAAATGGCAACACCCCTAGATTTAGTGGTGGCGCAGGTAGCAATTACTGAGCCTACCCACAATTTTTTGAGCCATTGCATAGTTCTGTTGGTTAGGTGCATCTCCTGGAGTAAGGCTATGTCTGTACCTTTAGAGTTCAAAACTGTAGAACTTTCGTGACACTTAGCCGGGTGGTTAAGCCCCTTGACATTCCAGGACACGCACCTCCAACCCTGAACAGTAGAGGGGTTACTCGCCATTGTTATCAATTTGCCTGTAGCCAGAGAAAGAAAAAGGGGTACTCACCCGTAGGAGAGAGGGTAGCTGAGAGTAAGCAGATAAAGAAGTCACCTGGTTATTAGCTCAGATGGGGGCCCAACCTGGTATACAGGAGTAGATGAGTATGTAGAAACAGTTATGAGAAGAGCTGCTGCAGCTGTCTCCAGATGGTAATAACCTGGCCAATAGAAAGGGAAAGTTTATGTGCTATGTTATTGTAAATTAACAGTACAATAATACACCCAGTAAAACTTTGTTAGTGCAGATTAACAGTATAGCAATATATCCAATAAAACAGGTATAGAAACAAACACACAGATCAAAGTCAGTGATGCTGAGGTGATCGTGTGAAGGAGTCTCACATACTCCATGACACACTGCTTCAAGCACCAAAAGAGGGGAAGGGCACACCTAACATGGGTGATCTGTCCCAACCTGGTCTCAAAGAACCACTTGAACTAGGTCCGGAGGACCCAGGTATTCTAATGGCGATCATTGATAGGCTGCAAATAAATTATTAGCAACTGGAAGTATGTGGGGGGAGGAAGTAGCGAAGGGGAGTGTATTCCTCTGCTTGGAAAGAATCTGCATGGGGGGAGAAGGGGAATCTCTGTCAGCCAAGTATTAGAAATATCTTAATGGTAGGTCCAGAGAGCCACAAGTGAGAAGGGGGAGGTGCCATATGTTCTGTTTGGCTGCCACGATCCGTAGAAGTCGGTAGGCCTCTGGCTATTCATCCCCAGACCCATCGCCGGGTACCACCCCAACAGAAATATGCTCAATTAAGGTCATCCAGCTTCTTTGGGGGGGGGGGGGATATCCCCCTTTAGTAGGCCTCTCCAGCCGTCTGATAACTGTGGTCAAATAGCTGCTAATACAGGGGGGAGGCGCAACAGCAGAGATAGTCAACCCTGCAAGCCACCAAGTATCAACCGGGAGTTTGCCAGCCAGTAAAACAAACGGTGTCCCCAAACGCTAACTTTCTGAACAGTTAGAAAAAAGAAAGTCTTAGCCATGTTTGGAAAGTCCTGCAAGTCATCTGTCCATTCCAGATTTCGCATGGTCATCCATCCGATTCTTTTCACTTCTGCCAGGTTGTTGGGGGAGGGGCACGGCCAGGGATTCTGCAAAAGATTTGGGGCCTGGTTTGAGTAGGCCAGTCGCTAGGGCGATTTCTTCCTCACGTTTTTCCCCACTGTGGATGCCCAATCCAGTGGGCCAATGTCATTCATGGGCTCACCTGGCTCTTCATTTGGGGAGTCGTTCACATTTACACCTGTTGGGGATGATATTTCTGCCCATGGGAGCTTGGCAGGCGGTGAAGCAGAGGGCATGCCTTGATAGAGATGTCCTAGGCTTCTGGAGCGTTGCTGTCGCGGTTGGCGTTTGGGTAACTGGGCCGGTTTTGTTTGCCTGCTTTTTCCAGCTCCAGGGGGTGCTCAGTAGAAGATAGTGGGCTATCAGTAGAGTGGTGCCATAATCCCTGGATTGTTGATAGGCCCTAGAGAAGGGCGGGGGATGTTTTTATGATAGGACCAGTCAGACTGGAATTTTCTTCTCCAGGAAAGTGTGCCCCTTGTTTATCTGTTCCCCTCCCCATACGATCTCCCGGGGCCCAAAGGCATCTAAGGGATGCAGTCTGAGAGGAGGCATGGCCAGTGACTGTTGATCCAAGTTTCAGCTTCCCGATTCTGTGAGGGAAAAACTTCCCATCCTTGGAGATATGTAATGTGGTAAGTTTTTAAAATCGGTATTGAAAGGAATTGACCATCAGAATTTTCTTTAGAGGGCCATATGCCCTCCTCCTGGCAGCTACCTCTCAAGTAAAGTCTTGACAGAAAGAAATATTAACACCCCTCTATATAATCTCTCACAGGTCTCTGGCTGCCTGCAGCAATTTCTCCTTCACCAAGTACCTCAGAATATATGCAATTATGGTTCTGGGGTGTTGAGCTGCCAGATACCCTGTGAGCCCTTTCCATGCCAATTGGTTCTTCCACCTGTCCCTAGCAGCTGGGGCAGCCAGTCATTCAGAAAGCTGTTCCATGTTTGGACCTTCAGCCCTCCAGGACCCCAGAATTCTCATTATTCCTCCGGCTCTGTCCTCCTGGTCCTCAGCTCTATACCAGAGTCTGGAGAGTTTGGCTTCATGATCTCTGAGGAGTTGCAGTACAGTAACATGTTGCCACTTGAGCTCCTCAGTTCTCTGCTCTAAAGCATTTTGTTTATCCTCTAACCTGCGCCCGTCAGCCACATTCCCCGCCAAGGATGCCCCAATGCTATCTACTCTCGTTAGGAGGGCTTCTAACATCTTTGTGATGTTTGAGAGAGTATCCACGAGCTGGGCTTGTTCATGGGGTGGTTGAACACCTTGTGCGCAGGGCTCTTGCACATCGTCTCTGGAGGCGTCCATCTTTACCTGTGGCACAGGGATTGTATTTAAGAAAAAGAACTGTGGGCCAGCAGCTTGTACTTCTTTTACAGAGATTTGAGGTTAACCGGTGATCGCGACCTGTCAGGCTGTAGTCAGGTGCCAAAATACCGGCGAGCGTACTGCAGACAAATTCGTATCCCCGCGCTCAGGCCTATGCGGCCTGTTCTGACTGTGTGGGCCCGAGATATGAGAGCTACGAATCTACTGCCAGTGTGGCTCTCCGAACAAGACTCAATGACATGTGGGCGGCAGAGGTGGGGAGGGGTTTTCCAGTTGCTTTCAAGGTAGTTCAGTCCGGCATTACGGCAGATTGCATACGATTAGGTGCCAGGCTGGGGCAGAGTGAGAGTTTTATGCTGCCATTTCTATCGGGTCCAAGCCACGCCCCCATGTGCAAGAAATTTAAGTGATTAAAGAATTATGTAATTGGTCTGAGCTATAAGTGGAAGGCAGTCAGCGACGGTCTTGGGTGTATGACGCAGAAAGTTTAAGTTTCTGCAAGGAACTTGCAATTTGGGTGAGGTTTGATAGCTTGAGATGTCTTTGTTGGTTTTAAAAATATTTTTTTTGCTTCCTCTCCTTTCAAAAAGAAATGTTTTTTTTTTGTTTTTTTTTAAACTATGGCTGACACCTCAGCCTTGCCTAACAGCAAGTCAACAGTCATGGCAGCTAGCCAGGCCAGGAAGTTTATTTATTTATTTACTTAATTACTTACTTACGAGTTTAACCAGGAAGGCATACTGAGCAGAGTTGATCGATTCCAGAAGCGACCTAGGGGTCAAGACCCAAGACAATGACACATACATTTGGTACAGAGTTAACACCACAATGAATGTCCATCTGCCATACAGACAATCAGCAGATAGATAGAAAGTCAGAAGATCGCTACAGGAATATTTTAGATGGTTACAACTGAGTACAGAAACACAATATGTGTACATAATTTGACATTAGTTGTAGCAAGAGCAGCAGGAGGAGAAGTGAGAGGTGAGCAGGCGATTGCGATGGCAGGGGTTGGGAGAGTGTCTTATATCAGCTGGCAGGGCATTCCATAGCTGTGTGATAACCAGCTGATAACACACCTGTGTTCTCTCACACCTTCATTGTTCAAAACTAAAGCTTTCAAAGCTTTGTTTGGTTTTAAATGCTATTATAAATACTTTATCCTTTATTTTATTTGTATGTTTAAAATGTAAATACAGCATTGTGTTCTGAAGAAAAAACAGAAGGCCCATCCCTTTTAATAAGCTATTTTATTTTACAGTTTGCTATACAATGTTAATTTCTGGCAAAACACAATCTGTTTGCTATGAGAGGCATGAACCTCCTGTGGACTTCTAGTAGAGTGCAAATGTTTCAAAAACACCCATCAACTAGCAATTCCTGTAATTTAACTTTTCACAAAAGCATAAGCTTCATGCTTGTACTCACTACTTTTTTTTTTTAGAAGCAGTCCATTTATACGATTCCCTTGCCAAGCAAGGCAATCGGAGCAGAGGGGAGAGACATGGATTTTCTAATGCCCCAGCATCTATCTAACAAGCCACTTATTTTGACAGCTCACAGGAAAAGAAAGGTCAATTGCTACGCGTTCTAACTGCTAAAAGGAAAATATCAGAACCATGTTTTTTTTTTTTATTTTTATTATTTTTTTTTTTTTTTACTGTGCCCATGAGATACACCAGGGGCATTTAATCTAGGAGTGACATGCAAGGTCAATAGGGAGATTCTCCTAAACATTCTGACTTGTTTTTATTTTTTATATGTACTTTATTGTCAGTTCACAAAGTATTTAAAATACATCCTTGATTTAGCAATTTTCTCTTTTTGCTTTTACATGTAGATGTAACTTATCACCCTCCTAACTGAGTGACTTTGGTTACTAACAAGACTATACAACCAGTAAATAAACAAATAATTCAATTACCTAGGTAAGAAGGCTTAACTACAAACGTATCTGATTAGGTTTTCCAGTACTTCAGTCAGGAAGACTTTCTCTATATAGTAACACTGCTTTATCAATCATTTCGTATTACTTCCATTTTATTTTATATTAAACTAACGGTACAGGTGGTGGTGCGCTTTTGAGATGAAGACACTAAGCTCACTTTAATCCTCTCCTATCCCACTTTCTATCAAAAGTCCCAGTCATAAGACCCATATCCCATGTTCTCTGTTGGGTACGGCTCCTATACTAGAGACTTTATTTTATTTCATTTCAATTCATGTCAAAAGGTCCCACCTAGTCCATCTCCTAAGGCCCTTTTCAGTTGTATCCCTTAATTGGTAAGTTAGTGCTTCCATATACTGTATGTTATTAATAGTCTGGATCCACTCCTTAACAGCTGGTGAAGTGGATTGTAACCAGTTTCTTGTTACAGCTTTGTTATAGGCTAAAACACATATATACTGTACCATACATATAGCGTATCCGCTCCCCTTATCCCCTCAGGAGGCAGACCTAACATCAAATTTTGCAGTAATAACGAAGTAGGCATCTGAAACAAAGTAGAGATCTTTTCTCCTCCATCTCTTCTGAACTGTTCTAGTTTAGGACATGTGTAAAAAATGTGTGTGGGCATTGCTTTTAGTTCCCCACATTGTCGCCAACAGCTGGCTGTGCCTGTAGAAGAGTATTTAGCCAGTCTGTCTGGAATAAAAAAAAAAAAAACCTGATTTTCCATATGTATTCCTGCCAGAGAGGTGACATGGTTGCCCTCGATGAGGAGTCCCAGAGTTTATCCCAAAGGGGTGGTTAAATGGAATCAGCCTCTCGCCCATTTTGTCTGTAAGTTTTGTGTCACCCCTCCTCCTGTGAATTCAGATATTTATATATCTTAGTGGTGGATTGTTTTGTACTTGTTAGACAGAAAAGATCACTGAGGGTCGTGTAAGTCCCCTGCTAGTGAGCTCCTCTCTGCCATGGAGCTTGTGCTGTATATAAGTGTACATCTGTAGATAATATTTTTTCACCCGGTCGATCCCCATTTCAAAGCACATTCCTGAAAAGAGAGTATCGCACCACCCCTCAACAGCTGCATGGGTGAACAAACTCCAGGCTGCCTGTTTCTTGTACCAGATTTCTCCCTGGCCTGGTATGAAATTATTGTCATATAAACCATCTCACCTCCATATTTCTCTCGGGCCAGGATATGTCTGAAACAAGTCCCATGCACCAAGGGCTACTTGAATAGGGGTGTTATCTGTGAAGTACTGTGGTCTTTCCCTACAAAACAGACTAGTGTGGATATGAACATCTTGGCTAATGGCTTTTCTATGTCTTGCCAATGAGCCCTTGCTGGGGTCTGTGCCCCAAATAAAACCCATCTGACCTGTGCTGCTATCCAGTATTCTTTAAGGTTGGAGGCTGCTCTTCCCCTACTCTGCTTAGGGGCTAGCAGTAGGGTTCTACAGACTCTAGGCCTGCGATTATTCCAAATGAAGTTAAACACCTAATCCTGCTGATCTTGGAACCATCTATGAGATGGTGTAACTGGAATACATGGAAATAAGTGTAGAAGTCATGGAAGGAGATTTGTTTTCACGGCCTGTATTCTAGCATACAGTACATATGTAGGGGGAGCAATGACCATCTCCCTATATCTGATTTAAGCTGCATATCCATAGGTTTGTAATTATCTACAAATAAGTGCATATTAGAGGCTCTCAGAGTCACCCCCAAATACTTTAATGTTGTGAGGTCCCATTTCATGTTATACTCTGTCCTTAATTGTTGGGGGGTGATAATTAAATGTAAGTATTTCCGTTTTCTGGTATTAAGCGCATACCGGAAGAAGGTCTGAAAAGGTTTTCATTTTGTCATGACCCGTTCTAATGAGGTCTCTGGATCAATCAAATAAAGCAGCACATCGTCAGCGTACGCCACCTTGTGCATGCGGAACCTATCGACACCTCCGATTCCCAGATCATTCCGTATCCACTGTGCCAAGGGTTCAATATATAGAGAAAATAAAAGGGGGGACAAGGGACACCCCTGTGTAGATTGATTTTTTGGGAAATTATGCCATTGGCACGTATATAGGCCTGTGGATCTGTATATAAAAGCTTTATTAATGTTATAAATTTGTCTGGGAAAGCAAACCCGGCAAGGACCCCATATAGGAAACTCCAGTTTACTCGATCAAAAGCTTTTTCCGCATCGAGACGCATTATAATAGCAGGTGTTTTCTGCCGAGTAAGATGGTCAATAATGTGTATTGTGCGTCTAACACTATCAGCCGCCTGTCTGTCCACAACAAATCCAGTTTGGTCTTTATGTACTAATGTTGGGATTAGGTTTTGCAATCTTTCTGCAGTAATAGATGTCAGGATCTTATAGTCAACATTTAAAATTGATATGGGTCTATACGATGTGTAGAAAGAGGAGTCCTTGCCGGGTTTGGGAAGAACTGAGATAATAGCTTGTCTCCAAGAGGGGGGAAGTGACGTTCCATCTGATATTATTCCCTGGTAGGTGGTTTTCATGATGGGGACAATGTGGTCTGAAATTTCTTACAGAATTCCATGGAAAGTCCATCATTCCCTGGTGACTTCCCTGTTTTCCCATCCCGTATGGCACTGTTAATTTCACATTCTGATAACGGGCTCAGATGTTTGGTCTTCCAGGAATCTGGGACTTGGGGGAAGATTCAGGTCCTTCATAAAACTCTGTATCTCTTCTGGTGGGGGATCTTTCGGTTGAGCCTATAATTGTTTGTAATATGTTTGAAATACCTATATTATGTGCTCTAGTTTAGAGCTTTTCACCCTAGTTTGGGGAGCACCATTTTTACTATATGAGCTCTAGCTCTTTTGGCTCTTAATCGGATGGCAAGGCGTCCAAGGGACTGTGGACCACCCTCATAGTAACTTTGCCTTAAGTACTGGAGATTAAATTCCACTTTAGCAGCTAGGATATTATTTAACTCCTTTTTATATTTTGTTAAGTCTTTTTCTCTTTGTGCCTAGAATGTTTCCTGTTGTTGTGTTTCTAATGTTTTGATCTGGTTTACAAGTATTTGTTGCTTTTGCTCTCTTTTTTCTAGCAGAGGCTATAGATACTAGCTTTCCATGGATCACAGCTTTGAGGGTGTCCCAAATTATGCCCTACCCACCTCTCCAATATCATTATCTTGCAAAGTTTGTGTGATTAATTGGGGTACTTGATCTTGCTTCTTTATTCGAAGTAAAGAAAGGTTGAGCCTTCAAAAGGATTACCAGCGGAGGGCTAAATCCAGCTATATTAACAGTGCGGCATGATCTGACACAGTAAATGGGCTATTTCACATTTTTTATCTTAGAAACTGTGTCTCTATTTAACAAAAAAAAAGAAAACAGTCCAGTCGGGTGTATATGCATAGATTGCTGAGTAGTGTGTAGCCTTTTGTGTGGCCTTCAACAGAAGACCAGGCATCCTGCAGTCTTAATGTTTGTAAAAGAGCCTTAATTTGCTTTTTGTAGTTTGTCTGTCTTCCTGGGTAGTCTTGAAGCAGTATCTGTTGTCTGGTCTGATATATTCAAATCCCCCACACACACACTATCAATGTCCCTTCCACCTTTTCTACTATCCTAGATAAAATTTGTATGTTTCATAGGAAAGCCTGGAGGGATGTATAGTGATACCACTGTCAGCCAGTTTCCATTTAAGCTCCTTTAAGTAAGGCAAATCTGCCTTCTTTATCCATCATCAGATCAAGCACTTCAAATGGAGTGCTATGTGGAATTAGTACTGCTACCCCTCTCCGTCTACCCCCCTGGTATAATGAGAAGCAAATCTCTGAAAAACCAAAGTTTTTAATTTCAAATGTTTTTTATCCGATAAATGAGTCTCTTGCATTAATACAAGGTCTGTCCTATATTTCTTAACTAGGCCAAGTACCTTTTTCCTCCAGATCGGGTTTGTTAACCCATTTACGTTAAAAGAAAGTACTTTAATCCCCATTATTTCAAGGTATAAGGTTTGGCTGACAGTGGATCATCCCATGTCCTCCATGTCTCTCCTCTCTCCAGCACACCATCTGTTGAAATAGATTTAATATGTCACCTAGGTACCATAAACAACAAACTTGGACTACTTGCAAAACTTTAAAAGTAGCCAAATTTGGTAGCAATGGCCACCAACTACAACTTTTTACAAATCTTCCAAGGTAGGGGAACAGTCTGGTTCCCTAACTCTGCAAAACACTGTTTTACAGAGATGTAGTGCTATTTGCTTCCCCCGAAATGGAGAGTCACCACAGGGGCAGTAGCTTATGGAGAAAACTCCCAGCTAACTCCTGTCCCAAGC
Organism: Neoceratodus forsteri; assembly: GCA_016271365.2. NCBI lineage: Eukaryota > Metazoa > Chordata > Ceratodontiformes > Ceratodontidae > Neoceratodus > Neoceratodus forsteri. The sequence continues at coordinate 581,603,563 of JADMNL010000023.1, forward strand.
ATAAAATACTGTACATTTTCCATCACTAATGTTAGTGTTCTCAATTTCTCTCCCCCCCCCCCCAAGAGACACCAATGATTACAGTGCCAGCACAACGATTGAGGGTTGACAGTTTAATTATTGTTCCAGACCAAGTTATCTTCCCTCCCAACTGCCAAGCCCCACCCCACATTGTAAACCCGGTTCAGAAAACTTTTAGACCGTTTGGTCAGGCCTTCAACTGTGATTACATATTACTAAGCTACCAGCTTCATTAACACTGAAAGTGCTATGCACATAATGTGTCTTCAAATGTCCTACTTGGAGAGCTGGTCCAGCGTTTCCACAAGTCCCAATGTCTCAGTTTAGTTAAACTGCTTGGAGGATGTGACAACAAAATATAGTCTGATTCTATCGCTGTAAGTCCCTCAGGTGTTGGGGTCTTGTTGCTTGTTCCAAGATTGTTGTACTCGGGCTTGCTTCAGCCTGTTCCGAGTATGCGCGATGGATTTCTGCGTGGAATGGGCGTCCATTGGTTTATCCGGTCCCCTCTGTAAATGATCTCCCAGGAGCCTGAGGTTCCTATCTTCAGCCCTTGTGGCAGCCTGCTGAGATCTTCTAACGCTGGCGCTCTATGTTTAAGCACCTCAGCCACATCTTCAGGAGTGGAATATCTGGGCCCTTCTGCCCAAAACACCCTCATTTTTGCTGGGTGGGTGGGGGTCTGGAATCTGATCTTTTGGAACGAGTTCATTCATAGTGGGTTTGTACTGCAGCCTCATCTTTGAATTTCTGGTGGGTAATCCTGGTCGCTATATAATCTATGTCCATTATATTTGATTTCCCCATCTGCCAGGCTTGTCTAAGTACCTCTTCCTTTATGGCATAGCTTGAGAATTTCAGTAGGATCTGGCGGGGTCTTGCCATGGGGTCCCATAGGTTTTGGGCCAAGTGTTCTATGAGCCCACTCGATTTTAATTTGTATGGTGTGGGCGGGAGGCCAATACGTCTTGTAACAGATCTTGCATGAAATGGGCCATATTGCCCACCTCGGTTCCTCTGGTAGCCCTGACAGCGAAGGTTGTCCCTTGAGATACTGCCTCCAGGTCCACACACACTTTGCTTGAAGCTGATCAAACATAGTCTAAAACCGTGGTCAAGGCCTCCATTATGCAGTGAGAACTGCTCTCCACCTGTGTCACTCTTGTATCCATTTCTTTAAGCGCCGTATCCATATTTGCTAGCTTGTGGTGTAGTTGTTGAAATTCGGCTTTATTCTCTTTTCTCATTCTGACTTGTTTTACAGATTTTGTTACAGGAATGGTGTGACTCACTCACCACGTATATAAAATGTACAGGATTTTGTGTGACTCAGCTAAAATGTTTTTGTACATTAAACCGAGGAAAAAAGGGCGCCTTTTGTCTCTTTTGTTTGATTTTATTTGATTTTAGAAATCGGTAAGGGTGGCTGGCACACAGCACCATCTACCTGCCAATGGCACAGCTGGTAGGGGTAGCCAAGGCACATCGTATAAGGCTAATGCAGCAGCACTTTAAAATCAATACTAATCTAATGCTGGGAGAGCGGTCTACAAGAACTTGCTCTTTGTGTTGTGTTTTTTTTCTTCTTTCTTTCTCCATGAAGAAGAAAAGGGTTCCTCTATGAACACCGAATCAAGATATAAGACCCACCCTCCTGGGGGTGGGGGAGAACACTCAATATTCTACAAACCACCTCTGGTAATGTGTGGAGAGGCTACTTTAAAATGTAATGCTGTTAAAAATTTGAAAAATATTGGGATACTCTAGGGCCACCCCATTCAGTATCTATTCAGCATACACATTTAAGGTACTGATTAAGCAATCACGATTGTCAACACTTTTGTGGTTAAATGTCCACACCCCTAGTGTCAATAGAGTGTCATTTGACATCTGTGCAAAACTTTTACAGGTAACTTAAGTGGGAATTTACTAATTTCTTGTCTGGCCTCTGCTCCAGCATTGGCCAACTCACACAAAACCCTTCAATTTCTACGATAACTGAGCTGCCTCTTTCACCAAAGAAGGAGCTCGGGGGGTATGAATCATGCCCCCTTCCATTGCAACACCTATGGTGGCTGCAAACAACAAAACAAAGTCCCTCTGGACCGACTGAGCCATAGCAGGCAGATCCAGAAATAAAGGAAGTATACCAATATCTCTCAAAGCCACAAAAAAAAAAAAAAAAAAAGAAATGTCTACAAATAATCCATTTGTTGCTTACAGTTTGCTTTTTCAGATATACACAAGAGCCACCTAATGGTACCCTGTCTATATTCCAGGCCCAAGCACAACACACAGGTTTGTATATATATTTAGAAAATGGGCAAAGACCATTCTGTCTTCTGATTGGCTGAGACACTTATTTAGGCGGGCATCTATCAGACAATAGATGCCCACCAAATAAGAAGCCCCAGCCTAAGCCTGCCTGATAGCTGGCAAAGTATCTGTGTGCCCAGCACCCTGCTTCCTCATTGGCTGAAGTGCTGGGTACACAATTTCAAACTGCTCATTATTTTTTTCTCTCGCTTAGGAGATACTGCCCAATCAATGTTCCCACAAGAAACCACACACCACCATCTGCTGCACTCACTCATATCAACATGAAAAAAATTACACCGAATCAACACATTTCAGAAGGTAATTATTAAGCAAGCGGTCACTGTCATCATCAACTTCCCGTAACTGTAGTGGAACTAGCAGTACCTTTTAAAACTGCATGCAGCTCTCCTTTATGAATACTACCACCACTACCACTTCAAGACACTGGCGATCTCAGACAAACCACTCCAAATGCTACAGTAAATACGTATAGTTTTCTGTTTTTAGACGTAATCTCCTTCTCCTAACGTAATGCAGTTACCTCTCTACATTATGTCCATGTCTTTGATTGCTACGAGCTCGTGGTGCTGCAACAGCCAAACCTCAACCTGGTACTCTGTCACCATTCGCCAGACAATATCCTTTATGTCTCCTCTTCAACCCCTTAAAAAACTATTCCCGCTAGCGATCCACTTTGCGGCATGTCTGTGGTAACGGGCAAGTTAAAAATACATTTGCAGCGTTGCCCTGCTGCATAGTATGTTTTGCTCTGCACTTTCTGATTTACATAGCGAGTCAGATAAATGGCACACAGGTAACAGCTGCAACTTAAAACTGCAAAACAAAAAACACTCCTTCATGTGGGGCAGAAAACTGTTTTGTGGTGGTTATTTATTTTAGGGAGGGATTGTAGATTTTTTTTTTTTTTAGAAAACTGCTCCTGAGAAAACTTAATGCAATGTCCTGTTTGGGGGATACCAGAATGGCACTGTGGGGAGTGGAACAAAAGATGGAATAGCACAGAAAGGAAGGGACTACTTTAAAAGCAAAACACTTAAGTCACTCTTACTATGTTTTACTAATTATTTCTTTAATTTTGTAAAACCCACACAAACTGCCAACAGTAGCATTATTTTCTAAGTGCAATAATACCCTCCAGGGTGGGTATTGTGCTATACCGGACCTTCCAGGGACTTTATTGCTTACACACACACATACATACATACACACATATACATACATATATATATACATATATATATATATATATATATATATATATATATATATATATACACACACACACACACACACACACACACACACACACACACACACACACACACACTGCACTCAAACACAAATTTTTGTGCTCAATTTTCAAATGATACTATTAGACAGCCTTGTGCACTTCATTCCATTGCTAGCACTGTCATGTTTCCAACTGTTCTTCCCCCAACAGAGGAAGAACCCACCCAATGTCCCAAGTAGGAACACGGACCAACTAGTGGTCTGGTTGCATTATCAGTCCCAGGTACCCTTGTAAATAATGGGCAATTTATGCATGTCCCTGTGATTTTAAATTTCACCAACTATAATATGGCAGAATTTAGATCCTGCTCCAGTACCAACACTTCTAGGCTGCATAGTGCCATGTTACTGAACTTACCTGCAGCATACCAGACACGTACTCAAGACCCAGTAGCGGGGCCCCACACTACTGAATACCTAGGAGCATTTAAGCCAAAAGAGCATAGCTAACTAAAAATGGTGCTACACAAATCAGTTGAAGCTGTTTAAAGGTTTTTAAGTATACAACTATATGACCCGTTCCCCACTTATTGGAGAAAGGACATGTATTTTTAACAGATGGCCTGTTCAGACCTCCTTGACCAAGCATGACAACAACGCTTTCATCAAGGCTGCTGGAATTCCATTTTCTAATAAACTCACCAACTCCTTGATTTTGTGCCCCATCAGACTTATCAAATTTTGGCTTGTACCCGAAGTTTGAGTTACCTACAGTTCTGAAGGTTTATACTGTGTGGTTACTAACCACAAGTCTTATGTTTATAACAATATGATTTATAATGTGACAACACCCAATTTCTGCTTACACCCCATGAACATACTATCATTGGCCATAGAGTCATTACCCGGTGCCCTCCACGGCCATGATTCTATAGAAAGCGACCTCACTTATATAAAGAGTATGGACCAATACTTACCAGTTTTTAATGTTCATATAGATCAACTGCAGTTTGGTATTAAAAGGTTAATGAAAACATAAGACACACACATTATTCAAATCAAAAATAGTGTTACAAACAAAACAGAGAATTCATTAAAAACTATGTTTCATGCTGGAGATACACACACTGCACTTACCAACACATAGTTGGATTTCAAATTTAAAGGATTTGTTATTGTTCAAGTTTTTCTTATTTTCATACTTTTTGCATCTGTAAAACTCTCAGCTTTTAAATATCTCAAGTTTTCTATGCTACCCAGTCTATCCACTCTCCTGTTCACTAATTCTTTCTTTCTTCTTTTTGTGTTACCTGTATGGAGACAGGTAACGAGAGATTATAAGACTATGTTCACCTACAATCACATGACATATACAAGGTATGTGATGACTACAATCTTACCCACACACACATTATCACGTGCACAAGACATGACATGATTACCTGTAAGCTCATGACATGCACGATACACAAGTACATAATCCACAGCCATAAGTGGGATAGTCTTACACACACACACACATCTATAAGTGGGCATACCTACATGTACACCCACGTCTAATAAGTAGGAGTACTAACATCCACACAATACCCACATCTTTAAGTGGGGCATCTCACACACAAACAGACATAACGTGGTGACGTCTCACACAGACGTATCAGTTACACCATGGAACTGGGGACACATACGTCGGGGGGAGTTGACACAGTAATTAATATAGGTTTTACATACACATAAGGCTAGGTCATTTTTTTCACATTTACATATAATAGATCCAAGCTATGCAACACACTGCTTCTGAAAGCACAACCTTTACCCTACATATGATTCTGCAGGATAGAGAACAAAATTACAACAAATGATATGCTAGGCTAGAACTGCACTGCTTTCTGCTGCCATAATGTCTCATAATTACGCAGGATGTCCTGGAGCCCCCCTCTACAGCTAAGGTGTCATGTGCAACCACAGCAATAATTTATGAATGGGCCTTTCAGAGATCATGATGATACATTACAAAATATTTCATCCATAAGAACATATCATTGTGAATAAGTGTATTCTTTATTTACTTGATGAGAATCGAATTACAATCCTTGAGTCATAGACTCCTTTGCAAAGGCTCCTCATCAGTACAAGCATACACATTAAACATTTTACATACATTGGTCACACAGTTATTACAATAGATATTTTATACATTGGTCTCACAATATAGTGGATTAACATTAGCTGGTTACTATCGCCGAGGCTCTTATAGAACCCTGGGTCACTGTAGCGAGACAAGACAGCTTCAGGGTCGCTACAGAACCCTGAGTTGAGGTTTATGTGCAGCTAGATTGTGGGACTTGGGGTTAATTGCCACGATCTAAGCTAGCCACTTGGTATCTATGTTCGAGAGGAATGTTGGTGACAGCCACAGGCTTCTGAGTCAAGAAGGAGGCTCTTGATACTTGTTTTGAATTGGCCAAGACTAGTGGCTCAGAAGATAGAGAGAGGTAGGTTGTTAAGCCAAAGGAGGGGGAGCACGATAACGGAAGGACCTTTGTCCTAGAGAGGTTCTACAGTGGGGGATTAGTAGGGAGGTGTTTGTAGGGCATCTAGGGGCACTTCTGAGTGTCGCTGACTGGATGAGGGGGTGGAGGCCCTTGGGCATGAGATTCATGAGTATTTTTTTGGCTTGGAGGCAAGTATGGTACTTAAGTCTACCTTCGAAGGTAAGCCAGTTTGCAAGCTTGTAGAGCTCACACGTGTGGGTTAGTCTAGCACAGCCTGTGACCAGACGGCAAGCTTTGTTGAGAGCTAGGCTAATGCTAATGTAGTGTTGTTTTGTCCGTAGAGCCATAAATCACAATACCATAGTCGATCAATGAAAGGACCAAGCTGGTTACCGCTAGATGTAAGGCCTGGGGGGTAGGCAGTGTTTATGTCTGTATAGTATCCCTATCCAGGTATTTACAGAGGTGGAAAGGTGTTTGATGTGTGTATGGTAGGTGGGAATGTGTCCAGATGACACCCAGACATTTAAAGTTTGAGACCTGTTCAATATGGAGGCCCTGTGAGTTTGTGATGGTTAGAGGCATTATTATATGAACTTTGACGGTGGTCAAAGATCATTGACTTCTTTGTTGTAGTTTAGTATTAAGCAATGGTCAGTGAACCAGGATTCTAATTCTCTAAAGAAGCCTTGTAGGGCGCTGAAGGAGTGGAGGATTGGGGTAAGCTCTGAGAAAAGCACGGCACTGCCTGCATAGAGCAGGAGCTTGCTGCAGGACTGAGGAGGGAGTTTAGAAATAGGGTGAAAGTAGAGACCCTAGAATAAACCCTTGAAGGATGCCAGTTAGGACTGGTCGCTTGGAGGAGAGGGTGGTGTTGATTTTAACTTGTTGCGACCGCCAGTGAGATAGTCCTTGAACCAGGAGATGGCCTCAGTGGAGAAATGGTAGGAGGGAGGGAGTGGAGTAGAGTGCGTGACTGGACGGTGTCAAATGCTTTGGTAAGTTCGACATATATAGCTCAGCTATTGACCCCTGTTCCAGTGCCTCGGTATGTATGATGAATTCGAGTAAGGCTGTTGTTGTGCCATGTCCCTTCCTAAAGCCATGTTGTTCTGAGCAGAGCAGATTGTGTTTGCCAGGTAACTGGTAAGCTGGTCAGATACAATTTTCTCAAGAGCTTTGGGTGGGGGACAGAGATGGGTCGGTAGTTACCAGGAGAAGTTGGGTCTCCACTCTTGAGGATCGGAGTTATAATACCTCTTTTTCCAAAGAGATGGGAATTGACCTAATCATAGGAGCAGTTTAGTATTTTGGTAAGGTGGGGCAGGGTTTCATCAAGAATTAGCCTAAGGATTTTGAGGTCTAGGGAGTCACTGTTGTAGCAGGAGTTGTGCAAGGCTTTGGAAAGGTAGTTTTGCCTTCCTACAGGAAATGATCGGGCGGAAGGGAGGGGGCTGCTGTGACAGAGGTGTCGAAGGGCAGCTAGGGATGGGGTCAAAAGTTTTTGGAAGAATGTGGCCAAGGTAGGAAAAGGTGCTGTTTAGGGCATTGGATATGGTGGCGGGATCCTGGAAGAGGGCTCCTTGACTTGAAGCTGTGCCAGGGCAGGGGAGTCAGTTTTCCCACATAGCTCCTTGATGTTGTTCCAGAAGTTTTTCCCCCCCCGAGCCCCAGGTGGTTGTTAGAGATTGCCTATAGCATGTTGCCTTAGCTTGCCTGATGGCCCAGGTACATTTGTTTCTCACCTCTCTGTACAGTTGTCTGTCCTGGGGTAGCTGGGAATTCAGGGCCCTGTGCCAGAGGTCATCTCTGAGGCGCATCTGGTCAAGGAGAGCCTGTGAGATCCAAGGGGTATCCCTGTGTAACATAGGGGATCCCCACCCCTGCCTTTTTACTAAAATGACAGGTGGCATGCTGTTGGCATTTGGCAGCAATACCTAGTGGGGGACCTGGGTTCGGGGAAGGATGAGGTTACCTGGCACAAGGGACCTAGGTTTGGCTACTCTGCAAAGGGGCACCCAAGTAAATCCAACTACAGGAAGCAATAACTGTAATGTCCAGAACCAGAATTGGGATTTTCAGTGTGGCTTTATTTATTAACTAACTGAACATAAACAAAGCATTGCATGGTCCCCAAAGGCTACGTTACTGTATGTGCAGATTAGAGGTTAACACAGCGGTCCATTTGAGGAATGAACACATTACTACAGTTATCTGGCTTTGGACCCACCAGGCACTCAGCCCGGACTTTTGCATGCATTGAAACATAGCCCGACTGGCCCGCCCCTGCCGCCACTCGACTGACAGTCCACTTGAAGAATGAACCCAAACTTTACTTGGAAAGACATCCCATTAAACAAGGAGACTCCCAAACTGTGGCTCCCACACCACTTAGAGTCTGCGACTCCTAGAAGATTTGTTTTCGTGCTTCCAAACGAAACTCCCATCAAACAAGGAGTAATTTTCCCATCCTGTGGCTCCCCACACCACTTAGAGTCTGCAACTCCTAGAGAGATTTTCAAGTTGCGACCCACGTCTGGGTACCCACCCCATCACTGTCCAAGTGCATGAGGCAAGTAGCAAAAACACAGAAGAAATCCGTAGAGGTGGACCTGGTTACTAAAGATGGGGGGTTTTCCCACCTCCAGCTCCCACAGCCCATACCCGGCCATTTCTCTGGACACACAGAAAACTTTAGACTTTAAAATGTAGATTGAACGGTGGATGACCTGAAGCACCCCCTCTACAGCGAACTTTAAATCCATTTAAAACTTTAAACTGTTTGACTGCTCTGTTTGTTTGTCCTAGTTGACATAGTCCTCCCAAATAGCAGTCCACATTTATTTCCCAACTGAAGAAAACAATATGTTTGCCCCTTCAAATGGAGCCAAACACTCACCCATTCGTTGCAGGTGCCCCACAGGCGAAGTACTGTAACCTTTGCTGTTATACAAGAACAGACAAAACAAAATCAGGCAGCTTCCTTCCATGGTGGGAGAAGGATTGCCCTGGAACCCACAGAGAACTCCCCTGGAGGGAGGGGCACTGAGACGGGAGCGTCTCCACCACTTTAAAAGGTAAACACAGGAACACTTCCTTTTCTTAGTGAGAGATAAAACAGCAGACTTATGCTTCCTTCTTGCTTAAGGACAAACGGAAGACTGACTTTGAATTTCCCAAAGTTCTAAACTCACTTCCTCAGCTGTAGATTCCAAAGTGGCTCATGCAGCTGCGACAGTTCTATAGTGATGTCATCTCTCAAGTCTCAGCTGTGACTGAGGACAGAGTGAGACAGTGTGAAACCCATTTAACTGGAGTTTCACAAGCTGCCTTCCCTGCCTACCACTAGGTCTTACTGGGATTCTAGTAACCCCGGGTAACAAAGGGGTTACACCTGCTTTTTATGACCTGCTTTGAGAAGGGGCGAAAGATGTCGCAGGCAGTGTTGAAGGTGGTAATAAACGAGTTGAGGGCTGCATCTACAGTCCAGGCAGTGTGGATGGGTGAACAGTCGCAGGAAGAGAGTACCCTTTGAGGTGTGAGAGGGCACCTTTTTTTGAGGTGCCTTTGGACGGAAGTGTTTGGGCCACTGGGGGGGATTTTATTGGACCACCTGCAGGAGATGGGGGAGTGGTCACTTACTGCATCAGGGAGCACTTTCATCTTGGAGAGGTGATTAGGAAGGTTAGTAAAGATGAGGTCAATAAGCGAGAAGGACCCTGATCTAGGGTCGTGCCTGGTAGGGGACTGGACTACCTGGGTCAGCTCATAAGCTCGGGCATCCTTAAAGGTGGCAGATGGTTGATAGCCAATTACATTAAAATCTCCCATAATAATCAATTCACACTTGGGAGGGAGATGGGAGATGCTGGATAGTATAGATTCAAAGGTGTGCTTTTGATTTGAGGGAGGGATGTAAACCACTATACATTACATCGGTTTACCAGGGGTGCCAAGGAGGACCTTGATGGTTAATGATTGGGCATCATGGGTAGGGGGACCGTGAGGTCTTGCAGGGATGTTTCGACATAGATGGCACATCCTCCTCCCCTTTTGCCTGTCTTGTTGGTTCGGAAAATGGAGTAGTCAGTGAGGATGACGGAGGCATCAGGGGTTGTTTTTTTTTTTTTTTTAAGAGAGCAGGTCTCAGATAAGGCCAGGATGCCAGGGTTGTGTTGGGCAATCCAGCCTTGAGAGGAATGAACTTTCTGGGAGGCTGCAGATGTTCAGGGCAGCCAGTAGTAGGCCACCATGCCTGCCCTCGTGAGCTCTAGGCAGCGGTGGTCCTGGGTTAAGATGTACATTCCCTGAGAGAAGAAGGAGGAGTAGGACTGCATGCCGTGGAGAGCTTTCTGGCGCAATCTGGGTAGAGAGAGCGGAATCGGGGGGTAGGGGAATTTGGTGTACTTTGGCTGGTATAGGAAGAGTATGGATGAGATGAACCAACAGAGCTGGGGACAAAGAGTGCTGGGGGCTACAAAAGGGGTACCTGTGTGGAAGGAGGAGGTAGCTCCAAACAGTTCCAGATTGCAGTGTAGCTTAGGGTGTGGGTGTAGTTGCTGCTGAGTGGAACTGGGAGATGGTAATTTGGGGGTATAGGGTGGGTACAGTACTTCTGTGGTGGCGATTGGGGGGCAGACTTTGGGATCCCTTATGTGAGGCATTTGTACTGGGAGGGTAGGTGGGGTGGGGGGGGGAGAGTCAGCACTGTGATGGCTTGGACTAGTGCCCGAATGTAGCTATTCATGTTGTAGTAGGATGGTGATTTCCAATGCAGTTAGAAGAGAGGAGGCCTCTACTGGCCAGCTAATATAGGCTGCTAATGTTAAACTGTGCTGATAGGTTTTAGACGATCATGTGATATCGAGATATACAACGCGGTGCCCACAAGGGGTGGTGGTGGGGCTAACAGTCCACAGAGCTGCTAGGCAGCGAGCAAACCAGTGTTTGTGGCAGGCTCGGAGTCCCTTGTAGCGTACCTGATTCTAGGCAAGTTTGGCGCAGGTGGGGGAGGGCAGCTCTGATCCCTCGCGACCTCAGGAGTCCAGCTGTGGATGAAGGAGGGTAGAAGGGACAGGATTAAATAAGGTAAGGCTGGTGGGCGGGATAATAATAAGAGGTATAGGCGGAGAATGGTAGCAATTGATTGGAGTGGTGCCACAATTAATTCGGAGCAAAGGAGATTACAAAATAGTAATGTTAAGTCTAACCTAGACTGCTTACTGTTTCTCAGAATTTAACAGGGACAGTCTGAAATTCAATATCCTGAGGCTACAGCTGTAACTGGCAGGTCAGCCATAAAATACAGTTCACGTTTAATATTACAGTAGCCTAAAGCTGCAGTTGTAATTGGCAAAAGTGGCTTGCAGTACAAGTTATAGGTTACTTTCAATCCTGCGCTAGGGTTACCTAGGTCTGTGTGCAACTAAATTGTTTTAAAGGCAGGTAGAACGGTACTTTACTGCATTCATTTTAAACAAAGGCTTGGCGCCAAAAAGTTTGACTCAAGTGCAGGGCTGCAAGACACCTTCCTACAGGTGGAATTTTTAAGCAATTAAAAACTATCTCCACATGTGTGGGGACACAAATAATAACTTAGATCCTTTAACAGCCTGACCAGTTATAACTTGGATCCTTTAACTGCTTGGTAACAATTAAATAAAACAGTAACAGTCCACAGAGCTGCTAGGTAGCGAGCAAACAGTGTTTGTGGCAGGCTCCAGAGTCCCTCGTAGGCGTACCTGATTCTGGGCAAGTTCGTGCGGGAAGGGCACTCCGAGCCCTATGACCTCAGGAGTCCAGCTGATTCTGGGCAAGTTTGGTGCGGGTAGGGGAGGGCAGCCCCAAGCCCTTGTGACCAAAGGAGTCCAGCTGATTCTGGGCAAGTTCGGCGCTGGTGGGGGAGGGCAGCTCTGAACCCTTGCAACCTCAGGAGTCCAGCTGATTCTGGTCAAGTTCGGCACAGGTGGGGAAGGGCAGCTCCGAGCCCTTGCGACCTCAGGAGTCCAGCTGTATTCTTATGACTAGAATGCTACAAACTGTAGCTTTCGAAAGGGCAACTGAGGTAATACTCTGCTGCCCCCCCAAATTGACCAACAGAAGTAATAGTAAGTGCGATCATCACACGTACATGAGCTCGCTATCTATCTCCAGACTAGATGTTATCACGGTATAAAACCCTGTGCACCCTGTAGACTCCTCAGAGGAAAAACGCAGGCAGACCCTGCATGACACTGCAGTGTTTGAGAACCCAGACTCCCAGGTGCGATGTTACATAATTAGCATGCAATGTATAATGACTGTGCTATAAGGCAAGCTAGTAGGATAATAAATGTGCCTTATGCAACTTTTATGATGACTACTTCTTTTATCGTCCTTTCTTTAGTCCTAGAATCTGTAAGAAGGGTATTGTACGTTTTGTTATGGTGTAGCGATCTCCTGACATTTCCCAAAGGGTTACGTTTCCTTGCAGGTAATTAAGGGTTTATTAGATCATAATAACGAAGTCAGAGGGTGTCCAACAGAACCCAACAACATACCCAACAGTCACACTGGCAGCTCGCACTGGCACTTGTCCCCGTCTTATTCTACTCATTGACCAAGCTACCAGGAAGTCATGACTTTCTGTGTGCTGGAGCTACCACAAGTCCTTTAAGTTGTTGGCCTCATCCCTTCTCAACCAGGCCAGGATGAGCAACTTCACTTGTTGGTGGAAGTGTCACATAGCTGCTGGCCACAATCTCTTGGACCTCCATCCCTTCACTGTCGGACGTAAGAGGGAAATTCCTCCCCAGTACAGTACAGCCACCTTTGGCAAAATTCAATGTTGCTCTGTATTGCCGCAACCAATCAGTCCCCAGTAGTGCAGTTTGGGTAGCATCTTCGGCCACAAAGAATTCACAGGTTAATCACAGCTCCTTAGGCTAATCACAGTTTGCCACATTCCCAACACTTTGAGGACAGTTACATTCACTGTACAGACTGTTCCTTTCTAAGGCTGTAAGCTTTGCGAGGATCTTTTAGTTGCTCCTCCCCACTCCTGGACATACACAGTGGGCACCTGTACACCAGAATGCACCAAAAACTTTCTGTTTCCCCAAGAAGAAAGTAGACCAGTTCCATCACAATTTGCTGAGTGGGCATCTTTTCCTTTGTCAGCCTGGTATCAGGTTCTGTTCCACAGTCTGCATGCTCCAAGTCCTGATGAACCTCTCCACTGAGGACACTTTTTCATAGTGGTCCAGGCCTCCACACCTCCGACACACCCGATCATCCAACCTTCAACTCTGAAAATTCACTAACTTAGAATGTGGGTTTCCCATAGGTCTCTTTTGCCCATTCAGTAGTTCTGATTGTGGAGTCCTAGGGGTCTCGAGCTTCACTTTCCATTTTTCAAGTTCAGTATGCAGAGCTGCAAGAGCCCCCACCATTTCCTCTTGTACCTCTTCAATAGCACCAGTCAGTTCTTTAAAGAATTACAGTTTCTTTGGACACTTTATAGGCCAAACCTGGGTACTCGGGAGTCTTTGTGAAAATCCAAATGTTGCACAACCTCCAATTCGGTGGCGTACTGGATTGCTTGTTTTATCCCCGAGGGTTTCTGTAGGCATAGCTAGAAATGGCGCTTCCACTCGGCATGAGCAATGAAATGGTCTCGGCCAGCAGATCTTGGGTGGCTGAGTCACCATCCAGAAAGGCCTCGACTAGCAGGTGCTGCAGGGCTATTCGAAAGTCTTGAGCAGATGCCTCCTTTACTCTCCTATTGAAAAAGACAGTTCTTTCTTGATCAGCACATTTGGCAGGCTCAAGGGACTGTTTTGTGGCCAGTAGCAGAGCAGCATTTTATTTGACATCCCAGTCCCTGATACACTTCACGGGCTCCCCCTCCCCAAAAAAAGCCCCATAAATTTTTGTTTAGCCGCTGCATCCCATTCATTCAACTCAACGGCGAGTTTAAACTGCTCTGACCAATTAGCCTAAAGCAGGCAGTCTCATATCTTATCCCGCCTGGGTTACCTGTAGGCCAGCAGCGATCTCCCCCCCCCCCCAAAGTTGGGACATGTCTAACTTTAAATGCAACATAAAATAATACAATTTCTCAAAGTAGAAGTTTTTCTTTTACACAGCAAACTTGCCTGCAATGAATCCACTTCTGCCACCAGTCTGTAGCGGACCCCATGGCAAGGTGTGCTTGGGCTATGCACGCTGCCACAACCTCCTGATAAGCTAGTGTTGTCCGGTAACTGCAGTTCAGAGGCAAGTGCTGGAGACGCTCCAATCGATAGAGATGCAAGGGCTTCATTCTTGATGCCTTGGTAAGAAAACACTGATTTCTCTACCACTGGAGAGTCAATAACCTGACCAAGTTTAACGGAATAACATAACTTTATTAACAATGCCGCCTGCAAGAAAGAGGGTTAGTGCAAATGTCAACTTTAAACATGGCCCACTTAGGTGCCTTCCTAGACAGGCCAGATCTGCCCCATCCCAGCTGGTGCCAGGTTTTAAAGAGATCAAAATGGGAGCCCTTAACTCAGTCCCTGGGTACTGCAGCTGTAATATTGCTACAGACCTGTAGATGTTGCTGCGAGCTGGCTGGTGTTGGCGCACTTTAAAAGAAGTAATGCTCAAACCCCACAGGCAAGGGTGTTGGAAGCTTGGTGTGAGTGGTGCTGCTACGCCCCCACCTTTCGACTAAACACAGAAACATAGAATTGACGGCAGATAAGGACTGCTTGGCCCACCTAGTCTGCCCATTTCCTATGATGGATAAGCTGCAGATTCTAGTTAATCAACAGCTTACTTCCTCCTACCTCCCCCACTAGAATTGCCTTATGCCTGTCCCATGCATTCTTGAATTTTCCCACTGTTTCTGAATTCACAACCTCCTCAGGAAGGCTGTTCCATGCATCCACAACCTCTCTGTGAAAATATACTTCTAACATTACCTTTGAGCCGTCCCCCCTCTATCTTCAAATTGTGCCCCTTGTTCTTGCACATCTCTTCTTCTGAAAGATGCTACCCTCTTGTACTTTGTTAATTCCCTTGAGATACTTGAACATTTCTGTCATGTCCCCCCCTCCTCCTTTCCTCAAGGGTATACATATGAAGCTGCTTTAGTCTCTCCTCATGTGTCTTCTGGTGCAGACCCTACACCATTTGGTTGTCCTCTCTGAACAGCTTCCACTCTGTCTATGTCTTTGCGAGATGGGGTCTTCAGAATTGCATGCAGTACTCAGATGGGGTCTCATCAACTGTCTCTCAGGAGGGATAACAACTTCCTGTTTTCTACTGTTGATGCCTCTCCCTATGCATCCCAGTATCCCCCCAGCCCTCCTTACTGCCTTCTCACATTGCTTGCCCACCTTTAGGTCATCTGATATAATTACTCCTAAGTCTCTTTCGATTTTTGTTGTTATTAACTCACCCCCCATTGTGTACTCTTCCCCTGGGTTTTTGTTACCCAGATGCATTACCTTGCACTTTGTTTCCACTGAATCTGAGCTGCCACATATTTGACCATTCCTCCAACCTTGCCAAGTCCCTTTTCGTCCTTTCCACCCACCTTGTGTATTAACTATGTTGCAGATATTTGTGTCATCTGCAAAGAGACATACCTTTCCTTCCAGGTGCTCTCCAATGTCACTTATAAAGACATTAAAGAGGACCGGTCCCAGTACCGAACCCTGCGGTACCCCGCTAGTTACCCTCCTTTCTTCACTGTGGACTCCATTTACTATTACCCTTTGCGTCCTGTTGTCCAGCCAGTTTTTTATCCAGCCTACCACCTTAGGACCCACTCCAAGGCTGGCTAACTTGTATATTAATCTTTTGTGAGAGACTGTGTCAAATGTCTTGCTAAAATCTAGGTAGGCCATATCCACAGCCCCTCCCTGGTCTACTATTTTGGTCACCCAGTCAAAGAAATCTATTAGGTTCGTCTGACATGATCTTCCTGCTGTGAAACCATGCTGCCTTGGGTCCTGTGCCCCACTGGCCTCTAGGTACTCAACAATTCTTTCCTTCAGAAGTGATTCCAACATTTTCCCTACCACTGAGGTCAAACTAACTGGTCTGCAGTTTCCTGCCTCTGCCCTGTTCTCACTTCTGTGAAGTGGAATCACATTTGCCCTCCTCCAGTCCTCAGGTACCACCCCATCCTCCCATGATTTGTTAAAGAGAGTAGGCAGTGGTGTTACTAGCTCTATCCTTGGTTCTTTTAGAATTCTGGGTGAATCCCATCAGGCCCACTGCTCTGCCCACCCTCAGTTTCCAAGAGTTCTTTCAAAACCCTTTATTCTGTGAATGGACTGGTATCACCCTCCTATTCAGAGTTTCCCTCTTGTTTGGTTTAGGTACCTCCCCTCCTCTTCCGTTGTGAATACTGAGCAGAAATATTCATTCAGTATCCTGCTTTTCACTGTCACCCTCTGCCCACATTCCCTCCCTTTATTAAGTCTCCGTATCCCTCCTTGGTCTTTCTTGGCTCCCTAAGGTACCTATAAAAGGTTTCATCCCCGGCTAACAGAGTTGGCTATCTTTTCCTCAGTTCGTGCCTTTGCTATTCTGACTGCCTTCTCTGTCTCCTTCTGCTTTAACTGATAAAGGTCTCTGTCCTGCTCTTTCTGTGTTTCCTTATATTTCCTGAATGCTACCCTTTTCTCCTTAACCTTCCCTTCCACCTCTTTTGAGAACCATAGTGTTTTTTTCCTTCATTTTGTTTTGTTGATTTGCTTCACACAAAGCCTTGTTGCCTTTGCGATGGCTGTTTTGATTATTCCCCATTGTTCTTCCACCCCTTCTTCTTTCCCGTTTGCTAGTGCTTTTCTGAGGCACTCTCTCATTTTCCCAAAATCAGCCTTCCTAAAGTCCAATACTCTTGTTTTTGTATGGCTTGAATCTATGGCTGTGTTTATTGTAAACCACACTGTTTGGTGGTCACTTGTTCCCAGATGGCTACCCACTTCTAAATCTGAGATCCTTTCTCCTTCCCCATTGGAGAGTACCAGGTCTAAAACTGCTTCCTCCCAAGTGGGTTCCAACACTAGCTGTCTATGGCATGCCCCCTGTAGTGCATCAAGAATAACCCTGCTCTTGGATGTGCCTGCAGCAAAGGTACTCCATAGAAACTTAGACTTTGACGGCAGATAAGGCCCACTTGGCCCATCTAGTCTGTCCATTTCCCTACCTACAGGATAGGCCGCAGATCCTAATTAACCAACAGCCTATTTTTTCCTAACCCCCCACAAGAATTGCCTTATGTCTGTCCCATGCATTCTTGAATTCTCCCACAGTTTTAGACCCCACAACCTCCTCAGGAAGGCTGTTCCATGCATCCACTACCCTCTGTGAAATAATACTTCCTCATTGCCCTTGAACCGCTCCCATCTTTAAATTGTGTCCTCTTGTTCTTGCACGTCTCTTTTCTGAAAGATGCTACCCTCTGGACTTTGTTGATTCCACTGAGGTACTTAAAAGTTTCTATCATGTCCCCTCTCCTTCTTTCCTCAAGGGTATACATATTAAGCTCCTTTAGTCTCTCCTCACACGGCTTCTCTTGCAGACCCGCACCATTTTAGTTGCCCTCCTCTAGACTGCCTCTATCCTGTCTATGTCCTTGGAGATGGGGTCTCCAGAACTGGATGCAGTACTCAGATGGGGTCTCACCAACTGTCTGTACAGAGGGATAACAACTTCAAAGTCCAAAACTCCAGTTAACATCTGGCATATTTCAGGTCCCCATCAACAATATCTCCCCTTTTTCTGCCATTTTAAGAATGCCTTCTATCATTTCCTTGTCCATTTCCTCCCCCTGAGGTGGGGGTCTGTACACAACCCCCATGCGGATTGTGGTGCTGTTTTCTGCCTCCAGGGTGACCCATAGTGACTCATCAACTTCCTGTTTACTCTTTAGTTCTGTTGCTTTAATCCCTTCCCTTATATAGAGCTACTCCTCCTCCTCTTTACCCACCCTGTCGCTCCTGTAAACTATGTATCCTGGTATGCTGACATCCCAGTCATAGTTCTCTGTGTACCATGTTTCAGTGACTCCCACAATATCCAAACATCCCTCTTGCATCAAGGCCACTAGTTCAGGGAGCTTGTTACACAGACTGCAGGCGTTGGTACTTATCACCTTCTTTTTTTTTTTTTTTTAAATGGCCTTACCCCTTTTAGCCCCATCCCTGTCCTTACTGCCTTTTTCTGATTTACCCCGTCCTGCTCCCTACTGACTTCTCTACCTTGGTGTTTACCTCTCCAACTACTGTGTTTTGTCAGGAAGTTGGGACTTCCTGCCTTTCACTGCTTCCCCTTGGCTACTTTAAATGTTTTGCCAATGAAGATTTAAACCCATCACCTAGGATCCTGGTCCCCTCCCCGGACAGATGCAGACCATCGCGCCAGTATAGGCCTGCATCCCTCCAGGTGGCTCCCCAGTCCCCAATGAAGCCAAAACCCTGAGCTCCACACCAGTTTTTCAACCATTCATTGAATCCCATGGTGTGGAATACCCTAGCATCATCCTTGCCAGACAGGCAGCAACTCCGAGAAGGTTACCGTACATGTTACATGTCTAAGGCCCCTCCCCAACTCTACAAACTCCTCTTGCACTGCTCTGATCCCACTCACAGCCAGATAATTTGTCTCTAGGTGAACAATGACATCCAGCTCCCTCCCTCGTGCAGCTGCTCACGCGATCCTGAGGATTAAGCTTCCTCCCTCGAGCTGTGGCGCCAGGCAGGCACCTTACCTCCCTATTCCTTTCCTTCCCCACTTCTACCCCCCTAATGATCGAGTCACCCACCAGGAGTTGTTTCCTTCCCCTGTGGGGTCTTGTGCCACCCTCCTGTGGGTCTCCTTTGTGGAGATTCCCAGCATCCTCCTTGGTCTCCACTGCAGGCGCCTCCATAGAGGAACCACTCTTTGCCAGAACAGCATATGAATTGTGGAGAGGTACAACTGGAAGCATGCACCTCTGTTCCACCACCCTCTCCCTCTCTGAGCCCACCCTGGTCCAACCGCTCCTCTTTCTTGGCAAACTCTGAGGTAGCAGTGGTGGCCCCTGGGGGAAGAGGTTTCATGAATCCTAGCCAGGTCAGCCTGGAGACGGGCAACCTCTTCCCTCAGACCAGAGAGGTACCTGCAAACAGGGCATCGCAGCCTCCAGAATGTCTCCTGGAACACTGCTGCCCCACAGCCATTGCACTGCACCACTCCCATCTTGACTTATTTTTGTGTCCCCTCCTGTTGCTTTGTATGCTTACTGTCTCCTCCTCTATGTATTTTTACACTTACTTTCCTACTGTCTACATGCCCTTACAACTCTCTCCTTCCTGTTCTGGGACAGGAACTTCCTGTAGTCTTCAGTAGTCTCCTTCTTCCGTGCTTGGATTCAGACCTCCACCAGCCAGGGGGTAGAAAGAGTTATTTTTAGGTTCCTTCAAAGTTGATGAAACTAATGTGTCTCAGTGATCCTGCCCTTCCTACTACCAAACAGGAAGTTCCTGTTGTACATCAAATCAGGCTACAAAAGTAGAACTGGCTTACGGTGGAAGGAGGGCAATTAGTAAAAAAAAAACTCTGTAGTTCTAGACTGCTTTTTTTGCTTTGAAAGCAAAGTTCTCCTCTGTCAAAAACAGCAGGAACAGTGATACAGAAAGCAGAAATACCCTTTGAAGCTGTCATCTTTGCAGCACCAGTTAAGCAAACAACAAATGCTTTTTGAAGCTGCCGCCAGTTTAGGCAGACAGTCAATCAGCTCTCCTTCCTGCTCCACCTCGGAGTGCTGGCTGCACTGAGTCCAGAAACAAAGTAGCACTTTGTTTTAGCTGAAGTCAGCTGGCTGAGGACAGTTAAAGGTCAGCAATTCATACCTTTTTCCTCCTGAGCAGTGGTAATGCTAGTATTGTGCCGAGTTTGCAGACACACAACTATCCCTGGCCCAGCCAGACTCCTTGTCACAGCCCAGGGCCACAAACTGAAGAGATTAGGTTTAGGAACGGACTACAGTAATTAAACAATCACTTGCTAGTTCCTCCATCCTAACAGCCTCTGTGCTGGCTGTACTGATGTTGTCTGGTAGCAGGCGGCACTTTTGTGATGAGCACTTCTGTCTGCTCTATCTGTGCTGCATTTCAAAGAAATCCAGAGGGTATAAAGAATAGCCCAACAAGCCCCTGATCCATTACTTGCCATTTACGTGCCCTCACGGTGGCTAGTGCAGTGCCTACAGCCTACTCTATTTTGCTTGCCTTTCTTTGCTGCTGCAGTACTGACCAATCAATCATTATTGACCAGTGTCACCTGCTGAACCGAACCAGAGGACGACTCGACCTCAATGCTGTTTACTGGTCAAGACGACAATTAGTTAAAGCAGCAGTACTACGAAATCAGGAAGTGAGCTATCAAAATTCTGTTTTTTGGCTGTAAGCATGCGCCAAAGTTCCAGTTTCCATACCTGTAAATGTTTTTTTCCAGTCGTCTTTAGTTTTTTAGATATTTGCAATTTATTTGAAGTGTTGTAGCTACAACAAATATGGCGGCTGACTAATTTCAGCTGTGCTTTTTCTTCAGGTCACATCACATCTTTTGACAACAGCAGAGGGACCCTCTGCTGATCATTCCCGATGTCCCTGCAAGTCATAAACATGTGCAGTTGGCAGCAGAGGGGGTTCCAGTGCAACATTCTTAGTGGCAGAAATGTAAACAAAAGCAGAGGATAACTGAGCAAATTACTCGGCGATAGTACAATGCCGGAAAGTGTACCAGGTATACAATTAGCAGGACACAGGGAATAAACTGTCAAAAAGCACAACTTTTTTTTTCATAGGACTGCTGCTTTAAGTCAAGTAAGTAAGTTGCAAATAAAGTGTTGTTTAAGTCCTAAATCCGATTTCTGTCCTATGGAGGAGGTGCCCATGCTGGCATTGCAGTAAGTATCGCTGTAGGTTTTGAATCAGCTGAGAAGGCTAGATACAATGTTTTTTTTTTTTTTTATACTAAATATAGGACAGCAAGGCACAACATGGCTGAGTCATTCTTAAAAAGGTACTGTATGTTATATACTGTATCTTTCCTGTTTTTGCCTTTATTATTCATGGTTCACTCTTTCCTCATTCGGTAAGTTATTTGTATGGCAGAAGCAGACCACAGGAGAATGGGGTGGGGGTGGGGGAGTTAAAGGTAAGCCTTAGGCTAGCCATCTTATAATTAAATCCATCCCCGTCAGTCGCATGTTGTTCCATACCGTGGTGGTCGGGGAGGTAGGTATTGCCCCTAAACCTAATTTTTCTGTTACAGTAAATGTAACTGTCGGAGTGTCCTCCTTGTTTTAGAGCGCAACGCTAACATCAATCCCACCGACCCATTCTCTTTTCCTCCCCGACAGCCTTGGCCATCATCTCCTCTGTTAGCCTTTGCCCAGAATTAGCTGGCACCAGCCGGATAGGCACAGTGTGCTTTCTTTGTTTTTATCATTGATCTGTCCTTGAAGGCCCAATGGGAGAAACTACATCTCATTTTCAGTGGGGTTCTGTTTTCACCCAACTTTACTGCTGGGTGTACTGGTGCACAGGAAGGTTAAATGACCTGCGCAGGTTCACACAATGTGCACCTGGCTCGGGTGGGATGTTAGCTATGTCTCCATCCAGGTTCACATTTCTGTGTTTAAGCCACAAGGCCACACTACTTGACTCACTGCTATGCTCCTCTCTTTGTCCCTGACTGGGTAATACATTTTGTTTGGTCTCTCTGGCTTGTAGGCAGTCCAGCAGACATCAGCCAGGTTCACTGTTAGCCAGCAGCTATCAAACTAAAAACGTGGAAACTAGCTGATTAGTTAGAATTTTTGTGCCTACAGTATGTTATTTATGTCACACAAGGACTGCCAAATGTGTTTTCTAGAGAGGAATACTAACTCCTGGTTTCACAAGATGGCATCTAGCAGAGTAAAAAATTAGCAGTCCACAGCTTTTCTTGTATGATTTACCGAGTGTCTGTCATACTGAAACATATACCGAGTACATATGCCAGTAAGTAGGACGCTTTAGTATAACGCAGTTCTATAGTATTATGAAAGTATAATGCATTGATAGGATAACAACAAATAACTCCGCTTGGCTTGACTGCTCATAAACGGAATGGGTGTGCTTCAGTGTTCTAGTTCATGCCCAAACAATGGCATTATATATTTAGATAACTCATATATGCCTAGATCAACCGTTATCATTGCTTAAGACTGTTGATAAAATATACAGTAAGACGAGAGTGTCTTTTTTTTGTTCTCATAGCCCACTGCATCTCCCCTTGTTATGTGGTAATTCGAACCAGCGAACTGGGCACTATTTTTAGAAGTGATAAGAAAAAAGAAGAATAAGTATTAGTATCCAATTATGAGCAGTCGAGCTGATCGGAGTTATCTGATGTCATCGTGTCAAAGCATTTCCATTTTTTTTTTTTTTTTATATTGGTCACAATTAGTATTTTAGGTCCCGACAGCAGCAATACAATGGGTTGCTCAGCAGTGCAGTAGTTTATCCCGACGATGTTAACCAATAACCATGCTCCAGGTCAACATCCATTGTTCTCCTCATACTACACCGGTTGTTAGAATAAGCTAATTTAACCCTGGTCACACAGTCTGACATGTTCATGGTTTAGTGGGTTCTGCTCATCTGCTGCCACTCCACTGTGTGGGACAACATATCATGTGGTCCACAGCTGCCGTTTTTAGAATTATTTCTTTAAGTTTGAAAACTGAAACAGAGCAGGAGACAAGAACAGAATCGGAAAATCTGCTGTATTATATCTGTTTAATCTGCACCAGACAGGTTGCCAACATTTCAACCAACCCGTCAAGTTTCCTACCCTTTTGACAGTCTGCCTACTAATTATCTAAACAGTTTATTATTTCTCCCTAGCAAAATATAAAATAAATTCAACCTTTTAATGTACTATTAACTACTACCAGCTGATTTTAAACCCATAAAAGACCTGCTGCTCCAAGATATTTTTCACTGCCTATACATGCACTGAAGCTCCTTCCAAAGGATATACTGTATGACTGGTTTTATTCTTATTAGTACAATTAGAAAACTCCACTTGTTCAATACTCATGTTTTAGATATTTTACATACATACAAGCACAGAACAGCAATTCCAACTAAAACTAGCTACCCATCATTTAAAGGAGAACTCCAACTCATCTGAACTCCACCAGTTGGAGCACAGAAAAAAAATATGAAGTGCCTGCACTTATTTGATGTTATGTTCATGAACTCAGCCATCAGGCAATATGAGCGGTGCTGCGGGTGCCATCTCGTGTTAGAGAGTGCAGCGTCACCAAATCACTTGTATCTAGAAGCATATAGGCGAGCAGTACAGTGCTGCACTCAACAGGAGATGGCACGTGCAGCGCCCGCCATGTTCCCCAATGGCGGAGTTTTACGACCATAACATCAAGTAGTACAGGAATTTAATTTTATTTTTCTGTTGCAAAAGCCACCCAGGTGGTGAGGCTTTGGGGATAGGGAGGTTCAGGTAATTGCAGTTCTCCTTTAATATGATGCCAGAGTTCTATATCTTTTTGATATACAGATTTAAAGTTCTACTAATAATTCCTGTAAGCTTATTTTATTATACTATTGGCCGGACACTATTCCGCTTGCAGAACAAGTGAATAATTACAAGACCAATTATACAGACACATGTGCTTCTTTGTTTGCCCATTTGATTTGTTTGTGCATTTCATGTTATACTGGCAGTTTGCATTCATTCAAATTATAGCCAAAGAACCTGTGTCTCATTAAGGCGAGTGGCTTTAGTTATACAAGATCTCACAGCTGGTGCAAATGGAATACACAATATCACAGTAAACATCCTCTAATGTAGTCCTTCCCATTCTTTATTCCAGTGCTAATTTTCTTTTAACCCTTGAAAGGAGATTAATTTAGACAATATCAATCCTATTTTCACAGTCATACAGTGGTGAGCTGGGATCTTAAAGGGCACTGTCAACCTGTTTTTTCATCATATTATCTCTAGTTAAAACCTACATTTTATAATTGCTTACCTTCTCTACAATGCATTGATGTTGCTGTTTGTTTTGTCTGTCTCCTTGTTAAGTAGAACTAAAATGCATGCTAATGCATATTTATAAACAACTTTGTTTTATTTACAATCCTGGATCTGTTCTTACTGCATACTTTCTGAGCATCAGAAACACTCAAACAGTGCAGTCACCACGAGGCCGTAGCCTCCTAAACTCCCACTGCATCATGAGGGGCTAGACTGTGTTGTGGGTGTTCCTAAGTCAGAAAGATGCAGCTGGAGCTGATCAAGGAATGTAAACAAACCTGTTTTTGTGTGGTAACACTAGTATGGTGGGCAGTCTGTTTTTCACTTTTTTAAAGAAAAAAAGAATCAGAATCAAACTACCAGTTACATCAGCAATCTTTTACAGAATGTTGGCAATCATAACATTTTTTTATTTTTTTTAAGCTAGGGACACTTTGAGACCTAAAGGGGTTGTCAGTGTCCCTTTAAAGTTTCATGAATGTAGTATTGGAAGTGTAAGGTGACCCACAGACCCTTAAAGGTGTGAGGTCATCTTGAGGGTGCATATAATCCTTTGGCTCAAGCATGTACCTTTAAAGGTGAAATGTAATAACATCTATATATAAAAAAAACTTGCCTGTGTGAGGAGTCTTATTTGTAACCTGTTACAATCACTGTGTTGGAAGCACATATTGCCATGGTTATTCAGGGTAAACGCTTGTTTTGTTCAGGGTTTGAGCAGGTCAGAGCCCAACTGAAAACTGACATCTTCCGAGGACAGTCCTGTCGGTTGCCCTTGTCTGACTTCCTAGCCACGAGACTGCATCGACAATGCAGGCCTCCCTGCTGAACTGTCAGAATCGCTCAGCTGTTAGATGGGAATACACTGTGGCGGGAAATGCTGTTATGATTTTCCACTGCCATCAGAGGTTGAAAATGTAACTCCGATGCAACAGTAGTTTTTTTACTGAAATGTCAAGACATACAGCAGAGTAGAAAAATGGAATCAGGAAAACACACAAGTGAACCTGTCCTCATGGAACGAGCGAGTGACGAGCCTGAATATTTAATGCAAAACGAAACCAAAGACAGCAGTCAAATAAGCAAAAAGTGACAAAATGACTTACAAAATCAAGCCATCCAGTGTGTACAGCCGATCCACAGCACTGAAAAACAAAACAAAACAGAATGACTGCAGACGACTGCCAAATTTGTTGATTCTCACCCACCAGCTCTCAGGTTGTTTCTTTATATGTAATTTTGGCTGCTAGAATTGTTTTTACTTCTTTAGTTAAGTAACGTTGTCGGAATTCCTGAGTATCATGATGAAAAACCTGTTGCCATCTTAGCTGTCTTCTTTATTATCTCACCTTGATTACTTACATTCCATGTATACAATGGTGGGGAAGGTACTAACAACAACAAAATGGAAAGGGACCCGGCGTAGTCATATCCGATGACATAAAGGTGGGCAGCAAATGTAAGAAGGCAGTGAGGAGAGCTGGGGGATATTGGGATGCACAGGGAGAGGTATCACAAGTAGAAAAAGGACAGTGGTTATCCTCTGTACAGACAGTTGGTGGACAACATCTGGAGTATCAGTGCAGTTTTGGAGACCCCATCTCCACAAGGACATAGACAGGATGGAGGCGGTCCAGAGGAGGGCAACTAAATGGTGCAGGGTCTGCATCAGAAACCGTATGAAGAGACTGAGAGAGCTTAATATGTATACCCTTGATGGACGGGGACATGATAGAAACTTTCAGTACCTCAAGGGAATCAACAAGTCCAGGAGGGTAACATTTTCAGAAAGAGATGCGCAAGAACAAGGGGGCAAATTCAAAGATAGAGGGGACGGCTTAGGGGCAATGTGAGGAAATATTTTTTCCATGGAGAGAGTGGTGGACGTATGGAACCGCTTTTCTGGGGAGGATGTGGGGTCTAAAACAGTGGGGAATTCAAACATACATGGGACAGACATAAGGCAATTATGGTGGGGGTAGGGAGGAAGTAGGCTGCTGGTTAACTAGAATCTGCAGCTTATCCAATAGGTAGGGAAATGGACAGACTGAGGGCTAAGCGGTCCTTATTTGCCAACCAAGTCTATGTTTCTATGGTTATTGATTACCAAACAACTGCACAATCGCTTGGAAATTGTGTAGATTGCAGTTACTTTCATTTACGTCATTGAAGTGTATGCAGTACTGCATTTGTGTTGCCTGAACTGCACTGGTTACCTGTTTGTTCATGGGGGCAACTCATGAGGGTGAAGGAGCGCCTCTGAGCAACATGCACGACTTAGTGGCATTTACTTCTGGTTCTGCTCTATAACAAGTGCCCAGGTATATGGACCAGGGCTGAAGGAAACTATACCACCCATCTGGAGACACAAGAAAAGGAAGGTGGCAGGGAAGTAAGCAGACAAAATGATGCAGCCAGCTCAGAGAGCTGGTACTGCCGAGGTTTTTAATAGTGTGGTTCCAGTAGAAGGGGTTTGGCATGGGCTTGCCCCACCGATCCATGAGTGAAGGCCCTTATAATATACATAGATGCTTTCAGCAGATAAGGGCCTATGGCCCACCCAGTCTCCCCATCTGAGCTCATAAGATCACTTTAAGTTTGTCTAGAAGTCTGTTGCCCCTTACCCTTACCTCCAGGATTCCTTATATCTATCCCATGCATCCTTAAATCCTTTGATTGTTTCAGCCTCCCCACTTCTTCAGGCAGGGTGTTCCACTTGTCCACCACCTTTCTGTGAAGAAATTCTTCCATGTTTCCTCTGAATCACCCTCTGTTCAACTTCATCCCATGCCCTTTAGTCCTGGAACATCTTTTTCACTGGAAAATAGTGTTTTCCTGCACCCTGTTCCTCCCGGTAAGGTACCTATATGTTTCCATCATATCCCCTCTAGGATTTAACGAGCTGCTGTTGGTTCTTGACTACCTCGATGGGAATGTTCCTATTATCCATCACATTTACTGTTCTAGCAGTGCCCAGAAGATTTTTGTGCTCAACTCAAAGCACTGACTTAGTGTAGTCTGATGAGAAAAACTTCTCCCATTATAATGCACCAACACATCGACTATAGTCTTCGTCAGGGGGTGGGGTCTTAGAGGCTGGACGTCCCATTTTATATTGAACTGACCTGGAGCACAGTACTCCCATTAGTTGCATCGTTAACATTTAAACTCGCAGATACATGGTTTTGGTGGGATGACAACAACAAACAAAAAAAAAAACTAGCACAGTGAACAAAAGTGTTGAATGTGACAAAATGTCAAGTGTTCCAAGTGTGATAAAAACACATAGATACTGTATATATATATATATATATATATATTATGGTAGCATGTTAGTGCTACCATAGTTAGGGTTGAGGAGCCATTTCTATGTTAAACCCAAAATTTTGCACCTTAATAACTTTGCAACCGTTTGATGGATTTGCCTGAAATTTGGAATTTATGATCAAGAACCATAGGCCTTGGGATCTGCCAAGTTTCGTACTGGTCGGATATACGGCTCCAGAGTTATTAAGTGTGATCTGTGCGTGCGTTTACGCTTTTTCTGAATTCTCGCGATGGTGCCTACAGGTCGTATGGTTTTGCGTGACCGCCCGAAATCTTCAGGGAACGTGTGTCGGGTCCCGATGTGCCTTTCAAGATTTCGTGAAAAATATTAAACGGTTCAAAAGTTATTCAAAAAACGGTTCCTCATTATAAGTCAATGGGAAAAGTTAAAAAACGTTCAACACTTTCAAGAATGCATTTTACTTTCGAAATGGGCCTGTTACTTTCGCAGAATTGGCCATTTTGTTTTCAGTTGGTGATCAGAAAAATGGTTAGCATTTAAATTTGGGACCCTCTAGCAACCTAATTTTTTGTATTCACCTAGTCGGGCCCTGAGGATGCTTGCCATGTCTTTATTTTGTGGTAAACACCCCAGAAATATGTTTTCAAATTTCTGGAAAAAGTACTTAAAATTACTTTGTGCTCACAAAAGTATCGCAAATTTTGTGAAAGCTTTCAAAATTGCGACAGTAATTTTCTAGTCTGTGGAAAATGACAGCAATTCTTTGGCACTGCACTGCAAAATAACTGCTGGGAGTTTTTGGCCGAAATTTGAGGAACGCAGCTGACATCTCACAGATGTGCCTTTCAGTGTTGTATTGAAAAATATTACACGGCGGCAAAAGTTATGGCACTGCAAAGTTGACAGTTTTTCCCATAGGATAACATTACGGCGCCCAAGCATTACAGGAACTTTGGCACCCTGCTGCAAAATAATGGTTTGGTCCTTTTTCCTGAAATTTGGAGGAAGACAGCCAACAGTACACAGATGTGCCTTTCAGTAGTTTGGTGAAAAATATCACATGGCGGCAAAGTTCGGCACTCCAAAATTGTGGTTTTCCCATAGGATAACATTATGCGCCGACACTTAACAGAAATCATTTGGAGCCCTGCTGCAAAATAACGGTTTGGTCTTTTTCCTGAAATTTGGAGGAAGACAGCCAACAGCCACAGATGTGCCTTTCAGTAGTTTGGTGAAAACATTACAGGGAGGCAAAGTTATGACGCTCCGAACTTTTCTTTTTTCCCATAGGATAACATTACGGCATTCGCCACGCCTCTCAGGGCCTGTATCTCGGAAACGGTGCGAGATACGGACTTTTCGTTGGAAAATTTCTTAGCCCTTTAATGGGGCTAAGATCCAAATTAGCCAGGACAGTTGTAAATAATATGACTTT
Source organism: Neoceratodus forsteri (assembly GCA_016271365.2). Lineage (NCBI taxonomy): Eukaryota > Metazoa > Chordata > Ceratodontiformes > Ceratodontidae > Neoceratodus > Neoceratodus forsteri. The sequence continues at coordinate 581,632,448 of JADMNL010000023.1, forward strand.
AAATTTTTTTCACGTTGTACGTGTTCCTGAGATATAATGTATTTAGTATTCCAAGATCTCATTTTTGCACCGATACTCATTATTTTGCATACATTATTTGTACTCACTGTCTTTCTCAATGCAGGTTTTGGGGAAAACCAGCCTGTCGCTACATTACTGTTACTGTTGCCCTTTCCGCTATGGATCCGCACTCGCTTCACTTACCATTGACGCCGCGCCACCATATGCGCTTATCCTTTATGCTTTCATTTGCGCTTATGCTTTCTGTTATTTTGCCATTTCTGTCTACAGTACTGTTTATCTTACTGTTTCACGTTACATCACCATGCCCATTGACATTTCTGTTTGCAGGCACCATGTTACTATGTGACAACACATCACGTGGCAGACCATTCCCGTCTACGCCACCATGTGAGTTACCCTTTCTGTTCTCATTCGTGCTTGTGTTACCATGTGCGCCACTGTTAGCATTTCTGTTTGTGTTGCTGTCCCTGTTAGTATGCCACAACACATCATGGGCCCCGCGCTCCCGCCGCTGCATTACATTCACTATTTCTCATTATCATTCTCAAAAGAAGGAATTGAGGAAAAAACTCCATTTGATGCATTAGTTGGTGTTCCTGTCGACAAGAGGGAAATTCGCTGTTAGGGTTGAAAACCCCTTGACCCCCGCCCACCCCAACCGGCATTGGAGTGCGATTGGATTAGGGTCCTAACCTCACCCCATTCTCCTATACTTCTGCTGCTTTACATGTCACTGGGGTGAGAGTTAGGCCGACGATCCCAATGCGCACCCCAATGCCGGGTTGGGGGGTGGCTGGGGTCCAAGGTTTTCAACCCTAACAGCTAATTTCCTCACTTTGTCGCTGGAACAACCCCTAACTAACGATTAAATGGAGTTTTTGCTCTCTAATATATATATATATATATAAAATATATATATTGCACACTCAGTTACATACAGAATTATAGTGTGCTGAATGCAATATGCTGGCAAGGCTAACAGACGTTATCAGGAGGGGTACAGATAGCAGAAGAAAAGAGGTAATACTTCCCCTATACAGATCCCTGGTGAGACCTCACCTAGAGTACTGCATCCAGTTCTGGAGCCCTCACCTCAGAAAGAACAGGGATAGAAACATAGACTTTGATGGCAGATAAGGACCGCTTGGCCCACCTAGTCTGCCCATTTCCCTACCTAATGGATAAGCTGCAGATCCTAGTTAACCAACAGCCTACTTCCTCCTACCCCCAACTAGAATTGCCTTATGTCTGTCCCATGCATTCTTGAATTCCCCCACTGTTTTTGACTCTACGACCTTCTGAGGAAGGCTGTTCCATGTATCTGCAACCCTCTCTGTCAAGCAATACTTCCTCACATTACCTCTCAGCCGTCCCCCCCCTCTCTCTTCAAACTGTGCCCCCTTGTTTTGGCACATCTCTTTTTCTGATAGCTTGGAAACAGTGCACTACAGAGTAAGAAAAATGATTCAGGGCCAGCAGGGTAGATCCCATCAAGAGCACCTCAGGGCACTAAATATGTACCCACTAGAAACCAGATGGGAGAGGGGAGAAAACATGAGAGAGACCTTCAAGTTCCTTAAAGGAATTAACAAGGTAAACTGCAGAGAATTATTTACCCTGAATACCAACCCTAGGTCATGTGGCCACGAGTGGAAATTAACAGGGGGGAGGCCCAGAAGGGATGTGAGGAAGTACTTCTTTACAGAAAGAGTGGTGGAATCTTGGAACAGTCTGTCAGCTGAGGTGGTGGGTGCAAACACAAGTCAAGTTTATTAGCCCATACTTCCTCCTCCCCTCCTCTCCTTGCATTTTCAACCATCTTGGTCCTAAGACACACTCATTCACCCTCACCTTCTCTTTTCCCTCTCCTGCTGAAATGCCTTCCTTGATCAGGCTATCTTTCTACTCTTGTCTCAGACTACATGATAGCAGACTGACTGTACATAATTCAACTGCTCGAATTTTGAATAATGTAATTACCTACTGAGTACCCTGCATTCATTTGTACTATCTGTTTATTATCTATATTAGTGTACATTGTGATGTTTGTGGTAATCAATGCATATTCTGATTGTATTTATTTTCACTTATGTCATGCTGTGTACTTATTGTTTTTGTGCAACTTTGCCTGTTTCAGGACCTCCTTGCAAATGAGCAAGCTCATCAGAGTTATTTCCTGCCAATAAACTCGACTAGAATTCTGCAGCTCTGTTCAGTTTGTTTCTGGGTCTGTTGCCCGGAAACTCAACAGTCCACAAGATAGAAAAGGTGCCAGAATTTGATGTCTCTCCTTTCCCCCAAAAGTCTACCAGAGTCCCTTCCCCTGTGAGGTTTCTGAGAGCTGGGATGGGCCTGCCTCAGCAGGTCCATTACAATATTAATAATACATGTAACTCTATATATAATTTAACCAACATATATTGAAAACACTTGAAGTTTTAAAAAAATGCACTTATTATTTTACTGCTGCCGCCTTAGGAACTGAAACATTATAACAAACAGGTAGCATCCTCTGATGGCATTCTGGCTGTCTAAAATAAGCTGACACGAAGCATGCTCCTTATAAACTGCACTCCATATACAAACTTTGCATGCACTTCCAGGCATACCTTTCAGCTGTCCCTAATTTTCAGCGATATCCCCGATTTTGCCTCAAACATATTCTCTGTCCCTCCTAAAATTATGGTTTTGTTCCTGAAACGTATGGACTTGAGGCACTAAATTATGACAAGACTATGTTACATTGTATTTCTCCATCAGAAAATGCTTTTACGTATAAGCGATAATCTAGCAGGCTTTCTTGAGCTTATATTCAGTGGTGGCTCAACACCAGGGCACGTGTCCTGGTAAACAAATGCTGTGCCCTGGTTGGTGCAAAGCTACTCCTATAGAAACAGGTGCCTGGCTGGCAGCTGTTGTGCCCTGCCAGTGCCCTGGTACACACAACAGAAGCTGGAGTTGCCACTGCTTATATTCCCATTTATGTTTATGCATGCATGCTCAGCAGTGACAACCCAGTGATTGGGAGGCTGATAGTGACGGGTTTCATTTTGCAGGGCATCAAGTGCGCATAGCTGAAGCGCCATCTGCTCCATTCATGGAACAGCTCACTTCTATAATCTGCATTCACCTGCCCAGCAACGGTCTCTGTAGCACATAGCCTCCAGCAACTGTCTGCTGCTGCCCAGTTACCCATGCCAGCTGTTAGCCTCCACACTAAGTGGATAACCTGAGCTCACCTCTGAGGCCAGCTTCTCAGTCTCTTCCCCACTTTCCAAATAAACATTCCCAGCTGCTCCATCTTTTAATGATGTCACACAACCTGGCAACAGCTGCAAAGGTCCTGACCAGCCCGAGACTGCCCCTTCCCAAAGGCTCCGTCTCGTTTCTGGGCCTCCACCCTACCAGTTTCACTGTGGTGGCACCAGGGAGCCCACCCTGCCGCGAAACATGACACTGACACTGGGTGCCCATTCACCAGTGTTGGACCCCGAAATATAAGAAAACTGTCCCTCACAATATTTTTTATTTTGTTTTAATCCCTGTTAAAAAAAAAAAAAAAAAAGACATTGGTCCATCGAGGTCTGTTGCCGCCGCTGCTCCTCTGCCGTTACTCTCCCCCCACCTGACCACCCTCCACTCAGCGCCCACAACACCACACTCCCCCAGCCCTAGCTTACCTACTGGGGTCCAATGCCGTAATCCACTCTGGACCGGAGACATGTCTTCAGTCTTTAACGCTGGACCAGGAACAGAAGAAATCAGTTATGCGGTCAACATACTTCAACATGTTTTGAACTTGTTCTCATAATATGGTCATTTTCTAATATCCCCCCCCCCCCCCAATTTTCAACATGGCCTTTTTGGGACCTCACCTCATGAACAATGTAGGTGAATTTCTTCAACTCTGGGCTGACAGATGATTTTGTAGTCACTTCCTGAAATCACCTTTCAGGCAGTATTTGAAAATTTCCACCTACCGGGTTCATGACAGGGGTCATATGAAGGCTATGTTGAAAATTTGGGTTAAAAATATTAAAACAACCAAGTTAAGAACCGTGTCTGGTCCAAACCACAACAGCACATACACACGGTTAAAAACTGCACGGGCACAAGAGTGCCACACAGTTTCAGAGTTCATCTACTCTAGTGCAGTTTTGGACTGCACGGCATGCTTTTTGCCCTCACCGTTTTTGACTGCACGGTCTTGACATAGCCCCATTATGAACATACACTGAAATGTCTCAATGCTCACTCATAACTTAGCAATTTTCAGTATCTGACCCCAAATTTTAAACATAGTAATTTTTCCACACTATCTTGTGAATGTAACAGCTGTCATTTTTCAAGTCCAGCAAAATGTGTTTTTGGACCTCTGGCTCGATATGATGTTTTGTCTGGTATCTGAAAATGTTCACCTACTGTGTTCATATTGGGGGATAAGTCTATGCTGAATATGTAGGGTCAAAATATTGTTAAAACAACAAAGTTATAAGCTTCACGTTGACATTTTTTAGGCACTTTCATCATAACTTTGATAATTTTCAATATCCTGACCCCAATTTCCCACAAAGCCATCTTTTCAAACCACCTCATGAGCCGACAGCTGTCATTTTTCAAATCCTGACCAGCATGTGATTTTTGCACTTGTGTGGAAATGACATTTCGTCCGTATTTATAAATGCCCCCTGTCATGTTCAGAAGGGGTGGTGATAAAAGACAGAGTTGAAATTTTGTGGTCAAAACTGTTACAAAAAAAAACAAACAAACAAAAAAAAAAACATAGATAACGTAATGTTGTTTGCTGGGATGACCGCTGGCCCAGTGGGGACCTCAATCAGTGCCTTCTCGTGCCAGTGACTCAACTTCAGGTGTGAGCTCAGTGAGCCAGCTGAATGGACTGAGGCTGGGGAAAAGCGCTGCAGTGTGGGGCACTGGTTCCTGCCTGGGGAGGGGCACAGCAGTTGTTCTGTGCACATAGGGAACTTTGTGGCAGGCTGGGGAGCCTTCCCTCACAAGGGTTGGCCAGCAGTATCATGGTCTGATGGGCCCATGCGCATCTGGCTAAAGTAGGTTAGTGTGAGAGTTTTAGGCATCAGCAAACCCTGCAGTGGCCTTGGCCCCTGCTCATGTGTGCCTCAACTGCAGCAGTTTTACCTTACTGGTAACCTTAAATCTTTTATCTTCTAAAAACAAAAACGCAATAAAAGACTGTGCAGCTCCTTCTGCTATGGCATCATAATGTCATAAAATGCCCCACAAGCAAAAGGGCAGAACTGGATGGGATAGGAAGAACAGACCCAGGACTAACACCACTGTCCTCCCCTAAACAATATAAATATGTTGCTGGTTGTAGTGAAAATAAAATAGAATGTTGTGCATATGAGCTACCATCAAACACATGGTGGTGGGTCACACGAGGGGGGGGGGGCAAGACTTCATTAATCCCGCAGGGAGCCCTCCCCCCACACACACTCCCTAAAGGTGTCCCTGGCAGTCACAGCCCTACAGACAGCAGGCAGTCAAGATCCATTACAAATGTTACTCATCTTGCTAGGCATGCCTGCCACACACACACCATATATGCAAACATTCGCACTGACAAATGCTTGTTTGAAGAGCAACTCTGCACTTCAGCATGTGTTTTCATTTATTTATTTATTACAATCTTGGAGTAACCATTTGAGTTCAGAGCTCTTTACATAGGTTCCACGTCAGGGGTTTACAATACAACAGGCGAGTTTGAACAGAAAACTGCAACATACAGAGTATAAAACAGGTAATATAAAATCAAGACACAGTAAAAGTCTTAAAGGTCAACATACATACAAGTTACGATGCCCAACAGTGAATACCAGTCCGTTGTCAGCAGTGAGGATTGCTTAGAAAGGTGCTAAGTGCAAGGGTGGGGAACCCAGTGCCAACAGCAACGAAAGAGCGAAACTGGCTAGCAGGAGGGAAGGGGAGGGACTAGAGTGGAGGCAGATGGTGAGTACAGTAGGAGGGGTGGGAAAGGGAGGAACAGGATAAGGTGGATGGGGATTAGGAAATTGTGGTGCTGCAGATGGGAGTAGCGATGAGGGTGGTGGGATGGTGGAGTTAGCGATGACAGTCACAACGGGATCATAAATGAGATGTTTCTGCTGTTACAATTTACTAGAGACTGGGGGCAGGATTCACAAAAGGGATGCGGCCAGCGCATCCCCGACATGCGCCCAAAAGCGATTCGGGCAGGGGACTGATGTGCCAGTGCAACCCCGATGAGCGCATACTGCCGGTAATGATATGTGGCACATCTGGAGGGGTCTCTGAAGGGGCGGCCCATGGCTACTGGGCACAACCCCATTCAGTGGCGCATCCCCGCAAGTCCGGGATGTGTCACAGAAAGATCAGTCTAGAAAACTAGACCTAAGTGGGTGGCCACCACAGGCAGGCTACCGTACTGCAGCGCAGCACGGCAGCCCACTATGCAGTCCAGTATGCCTCCCTCTGCCCCCCAAGTCCCCATACAATGCCGCTCCCAGCAGTGGTGAATGAAATGAAGAACCCCTGCCAGCCCCAAGTCCCGGTACAGCTATCCTCCACAGCAGTGGTTGAGTAAACAAAGAACCTCATCTCAGCCCAAGCCCCCAGTAAAGCCGCCTCCACAGCGGTTGGCGGTGCAGACAGCCCACTGAGCACCTCAACCTACCCTCACCCTTCCACCCCAGCAGGGTTCCACTGTCCGCGGGCAGCTCCACTTCGCACACGCCATGGCGATCCTGGCCGAGCTGTCTGAGAATGACAGCATCGTGACAGCCGGAAGACCATCACAGGGCTTCAGGCTGTGGATAGTGGCTGGCTCTCAGACAGCCTGGCCGGCGGGTGCCGCGGCGGTATGCGGGTGGGGCTGAGCTGCCCGCCGAGAGTGGGACCCTGCTGGAATGGGGGGAGGGGGGGTTGGGGTACATGGGGGCTGTCCGCACCGCCGACTGCCGTGGAAGGTGGCTTTACTGAGGGCTTGGGGCTGAGAGGGAGTTGTTCTTCTTTCACCGCCGCCAGGACTGGCATTGTACGGGGCTTGGGAGAGGTTCCTCATTTAATTTACCGCTGCCGGAGCGGCATTGTACGGGGTTTGGGGTTCTTAATTTCTTTAACTGCCACCAGGAGCAGCATGTCTCGGCTGGGGGTCGGGCCAGGGAGGGAACGGCCACAGGTCACGCTTCTGTTGGGGCATCCCTGCAGATGCAATGCAAATACGGCTATAATGCATGCCAATGGCCCCACTGCGCCATGCATGCCTAATGGCCTCATTGCATGCCCTCTGTGAATCGCATTTTGGGTGCAGGCATCCTGAGATGCCCTGCCCAATGGGTCACAGCCTGACATGGGGATGTACAGGAGCCTGGGATGCCTTGGGCATCCTGGGCAGGGCGCCCTGTGCTATTCACAGAGGGGATGCGCTGGGGCATCTCCTGCGCCTCATCTGTGAATCACCCAATTTGAACTCAGTGTATCTATCTCCCCTTCGCCAGGGCAGCTCAGATGCACCGAGCACATCTTCTTTCTAAATCCTGCCCTACATGTTTTAATTTTTAATATTCGTTTCCAAAACTTATAGCACATCTTGTTAGTCCAGCTAAAAAGTCTGAGCAGAAAACATTTCCTCTCCCCTATTTACCGCACAGTGCCTTGGTTTTACTACAGCATAGTGGTCACCATGACAACAGATTGTGATGTCACACACAAACCGCAATTGTGTGGTGGGAAGGGGAGAGTCACTCAGATACATGTTGTAAGACTCTGAGAAACTGCTGCATTATCTACAATATGTTGTAGACCAACAACAGAGAATAATAGAGAAAATAACGTACTAGAAAATTATAAAGTTAAAACACAATTGACTTAAATCTAGTGTTTGTAAGCCTTTTATTATAATAAAGAGTTATTTAAAACATGCCCCTAATTTTGGCAATCTGTGCCTGATTTGTAAGACGGGAAGTTGTGACGTATGCATCCGAGAATTATGTTTTATTCATTGCAAAGAAAAACCCGGAAGGCTTCGCAGGATCGTAGTTCTGTCCCAACTTACGGTTTCCTGCAGGATTCCACCGGCAAATGATTGGTTCGTGTGACTCTGCCAGGCGAAGGATGCTTTCCTAGCCACTCCACTTCACAGCGAATAAAATGCAGTTCGTTCCCTCAAACAGAAACGATCACTTCGTGTCCGGAACATGCCGAGCTCCTGGACTGCCTCGCCGGGAGGCGAACAGCGGAACTCGGCTCCGAGCCGCAGCTACTACAGGTGTGGGGTGACGTCACTTCCGTTCCCACTCCCAGTTCGGCGCCTCCCCAAAATACTTCGCGAGGTCTGTGGCACATTCTGGATGACAACTGCATTATTTCAGGAGGCGTACCCAAAAATTGGCTGGCCAGTGTTCCGGCGTTGTGCGGATTGTCTCCTTGGCCCACCATCCGACCCGAAACCGTTGTTTTTTCATTTCCCAAGCCAGGCTGGGCCATTGTCTGACTCATTACCGACGTGTGTGGAACAGAGTTAAACCGGTTCTAGTTCTACGCCTCTGTTCTGCGGTCCCGCGGTCTGTGTGCGAAGTAGGTTCTGTGGCGGGGAGTGACGCTGTGTGCTAGGAGCGCCCAGCACCGCGGTGCCGTTAACTTGTTAGAGCCAGCGAACTGGGACTGGCGTTCAACTTCAGCGGCGCGTGTGCTAGTAGGGAAGGGCCGGAATTTTCCCCAAGTTGCTATGCACTGAAGCAAAGTCCATGTTATTACAAGGTAAATAACGGCGACAGCCCCAAGCATACACTAAGGCAAAATCTAGTGTTACTGCATGGTGCAAATCACACAGGCTACAGCCCCAAGTATACACTAAAACAAAGTCCAGTGTTATTGTATGGTGCAAATAACGGGCAACAGCCCCAAGCATACATTAAAGCAAACTCCAGTGGTCTTACATGGTGCAAATAACTGGCGGCCTCTAGGGTGTGACAAACCAAGGAGGTGTCAAAGCGCTGGGTGGTCAGGAAGGAGCTTTTTTTGTTGCAGACCTTGTTTTGCCACAAAGCAATAACTTCTTGATCTTCACTTTGTTCTTGGCTGGTGCATGTTAATGCTAATTAAATGGTTGAGGTTTTTGTCAATATGGGCTTCATAACCCATTACCCTAAGGCATTGCTAGCACATTCTTGGCAACATCGGGACTTAAGCTGCTCAAGTCACCCTTTTGAATTTCAAGCCGGCACAGATTACGGGTTGTGCAGGCGTGAACTGCCTTGACTATCTGCTGGAGGGCTGAGAATATGACCCATTTGAAAAAGGGGTTCAGTTACAGCAAGAAGGCTGCTACTCCAAAAGTTCCATTCCTTAGAGGTGACACAATCTGAGGAACACTTGTGAGAGTGGAAGCGTCGGGGTCTTTTTGGAGTATGGTAACAACCTTCTTGCTGTAATTTGACTACCCTTTTTTCAAATGGATTAAACTTGTATTTTCACCGTCTTTATTGCTTAGGTGTCCAGTTTATATTATTTTGTGTGCAACAACTGTTTGTGGACCTCAGTTCTGGTAGACTGTTCCACGGCTCCACCACCCTTTCTGTAAAATAATACTTCCTCATGTCTCTCCTATTAGTTTCCACTTATGCTGTCGTGACCTTGAACTAGCATTCAAGCTAAATAATTCCTTGCAGTTCACCTTGTTTAACCTTTTTAGGAACCTGTAGGTGTCTGTCGCATATCTTCCCTGTCCATTCTGGTCTTCAGCGAGTACGTGTTCAGTGCCTTGTGGTGCTCCTTGTAAGACCTGCCCTGTTGGTCCTGGGTAATTTTTGTTACCCTGCGCTGCACCATGTCCAGCCGGTCTCTATCCTTCCTGAGGTGACTGCAGAACTGGGTGCAGTATTCCAGGTGTGACCTCACTAAAGATGTGTAAAAGATAATATTCCTTATGCCGCAGGGGTCGTGTTAACGCACTAGTGACGTCTTCATCGGAGAAATTTCATCTCTGACGCACTGGATTAGGATTCAGTGCATCTTGATTGACGCAGCACTTCTAGCTTTTAATCGCAGCTGGAAGGGGAAAAACAATTTATTTTGCTTGCCTGTGAGCTGCAATACAAAAAGCCACCATACGAAGTGCACAGCTAGCACTTAACCTTTTAATTACACTGCCTGAGCTTGGGATCACGAGTCAGCTCTCATCATTACAATACAGGGCTGAAAGAGCAGCATGTTAAGGGTGCTTCAAAGCTCCCTTGTGTGTCTGCAGTGTCAGGAGAAGCATGTCCGAGCTCCATCTTAAGTAAACGGCACATTGTGCTGAAATTGGATGCGGAGAGTCGGCAAGCAGAAAGGAAAGGGCGTGACATATTTAAATATGTTTCCAGAAAGCTGAAATTCAGGGCTGAAACTGCATGCAGACCAGTCAGCACAAAATGGAAGGGGCGTGATATATGCAAACGATGTTGCTGGATAGCTGAAACTGGATACGGACGAGTCAGCCGGCTGAAAACTGAAGGGACTGAAGTATGCAAAACGTGCTGGAGAACTGAAATTCCTTTGCAAAGCCAGAAGAAAGAAATGATTAGAGCGAGTGCATGTAAGAGAGGGACTGGGAAGTATGTAAACAGATGGAACACAAGACTGGGGATAGAGAATGGGAAGTATTCAAATAGTGATGAGCTGCAATTTGGAAATGTCATGGGAGGAAGCCAGTTCAAATATGAACAGTCTAAGCTAAGTAGCATACAAGAGGAGGGGGAAGCTAGCACTGGCTTCAATGGACCTGATACCCTACCAGGCTCTTGTGCCCTTACCACAGTTTCAGTTTTGCTGGTATAGGTACATAGTGTGCTGTACACTTTGTGTAATAGCCTGAGAATGTAATGTACTTTTACAGTCTGAGAAAGAAATCATAACGTGGCAGGTTAAAGGTATTGTGTAAGTGTTTACCACTGCCAAATATCCTTGAATACTACAGCAGGGAAGGATATATTGAACTCCTACACACACACACCCCTAACCCTATAAACAGCACAGAAGCATTGGTACAGTAGAGGAAACAGATAAGCTGGTAGACACACCCTTCCCATGGCAGCCAGGTTATTGTGAAAAATAAAATTATGATAAACAGCACAACTGTGTCAGAGAACTTAAAAAAAAAAAGTTATATATTTTTCTTTTTTATCCTGGAAAGCCCAGCCTGGATTCAACATCTTGTTTCTTGTGTGGTCCTGCTTCTTCCAATTCCTGCAGCTTGGTGGACGGGAGCACTGAGAAGTTAAATGGAGGCAGGTTTGAGGCAGTATAACACAGTGATTTAAGGCTCTGAGCTACAAATCTGGAGCCCTGGGTTTGAATCCCATAGCCCCCACTTGCATATTGTGTGATCCTGAGCAAGTCACTTCACTGTGCTCCCAGGTCACACCTGTAAACAAGCTTTCAGCTTCGTGTGTCTCTCCTGGTTAAACAATTGGAAATTGCTTGCCCAAACTTAGAGTCACACAGTCTGTATTTGGCTTCAGTGGGGTTTGAGCCTGTGGTCTCCCAATTCCCAGACCAGTGTTACCATTATAACCACAGACTTACCCTTAAGATACCCACAAGTCTCCTAACAGACCTCACTGCCTCAATGCATACATTTTGTAAGGGAAGAAGGTGATTCTGCCATCACACAGATCACTGGTCAGACCCCACCTGAGTACTGCATTCGGTTTTGCATCCTTATCTAAAGAGGAACATTAGATTTCTAGAAGGGTGCACTGCCAAACAACAAATATGATCCTGGGTCTGTGGGAGTTACCATATGAGGTTAGACTGAGGAAGCTGAACTTGTATTCTCTGGAGGAGAGAAGGAACAGGGGATATGACTGAGACCTTTAAGTACATGAGAGGAATAAACAGGACAGGCACAGGGACTGTTCAAGTGGAGAATGGGGAGAGACAGTCATCATGATTTGAGATTGGACAGTGGAAGGTTTAGGAGGGAAATCAGGAGGCATTTCTTTATAGAAAGGGTGGTAACAGAATGGAACACACTGCCAGCAGAGGTGGTGGCCTATAAAACAGTGGGATGCTTCAAGAGGGGCTGGGATAGGGGAAAAGGGAGGGTCATGGAGAGGCAGCTGCAGAGTAAGGGTGCTAGCTGCAAAATCTAGCAGACTCGACAGACCAACTGGCCTTTTTATGCTGGCAGTTTCGTATGTATGTTCGTATTTAAAAGTCAGCTCCTGGTTTTGCCAAAGTAGCTCCTGGTTGGCTAGAAAGTGCCGATACCCAGGAGCTATTCCAGGCTCCTGGCCATTAAATCCTTATTTCGACCCCTGCAATACCTCCTCTCCCCGATGTGCCTTCTGTTGGATGGTAAATGCTTTGGTGTACGTGGTGGTGTCCAGTGATGTTGCACCTGCTAGGTCTGTTTTGGGAGTCTGGCAGGAGGAGTACCGAAGAAGAGAGTGACTGTCAGCCCACTAATTTTCTGGGTGCACAGGGGTAAAGAGAGAGAGATGGACAGACTAAATGGATGCTTTTTTGGGTTGTGTTCTGCTTATGTGTGTTTGGGGGGGGTCCTCATTTACTCAGGATCGTGGCAAGGCTCATGATGGATCGGATGCGGCGCAGAGAGCAGGGGTTGAGCTGCATGAAGGAGGTTCTCAGCTGTGCCGAGTCAGACATAGAAAGGTGTTCTGCTTGCCCAGTGCCGTAACTACAGAAAAATTCCAGGCTAGCTTATTTAAATGGCAAGTCGTCAATGGCGCCAGCATGCCGCACCTTCAGTGTAATGTAAAGAGAACAGCAAAACATCACGCCTGATGAGTTACACAACACAGATGGGTTCATTATTAACCCTTCTGTGTTTTGTACTGCATCAGGGCTGGTGTTTTCTTGCTGTTGTCTTGATACAGTTCACTGAAGGTGCGGCATTAACAGCGCTGCTGACGACTTGCCATTTAAATCAGCCAGCCCAGATTTCTTTCTCTTGTTTCACAGCCAGCAGAGCAGCTTTACTCATGTGTCTGACTCAAGACATCAGCTGCCTGCGCCCTCCGATCTTCACACTGCTCACTGTGCTGACCCAACTAGGAGGACTTAAGTTGAACTTGCCTATAACAGATTGACGGAACTTGGGCTAAAATGTTTTCTCTTACTGGGAGGCAGGAGTGTAATGAGACCTACCTGGAGGTGGCAATCCTGGAGTTGGGGGAATGAGTGATGCACTATGCAGGCTCTAGTCAGCATTAATTACACAGCAGCATGCAATAATTTAGCCATATTCAGTGAAGTGCTGTGACTCAGATATGAGAGGCAGGGGTTCCAGTAAGTGTCCGTAACATGCATGCTCATGAACAGAAAGTCTGTATCATCATGGTGCCCTCTTTCAGTCTTCCATACGCACACAGTGGTACACAGATCGTGTTAACTACACCTATGCATTAACACGCAGTTACTTTAAGTTACTCAGCCATTGGAGAAGGATCTCCTTTAGCAGTGCAGGGCAGTTGAACTATTTGGCATGTTAAAACATTAAAACTTTCCTCCTGAGAAGAACTCATTTTATATATTCTTTCTTCCTTCTGTTTGAGTTTTTGATAAAAAGAATTACTCTGGACAACAGCTTTTAAGATGGATCAAAGGCTAACAGCATGACTGTAGTGTAGGAGAGTCTGAGGAATAGTGGCCTCAGTGAAACGGATCAGAAACCAGATTTTTATTTTCATTTTTTTATACACATTATTTCTGACTTTGGATGTAACTTGCTGACAAAAACAAAGGAGGCAGAGAAAGTGACTCTTAAAAAAACAGCTTGCTTTGAGTAATTACTGAAGAGCTTGCTAGTTGGCAAAGCACTCAGGATTTGAAGAAGACAGTCTGTAGAACTCAGACTTTAGTCTTGGGGGCTGGATGTTGAATTTCTGAGTAACCTTTGCATTTCTCTGATTGACTAGTCAGCACAATCTGGCTAAAGTGGTACACTGCCTCTCTGTACTGACTTTAATATTCTTTCTAGATTTTTTTTTTTTTTTTTGTCTTTGGTAACTGGGTAAGGCCCACTAGGCACAAGTGCCTGTCTTCAGGGGCAACCTGGGAGCACTGGGTGGTTAAGTGACTTGCTTAGAGTTGCAGAGTATACAAGTGGAGGCTGTAAGAATCAAGCCAAATTAATAAAAGCCATTTATTTTGGTGTTCACGAAAGTTTATAATTTCAGTGCATTGACCCTCAACTTTTGGCTTCTGACCCCCTACTTTGGAAGCAGGGGGTCAGACTGACCCCCTCATTTCCAACCCTAACGCAAGGCCTGCTTATGCCTGCTATCAATACCCCTCCCTATACACCCCAGCATCCTACTTGCCTTACCACAGGCCTTGTTGCACCGACTCAGTTGCTTGAGGGTGTCACTGATAACTCCTAGGTCATGTTCCTCACCTGTAGTGCTGAGTCTGATCTCACCTATCCAGTACTCTATCCTGGGGTTCTTATTTTGTAGATGAATCACTTGGCATTGAATTTCGACTGCCAAACCTTAGACTACCCTCTAGCTTTTGTAAGTCGCTTGCATTTCTCTGATTCCTTCCACTATCCACCCTCCCACAGAGCTTAGTGTCATCTGCAAAGAGACACAGCCTACCCCGGATACCTTCTCCAATGTCACTGATGAACATATTAAAGAGGACGGCGCTTAGGACAGGTCACTGTGGCACCCTGCTGGTGACCACCCTCTCTTCTGATTTGACCCTGTTGACCGCAACCCTCTGCTGCCAACCGTTTAGCCAGTTTCCAACCCAGTTAACTATATGTCCTTAGCCGCATGCAAATCCTTCATCTTCTTCAGCAGGTGTCTTGGGGGGAGGGGGCACCAAATCTAAAGCCTTGCTGTAATCAACGAAGAGCAAATCCATAGTGTGGTCCCTATCCAGTTCCATTGTCACCCAATCAAAGAAAACCACCAGGTCTGTCTCAGAGGCCCTCCCTGCCATGAACCCATGCTGTTTACTCTCCCAGAGACTGCTTCTCTCCAAGTGGTCCACAAAGTCTTCTTGGATCAGTAACTCCAGTCATTGATTTCAGTTTCATTTATTAAAAGCAATAAACAGGATGAAGTTACGTCATATGGGCTGTCACATTCGTTTTATGGTGGCATTATCTGCATATCCCACATAGATACAAATAATAAACATTTACTAAATAATAAAGATACAAAATATAGACACTTCATGCAGTTAAAATATTATAAAATTACAACATAACGGATTCAATACACAAATGTAAAGAAGCTATCCATCTAACAATACCGCTTCACTATCTCCCACAAACACAGTTTTCTTGTTCTGTTGTCATCAAACACTGCAGAACTGTTCAAAAGAGATTGGCTCTCCATAATTGGGATGCAAAAATAAAGAGAGCGAATTCCAAAAAGATGGGACAGTATCCGTAAGTTTGCTCTTCCTTAATCGTAAGGGTGTGTGGCATCGTAAATTCAATACCCCACACATCGCAGACCTAATCTGATTACCTCATTTGCAGGAGATCCAGTATGTAGTGTGGTACGCTGTACTTCAATCTCATGCGAAAAAATTAAAAGATGTGTCATTTCTCAACACTAAGACAGCCCAATCTGCCAGGTGGTGCAGTGCACATCTACTGGGTTCCATACGGGCACCAGTTTTAAACCAAGCATTCAGTTAAAGATTGGCATTTACACCCCATAAACCAAGTCTCCATAATGAATTAATGGTAAAAGCATAGTATTAACATTTTGAATCTGGAATTTTAAGGAGAGCATTATTAATTCAAGAAAGAGCCACTAATATTTACCAGTCCTACTAAGTGTCTTATAGGCACATATTTAGTCTTGGACATCTTGAGTCAGCTTGTTCTGATTCACCAATGATCAACCTCCTCTTATTAGGAAGCCACCAACCAAATAATCCAAACTCCACGAGGGCACCAGTTCTGGGGCATGAGGGGTGGCTCTAACACTAGCTTTGGATGTGTCCTCCCTGTCAGAGGACACCACCTGCAGCGTGAGCATACGCCCGAGAGGCCTGCCATCCCGACTGCCCCCTTTTTACCGGGGGAACTCCCGTCGCCTGGTACTGACCTCCTGTCAGCCTTGGGGGATTTGGCTGCATAGATTTATAATCCCCTGTTACCCTCTCTGCACATACCTTCCAAGACTACTGAGCAGCCACAGGGTGAGCTGTCCTCCTGCTCACACCCCCACAAGCTCATCACACTAACACTTTCTCCACAACTCGTTGTATATCATCTAAAACTATCTCTAAACCTATCTCTGTTAAATGTACCCTGTCTTTCCGATACAGTTTCCCCCGTCTTTATCCCAGTTTCCGGGTGACCGTGGTCCCGCCAGTTGCTAGCCATGAATGGCCACATAGCCCCATTGTGCAACCTGTGCACTTTTCGATTGCCATAGGATTGCAAGCATGGGGCCATAGCCGCAGCTGAATGTCAGACCATATGATGCAAGTTTTTGGCCACATGCCCTTCAATCTTGACAGGTCATTCTTTACCAGCAGTTGCAGCTCAAGGACTTCCCTGGCCCAGGTCGCTTCCCCTAGTGAACTACTAAGACATCAGGAGGAGCCTGCCTCTGCTGCACTGCGGCTCTCAATCTTGGCAACAACTCTTCCCATTTCATCCCTCGTTGTCCCAGCCAGCTCACTTCTGTTCGCCTGGGGTCCAAAACCAGCTTTTGGCCCCCTTTCCGCTGCCCTGCCTGTATGGCGGCCCAATGTACAAATGAGTGTCCGCACACCCAAATCTGCGCCTTCAGTAAGCCATCACCTGTCAACAGAGAAGAAACAATTAGAACATCAGTGGTCTGACATAACTTTCAAAGGCTTAGGACCTCCATCTCCCCAGGGCTTGAATCTGCGCATCCGTGAGCCCTTCCGCCCTGGCATGCGACGCTGCCCGTATCCTAAATGAATGCGTGTTGAATTGGTTTGCCTCAGCCCCAGTTGCTGCAACGCCTTCTGCAACACGTGGTGGAACTGGTATACCATCATCGGGATCCATCCTTGTCTAAAGTAGACCTCCCCACCCCTTGGCTGCCAGACCATATAGTCTTTTACCCATGCCCAAACTTCCCGCTGCTCTCCCATTTGGAGCTCACATGCTACACCAGCGACTCGAGCAGACTAGTCTGTCTTGCTCTTTCTTAGCTGGACGAATACCCCTGCCATGGTTATCACCACGCCCTCGTCACCCAATACCAGTTGTTGGTGTGCACCTTGCTTGGTTGCACCAACTCGAGACCCGAACGTCCCACAGAGTGCACATTAGGTAGGCAGTTCTGAATAGGGCATCTCTCCTCCTGGGAAGGCATCCCAGATATGTCTAAACAGAGTGGGGCTAATCGGTCGCCGCTGATCCGTAACTTTGGTACCGTCCGTGCCCAACCTTGCAGCATTTTGTGAAGGGGAAAGGCTCTTGTGGTATCCATGTACCCCTCACCTTCTAGAACCAGGCTATGCCTGCCAAGTGTTGTTCCCGTAACTGGCGTAGCCACCACATTTTTTTAGGAACGCGTATTTGCTCGCTGTTCCACAGGGACCGGCCATACCTTGCTCCACCCTTGCCGTGCTGTACTGCCAGGAAACTGTCCAGCCCCCTTTATACGCCACTTGCATATTGGGTGCCAGCACGTTCCTGATCAGTTCCTATGCTTCTGCATTACCAAACCCCAAAGGTATGTTGGGACATCCCTGAAGGGTTTTTCCATCCTGGTGCCAATTCTCAAAACCTCCGCCACCGTGAACGAGAAAGAGCATCAGCTATACAGTTCTCAACTTCTGGGACATGCACTGCTTTGAATTGTATATTAAGCAAAAGACATTTCAGCACAAACACCCTCATGAGGTTACCCATAGGGGCCTTTCCCCCCAACTGGCCATTAATGGCATGCACCACACCGGTGTTGCCTGAACAAAACGTAATGGCTTTGTCCCTTAGCTGGTCACCCTACACCACCAATGCCACCACAATTGGAAAGAATTCCAAGAGTGTTATCTGCGTCAGTACCCCTGACGCCTTCCATTCCTCAGGCCATTGGCCGGCGCACCACTTCCCTTGGAAGTATGCACCGAAACCTAGCCCCCAGATGCGTCCATAAAGAGCTCCAGTTCCTGACTGGACACCGGCACTGGCCATATGGCTACCCCATTAAAGCAATTCAGAAACGCTTGCCAGATGCTTAAATCGTCCCTCATTGCCTGTTATCCGAATCCTGTGGCGTGGTTTCGTACAGCCAGACCCTATCCCGGCCAGTCGTCTCGTGAATGTTCTACCCATGGGAAGTGCATGGCAGGCAAAGTTCAGGTTCCCTATCAGCTGTTGCCATTCGCACAACGTAACCTTGTGTGCCTTGGCCACCCTTCCCAGGAGCTCTTTCAGTGCTGCCAGCTTGTCCTGTGGTAGCCGAAAGACCTGTCTTGTCGTATCGATTTCTGTGCCTAGAAAGGACAGCTGTGTGCATGGCCCCTCTGTCTTGTCTTGTGCCAGTAGGATGCCCAGCTCTGCACAAACCTCGTGGAAGGCCCTCATCAGCTGGGCGCACAACGCCTGTGTTCCTGCCTTGCCCACAAACAAAAAAATCATCTAAGTAATGGACCAGCTCTGCACATTTCGCCTGTTTGATTGTGACCCAATGCAGAAACGCATGGACTGCTCAATACTGTGCACCCCATTGGCATACAATTGTCGACATAATACAGACCTTTGAACCTCATCCCCAGCAGTTCTCGGTCCTCAGGGTGGACAGGCAATAGCCTAAAGGCCGCCTCGATGTCCGTCTTGCCTAACATTGCCCCCTGACCCACCTGCTTCACCACCTCCACTGCCTCATCAAATGACGCATATGACACCGATGTATGTGCTGGGTCAGCGAAATGGTTGACCGACTCCCCCTCCGGGTATGACAAATGGTTGATCAACCGAAATTCCCCCGGCGCTTTTTTTGGGACCAATCCAATTGGTGATACCCTAAGCCATGGGATGGGTGGTGCGGCATACGGGCCACTAATCCTACCTGCTGCTAACTCTTTTTCTAACTTCTTACACACTGTCTCTGGTCACTCCTTAGCTGATCTTAGGTTATCTGCCTCATATGCCATGGGACCCTCATAGAGCATCGAAAACCAAACCAAGAAGCTAGCAGGTTCCTTGTTCGGTATTGATCCAGCCATCTCTCAAGATGTTTCCCACTCACAGTGTTGACAGGCTTGCCCTGCCCCGAAAGGAACAAAACTCACTGTTCTTCTGAAATGGACAGGCATTCCCGTCTTTTTCCGCAGTGCTGGAATAGGTGCTGAAGCCCACATGCCATGCATTAGGTGCTTGTACCTACACTGTTTGGGCTTGCAGGATCCCTGATTGTAGTTATAACAGTACCTCCCCCACTCCTTTCGCTTGAAACCCCTTTTTGGTGAAGGGCCCACCGAAACGGAAACCTGCCATCCGTATGCTGGACCCCCAAAAAAATGTCTGTAGTCCATAGTAATGGCAGATCCAATATAGCCCAAGACCTCCTGTATCATTCTGTTTTCTCCCAACTCCTCATCATATTCCAACCAACTCCCCTGGTTTGCTCACATGCATAGTCATGATCCGCCAAAGTACACCCACAGCCCTTGGCATTCGCCGGGTTGCCCTGGGTCAGGAGGCCTGGCATATATTGCGAAACCCGCTTTCCAATTTTCCCAGGTGTGTTGGACCAATGCCTTTGCGCTTCTTTTCCACCCCATCATCCTCTCTTTTTTATCCCTATCTTTTCCTCTTCAGGGTCCTTTGGCGGTTGAGGAGTGAAAACATCCACGTATTCCCATTTACAATTTGTTGCCTATCTTTATCAGGCAGATGTGACCACAGTTCCTTAGTGACACAAACCCCAGCTGTGTTGGCTGTGGAAGCCACCAGTTGTGTCATGTGTTAGCCACTGTGGTCCCCATATTCAGCGTTCGCTGACTGTGGGCTACCTGCACCACTGTTGGTAGTTCTTGGGAAGAGGGCTAATAAGCAGTCGAGCTTTGCCTGAGGCTGACTGTGCTGCAAGCCCCGCATACCTTGCTGACCTGCCTCTGTTAGCCAATTCAGAATGTGATCTGCTGAACCCTGGCTTTATAAATTGAATTATTTTCAGAGGGGCTCCTGGTTGTGACCAATATCAATGAATGAATAAAGTCCAGTATTGCCCCTACCCCCCACAAACTGCCCAAACAGGCCTGTAACAGAGTTTTTATATAGCTCTTAGTTATCAATTTTGGCCAAAATGTGAACAAGCCAAACCAGTCCGTTAAAGTGGCCCCAATTGGTTTGGTCCTGCACTTTAAATAATATTGGAAGTACCTTGCTGATCTGAGTCGAAGTCCTGCTGTTTTATTCTCTGTTTGCAAAAACAGCACTCCAGCTTCCTTGTCTCACATTTATAAAGTGCAGTCTACTAGGCGTGGCTGGGAGCAAATCACTGGGGAAGAGTCACATCTTTCCCTAATCATAAACCAATTCAAAGTGTGATCTGCTCAACCCTGGCTTTATAAATTTAATTATTTTTCAGAGGGACTTCTGGTTGTGACCAATATCAGTGAATGAATAAGTCCAGTGTGCCCCCCTGGAGGGGTAGGTAGCCGCACTAGGGTGGGAAGGAGCAGGGGTCAAGGGCAATCTGCCACATGGTCAACTGCCTGGGGCCCCTGACAACTGAGGGGCTCTACCACGGGCCTTCAAAGTGTAAAAAAAAAAAAAACCAGTCAGCCAGATTGGGAGAAATTGAAAAAAGGTTGTGGGGTGGGAGGTGGCTCAGCTGGTGAGAGTGCTGCTGTGATCCAGACAGACTTTCGAGGTCATCAGTCGCCTCCCCACCGCCCGCAGAAAGCTAGTAACAACACACAGACAACTGTCATGTCCTTCTGGATCCAAACTCCAAGTCCCAGTGTGCATAGTGCTAGCTGCACCTCATTATCCATGCACGGAAGCAGGATGTGGATTGCGTTTGGCTAAGAAGGCAAGTGGGCAGGACAGTCGCGACGTGGAGGACTGACATCACTTAAGTGGGAGAAGCCTGCCTCTTAAGTGTGAGCAGGCAGGGTCGCCGGAGGTGGGAAAGTTTGTTGGGGATGGTGGTAAAAAAATAAAGGGTGAAAGTAACAGACCACGGTAGTCGGCAGGTCAGACGGTTGGAGGAGTCAAGTCTCAGATGGGATGGGAGTAAGGGGAGAAGTCGTGGCGCGCGGACTAATTTTCTTTTCGATTCATCGGGCAGCCAGGGGTTCGGCGGCACAGCGGCCCCTCAGAGTCTAAGTCCTCCAGTCAGGAGGAGACACAGAGGAAGCTGCTTGCTGTGAAATGAGGAGAGTGGAGAGGAGCGGAGGATGACTCGGAGGAGGAGGAGAGGGAGTCTAGATAAGGAAGAAAGAATGAACTGCAACTCTGCAATAAGTAGCAGGTATGATGCAAAAATGCAAGAGCAATGTCATTTACAGATTCACCATGGAGGGATAGTGTCTGGGACTGTCTGCTTACATTAGATCATTGGCGACCTACTGGGGGGATCTCTGTTAACTTGGGGCACTCAGCACATCGGGGGGGATGGAGGTAAGTGAGAGGAAAAAGCAGCCTGGCCCAGGGTTCTTCCCCATCTCACCCCCATTTAAAGAGGACAGACCATGGGGGTTCAGATTTAACTTAGAATGTTTCAAGCAGAAAGGCCTGAAACTCTAACCTGTTACCTGCTTTAGGTTATGTGACAAAAGGAAGCAACAGGTTTTAATTGTAAGGGAAGAGAATCCCTAGACAAGAGATTCAGACAGGGATTGAATCTGCATTCTGATGTAAACTATGTGTAGCTCACCCCCTCCCCAGTGTCTACAGGTATACAGTACTGATAACTGTCCATAGAGAGTGGGGACTACAGCAGAACTGTGCCAGAAGAGACACGGAAGTGGTTTGCTGAGTCTACTGTAGACTTTTATTATCACCGTTTTAACCATGTGATTGCTGCTTTTTGCACTTTCTTTCTTGTACAAATCTTTAGTGTTGAAAAATGGGATTTCCCTTTTAAAGACATATCCTGTTTTGCATTTAAAGATACAGTGCCTGATATATACCCAATGTTCTACCCTGCCTCTTGAATTTGTAGCATAATGGGAGCAATCCAGCACAGAAGGTGAATGTAAGAGTTACAAACAAAGGTGAGAAAGAATAAGTGCCTCAGCTCCGACTTGAACCCAGGCCACTCGGAATACCATTCAAGTTGCGCTAACCAGCTGCACCACTGAGACAACTTGAACCTGGGCCGTTCCTGTGCACATTATATTAATGAGTAATGTGCTCTGGGATGACCCAGGTTCCAGTTGTCTTAGTGGCACAGCTGGTTAGCGCAATCGGAATGGTATTTCAGGTGGCCTGGGTTCGTGTCCCAGCTGAGGCACTAATTCTTTCACCTCTTATTTTTCATTTGCAGGACCTTATTGGATGTGCAGTGCTGCAATATGCTACTGTCTTTTCGAGGACTCAGCTGGACATAAAAATACTGTACTGTTTTTTGCACTACATGTTGCTTATTGTCTGAACTATCGTTTTCAGTTGCTTTTGCTTAAATTCTGTTTAATTCTTGTTTATTTTGGTTGGAGTTCAAGGTGAGGGGGGCCCATTGGAGGTCCATTGCCCTGGGCCCACAAAAACCTGCAGCCGGCCTTGGGAAGGGGCAGGTAGGTGGGGGGTTCCCACGGGGAGGGTGGTGGAGAGACAGGGGAGGAGGAGCCGAACCTATAAAATAGGCTGCGGAAGAGAGGATACCTCTCTGGGAGCAGCCTGGAAGAGAGGGACCCTCTGTTCGGCAGCCTATTTTATAGGCTCAGCTCCTCCTCTGTCTTTCCACCACCCTCCCCTGGGAACCTACCTGCCCTTCCCATCCCTAGTGGGCGGCTATCACCCCCCTGCCCAACAGGTGTACCTCAATACCTGTTCCCAGACAAGCCTCTCCTCCTGCGATGCCTGGCAGGTCTTTTATTATATAGGACATATGTGCTTCCCAAGACAGATGAGAATCAGCCACGCCCTAAGGTACTTGCACCTTTCCGCTACTTTCAAAGTTTTAATAGACAGCTGGGCTTCCTGCACATCTAATCTCTTAGGTGAACCAAAAATCATAATCCGGCTTTTCTTGGAATTTAAAAAAGTTTACTGTTATCCAAGTAATCCGTATCTTGTCTCAATTATTTTGGAATGACTTCCTGGATCACACCTACTCTCCCCTACACATTAAACTGTGTCCATCTGCATAAAGCGCACATTAACATTCTGTAAGTTCACGTCAGTATCATTAATGAACAGGGAGAACAGGAGTGGGCCCAGGATGACCCCTAGGGACCCCATTTTCATCTGGCTTAAAACCGATCTCATCCCGATACTCTACTGTATGTTCCTCTCTCCAGATAATATGCAAACAGTTTTTTTACCTTACCCTGAAACCCATCACACTCAGTTCTCCAACAGTAGTGCATGGCTGATTGTGTCGAGCGTCCTAGAACGTCTATAAACAGTGCTCCAACCACGCACCTCTGTCCATGGCCAGCTGTATATTATTGGCCACTTTCAGGGCTGCAGTGGCGGTGTTGGGCCTTATTCAGGAATCCTGGTTGTCTACTATTCAACAGCTTATAAAACTTAAAAAGAGAGGAAAAAAAGAAGCATTAATGCCATTTCATAAGACAGTCATCAGACCACATGTGTAGTGTGGTGTCCAGTTCTGGAGACCTCATTTAAAGAAGGATATTGATGGATTGGAAAGGGTTCAGAGGAGGGCAACTAAAATGGTTCAAGGACTGAAGGATAAGACTCATGAATGTAGATTGAGGGAGTTAGATTTGTACCCTCTGGAGATTAGAAGGGAGAGTGGATATGATTGAGACATTTGAGTACATTAAGGGATAAAGGAAGAAGAGAGGGCACTATATTTAAAGAAAACTTGAAGTAAAAACAAGGGGCCATAGCATGAGACTGGAAGGAGGTATATTTAAAAGCAATGTGAGGAGATATTTCTTCACTGAAAGGGTGGTGGAGCCATCGAATAGTTTACCTGAGGAGGTGGTGAGTACCGAAACTGTGGAAGGATTTAAGAGAGCCTGGGGCAGGTACAAGGGGTCGGTGGGTGGGAAGCAAAAAGAATCTCTGATAAAGAAAGACAGATAAGGGGAGTGAGAAAATGGGCATACTGGATGGAACAGGATGGTCCTTTTCTGCTGTTACATTACTATGATACCAGGTTATTTTTATCCAAGTAGCCAGTCATTTCTGCTGACGCAAGCCACTGGGACCTTCGACACAGTTGGCAGCAGGAAGTAACCTGTAATTAGATAAAACATTAGTCCCACCCTTCAAGACCGGAGAGACTTTGCAGTTTTCCAGCCAAATGGGAAGGTACTAGGCGTTGGAGAAAAAATAAACTTGTATTTCAGTGGCTTACAAATACCCAGCACTGCATACTTCAGCAATTTACCATTTAACCTATCCAGCTCATTGGCTTTATTAGCTTTCAATTGAAGAAGTTCCTTTAGAACTTCTTCTTTTCAATTTCATCAAACTCAAATAGGAGTTTGAAAACTGCCGTCATCCTGATTGCTCACCACTGGTGGTGCATCTTGGAAGCAGCTAGCAGCACAAGGAACAGGTCATTAAAGCATTACTAATCACCCCAGGATCACTATTTAAACTAGCACCGATTTTTTTAACGAGAGAGGTAACTCATTACCTCTATTACCAGACAACTCTTGAGTATTTTCAAAAGTTCCTGGCTGGGCAGCTTTCCTCTTCACACCTGTTTCTAAAAAAATTACTTTGGCCCTCCTAATTTCTTTAAGATATTCTTTATGAACAGCCCTAAATTCATTTCAGACTGTGATATTATCATGTTGGCTTTTTCCTGTGTTGTATTACGCTGCTTTATAACGTAATTCCTTGGTATGCCATGGAGACTTGGCTTGCTCACCTTTCCTACATTTAATCAGGTTCTGTTCATCACTGACCTTGCTGAATTCAGTCTGGAAATAATCCCAGGCCTCATTAATTGATGGAATAATCTAAATCTGTCCTAGTTTATTCCCTCCACATCAACCGTACAGGACAATCAATACCTCCTCCCATAAGAAAAACTGCCTCTTCTCCTGCCTTTATAAATCTTTTGAAATCTCATTACCCTCCTTTGTCACATGTCAACATTTCCTAACCCACCCCACTCTACCTTTGTTACCTAGTACTACCTGCACTCCTTTTCCATTTCCTCCTAAAACGTTACTGTTCTCAAACATATTATCCCACCCTTTTGCACCTTCTGTAATCAAAATCATGTGTAAACTGCCCTGTAAATATTGATATCTCTTCTCCTGCTTACAATGACTTGTAATCATAGAAACATAGAATTTGATTGTAGATAAGGACCACTTGGCCCACCTAGTTTGTCCATTTCACACTTAATGGATAAGCTGCAGATCGTAGTTAACCAACAGCCTACTTCCTCCTACCCCCCACTAGAATTGCCTTATGTCTGTCCCATGCATTCTTGAATTCCCCCACTGTTTTTGACTCTACGACCTTCTCAGGAAGGCTGTTCCATGCATCTACAACCCTCTCCATGAAGAAATACTTCCTCACATTACCTCTGAGCTGTTCCCCCTCTATCTTCAAATTGTGCCCCCTTGTTCTTGCACATCTCTTTTTCTGAAAGATGCTACCGCCTTGGACTTTATTGATTCCTTTGATGTACTTTAAAGTTTCTATCTCTCCCTCCTTTCCTGGAGGCTATACATATTAAGCTCCTTTAGTCTTTCTTCATATGTCTTCTGGTGCGGACCCTGCACCATTTCGGTTGTCCTCCTCTGGACAGCCTCCACTGTGTCTATGTCTTTGCTGAGATGGGGTCTCCAGAACTGCATGCAGTACGCAGGCGTGGTCTTACCAACTGTCTGTACAGAGGGATAACAACTTTCTGTTTTCTGCTGGTGATGCCTCTCCTATGTATCCCATTATCCCCAGCCCTCCTTACTGCCTTCTCACATTGCTTGCCCACCTTTAGGTCATCTGATATAACTTCTCCCAGTTCTCTTTCCATTTTGTTATTGTCAGTATCTCACCCCATTGTGTACTCTTCCCTGGTTTTGTTTCCCAGGTGCATTACTTGCACTTCTTTGCGTTGAATCTAAGCTGCCATATATTTGACCATTCTTCCGACCTTGCCAAGATCCTTCTCATCCTTTCCACCCCACCTTGTATATCAACCCTGTTGCAGATCTCTTGTCGTCTGGAAAGATACATATTTTCCTTCCAGTCCCTCTGCAATGTCACTTATAAAGACATTAAAAGGACCGCCCAGTACTGAACCTCTGCGGTACCCCACTAGTAACCCTTCTTACTTCACTGTGGATTATATTTACTATTACCCTCTGCATCCTGTTGTCCAGCCAGTGTTTTACCCAGGCTACCACCCTGGGACCCACTGCCAGGCTGGCTAATTTGTTTATTAATCTTTTGTGCGGGACTGTGTCAAATGCAATGCTAAAGTCTAGGTAGGCCATGTCCACAGCCCCTCCTGGTCTACTACTTTAGTCACTCAGTCAAAAGAAATTGATTAGCCTCATCTTACATGACCTTTCTGCTATGAATCCATGCTGCCTTGGGTCATGTGCACCACTGGCCTCTAGGTACTCAACAGTTCTTTCCTTCAGAAGTGATTCCATCAGTTTCCCTACCACTGAGGTCAAACTGACAGGTCTGTAGTTTCCTGCCTCTGTCTTGCTCCCACGTTTGTGAAGGGGAATCACATCTGCCCCACCTTCAGTCCTCAGGTACCACACCATCCTCCTATGATTTGTTAAAAAGGGTAGTCAGTGGTGTCACTAGTTCTCCCCTTAGTTCTTTTAGAATTCTGGGGTGAATCCCATCAGGCCCCATTGCTTTATCCACCTTTAGTTTTAGGAGTTCTTTCAGAACCTTTCTTCTGTGAAAGGACTGATATCAACCCCCTATCCAGAGTGCTTCTATTGACTGGATTAGGTACCTCCCCTCCTCTTCCTTTGTGAATACTGAGCAAAAGTATTAGGTTCTATCCCTGCTTTTTCACTGTCCCTCTCTGCCCAACCACCTCCTCTTTATTCAGCCTCAGTATCCCTGCCTTAGTCTTTCTTTGCTCTCTAATGTACCTATAAAGGTTTAATCCTCCTCCTTAACCGAGTTGGCTAAGTTATTCTCGGTTTGGGCCTTTGCTATTCTGACTGCCTTCCCTGCTTCGTTCTGCTTTAACTGGTACATTTCTGTGTCCTGCTCCTTCTGTGTTTCCTTATACTTCCTGAATGCTTTTTCTCCCTAATCTTCCCAGCCACTTCTTTTGAGAACCATAGTGTTTTTTTTTCATTTTGATTTGTTTATTTGCTTGTACAAAGGCTTGTTGCCTCTGTGATGGCAGTTTTGATGTTTCCCCATTGTTGCTCCACCCCAGCTTCTTGCCTGTTTGCTAGTGCTTTTCTGAAGCACTCTACCATTTTGACAAGATCAGCCCTCCTGAAGTCAAGTACCTTCACTTTTGTATGGTTTAACTCTACAGCTAAGTTTATCGTGAACCACACTGTTTGGTGGTCACTTGTTCCCAGATGGCTACCCACTTCTAGATCTGAGATCCTCTCTCCATCCCCATTTGAGAGTACCAGGTCTAAGATTGCTCCCTCTCAAGTGGGTTCCAAAACTAGCTGTCTGAGGCATGCCCCCTGTAGGGCATCGAGAATGGCCCTGCTCTTGGATGTGGCTGCAGCAAAAGTGCTCCAGTTAACACCTGGCATATTCAGGTCCCCCATCAGCAATGTCTCCCCTTTCTCTGCCATCCTAAGGATGTCTTCTATCATTTCCTTGTCCATGTCCTCCCTGAGACGGGGGTCTATATACAACCCCTGTGTGGATTGTGGTGTCATTTCCAGTCTCCAGGGTGACCCACAGTGCCTCTTCTCCTCCCTGTTTACCCTTTAGTTCCATTGCTTTGATCCCTTCCCTTACATAGAGAGCTACTCCTCCTCTTCTACCCTCCCTGCCCCTCCAGTAGATTGTGTACCCTGGTATGTTGACATCCCAGTCATTGTTCTCTGTGTACCATGTTTCTGTGACTGCTACTGTATCCAGGCATCCCTCTCCCATCAAGGCCACCAGTTCAGGGAGCTTGTTACCTAGACTACGGGCATTGGTACTCATTACCCTCCATTTTTTTAAGGCCTTATTCCTTTTTGCCCCATCCCTGTCCTTACTGCCTTTGTCTTTTTCTCTGTTTACCCCTGCCCTTCTCCCTATCGACTGCTCTATCTTGGTGTTTACCTCACTAACTACCCTGATTTTTGGGGAGGGTAGGATTTCTCTTCTCCTTTTCAGTGCTCTCCCTTGTACATGTACATATTGTTCTGTACATATTGTTATCACTTGCTATTAGAAACATAGAAACTGTTGGCAGATATGGACCGCTTAGGCCCATCATGTAGTACATTGTCTACATGTGTTATCTGTGCATTAGCTCCCAGGTCGTGCCTGAAAAAGGCTTCTACTGCTAGTGTGTTTACCCAGTCAACAAAGTTAAATAAATAAATAAGTAGTAAACATTTTATTACACAAGAAAATCCTGATGATGTGAGAAACTATCCAGCAGCACTCCCGAGTGTAGAATTAAATCAAAACAATACAAAGGCTGGCCTGTCAGTGCAGTGGTGGAGCCACCGCTTTTGGCTCCAATGACCCGGGTTCGGGAACGAGCCCAGGAGGCTGGAGGGTTGCCTGTGGGGGAGATGGATTGAGTGGCAATTGCATGCGCTCCATCTCTGGGGAGGAGGGGGGGAGCCAGAGCTCGTGTAGCACCCTGTGACCTTGGGAGCCTGTTTGTGGGTGTGCTTAAGTTGAGGCTGTCAGGCATCCAGGACGCCATGGAGTTCTGCTTTTGTGTCATTGCACGCCACGCCTCACTCCCAGAAACTAAAAAATAAGCATAGCCCCACTGGTCTCCTTGCCACTAGCTAAGGCCCCCGACGCTTGGATGTGTTAGAGACAGCCGGGCCACCCTTGTCCCTGCCCGGAGGGCAGCTCATGCCCTTGGGGTGGGTCGGTGGTGGTGGCTGGAGGGCTGGCTGAAAATTCAGGGGCTTGCTCAAATAGTATAAAAAAATTGCAAAAATAAGATCCAAAATAGTGGATTTAGAGGGTTCACCAAATTAATCCTAGTACAGTCAATATTAACTGCTCTAAGCCAAATATTTCTGCTGTAAGCTTTATTAAACTTGACTCTCCAGTATCTACCCTTGAAAAATTAAAATCTCCAATGCAGATAATTTCATGAGTATCCACATATGGAGAAAGCATATTCTCTAGCAGTACTATTCCTGGGATTATTCCGGGAGTTGATAGCAACAAGCCAGACAAAATTCAAGCAAGGGCCAGTTCAAACTAAATGAAGTTATGGTTACTGTTCCTGAGTGGCTTCCCTACCTCACTGCTCCTACCAGGTCTGAGTTGGTGAGCACCAGATCGAGAATGACAATCTGCCTGGTGGGTTCCTTAACTAGCCGTACCAGGAGACAATCCTGGAGTGCAGCCAGCAAGGCCTGACTTCTAGTGCTCCTGGCCACTGGGATATCCCAGTCGATGTTTGGCAGGTTCAGGTCACCCACTACCACTATTTCCCCCTTTGCTACCTCCATTCCAAGTTCTTCCCTGAGCGCTCTGTCCTTCTCTTCCCCCTGCCCTGGAGGTCTGTAGACCACCCAAAGCGTAGTTTCCTGCAGTGACTTGATTCCCTACATACCCGATTGCACACCATCGCTCGTACAGAGGGCTACTCAACCCCTACCTTTTCTCTAGACCTTCTGAACGATGAGTACTTAGAACCATCAGGTCCCAGTTGTTGTTTTCTGTAGCCCACATTTCCATGGTGGCCACAGGGTCAGTGTCTGCCATCGGCGCCTGTAGCTGCTTGATTTTACTACCTAGGTTTCTGACATTAATGCATATTCTCTTTAAACAAGTTGAGGGGACGAAAGCCACTGCTCAACTAATATGGCTCCTGTTAGTTGAGCAGTGGCTTTCGCTTTCTAAGGTTGTTTAAACATACAGACAAAAGATGATTTTTTTGTACACTTTATTTCTGCACTGGGAACTAGGGCATCTCTCAGGAGTGCCCTCTCAGTCACTGCCTCAACTCCCAGCCTCAATCCTCCGTACCACCATGAGACACATTGCTGAGCACCCCCAGGACCCACAGTCCTATCCAGCCCCCTTGATCATCCCTTGGGAGGCCCACCTCACCTACCTGGTGGCCTATTTGCAGTTAGAGGGATGGTCCTGGGTCCGGGGTCGAGGGGCTCGGGAGAGCCAGTGGTTGGCAGGTCCAGCGACGGGCTGTGGGCCTGGGCTCCTGGGGCCTCCGTTGCCTCCCTTAGTCCACCAGGAATTTTCTTGGTGAGTTCCCCCTCAGGCGTGGCCCTTCTATGTCCTGTGCACTTGTACTGTCTCTGGTCTCCAACAGAGGGCGCTACAGTGCCGAGAACCCCATACAACCCACACTGGGAGAGGAGAGCAGTCCACTGGATGCTCAATCCTCCCCCCCCCCGATCCTCGACCGCCCAGGTCCATTCCTGAACCAGGGTCACTAGCATGGTGCAAGGTGTGGCATCCAGCACCTCGACCCTCGGCGCCACCGGACCGGCTACAAACAGATGATTTGATACCTTTTATTGGACCAACAGAGTTGTTACAAAAGAACACAAGTGCTTTTAGCTTTCGGATTACACAGAATCCTTCATCAGAAAACTACAAAAACAAAAACAAAAAAAGCGCCTATGTTCTTTTGTGACAACTCTGTTGGTCCAATAAAAGGTATCAAATCATCTGTTTGTGTGGATCCTGTGTTACAAGGACCAGTATGGCAACAAGTTTTTCTGTGTTAAACATACAGAAAGATGCATTGAAAATGTCCCCATAGACTTGTATGGGGCATACTTTGCACTCTCCTGCTTAGACATCACAAAATGTCTGAGTACGGGGTTGGCTGGTGGACTGGGAAGTTGAAGGGATCGGCTGACTGTGGGTTCGGCTCAGTTATGATCCTTCCCTCCCAAAAAGTATATGCTTAAAATTCAACTTTTGCCAGGAATGGGCTAGTGCTGCCTTAAGGGGAACTCTCATCTTCAGGATTTCTTAGTGTCGGAAAGTCCATAAAAGGCTAATTTGAGCAAACTATTGTGTTGCATGCAAGTCTTAGCAGTCCAGAGTTATTTATATGTAAATCAGCCTGTAATGAAAGAGTTACTGATGCCTGAAAGAAAACTTTAAAAAACATAATGAGTAGGTAAAATTCTGCTTGTATTCCATATATAGTCTAGATTTCTCCTCCCCATTATTTATTACTGAGGAAATGTGCATGAATACATGATTTTTTTAAATATTATTTCTATTTTATCTCTTCCCGTACGGCCCCCATCTGACTGGCTCCCCCAGCTCCATCCCCCGGAATTACCGGGACTTACCTTTATGTCTGGTCCGGGAGCGGTGCCTGCATGGAGAGTCGGTCGCCATCCTGCCGCCAGTTTCTTTTTCCTCTATTTTCTCCCATTCTTCCCGAGGGCCCCAGGAGAAGGTCGCATGTGTGTGGAGGCACATACACCTTACAGCCCCGCAATGACCCTCCACTCACTCCCCATTGGCCTGTCGCTGCACCCTGTTGCGCAGCCCCGGCTCCCCACCAGGGGCAGCTGTTAGCGAGGGATGCCATCCCACCTCCCAAAGAGGAGAACTGCCTGCCGGCCGCTCAGTCCAGCTACGCCCTCCCGCTGTTTCCGACCTCCGACGACCAGACTCCCGACCCTAGGTCGCCAGCGCATGCGAGGTGAGACATCCAGCACCTCAGCCTTCTGCACCACCGGCCAGCTGAATACATGATTTTTATCCCTTACAGTTACTTTAAAGTTAATCTGCCTCTATAGCTTACTCCCTACTGCAAGTCACAATACTCTGTTGTGACATCACAAGCTGTTGCCATGAGAGTAACTGTGATGTTACAAGCAGCATTATGACCTCAGGTAGGGAGACAGCAACATAGAAATAGATGAACTCTTCAGGAGCAAAAATCCTGGTTTCATGCAGTTGACCTCAGCAATAAATAATGGGGAGGGGAATAAAGAGCTAATGTGAAATACAAGCTGAACTTTATTTAAATATTTTGTTTTGTTAAAGTTCTCCTGAAGTTGTCAGCTGCTTTTTAGGGGCTGGGAGCAGCCATGTGTTTTAGGCTGCTAATTAGCAATGATGTCACCACAGACTTGGCCCCGCTTTGACTGCAAGTAATCCAGTAGGTTAAATAGGAAGTTATTTTCTTAAGTGTGTTTTAAGGTGTTATTGCAACACTTTCGACATTTATAATTGTTTTGTATATGTATTGGAACTAGAAAGTTATCACCTTTAAATTTCAAACTGTTAGAAAAATAATCCTGTAGAATTCTGGTATTGTTACGTTAGAAAATCAGTATTTCAGTGAGAAACTTATACTTTAACTTTATCAAAAGAAATAAAATACTATTTTAACAACACATTTCAAGTTATGCACGTTTTAACACTGCTGTCCATCTATGTGTTTTTTGATTAATAAACAAGTAATTGTGTCCTGTTTTTTGTTTTTTTTATTTATTTTGAAGTAAAATCTGGATAGGATGATAATTATATTTGCTGAATCATAACAGATGCTCAGATTGTTTTTACTGTCTTTGTCTAGGAAAGGCACACTGAACTACAGATTGTTCCCGGGTGTGTTTTGGAGCACAGGGAGGTTAAGTGACTTGCTCTGGGTCACACAATATATACAAGTAGAGCATCTTGGAATTGAAACCCATTCTGCTGGATGAACCAAGCTTCTTTGCAGCTCTTTAACTTTAGGCTATACTGCCAGCTGATCATCAGAATCTACACATTTCAAGGTTGGTCCCGTAGTGCCAGGCCAGTAGGTACAGGGCCACATTTGCAGAGTTCACACTCGAAGCACATGATTGTAGAACAGGCTGTTAAAGAGGGGATGAAAAAAGAGAAAAGGCGGTGCTGTGGCAGCCCCAGAAATATGTACTGACTTGAACACAGCCATGGTCTGGAAATCCATAACTATTGGCACCATAGAGCCAGCCTTAAAGTTCATTTATTTATTTAGGAAATCTGAATTACAACCCTTGAGTCATAGACTCGCTCCCAAAGGCTCCACGTCAGAATACAAATATAGACATTCATACAGTACATACAGAGAATAAATGTGGGTGAGCAATCATACAGAGTATAAGTACAATGAGCACTGGTTAATGCTTATACATTTGGTAACTAAAACAGGGCAGAGCTATCAACATATTTACCTAATGAGCGGTTAAGACCTATACAATTGGTAGCTAAAGCAGTGCATGATATGAGTTGGTAGTAAGTCACCTCAGGAGGCCTTGTCTTATACATAACACAATGCATTCATAGTCCAGTGCAACTGTATGGTAACCGAGGGAGGTGAGGAGCCTGTAGGCTAGAAATAGTGAGGGCTCTCCACTGCCTGGTCAAGTGTGTAGTTTTTGATGATCAGCTGGCAGTATTGGCTAAATTTTAGAGCAATGAGTTGTGAACATGGTTGGTTCATCCAGCAGAACAGGTCTTGATTTCAACATACTCTGCTTTCATGTTGTGTGACCCTGACCAAATCACTCAACCTCACTGTGCTCCCAAAACACAGCCGGAAACCAGTTTCAGCTCAGTTATCCTTTCCAGGACAAAGATTGGTAAAAAATAAATAAATCTGTTAACATAGAAACTGGTGGCAGATAAGGGCTGCTTGGCCCATCCAGTCTGCTCATTTTATTGTGATTGCTTTCACTGCAGACCCCTCTTGCTCTACAGCACTGACTCTTCCACCCCTTTCCTTTCCCTTATGATTCCTTGTGTCTGTCCCAGGTTTTTGAATCCCACCTCTGTTTTCACTCCTACTACCTCCACTGGAAGACTGTTCCAGGCATCCACCACCCTTTCTGTGAAGAAGTATTTCCTCACATCTCTCCTGAACCTACCCCCTCCAGCTTCATAGCATGACCCCTTGTTCTAGAGCACCCTTTCCTCTGAAAAATAGCTCCCAACTGTACCTTATTCACCCCTGTGAGGTATTTAAAGATCTCAATCATATTCTCTCTCTCTCTCCTCTCCTCCATGGTGTACATATTGAGCTCCTTTAGCCTCTCGTCATATGGCTTTTGATGCAGACCCTGTACCATCTTGGTAGCCCTCCTCTGGAGCAGCTCTACTCTGTCTGTGCCTTTGCTGAGATGTGATCTCCAAAACTGGACACAGTACTCCAGGTGGGGTCTTAACAATGACCTATACAGGGGCAATACCACTTCCCTCTTCATGCTGGTGATACCCCTGCCTATACACCCTAGCATCCCACTAGCTCTCCTGATCACTTTGTCACATTGTCTCGGCCACCTTTAGGTCATCCGATATGAGTACCCCCAAGTTCATTCCTACTTGGTCCTTGCAAGTATCTCTCCCCCCATTGTGTACTCCACCCCTGGGTTTCTGTGACTCAAGTGAATTATTTTGCACTTTTTTGCATTAAACACAACATTAGTTATGATTCTGCAAACAATATTCTCTTTCTGTCCAGATTTGACATGAAAAGAAAAAGATGGGTCACAATCATTTGTTTGTTAATTGCACAAACACATTGATCAGACCTTAAAATTGGGGGGGGGGGGCGGATTGTGCAAATCGCCCTTTTTTTTTTTTTAGCTCTCCCCCACAAATTCTGGACCCCCATGTGGGACAGTCCCGCTCAGATGCACTTCCTTATAGTGCAGTGGCAATGTGCTGTGTATGGCACTTTGCCATAAGGGAGCACAATTTTTTTTTTTTTAGTCCCTTGACCCTTTTTTTTTGGGGGGGGTCCTTTGACCTTTTCCTGCTGCCATACTTCCCTTGTGCGCACCTCCCATCCCTCCACTGCTCTTGCAAGAGCAGCTCACATGGAGGGACAGGAGAGACGCACAGAGCGAGCAGGAGATACTGAGAAGAGAAGGACGAGGGAAGAGCAGAGCAGCTGACAAGGAGAACT
Source organism: Neoceratodus forsteri (assembly GCA_016271365.2). Classification (NCBI taxonomy): domain Eukaryota; kingdom Metazoa; phylum Chordata; order Ceratodontiformes; family Ceratodontidae; genus Neoceratodus; species Neoceratodus forsteri. Next base: position 581,667,619 of record JADMNL010000023.1, read on the forward strand.
TCGCAACACCGATGACTCCTGCAACACGACATGGCTGGGCGGCAGCGACTTCAAGGATGGCAGAGCCGAAGTGAGATTACCAACGGTCCTGAAACCAGTTAAAAAAAAACATGACAACTAAGTGATGCAGTTTTAGCGGTGGGAAGTGGAGGGTAGGGCTGGGTGGCAGAAACATATTTCAGGCAGTTGGCGGTTCAAACAAAAACAAACACAGTGACATGGCAGTCACTGAAGTAGCGGAGCCAAATGAAAACACAAAATACTGAAATAAAGGTTTGGTGAGTGAAATAAAGGGGCCTAACACATAATGCTGCTTGAAAAGTTATGGAGGGGTGAAACTAAAGAGTGGGAAGGACTGCGACCTGGGTTTTACCCAAGAAAAGCTAGAAATTTACAAAAAAAAAAAAACTTGGGCAGAGACCACCGTGGAGAAACAAGTGCAAGGGGTGGGAGGGAATTACCACGGTTTGGGTTTTACCCAAGAGAAGCTGGAAATTTATTAAAAAAATTAAAAACTTGAGTGAGAAAAGCTGGATTTATTAAAACAAGAATAACAAAAACAGACATGAACAACCTTTTTCCAAGAACTATGTGGGGAAATGAAAGGGGTTTGAAGGTGTGCGCCCTGTGTTGTGTGTCCTGATTGTGTGCCAAGCAACAAAAGGTGGTCTCTGAGTGTGTATGTGCCAAGTTGGAGGCTTGCTGCCAGGTGGGAAGGTCTGTGTGTTTCTTTGTTAGTTAAAAAAATACAAAAGACAAAAAAAACAGCTCAGCAACTGGGTGGGAAGGTGTTACCTGGGTGAGTACCAAGACAGACAAGGGGTCATATTTGTTTAAAGAAAAAAGCCCACTGAAGAAACGGGTGGAAACGTGTTACCTCTGTTAGTCCCCAAGACAGAGGGTATTTTTTTAACAAAAACAAAAAACAACCCCTACACACTTTTACTGAAGCAACAGGTAGGAAAGTCTGTTATCTTGGTGAGTCCCAAGACATTGATATTTTGTGAGAGAAAAGAAAAAAGTGTTTTTGTTTTTTGAGGGGTGGACAGGTCCATAGTTTACCTGGCTACAGACAGTGACATGGTACATGCATCCTTATTGACCTGGTTGAAAAGAAAGCAGCCAAACGTGCAAGAGGCCTCTGGGGAAGAAGAAGTTATACCAGCAAAAGATGCTACATGACGAAGGAGGCATACTAGATGCACAAGACCCGACACCAGAACTTGAGCCACAAGACTTAACAGTTGATGGGCCAGACACTGCATCATCCTGCAGCAGCTCCTCTAAAAAACAAACCTGGCCAGAGCAAATGGGGCTGCAGCTGAGGAATGGGTAAAATATTGAACATTTATTTTTTATTTTTCACCAAATTTTCAACATAGCCTTGTTATGACCTTGCCCTCATGAAGAAGGGCAGAGAAAATGTTCAACTCTGGCCTAAAGGTGATTTTGTGCAGGGACTGCAAAATCAGCTTTTAGGATGCAGAAACACAATGGGGCCTATTCACAGCAGATATCTGTGGCTACGCACTGCATAACCCAGGTGCATAGCCACTGCACAGCTACCTGTGCTCTCTTCACCCCTCCACCTATTCGGGACCCCAATGCACCCCTGATCTCCCAGCCGACCACAGAGCTGTGCATGGGTGGGCCTGGGAAGCGTGTGCGGGTGATCCAGCAGTCCTGCGCGGTGCACCGTCCTGCAGGTACTGTCAGTGGGGGCTGCCGACTCCGCATCCTGAAGGCAGCTGTAAACCACGGGCTGGCTACACTTACCCCGAGGCTGCCTTCAGATGCGGCGGATGGCACCGCCCCCAACAATACAGTCCCTGCCATTGGGGTGCTTTAGGAGGCTGGGTCAGTCGGATGGGATAAACCCCACATTGGCATGGTCGGTACCCTACATGCCGACCGGCAACATGGCACCCATAGCTGCTAAGGGATCCACTGCAGGTACCTGCCTGGGCAGCCAGTTGGCTGCCTGCCAGGATCGACCATTATACACCTGCCTGCACACCCTAGGCGATTGGTGCGTAAAGGAGGCAGACGGCGGTCATGAATGCAGCCCCCATGGAAATCCGGGTGCAGAGCTGCCGCGCCCTGATATGAGCCTCTTGTCGCGTTTTTTGTGAATAGGCTCCAGAATGGGCAGAACTTGAAAAATGACAACTGTCACATTTATGAGTTGCTGTAAAGAAATGGCTATGTTGAAAATCTGGGATAAAATATTGAATAGTACCAAAGTTGTGAGCCTGCGTTTGCAAAATTCAACATAGCCTTATAACTTTTTTTTTATGTTTTTACACCAAATTTAAAACATAGCATTCTTGTGACCCCACCTCATGAATAAGATCAGAGAAAATTTTCAACTCCTGTCCGAAAGGTGATTTCGTGCAGGGATTGCAAAATCATCTTTCGTAATGTAAAAAAAAAGTTTTGGCCAGGATTTGAAAAATGACAGCTGTCACATTCATGAGGTGATGTAAAGATAAGGCTGTGTTGTATATTTGGGGTAAAAATATTGAAAAGTATCAAAGTTACGAGGCTGCATTCACAAAATTCAACATAGGCTCATAACTTTTTATTTTTTTAAATATTTTTACATCAAATTTTTAACATAGTCTGCTTATGACCCCACCTCGTGAACAAGGGGCAGAGCAAGTCTTCAACTCCTGCCCAAAAGGTCATTTCACATAGGGACTGCTAAATTACCTTTTGGGATATAAAAAAACAATTTGGCCAGGATTTGAAAAATGACAGCTGTGACACTCATGAGGTGCTGTAAAGATATGGCTATGTTGTAAATTTTAGGGGAAAATATTGAAAATTACAAAAGCTACGAGTCTGCATTCGCCAAATTCAATGTAGGTTCATAACTTTGTTGTTTAATACTTTTACACCCCATTTTCAACACAACCTTATGACCCCACCTCAAGAACAAGGGCAGAGAAAATTTTCAACTTCTGCCCGAAAGGTAATTTCATGCAGGGACCGCAAAATCACCTTTTGGGACAGATCTACCTAATGACAGTGCAATTGTTCATGAGGGGGGGTCCTAAAGAAGGCATGTTGGAAATTTGGGCCAAAAATATGCCACTCGGATCAAAACTCCATGGAAATACATTGAACGGCATACCTGTTTCTTCAGTTCACGATTCGGCTTTGAAGAGTAAAGACATGTCTGCGGTCCAGAGAGGATTAAGGCTTTGGACCCCCAATGGGTAAGTAAGGGCTTTGGGGGGGTGTTGAGAGGGAGGCAGTTACGGCCACAAAAGACATCACTGGACTTTTTTTTGTTGCAGAGTTTAAAAAAACCGGAGGATTCCTCATTGGGACATCGGGGATTAGGCACCCCAGTGTCACTCTTTTGTTTTGGGGGTAGTAGATACTGAGAGGGAGGGCCGGGTGGAGAATATCAAATATATATATATATATATATGTGTATATATATATATATATATATATATATCGTATATTATGGTACAACGCGGTAGTGCTACCATGAATAGAATTGAGGAGCCATTTCCATGTAAACCCCAAATTTTGCACCTTAATAACTTTGCAACTGTTTGATGGATTTGCCTGAAATTTAGAATGTATGATCAAGACCCATAGGCCTTGGGATCTGCCAAGTTTCGTACTGATCGGATATACGGTTGCGGAGTTATTAAGTGTGATCTGTGCTCTGCGTTCACGCTTTTCTGAATTCTGTGGTCGGCGCCTACAGGTCGTACGGGTTTAGTGGATCGGCCCAAACTCTTCAGGGAACGCGGCCGGGTCCCCTGTGCGCCTTTCAAGACTTCGTGAAAAATATTAAACGGTTCAAAAGTTATTCAAAACAGTTTCCCATTATAAGTCAATGGGAAAAGTTAACAAAAGTTCAACACTTTCGCAAATGCATTTTACTTTCTAAATGGGCCTGTTACTTTTGCAAATCGGCCATTTGTTTTCAGTTGGTGATCAGAAAATGGTTGGCATTTAAATTTGGGACCCTCTAGCAATCTAATTTTTTGTATTCACCTAGTCGGGCCCTGAGGATGCTTGCCATGTCTTTATTTTTGGTAAAACACCCCAGAAATATGTTTTTCAAATTTCTGGAAAAAGTACTGTGTGCTCACGAAAGTGTCACAAACTTTTGCGAAGCTTTCAGTAAATTGCGACAGTAATTTTCTAGTCTGTGGGAAATGACAGCAATTTTTGGCACTGCACTGCAAAATAACCGTTGGGAGTTTTGGGCTGAAATTTGGAGGAACACAGCCGACATCTCACAGATGTGCCTTTCAGTGTTGTATTGAAAAAATATTACACGGCGCAAAGTTATGGCACTCAAAGTTGACAGTTTTCCCTAGGATAACATTACGGTGCCAAGCATTACAGGAATCCTTTGGCACCCTGCTGCAAAATAACGGTTTGGTCTTTTTCCTGAAATTTGGAGGAAGACAGCCAATAGTACACAGATTGTGCCTTTCAGTAGCTTGGTGAAAAAATATCACATGGCCGGCAAAATTCGTGCACTCCAAATTTGACGTTTTTCCCATAGGATAACATTACGGGCCCGACACTTAACAGAAATCATTTGGAGCCCTGCTGCAAAATAACGGTTTAGTCTTTTTTCCTGAAATTTGGAGGAAGACAGCCAACAGCCCACAGATGTGCTCTTTCAGTAGTTTGGTGAAAAACATTACAGGAGGCAAAGTTATGGCTCCGAACTTTTCTTTTTTCCCCATAGGATAACATTACGGTCGATTCGCCGGCGCCTTTCAGGGCCCGTATCTTCGAAACGGTAAGAGATACGGACTTTCTGTTGAAAATTTCTTAGCCCCCTTGATGGGGCTAAGATACAAATTAGCCAGGACAGTTGTAAATACATGACTTTTAAATTTTTTTCTACGTCAGACGGTTCCTGAGATATAATGTATTTAGTATTCCAAGATCTCATTTTCTGCGCTTGATACTCATTATTTTGTATACATTATTTGTACTCACTGTCTTTCTCAATGCAGGTTTTGGGGAAAACCAGCCTGCGCTTCACATTACTGTTACTGTTGCCCTTTCGGCATGGATCCGTACTCGTTCACTTACTATTGGCGTCTCGCGCCACCTATGCGTGTATCCTTGCGTTTTCATTTGCGCTTGCATTTCTGTTATTTTTGCCATTTCTGTCTACAGTACTGTTTATCTTACTGTTTACTTTACATCACCATGCCCATTGACATTTCTGTTTGCAGGCACCATGTTGCTATGTGGATAACCCACATCACGTGGCAGACCATTCCCGTTACGCCACCAGTGCGTTACCCTTTCTGTTCTCATTCGTGCTTGTGTTACCATAGTGCGCCACTGTTAGTATTTCTGCGTTTGCGCTATGCTGTCTTGCCTTACTATGCCACAACACATCGCTGTAGGGCTGAGACGGCCCTTTCCCGCGGCTGCATTATATTCTACTATTTCTGATTATCTCATTCTCAAAAAGAAGGGGATTAGAGGCAAAAACTCTGTTTAATGTATTAGTTAGGTTGTTCCATGACAAAAGTGAGAAATTCGCTGTTAGGGTTGAAAACTCCTTGGACCCCATCCCACCCCCAACCGGCATTGGGGTGCGATTGGGATCATGGGTCCTAACTCTCACCCATTCTCCTATACTTCTGCTGATATACACATGTCATGGGGGTGAGTTAGGGCTGATGATCCCAATGCGCACTCCCAATGCTGGTTGGGGGTGGGCAGGGGTCCAAGGGTTTTCAACCCTAACAGTGAATTTCCTCACTTTTGTCGCTGTGGAACAACCCTAACTAATGCATTAAACGGAGTTTTTGCCCTAATTTCCTTCTTTTGAGAATGATAACTAGAAATAGTGGATGAGTGCAGGGAGCACTTCGCTGCCTAATGCTACGGGAGCCCGGCCCACATGATGTGTTGTGGCATACTAACAGGGACAGCAATGGAAACAGAAATGCTAACAGTGGTGCATATGGTAACACAAGCACGAATGAGAACAGAAAGGGTAACGCATATGGTGCGTGATGGGAATGGTCTGCCACGTGATGTGTTGTCACATAGTAACATGGTGCCTGTAAACAGAAATGTCAATGGGCATGGTGATGTAAAGGAAACAGTAAGATAAACAGTACTGTAGACAGAAATGGCAAAATAAAAGAAACGCAGCTAAATGAAAACGCAAAGGATAACGTACATGTGGTATAGACGCCAATGGTAAGTGAAATGGTACGGATTCAAAGCGGAAAGGGCAACAGTAACAGTAATGTAAGCGATGGCTGATTTTCCCCAAAACCTGCATTGAGAAAGACAGTGAGTACAAATAATGTATGCAAAATAATGAGTATCGGCTCAGAAAATGAGATCTTGGAATACTAAATACATTATATCTCAGGAACCGTACGACGTAGAAAAAAAATTTAAAAGTCATATTATTTACAACTGTTCTGGCTAATTTAAATCTTAGCCCCATTAAGGGGCTAAGAAATTTTCCGACCAAAAGTCCGTATCTCGCACCGTTTCCGAGATACAGGCCCTGAAAGGCGCGGCGAACGCCATAATGTTATCCTATGGGAAAAAAAGAAAAGTTCGGAGCACCATAACTTTTCCTGCCTGTAATGTTTTTTCACCAAACTACTGAAAGGCACATCTGTGGGCTGTTGGCTGTCTTCCCTCCAAATTTCAGGAAAAAAGACCAAACCGTTATTTTGCAGCAGGGCTCCAAATGATTTCTGTTAAGTGTCAGGCCATGAATGTTATCCTATGGGAAAACCGCCAATTTTGAGTGCTGTAACTTTGCCGCCATGTGATATTTTTTCACCAAACTATGAAAGGCACATCTTGTACTGTTGGCTGTCTTCCTCCAAATTTCAGGAAAAAGACCAAACCATTATTTTGAGCAGGGTGCCAAAGGATTCCTGTAATGCTTCGGGCGCTCGTAATGTTATCCTATGGGAAAACTGTCAACTTTGGAGTGCCATAACTTTTCCACGGTAATATTTTTCAATACAACACTGAAAGGCAAATCTGTGAGATGTCGGCTGCCTTCCTCCAAATTTCAGCCCAAAACTCCCAACGGTTATTTTGCAGTGCAGTGCCAAAGAATTGCTGTCATTTTCCACAGACTAGAAAATTACTGTCGCAATTTATGAAAGCTGTCAAAATTCTGCACACTGTCATGAGCACGAAGTAATTTTATGAAAGTACTTTTTCCAGAAAATTGAAAAACATATTTCTGGGTGTTTTACCACAAAATAAAGACATGGCAAGCATCCTCAGGGTCTCACTAGGTGAATACAAAAAAATTAGGTTGCTAAAGGGTCCCAAATTTAAATGCCAACCATTTTTCTGATCACCAACTGAAAACAAAATTGCTGATTTAGAAAGTAACAGGCCCATTTATAAAGTAAAATGCATTTGCGAAAGTGTTGAACTTTTTGTTAACTTTTCCTTTTGACTTATAATGGAAACTGTTTTGAATAACTTTTGAACCGCTTAATATTTTTCATGAAATCTTTGAAAGGCACATCAGGGACACTGGCTGCACATTCCTGAAGATTTCAGGCCAGTCACGTAAACACGTTGCACCTGTAGGTGCGTGCACACAGAATTCCAGAAAAGCATAAACGCTACGACAGATCACACTTAATAACTCCACAGCCGATATCTGACCAGTACAAAACTTGGCAGGTCCCAAGGCCTATGGTTCTTGATCATAAATTCCAAATTTCAGGCAAATCCATCAAATGGTTGCAAAGTTATTAAGGTGCAAAGTTTTGGGGTTTAACATAGAAATGGCTCCTCAACCTAACTATGGTTATATATATATATATATATATATATATATATATATATATAGGGATAGACATGGCCCGACTGAAGATATCATATTTATTTCACGAGAGGCCAGTGATATCATGATATCTCACGAGTGGCGAAGCCACGAGTGAGATATCATGATATCACTGGCCTCGAGTGAAGATAAATATGATATCTTCAGTCGGGCCATGTCATATTCGGTTTATACAATGTATGCTTTGCCCCCACCCCCGCAATACAACTCACCACATGCCCCTCTCAATGCAATGGGTGATATTAAGGTGATGGCCCTAGCAATACAACCCCACTTACAGAAAAGCTGGCAAAACAGCAGATGTCATTTATTGTTTAAAAAATATCTGGTGGATCCTGCTATTTATGGTTAGTTTTAAAAGTCTTATCTGGTCATCCTGCCATGCCCTCCCCAACAGAGGTCCACATGCCTCCCAACATAACAGATTACATAGAGTTTTCAAATATCTGGTTGATCCTGTCAATTTAAATTACTAAAATATCTGGTTGATCCTGGTATTATTTTGGTGAAACGTTATTTTTAAAATGGTTATCTGGTTGATTCTGCCACTCTTAGTACTTTCACTTTCCCTACAGGTGTAGCGTGACCGAGCGCTATGTAGACTGACGATTTGTATATTGGCACCTTTTGAGGTTGTCTGAGGTCAGTAACTCAATTATGTCCATTGTTTTCTGCGGCATTACTTAGAGTTTCCTTGTAAAAGTTGAATCAGAATGGCGGCCATCAATGAGGCGAGCGCCTGCTGCCAGGGCAACAGACGCACGCGCTTCATTTTACTGTTGAAAGCCGCCGCTCGGTTACTGCTGCTGCACTCTATGTGCAGTTCAAGGTTTTTTACAAGGAAATACAAGTAATTAACACAGAAATGACGCGCGCTTGAGTTACTGACCTAGGGCACCTCCTACAGAAGATTTGGCAATATACAATCGCCAGTGTATAGCGCCGTCACGCTACACTTGTAGGGAAAGTGAAAGTGCTCTGAGTGGCAGGATCAACCAGATAAGTTTCGATATGACGTATAGGAACGTGGAGATAACATATGACGTATAGGAACATGAAGATAACAATGTTATCTTCACTGGCCATCTGAGATATCATGTTTTATACTGCCATTTATCTGTCAACATACATTGTATAAATATATATATATATATATATATATATATATATCATCATTCGGGTGGAAGTGTCAAAAGTAGGGAAATATGACCTTAGGATGAGGGGAACTTAAGTTTCCTACACCCCACCCCATCCCTAAGACCCCACTCTGCATGCAGGAACAGGTGTGCCTTGGCATTTCAAACCCTAATGCTCACCCCATTCTCTTGTTCTGTATCCATTGTAGCTTACTTAGTCTTGGAATAAGGTGAGCATTATGGCTCGAAATGCCAAGGCACACTCCTTATATAATAAATTAATAAATGTATATTATCGGGGAACACACCTGATTCTTTGTGTGTATATCACAAAAAAAAGGCAATACCAGCCTGTTGGCAAAGGTAAAGAAATGTATCCAGCCTAATTACAATTAATCCCTTTCTATAGTTTGTACACTAATATAATATATTAAAAATAAAATAGAGAAACATAAAATATATTTCTATTATTTTAGAGGAATACTAAAGGATGCCTTACCTGTTAAAGAAAAACATATCTAGTGATATTCAGAGGTAACAAAATTTCCTAAATCTATGAATTAAGATAAAAATTAGATTTTTCAATACTGCTTTTAAATAAAGATGTAAATTAATAAAAATACCAATGTATTTGCTCTACAGGACATCGATGTAGTAAACAATTCAAGGTGTGATATACACAAAGAAAAGAAAAGAATCAGGTGTGTTCCCCCGATGTACATATATCAATTTATTTATTATATAATTATGTGTTTAAGAGAACTTAAAAAGAATAATGAAATTAATATATTGTTTTGGCATTTATTACAGCACTATCGAGATTGATGGAGGGACAGGATTGTTTTGAAATGTTACTAAGTGAACAATTTATTTTTTTAAAAAGAGGTACTGATTGATGGAATGATCGCTTCACTGGATATTTGCTGAGAATTCACATGTGAAAACGACTTGTACTAACTGTTGAAAATTTACAAATATAACTAAAAAAGAAGTTTGAATTCAGGATATCACAGGGGTTGAGAGTCTTTGTTTACATTGCAAGTATAGTAGTTCACCGGATGGAGACCCTCCCCATTGTTTGAGTTCTCCCATTTATACGTTAAAGAATATATTGTAAGGGAACTGAGGGAGGACCATACAGAATACACAAATGATCAGCATAGCCATCTTATTACCCCAGCACATGTAGCCAGTAGACAAAATTTTCAAACCCGTGCAAAAACATAATTCTGCACAACTAGAATGCTATTCCATGCCACAGGTGCACACACACATTTTGGAGAGGATTTGAAAAATGACAGCTGAGACATACATAAGCTCAGGTTATTAATAAGAAGGCTATGTTGAAAATCCTGGGTCAAAATATTTAAGATTTTCACAGTTACGAGCATGCATACTGAAATTGCAATGAATGGGCGTAACTTTGTCAGTTTTTCATATTATGACCCCATAATGTTCTTATCACCCCACTTCATGAACCCCGTAGGTGAAAATGTTCAAATCCATGTAAAAACGCCATTCTGCACCACAGGTGTGAAAACGCATTCTGGGCAGGATGTGAAAAATGATAGCTCTACTGTTCATGAGGTGGTGTGTAAAAATGGCTGTGTTTAAAATTTGGAGTGAAAATATTAAAACTTACCAAAGTTACGCGCGTGCGCAGAAAATTTCAATGAGGGTGCATAACTCGGACATTTTTAGGAATTTTTTCACCATGTTTTCAACATGTACTTTTTGGGACACCACCTCATGAACACCAGTGCTGCCATCTCATTAATTGGTCCCGAAAGGTGATTTCATGCAGTGACACAAAATCACCTTCTGGACCTGAGTAATGAAACGACAGTCACAGTGTTCATGAGGTGGGGTCCCAAAAAGCCCATGTTGAAAATTTGTTGAAAAAATATCTAAAAATGGCAAAGATATCAATCTAAGTTCAAAATGCCATGAAATACATTATACTGCAGTTACCTTGATTCTTCAGTTCACGGTTCGGCTTTGAAGAGCGCAGACCCATCCTGGTCCACAGAAGATGACAGCAGATGACCTTGAGGGAAGTAAATGGTAAGGGGTGTATGTGGGTGGTGGGTGCTTAGTAGGAGGGTACAGATGGGGAAGGGGATGGCTGGGACAACGTGGGACTGTTTTCTGTTTTTCAGGTTAAAAAAAGATGGATGACGGTTTTCTTTTTATTAGAGAAACATTATAAATATTTGGGGGCACTGGGAGTGTCCCACACTACAAGAGGGGGGCATGCATGTATCGGGACACTGGGAGTGGGCTCCTCAGTGTCCCACAACAGACCTTTTTCTTTAAAAAAAAAAAAGATGGCCTGATTGCGGGATACTGGGAATGAGCTCTCCAGTGTCTCACACTGTTGGAGGGGGGAGGATTGGGACACTGGGAGTGGGCTCCACAGTGTCCCACAACAAGCGACCGTTTTCCTTTTTAAGAAGAGACATCGGGGGACTAATTTCAGGACACCAGGAGTGGGCTCCCCAGTGTCCCACACTGGTGGGGGGTTAATAAATCAATTGGGACACTGGAAGTGGACTTCTCAGTGTCCCACACTGCTTGGGGGGAGGACACATGAATTGGGACAGTGGGAGTGGGCTCCCCAGTGTCCCACAGTGGTGGAGGACTTACAGTGCCGATGGGAATTGGGCACTAAAAAGGCCCCCCAATACTGTTGCGTAACACCTGGGACAGTGCCACAGTGTGCAGCATTTAATCTCTGCCTGCAGCTACAAGATTCCTGTCCTCGAAAACAAAGTGCATGTCCACGAAAACAAGTGTGTTTTCGCACAGCGCATCTATTTTTGCCAATTTAAAAGCTTTTGTATGCATTAATATTTTTTCACCAAACTTTCAAAAGACACATCTGTGAGGCGGAGGCTTTCAACCCTGAAAATTTCAGCCAAAAGCCGTTTCCGAGAAATGGCTGTCAAAAGAAAGTGAAAAAAAGCATTGAGGAAAAAAAAAACAGGCAAATCCATCGAACTGTTGCAAAGTTATTAAAGTGCAAAGTTTGAGGTTTAATATTACACTGCCCAGCCAACCCTAATATACTGGCACTACTGCGCCAGTATTATATATATAATAAATATATATATATTATAGGGGTGCGGTCATGCCCCTATATTTAGGGTTATGAAGGCACTTCTATGTTAAACTCAAAATTTTGTGCGTTAATAACTTTGGACCCGTTCAATGGATTTGCATGAAATTGGCATGAGCAGTGGGGCATGGTAGATCTCTTGATCTGCCAAATTTTGTTTCGATCTGACTTACGGTCTTTATGCACCAAATGCTAAAAAATACACTTTTCACCAGTTATGTGGGCAGTTTTGGGGATTTTGCCCATGGCGCTGCGCAGCTGTCTTGTGGTGTGCCGCTCTGCAAGATGGCTTGTCTGAAAGAGCTTCAGTGGCCGAACATGCTGCTTTTCATTTGGTGAAAAAATATTAATCCATTCAAAAGGTATTGCAGTTTTGAGCTCCCATTATAAGTCAATGGGAAAATTTACAGTATATGGTTGTTTTGCGAACAAAGAATGGGGTTTGAGCCATCTCATCCCTCCTTGCTATCAAAGAATTTGCAGCCTTGCGGTCAAAGAATCTTTGACCCTGAGAATTCTTTGATCATGACGGCCGCCATCTTGTTTTTCAATTTCCGTCGGAAAAACTCAAATATCTCGGCTCATGGGTAACTCCTGAAGTAAAACTTGGATGGGTTCTACGCGGGGGGCTATGTTCTATTGACCCATGGATGTTGTTTCTTTTACACTAGTCAAAAAATAGAGTTATAACATTTTAAATTCTTTGATCATGGCTCGCTAATGATCTAAGATCACGAGCTTGCAAATTCTTTGACCGCGAGATTCTTTGACCGCGATCTTTGATCGCAAGCGAGGGACGAGATGGCCCTATGTAAAAATACAATTTTCTCAGCTCAGGGGTGGGCTGTCAACAGAAATGTGGGTGGGTTTTGCTCAGGGGGCTTCGTTCTATCGAGCCATGGTGGTGGTTTCATGTACTTCTACCTAAAACTCGAGTTTCACCATTTTTTATTTTCTGACTGCGAGCCTGCAAATTCTTTGATCGCAAGCTTCTTTGACTGCGATCTTTGATCATGAGGGCTCGACTAGATGGCCCTTTGAAAAATTCAAATTTCTCAGCCCAGGGGTGGCCTAAGAACACAAATGAGGGTGGGTTTTGCTCAGGGGGCTTCGTTCTGTCGAGGCATGGTGGTGGTTTCATGTACTTCTGCCTGAAACTCCAGTTTCACCATTTTTTATTCTTTGATCTTGAGCCTGCAAATTCTTTGATTGCAAGATTCTTTGATCGCCATCTTTGATCGCAAGGTCATGACCAGATGGCCTTATTTTATAACACAATAGATAGGCTAATTTTGGCAATCTTTAAGTTTAAATATCTCGGAAACGGTTTGGTCTTTTTACTTGAAATTTGGAGGGTGTTGACAGCATATGCTGTAGATGTAAATTACAGTGTTTACGTGTCCGAGAAAATCATTTTTGCGGCAATATTACGTGGCACAGTTCACGGTTTGCAAACAGCGGTTTCCATTGTGGTAGTGGCTTGAAATTTGTACAGTAGCTCGCCCTGCTGCTGTCAATGTACGTTTTAGTCGTTAGGTGTGTAACATAGCCAGAAACTTGCAAGTTGGTGGAGGGCCCCACGCTCCCACCAACATGCGTGATTTTCTACTTATCTATTCTTTCTCAAAAAGTAAGGAAATTCTATGCAATAAACTGCGTTAATGCATCATTTAGGGTTAAAACACAAAAAGTCAGGAAATGAAAAATTTTTAGGGTTGCCCTTCCCCCTGTACCCGCCAGTCATCCCAAGATTGACAGATGACGGGGTGTGTCATTGGGGTTGTGAGGTCTAAATGTCACTCCATTCTTTTTCGCTGTCCCTTGTCAATATGATTACATGTAGAATGGGGTGACATTAAGCCTCACAACCCCAATGACACACCCCATCATCTGTCATCTTGGGAGGGTGCAGGGGCCGGGACAACCCTAAAGATTTTTCACTTCCTGACTTTTTGTGTTTTAACCCTAAATGATGCATTAATGCAGTTTTTTGCATAGAAAAAAATATATAAAGATGTGTGGTGATTTGCATATACAGCCCATGATGCTTTGCATTATGGGGGTATGTGTGATTTTGTATTTCTTTGAAACTTGGCTTCTCTGCCAGTGCCCTTTGGGGTAAACCTTGCCTCAGTGCTTACGCATGAAGGTTCTTTTGTGTGTGTGTATATATATATATATATATATATATATGTAATAGATATACCACTCTATGAGAGGTGTCTTGATGGCGCTCTGATATCGCATGCCTTGGTGTGTCAACCGCCCAAGGTAGTATCAGAGCGCTTAGTACACTTCAGAGTGGTTTATCTATCTTATAAAATGTCAAAATTGTTTTGGGGGGTAAAAGTGCAGGTGTGGGTCACGCTTGATATAATGCATGGTCATGTGATGTGTTTTATACAATCAGAATACTGGATTTGGACCCTTTATATTTACCCATTTTATAATATATATATATATATATATATATATATATATTATGTATATGTAGTTTCTTTTCAAAAGAAATAACCTCAGATATGCAGTGGTGGTGGGGGTCCAGAAAAAAAAATTGAGGATCCCACATTGGGACACTGGGGACTGGGCACCCCAATGTCAGTCTTATGTTTCTGGGGGGGGTGGGTGCTGAGAGGGAGGGTCTTGTGGGGGATAGCAATATATATATATATATATCTATATATATATATAAAGAGATATATATATATATATATATTTTTTTTAAAGAAGAAATAATTATGCATGTGAGGTAGTGGGAGGTTGCTTTAAACACACAAAAAAATTGAGAATTCCACATCGTGACACTGGGAGATTGGGCACCCCCAGTGTCACTCTTATGTTTGTGGAGGGGTGCTGAGAGGGAGGGTCTGGTGAGGGGGATAACTAGTTTTAGAGAAAAAAATGGTCACGGAAGAACACAGCACACTCTGCTGTGTGCCAGATGGCCATCATACTCTACTGCCCATGCACAGAAGAAAAAGACTAACAAAATCAGTAAGTGTTGCTTGTTTTATTTGGTCTGTTTAATAGAAATACAAAGATTTCACCTTATGCACTGCTGCTTTGAAAGTTGAGGGCTCAACTTTCAGGTATTTGAGCACTCATTTATTCTGCCAACAGCAAAGATAGATCAAATACATGAACAGAACTTGTGGGTAATAATTCTGGACAGTCGAAACTTTACAACAGCACAATTTAATAAGGCAGTGGGAAGGGCAAATAGGATGGTGTGCTTTATAATCCAGGATAGGGAGAAGAGAATCATGCCTGCAGTTTAGGCAGGGAGATAAAAATAGCACAGAGATCATACATGCAAATATAGACAATGTCAGCAGAAAAAGACTGTTGGTCATCCAGTCTGCTGTAAAAGGTCTGAACCTCACTTTCAGGTTCTTGGCAATATTGGGAATGCAAATAATCACAAACAGGTTGCATTCAAGTAATAAACAAGTTTATTACTACAAAAGGGATAAATCACAGTTGCCCTAAGCAGTTCTTACCAATACGAACCGGGAGCCAGTGCTAAGCATTCCCTACACCTCGAGGTTTCTCTATAGTCTCTTGGGATCTCTCGGGTCTCTGAGGTGTAAAGCCTGTGCATAACATTATATACCTGTGATAATTACTATGGTTACTAAAAGATAGAAACATTTCTAGTTACAGAGATGAGCCCTATTGGCTAAATTAGAGGTGGCTCCATAGTCCAAGATAACATTATATAATTCTGTAAAGTCATCAGTTTTAGAACAAAGACGTTCTTATACAGAGTCTTACATAACAAGGTGTAGTGGTGCACATCACCAAAGGATGGCAATGTTGCCTTACATATTACAATTACTTCAAGGACAGGTGTCTTGGCATCTGACAAGTAAGAAATAGACAGAAAATATATGGTATAATGTGTGTGCATTAGCAAGCAAAGTGGGTTACAATAATATGCATTCATATCCTGACATCTACTCTTATACGGTAGATGCCCTTAGCCCTATGTATTAGTATAACCTATGCCTAAACATTAGCTGTCATGAAAAAATTCCTGAGGGTATCAATTAGGGTGCAGGGACCTCGTGTAACAATTCCCCCCCTTGTTGCCTCTAAGGGCAACACAGGAAAATCCAAGGAATGGACAGGAGCAGTGGACATTTACAAGCCTGACGACAAGCCTTGTAAAGGAACTCAAGCTGCTCACGGTGTTGGCACAGTGTACGTCGTAGGCAGCAAAGCATAATAATCAAAGTGAATATTAAAAATGCTTGTATTATAACAAAACCTTTAAAAGTGATTTCTAACCAGGTGTTAGTCAATGCATTATTCATATCTCCATCGTTGATCAGGTCAAGAACAGCTTCATTGGCTTTGGTTATATTATTGCTGATGTGGATGAGGTGTGTGCTCTTTCTATCTAAAAGGGATTTCAGTGTAAGTGTAAGTGGATCTATGTGTACGTTAAAGTATGGCAGGTATTCTGAGAGTGTGAGTAAATAATCTGGGTTACCATCAATAATGTCTGCATCCATAAGGGGAACGGGGGTTATGACGGTATGTCCAATAACAGTTTTCTGATGGGGAACAAAACAAAAGTTGGGGTAATCAATTGGACAAGTAACAGAACCATATGTATAAGACTTAACATTGGTTACTATACAGTACTCTCCGTCAGAGTTATACTGTGAATGTACAGTAGGTAGTCTCCATTTTTGCAACTGGACAGGGCATGTGTAGGTCATCTTCGAAATCTGTGTTGACAGGCGATGAGCTTCCTCACGATAGGACAGGTAAAGTTGATCTGGTAACAGCGTCGATTCAAAAGAGTTCATGCCATTCTCAGAGATGTCATCATCCATGGTGAAAGTCCAGTCAATGCTGTCTGGAGAGTAGCCACAAACAGGGCGTATAACATCAAACACATCACATCGGCACAAGTAGATATATTGCTTTTACGCACAGCAGTCCGTGTGCGGTGCCACCCAGGCATCCAGGAAGGAGTGGTAGACCAGTAGAGGTGGTAGATCCAGGCGTTCTATGTAGATGTCGTCATCCAAATGCCAAATCGAATGTGCCAGTGCAAGTTTGTCGAATAAAGCTGTAGTGGGATCAAAACATGGTAAGGAGACAGTAAAGGAGACAAACATGGTCTCTGTTATGGAACATTTCTTGGTAGAAAAACAAGGACCAGTGTTTGGGTGTCTGGTCACAA
Organism: Neoceratodus forsteri; assembly: GCA_016271365.2. Taxonomy (NCBI): domain Eukaryota; kingdom Metazoa; phylum Chordata; order Ceratodontiformes; family Ceratodontidae; genus Neoceratodus; species Neoceratodus forsteri. The sequence continues at coordinate 581,684,919 of JADMNL010000023.1, forward strand.
ACCCCAAATTTCTCGCTGTGGAGAGAGGAATTGACAAAGTCTGTTGCATACATAAGGAAACACAAGTACAAAGTTTACATTTAGGACAATACCATTTAGAGATGCATCTGTCATGTATTATGTCAGGGATTCTTCCAGTTTCTAAATCACGGAAGAGGTTGTTGATGGTAGTGAGAATGTATGAACCATATGCAGAACAAAGTATTTCCTTACCAATGTATTGTTTTTCAGCTTCTCTATTGTTCTGTTATATGAGTGCGTTAATCTTATCTTTTGAATCAGTGAAGGCTTTGGCAATGTCGTGCATGTTGTATACAGTGTATCTTTCTTCCTGACTAAGGCCATCCACACCATGCAGTAATGGTGGTAAAACATTATTAACCAAACCAGTGGAGAACTTGGCAGAATGACTCTTGATAGCAGCAATGTCTGCTTTGTTCCAAATGGACATAGCAGTACCAAAAAGACCTGTGACAGTACCTGTAGCACCTGTAACATCAGAACTGTCGACTTCACGTTTACTACGTTTATGATTAAGAGTACCAGGAGGGGTTTTCCTCCTAAAATTACCTCTATGTTCAGTAGAATAAACCCCAGTAAAGGGATCCTTAGTACGAATTTGAAATGCAGCTAAACTATCAAGCAACAATGTACTATAGAATGCAGATGTATTGGTATTGTGACACATACCAAATTCTTTCATATTCCAGTAAGTAAGATTAAACAAAACAGGTATATGCATAAACTGTAAATTATTAATCAAAGAACCTGGGAGGGCAGTGGCTCTGAGACCACTATGGGGACCAGGGTTTGTTTGGACATTCCAAAGCTGTTTTCAGTGGGAGGCAATACAGAGAGATACATGGCGGCAGAGGCCATGTGGTGTACAAGCACAGAATCTGCGGGAAGAATCTTGGGAGAGAGAGAGTTACAATAGGAAGGATCAATTAGAGCAGTAATGTTGTACAAACCAGAGTGTCGTAATGCAGTTTGTAACAAGGACAGTGAACCATTTGGGGATAATTTAGCGTTGGGCCAACCCTGAAAAGTTCCCTTGGAGAGTTTGGCCACAGGGAGAATTTGTCCTTGTGATGTGGTTTGCCACTCAATTTGAAGGGTAGATTTGTCAGGAGCAATGACCGAGGCAGTGAGGTATGCATCGGAACCTTCCTGGACAGTAATCATAGTATCTGGTATTTTGATGGAAACTCCCTCTGTTGGAGGTGCTGGAGGATCCAGGTGTCGAAGGAGGTCCGGTACCGTGCCTTGGGCGAAAGGGATCACTCCTGCAAGGAGGAGAGATAGGAACAAGATAGCCATCTTGTCAGTGGTTCTGAAAAGGAAGATCAAAGATTAGTACGTTAGTACAATTCCACCCAGTGGGGTTGGGAAAAGTAAGTTTAAGTTCCTTTGTACAGTTTCAACTGGTTTGCATGTAACCATTTGTCAGTCAATTTGTTGTTGTGGAGGAGTCTAACTTGATAGACTGCCGGACTGAGCTTGTTGACAATGGGGTAAGGGCCTTCCCACTTATTGGAGAAGGAGTGGGTGGGATGTGCAAATCGAAGTACCATTACCTGATCTCCAACCTGCCAATCCACTTCTTGTGCATGTTTGTCAAATTGTATTTTGGATTGTTGCTGGGCTTTGCCCATGCAGTTTGCAGCATACAAGTGTGTGTATATGAAGTCTTTTCTGAGCTTTTCCACATACTGATCCACAGACACACGGTCTGCAGTGGGGGTGTGTAGGTCGAAGAGCAAGTGTTCAGGCAATCTCATTTGTCTTCCAGTCATCACCTCGAAGGGTGTAAGCTGGGTGGTGGCTGAGGGTGTATCCCTAATTGCCATAAGGAGTAAAGGCAATAGGGAATCCCAGGTCTTGGGATTGTCCTCAATGAATTTGGAAAGCATTTGCTTAATTCGTCTGTTGGCTGTTTCTACTTGACCTGAGGATTGAGGGTGATAAGGTATGTGGAACTTTTGCTGAACCCCAAGGAGTTCAAGGGACTCCTTCATCAACTCACCTGTAAAACTGGTTCCTTTGTCGGAGTCTACCTTGAGAGGCAGGCCCCACCTGGAGAAAATCTGTTCTACCAGGATTTTGGCAGCTGTCTTTGCGGTGCATGTCTTAGTGGGGAAAGCCTCAACCCACTTAGAGAATAAGTCGGTTACCACAAGGGCATACTTGTTGTTTCTGCTGGTATTGGTCAAAGGACCAATGAAATCAATTTGGATGGCATGCCAAGGGCCAGTGTGTCTTTGTGGTAAAAGTTTGGCATTTCGTTTTGTAGGTATGGGATTGTTTTGTGCACAAACAAGGCAATTGTCGATGTATTGTTTAACATCTTTGGTAATACCAGGCCACCAGGCGGTGGTCTTGAGACGTTGAAGGGTATTTTCTGCCCCCTGGTGTCCACCAGTAGGAGTGTCATGTACCTGGTGCAAAAATTCAGATCTCAAATGTCTGGGGACTAGCCACAATTTGGTGGTAGTATCCTCTGGTTGGAACCAAATGAGTTTATCGTCAGGGGATAAGTGTAACTTACCTTCATACCTGCGATATGGGTTATGTGTAGAGAGTCTTTCTTCAGTGCCTTTGTCAAGGAATCTGAACACTTCTTTGAGTTCAGTGTCCAAATGCTGGGCTGCTGAGAGGTCCAGGGGGGAAAAAGTTTCAGATTTCTTTTTGAGGGCTGCAACATGTACAGCTGCATTGGCTTCTGGATGATCCATCATCCAGACGTCCCCCCCTCGAGCCCCTTCCTTAGCGAGGGTATCCGCTGTGTCATTGAATGCATGATAGGGATCATGTAGAGAGTGAGCTTTAACCTTGTGCACATAAAGTTTGTATGGGTGTTTCTGTGCCAATGCGTGTATGTAGATTACCAATTCTTTGTATTTTACAGGACTTCCATCGGAGGAGAGAAAGGAGTTCTTCTGCCAGAAAGGGTGAAATTCTGTAAGGGAGCAACAAACCCAATTAGAGTCTGTAAAAATGATGGTATCCTGAGTTCCATGTTGGATAAACTCAGGTGCGCAGGCCACCGCTGCCATCTCTGCATACTGCAATGAAGCTACACTACAGCGTTTAGATATCCTGACGGTGTTCCCATAAGGATACACCACCAAAATACCCATCCCTGCAATCTGTTCTCCCTGATAGTACGATGCTGAACCATCAGTGAAAACAAAGCACAAAGAGGCACTTTCCAGTATCTCAGGTGTAGCAGGGGCGAATGGACCCGGATCTGGGAGGTCAGGTGACTGCAGTGTACAGTCATGGGGTTCCCCCTGGAAAAGGAGACCATGAGCTAGCAGAGACAGAACTTTGGTTTGGTGGACCTGGATATCCCTATCCTGGAGGAGAAGTGACCAATGTGTCAGCCTGGTGTTGGAGACTGACCCATCCTTCACTCTATCTGAGAGCAGAAAGGTAGTGGGCGTATGATTAGTGTTAAGAATCAGTGGTGAGTACCCAATGATATACAGGAAGTGCTTGGCAGCCCAGTAGTTGGCCAGAAGGTTCCTTTCACAAATGCCGTACTTCTGTTCCACTGGGGTCAAGAGCTGCGATGCATATGCAATAGGTCTCAAGGTGCCATGCACCTTCTGGGCCAGCACTGCTGACATGGCGATGTTAGAGGTGGCACACTCTAGATGGAATGGTAGTGCTGGATTGGGGTTTACCAGTGCTGGGGCGGAGGCCAAAGCCTGCTTCAGTGACGTCACAGCCTGGGTATGGACAGGACCCCAATTCCACGGAACGTCCTTTTGAGTAGATCATACAGAGGACGGCTTGAGCAAAATCACAAATAAAATCTCTTGAATAGTTTACCATACCTAGAAACCTTCGAAGAGTTGCCACACTGGTGGGTAATGGCAAGTCTTGTAATCCCTGTATCTTTTTCCAAGTAGGGCTCCGGCCTTGATCAGTTATTTTCAATCCCAGAAAGAGTACTTTTTTCTGACATAATTGTGCTTTTGCTGGGTTGCACTTCAAACCTGCTCTCTGAATGAGAGTCAGTAGTTCGTCCAAGAGATTCAGATGTTGTTCCTGTGTGGCAGTAGCCAACAACAGGTCATCTACGTACTGTAAGAGACATTGGGGGCTGAGAAACTCTGTAGGGCATCCATCATGTGGAGATGGAAGAGGGATGGGCTATTATGGAATCCCTGTGGCAAGCAAGTCCACGTGTACTGTCGTCCTTCAAAGGTGAAGGCAAACTTATATTGACTCTTGAGAGCCAATGGTAATGACCAAAAACCATTGGAGATGTCCAGGGCACTGAACCATTTCTGATCTGGTGTTAAAAGTCGAAGCACATCTGGTGCCGACGCCACTGTTGGGGAACAACTGGGAGTAACCTGATTCAGTTTCCTGTAGTCAATAGTAAGTCTCCAGGCACCTGTGGGTTTCTTCACGAGCCAGACAGGAGAGTTGGCAGTAGAAACACAGGTTCTGATTACTCCTTGTTTAAGGAGTGACTTGATTGTTTCTCGGAGAAAGGGTAAGGCTTCAGTGGGAAACGGGTATTGCCTTTGTCTCTCATGTGCCGGGCCTGGCACCTCGATAACTGTATGCATTCTGCCACAATCATGCTTGTTAACTGCAGACGCATCCAAATGTCTTTGCAGAATAGGTAGGAGTTTTGGGAAAAGTTCATGGTTCTTGAACAAATCTATGACGTCATACTCCTTGTTGTTGATAGATATTGTCGCCACAGCATGTGAGTCAGGAATTAAGACAGTATGGTATTGACCCTGGATCTGTATCAGCAGCATGTTAGCTAGATCCACCAAGACAGCCGTGGGTGCAAGGAAAGTCAATCCCGATAATACGAGGATGACATGCAGCACCATCAGTTGGAAAGCATGTGAGGCCTTCAATGGCCTAGCTCTACCGGTAAGGGTAGAGAACGGTATGCAGGTAGCCTAGTTCCATCAACTCCTGACATATTGGTCTTCCGTCCGTAGACCAAGGAGATGTGTCCGGTGTTCGTCGTAACACAGATACAGCTGCACTCCTGTATCTAATAAGACAATTAGTTGGCAGTCTCGACCTCGGCCTCAGTGCAGGGCCTTCGCTTGTATCCAAGACCAGCTTGTTTAAGTGCAGACTGGGGCCTGTAATTGTCAATCCGATACCTGGAGGCATGCAGAGATTGGGCTTGACTTCATGGATGACTTCACAGTGTTGCACTGATGCAATAGGAAGAGAGCTCCGGTTCAGGCTTGTGAGCCTGAGGGCTCGACTTCTGTGGCTCCATGACCACCAGTGGTGGCATGGGTCACCAATTGTACTGCTGCAAGGGTCTGTGCGGGAAAAGCATCCGCTACGGAGCGCACTTGCCCCAGGAGCTCTCGAAATTTTCGGTTTTCTTCAGCTATCTCCTTGTATGAGGGACCCGATCTTTGTAATGGTTTCCCTCCACCCTTGTGCCTTCTGTTTTTAGGCCAATTCCGGTTCCCACCCCACTGTTGTTGTTGGTCCTGTTGGGGGTTTTGCTGGGTGCTAGCTGGAGGGGCCGATGGATGTTTAGGTTGCTGTTGCTGGGCCTGCCCTTCCACGGTGTAATGTGTCAAGTCCCGAAGCGGTTCCACGGGCGGCAACCTTCTTGGAACCGAACCCAAATCACGGATGTACAGTTGATACACCTCTCAGTTTTCCGCAAGAATATCGCAAACCTGTCCAGATTTGGTATGTGGTTGGCTCTGCCTTTTTCTTACAGCTGGGATCATGTTCCTAAGGAACAATGTCTTATATTCAATAAGATCTACATCAGCAGCTTCTTATGACAGGTGCTTCCCTGCTCGGTAGGCCATCCAGAGTCTCTGGTGGTAGGTCGCTGGACTTTCTTTCGCATTTTGCTTCACGGGGTATGCCAGCATTACTCCTACCACACCTGGGCTATGAGCGGAGATGAGCTCAGCTGCGACTTCGTCAAAGGTAGCGTTCCCATGCTGGTGAACTGCTTCGGGGAGTTTGGCCCATAAACCAGGATTGATGGTCTGGCGTAGTATTTGGACCTGATATTCTGTGGCGAGGCTAAGCATCTCGCATGTGGAGCGCACCTTTTCCAAATGGCAGCTGAGGTTGTCGGACGGGCTCATCCGACCGATACTGTCAGCAATTTGCTGAACGGAGTAGGCCATTTGTAGGGGATTAGTCGGTGGTCGATCAGGCAGAGGTAATGCATCTCGGCAGACCGCCTAATGCCGCGCTGAAGCTGCAGCTTCAGCTGCAGTAACGAACCACACCTTCCTGAGTGCCAGCTTCTGGAAAATTTGTTGGATCTGACTTTTAATGGCTTTCTATACTTTTTCAGGAAGAGGAACATTACCTAATGCCTCTATCAATCATGGTTTCAATCTCTTGCCTGTCTTCCACACTAATAACGACTACTGGAGCGCCTGCCGACCAGGCTTGGGCTCGCTTCCCATCATGGGTGCTGCCATGATGGCGTTTCCCATGATGAGCGTCACGACGTCATCGACGTGTGACCTGGGGAGTAGTGGGCGGGACCTGCCATACTGTGGATGGCTGGGTGAGTCTGGGCCATAGTAGGGATGTAACTGGCTGTAGTGGTGAGACGTCATCAACAGATAGCTCCCTTCTGATGATGAGTGAAGGCAAGCTCTTCATTGCCTTAACGTACAGCCAAAACCTCTCGCTGATGCTGGTTTATCCATCTTAGTTTTACATTCATCATGATTCACACTTGCAACATCCATATCAACCCGATCCTGTTTCTGCTTTTGCAAAACACGGTACGCGGCGCTCAATTCGCGATTATCCCTATAGGCTATTTCTAAATCGTTACGTACCTGGTTGATCTCGTCCTGAAGCTCACCCATTTCATCACTCAACTGTGCATTTGCAGCACTCAACAAATCATTCATTTGCACAACCTGACTTTTATCCTGTCTCAAACTTTCACACTCCTGTTTCAGAGTACACATTTTTGTTCACCAGCCTGTGTGGAATGATGCAATAGTGAATCCTTTTGTTCAGAGATTGGAGTTCTGACTCAAGTTCTGCTGTATTCGAACACATTCTGTTTCCTGTAAACCCATCTCTTGCTTAAGAGATGCGATCTGCAGGTCAAGGTACGAAACCTCGCTTCGAGGCTTCCAAAGCAGCGAGAGAGCGCCACTATCAACCCTTTAGTGCAACGCTTATTGCTGACTGTCGTTGCTCTCTGCATACTGGGTTTAAATCCCAGTACAGGGTTTTCTGATTGACTTAGCGCCCCACAGAAAGTCAGCCCATCCTCCATGGGAGGTAAGAAAGTTGGAGACATCGAGTCTCAGTTCTGCACAGATATCTGATACTGTGGCCATTGTGTGAGAGGGAACGAAAATTCAAACTGTGAAAAAGACCGCGTGTTGCGTATCGATCCACAACACGAGTACTGCAAACACAGCCGGGCTACTGTATAAGTTGTAGGCTTGCAATTCAAAGCTGCTATGGAGTGAGTCGAGACGGCATCGACCACACCCAAAAAGTCAGCCAGACTTTGCAAGTATCTACAAACTGGTAGAAAAGACGGGTGAGGTGTTACGGGAGTGTACACTTGCAGTCCCCGTGGGGAAAAGGAAAATGTAAAGCAACAAGTGAAAACTTGCAAACACCAAATATCGCCTGCACGAAGTCGCCAATTTGTAAGAGGTCTGAACCTCACTTTCAGGTTCTTGGCAATATTGGGAATGCAAATAATCACAAACAGGTTGCATTCAAGTAATAAACAAGTTTATTACTACAAAAGGGATAAATCACAGTTGCCCTAAGCAGTTCTTACCAATACGAACCGGGAGCCAGTGCTAAGCGTTCTCTACACCTCGAGGTTTCTCTGTAGTCTCTTGGGATCTCTCGGGTCTCCGAGGTGTAAAGCCTGTGCATAACATTATATACCTGTGATAATTACTATGGTTACTAAAAGATAGAAACATTTCTAGTTACAGAGATGAGCCCTATTGGCTAAATTAGAGGTGGCTCCATGGTCCAAGATAACATTATATAATTCTGTAAAGTCATCAGTTTTAGAACAAAGACGTTCTTATACAGAGTCTTACATAACAGAGTGTAGTGGTGCACATCACCAAAGGATGGCAATGTTGCACATATTACAATTACTTCAAGGACAGGTGTCTTGGCATCTGACAAGTAAGAAATAGACAGAAAATGCATGGTATAATGTGTGTGCATTAGCAAGCAAAGTGGGTTACAATAATATGCATTCATATCCTGACATCTACTCTTATACGGTAGATGCCCTTAGCCCTATGTATTAGTATAACCTATGCCTAAACATTAGCTGTCTACGGTGTACCCCTGAGGGTATCAATTAGGGTGCAGGGACCTCGTGTAACACTGCCCTGTCGTACCCTAGCCTACCCCAAGACCTGCTGTCTAGACAGTTTTTTGGTTCATCCATATCACTGTGACAGTCATTTTGTTGACGGTGATATGGGCGAAGGAAATACGCCACCTAGCATTACAGCGTCAGGCGTTGCAGCTCCCAGGACATATAGCGCCAAAGTGCCATCCCAGGAAACAGTCCTTCCCCCCCCACACCCACCAGAACTAAAGATAACCTCCTTTGGGGTGGGCATGCCCTGGAGGGGGCAGAAATTGTGTTGGTGCAAAGGATGGCACGAATGAAGGGGCAATCTAAAATCAAGATCGGATCGCCTCTGTCGCCTTTGTTGTGGAGCCCTAATTGTGGCACCAAAATTAAGATGCTGTGTTAACAGTCTACCCGGTTTTGTTTTACCCTTTCTCTATGCCTTGCTGCTACCCCGCCTGAGTAACTAGTAAGCCCTTAACTCTGTCCAACCCATGCTTGAAACCATTAATGGGTTTGGCACTCACCACCTCTGCCAATAGGCTGTTCCATGACTTGGCCACACTCTCTATAAAATAAAACTTTCTCACGGCCCTCCTGAACCCTCCCATACTAGCTTCCATTCATGTCCCTCTGTTTTTGACTTGCTAGTCCTGCTGAATAGTTCCTCACAAAGGGAGGTTTGCAACCAAAATAGGAGATAACATTGCTTGCATTCAGCTGTACAGGGAGGTTCAAATGGTAGCACAAAGAAAAACTCTAGCACCACCTATTGCAAATAAAGCAATATCAAGCTCTTAGTACATTACCATAAGTTTCATTTATTTGAATAAAGTGCCAGGAGACATAACAGACCCCTCCCACACATAAAGGAACATACAGTGAGATCCACAGGCCTCCTACCGGTTTCGCCTCAGAGTGTCATAAGGAAGTGTTCTACAGTGTGAATCACACTACTTTTAAATCCCCATCATAAAGTGACAGTGCTGACCTTAGCCTTTATTGCAGTGTGAATTCAAAAATATTGGAACCAGATAGTAGAACTAACAGCCATACTGCTAAGTGTGAAAGAGATTACATTTTTGTTTAGTTCTATTATTATAGCTAATTCATAAGTTACATGCCTATAAATAAATAATCTTATCCATAAAAATAAATACTTATGCATAGAAACATAGACTTTGACAGCAGATAAGGACCACTTGGCCCACCCAGTCTGCCCATTTCCCTACCTATTGGATAAGCTGCAGATTCTAGTTAACCAACAACCTACTTCCTGCAACTCCCCACTATAATTGCCTTATGTCTGTCCCATGCATGTTTGAACTCCCCCACTGTTTTAGACCCTACAACCTCTCCAGGAAGGCGGTTCCATGCGTCCACCACTCTTTCCGTGAAAAAGAATTTCCTCACATTACCCCTGAGCTGTCCCCCTCTAACTTTAAATTGTGCCCCCTTGTTCTTACACATCTCTTTTTCTGAAAGATGCTACCCTCCTGGACTTTGTTGATTCCCTTGAGGTACTTAAAAGTTTCTATCATGTCCCCCCTGTCCCTCCTTTCATCAAGGGTATACATATTAAGCTCTCTCAGTCTCTCTTCATATGGTTTCTGATGTAGACCCTGCACCATTTTAGTTGCCCTGCTCTGGACTGCTTCCATCCTGTCTATGTCCTTGCGTAGATGAGGTCTCCAAAACTGCACGCAGTATTCCAGATGGGGTCTCACCAACTGTCTGTACAGAGGGATAACCACTTCCTTTTCTGCTTGTGATGCCCTCCCTATGCATCCCAGTATCCCCTGGCTCTTCTTACTGACTTCTCACATTGCTTACCCACCTTTAGGTCATCTGATATGGCTACACAGATCCCTTTCCGTTACTGTTGTTGTTAGTACCTCCTGCTATTGTGTACTCTTCTCCTGGATTTTATTTCCCAGGTGCATTACTTTGCACTTCTTTGCATTGAATCTAAGTTGCCATATGTCTGACCATTCCTCCAACCTTGCCAAGTCCCTTCTCATCCTTTCTACCCCCCCTTGTGTATCAGCTCTGTTACAGATCTTTGTGTCATCTGCAAAGAGGCATACCTTTCCTTCCAGACCCTCCACAATGTCACCTATAAAGATGTTAAAGAGGACTGGACCCAGTACTGAGCCCTGAGGTACTCCACTAGTAACCCCCCTTTCTTCAGAATGTGTTCCATTCACTATTACCTTCTGTGTCCTGTTGTGCAGCCAGTTTGCTACCAGGCTACCACCCTGGGACCCACTTCCAGGCTGGCTAATTGATTATTAATCTTTTGTGCAGGACTGTGTCAAATGCCTTGTTAAAGTCTAGGTAGGCCATATCCACAGCCCTTCCCTGGTCTATTACTTTGGTCACCCAGTCAAAGAAATCGATTAGATTCATCTGACATGACCTTCCTGCTGTGAATCCATGCTGTTTTGGGTCCTGTGCCTCGCTGGCCTCTAGGTACTCAACAATTCTTTCTTTCAGAAGTGATTCCATCATTTTCCCCACCACTGAGGTCAAACTAACAGGTCTGTAGTTTCCTGCTTCTGCCTTGCTCCCACTTTTGTGAAGAGGAATCACATCTGCCCTCCTCCAGTCCTCAGGTACCACCCATCCTCCCATGATTTGTTAAAAAGTGTGGTCAGTGGTGTCTCTAGGGTCCTCCCTTAGTTCTTTTAGGATTCTAGGGTGAATCCGTCCAGGCCCCATTGCTTTGTCCACCTTGGAGTTTTGGGACTTCTTTCAGGACTCTTTCTTCTGTAAATGGATTGACGTCATCCCCACTACCCAGAGTGCTTCTATTGTTTGGTTTAGGTAACTCCTCCTCTTCTTCTTTTGTGAATATTGAGCAAAAGAATTCATTCAGTATCTCTGCCTTTTCACTGTCTCCCTCTGCCCACCTCCCCTCTCCTTTATTAATCTTCACTATCCTCCTTAACCTTTCTATGCTCCCTAATGTACCTATAAAAGGTTTTATCCTCCTTCTTAACTGAGTTGGCTATCTTTTCCTCGGTTTGGGCTTTTTGCTCTTCTGACTGCCTTCCCCACTTCTTTCTGCTTTAATTGATACAGTTCCCTGTCGTGCTCCTTCTGTGATTCCTTATACTTTTTGAATGCAGCCTTTTTCTCCTTAACCTTCCCTGACACCTCTTTTGAGAACCATAGTGGTTTTTTATTCCGCTTTGTTTTCTTTATTTGTTTTACACAAAGGCTTGTTGCCTCCATGATGGCAGTTTTGATTTTTCTCCATTGGTCTTCCACCTCTCCTTTCTGGCCATTTGCTAATGCATTCCTCAGGTATTCACCCATTATGCCAAAGTCAGCCCTTCTAAAGTCCAGTATTCTTGTCGTTCTATGGCTTGTCTCCATGGTTGTGTTTATTGTGAAGCACACTGTGCAGTGGTCGCTTGTTCCCAGATGTCTGCTGACTTCTAAATTTGTGATCCTCTCTCCATTTGAGAGTACCAGGTCTAATATTGTTCCCTCCTGAGTGGGTTCCACCACTAGCTGTCTAAGGCATGCCCCCTGTAGGGCATTGAGAATGACCCTGCTCTTGGATGTGGCTGCAGTCCATGTCGTCCAGTTAACATCTGGCATATTCAGGTCCCCCATCAACAGTATCTCCCCTTTTTCAGCCATTTTGAGAATGCCCTCTATCATTTTCTTGTCCATTTCCTCCCCTTGAGACAGGGGTCTGTATACAACCCCTGTGCGGATTGTGATGCCATTCCCTGTCTCCAAGGTGACCCAGAGTGCCTCTTGTCCTCCCCTTTTACTTTTTAGTTCTGTAGCTTTGATCCCTTCCCTTATGTAGAGAACTACTCCACCTCCATAATGTACATGCACAACATACAAATGGATCATTGGTTTGTTAAATAACAATTCCTTTGAGTTTGGCCAAAATGCAAGTTTACAAGAGAAGATACTCTTTTATTTTTTTGTATGTACGTAATGACATACCTATGAACAATTACTTTACATCAGACCCCCATTGGCCATATATTATGGGTCACAGATTAGTGCAAATATGCATACTATATCATCTTAAGTTCATCCTAATGGTATGTCACTACTGAGTATTAAATCTACTACATAGCGTACCTGACTATAGTAGTCACATCATTAACATTCACAAATGATATGAAATTCCTTCAAGGGTACATGGATATTCATTAGGTGCAAATGGTATCCAGTGATGTGGGCACCTTCAAATTGAGTGAGTCAATTTGAGCGACTCTATTTACAGTGACTGTGGGAAGGAGAGTGACTATGGAAATGGCGAGGGTAGAAGGCTAAAATGGCGACTGCAGGATACAGCGCTGGCAAGAAGGACATCATAGGAAGTGGGATATAGGAGGTAGTTCGGGGAGGTAGTGCTGAGCTGGCTGTGTGGGCTTGTGGAGGCAGTGTATGCCTCCAGTGTGGAAGGACCTGGGTTTGATCCTGGGTTGGTGCGCTACTGTTTATGGGTGGGGAATGGTTTGGGTGTTGTTATATTTGTTGTTCTGTTGCTGTGCATCTTTTGCACTGTTGTGTTCCCACTCTTCCTCCTCCTCCTCCATCCTGCTCTCTGCTGTCCTGGTGGTCCCCAGTCCCCCGCCGAATCACCCCCTCCTGAGTTGGCTCCTTACCCTACTGTCAGGTCCCTCCCTTGGAGTTGATTATTTTTAGGGTGGTGCGGGCCCACCGCATAGAATGTGGGATAATGTATGTGTTATGGGCACGGTGTTGTATTCATGAGGTCAAGGTTGCAGTTTGTGCTTTCGGCATTGTGCATTCACCCATAGGTACGGCGCTGTTATGTGTTCGCCGTTATGATGTGGAACCAGTTCAAACAACAAAGTGATATATTAGTGAGGCATTACAAAGAGGTTAAGCATGAACTTGCACAGAGCCACACTGTAGATTGCAATCATGGGATTCAGTCCTGGGGCTCCTGGTTCACAATTCTGCACACTTAAGTCATACTACCTGTTAAGCATGGCATGGAAAGACATAGCAGAACATACTGTCAGGAGGTCTAAACCTCACTCTCAGGTTCTTGGCAATATTGGGAATGCAAGTAATCACAAACACGTTGCATTAGAGTAATAAACTTGTTTATTACTACCAAAAGGATAAAATCACAGTTGCCCTAAGCAGTTCTTACCAATACGAACCGGGAGCCAGTGCTAAGCGTTCCCTATACCTCGAGGTTTCTTTGTGTCTCTTGGGATCTCCAAGGTACAAGACTTAGTGTCTCACGTTATATACCTATGATAATTACTATGGTTACTGTAAGACAGAAACATTTCTAGTTACAGAGATGAGCCCTATTGGCTAAATTAGAGGAGGCTCCATGGTCCAAGATAACATTATACAATTTTGTAGTAGTCATCAGTTTGTGAAACAAAAGAGTACTTATACAGAGTCTTACATAACTCAGTGTAGTGGTACAAATCACCGAAAGGTGGCAATGCCGATTTATATATCATAATTATTACATGGACACAGGTGTTCTAACATCTTATAAGTAAGAAATACACAGAAAATACATAGAAGGATATATATGTATTAGCAAGCAGAGTGTATTACAATAACATGCGTACATATCCTGACATCTACTCATACGGTAGATGCCCTTAGCCCTATATGTTAGTACAACATATACCTAAGCACTAGCTGTCTTGTGGTGTACCGCTGAGGGTACCAAAAAGGGTGCAGGGACCTTGTTTAACATTCCCCCCCCTTGTTGCCTCCAAGGGCAACACAGGCAAATCCAGGGAAAGGTCAGGGAGCAGTGGCCATTTACAAACCCGACCTATGAGCTTTGTAAAGGAACTCGAGCTGCTCACTGTGTTGGCGCAGTGTGCGCCGTAGGCAGCATAGCATAATCAAGAAAAATATCAAAAATGATTGTATAATAACAAAACCTTTAAAAGTAATCTCTAACCAAGTGTTAGTTAATGCATCATTCATATCACCATCATTAATTAATGAAAGGATAGCTTCATTGGCCTTGGTCATATTATTGCTGATGTGGATGAGGTGGGTATCTTTCCTGTCTAAATGTGATTTTAATTTAAGTGTAAGTGGATCTATGTGTACATTAAAATATGGTAAATATTCAGAAAGTGTGAGCAGATAATCGGGGTTACCATCAATGATGTCTGCATTGATAAGGGGGACGGGGGTTATAACGCTATGTCCAATAACAGTTTTCTGGTGTGGGACAAAACAAAAATTGGGGGTATCAATAACACATGTTTCAGATCCATAAGTATAGCTTTTGAAATTAGTAACCGCGCAGTACTCTCCATCAGAATTATACTGAGATCTAACAGTGGGGAGTCTCCACTTTTGTAACTGTACCGGGCAGGTGTAGGTCGTCTTGGAAATCTGGGTTGACAGGCGATGAACCTCCTCACAATAAAATAGGTAGAGTTTATCCGGAGCCAATGTTGAGTCTGGGAAATCTGTGCCATTTGTGCTGATGTCATCATCCATGGAAAAGGTCCAGTCAATACTGTCTGGAGAATAACCACATACAGGTTGAATAACATCAAATGCATCACATCGACACAAGTAAATATATTGATTCTTTGCACAGCAGTCTGTGTGCGGAGCAACCCAGGCGTCCAGGAAAGGATGAAAAGCCAGTAGAGGAGAGGTAGATCCAGGCGTTCTCTGTAGATGTCTTCATCAAGGTGCCCAATGGAGTGTACCAGTGCCAGCTTGTTGAACAAAGCTGTAGTGGGATCAAAGCGTGGTAAAGGGACAGTAAAAGAAAGAAACATAGTATCTTTTATAGAACATTTCTTAGAAGTAAAACAAGGACCAGTATTAGGGTGTCTGGTCACAAAACCCAGGTTTCTAGCTGTAGAGAGAGGAATAGTTAGAGATTGTTGCATACACGTAACAATACAGCCAGGGGTTTTACATCGTGGACAGTACCATTTGGAAATGCGTCTGTCATGTATGATATCAGGGATTCTTCCAGATTCTAGATCATGGAAGATATTGTTGATGGTAGTGATAATGTATGAGCCATAGGCAGAGCAGAGAATTTGTCTAGCAATGTATTGTTTATCTGCTTCTTTGTTATTCTGTGCAATAAGTGCGTTAATCTTCTCTTTAGAGTCTATAAATGCCTTAGCAATATCGTGCATATTGTATACAGTGTTTCTTTCTTCCTGACTAAGGCCATCCACACCATGCAGTAATGGCGGTATTATATTATTCACCAAAC
Organism: Neoceratodus forsteri; assembly: GCA_016271365.2. Lineage (NCBI taxonomy): Eukaryota > Metazoa > Chordata > Ceratodontiformes > Ceratodontidae > Neoceratodus > Neoceratodus forsteri. The sequence continues at coordinate 581,700,506 of JADMNL010000023.1, forward strand.
CAGTCTGAATTTTGGCAAAATAAGATTTGATAGCAGCAATGTCTACCTTATTCCAAATAGACATGGCCATACCAAAGAGACCTGTGACAGTACCTGTTGCACCAGTGACATCAGAACTGTTGTCAACTTCACGTGTATTATGTTTATAACTTTGATCATCAGGATTGGGTTTTCTCCTGAAGTTGCCTCTATGTTCAGTAGTATGGACCCCAGCAATAGGGTCTTGAGTACGAATCTGAAATGCAGCTAAACTGTCAAGCAATAACATACTGTAAAATGCTGACGTATTAGTATTGTGACACATACCAAATTCTTTCACATTCCAGTAAGATTAAACAGCACAGGTATATGCATAAATTGTTAATCAATGAACCAGGGAGGGCAGTAGCTGTTAGACCACTGCTTGGACCAGGGGTGTGCTTTGGACATTCCAAAAGCTGTTTATCAGTGGGTGGTAGCACAGAGAGGTAAATGGCAGCAGAGGCCATGTTGTGTACAGCACAAAATTTGCGAGCAGAATCCTGAGACAAAGAATTACAATATGAAGAATCAATCAAGGCAGTAATATTGTGTAAACCAGAATGCCTAAGAGAAATTTGCAGCAAGAACAGAGAACCATTTGGGGATAATTTAGCATTAGGCCAACCCTGGAAAGTTCCTAAGTTGCTGGACTTTCCTTTGCATTCTGTTTTACAGGGTATGCAAGCATCACTTCTGCTACACCTGGGCTGTGTGCAGAAATGAGCTCAGCTGCAACCTCATCAAAGGTGGCGTTGCCGTCCTGGCGGATGGCATCGGGGAGTTTGGCCCACAAACTAGGATCGATGGTCTGGCGTAGTATCTGGACCTGATATTCTGCAGCGAGGCTAAGCATCTCGCATTTGGAACACACCTTTTCCAAGTGGCAGCTGAGGTTGTCGGACGGGTTAATCCGACTGATGCTGTCAGTTATTTGCTGAACAGAATAGGCCATTTGTAGGGGATTATTGGGCTGATCAGGTGGAGGTAGGTTATCTCGGGTGCCATCTAGGACAGCCCAGGCTGCAGCCTCAGCTGCAGTATGAACAATGTCATCCTGAGTACCAGCCTCTTGTAGAAGCTGCCTGATTTGGGTTTTAATGGCTCGTTTACTTCTCTCAGGGATAGGTATATTACCTATTGCATTTTCAATCATTGTTTCAAACAACATGAAGTCTTGCTATATTATGACATATGCAGTATAACCCCAGGTTAGAACTGCTCCGGAGGTGAAAGAGTTAACTTTCCATGCCAGGCATGGAACCTTGAGCGCGAGCTCGGTTGAAAACTCTGTCTGTTGTTGCTCAAACTTAAACTATCAGATCTTTACGAGCAAAACTCACTAAGGTTCTGTGTGGAAGCCGTAAACCTACACTAGCCCATTGGCTACTAACTACAAAAAACACATTTGTGTTCTTGAAACTTAAACTGTCAGATTCTTTACTCCGCCTCACTGAACAGTCGCTCCGGAGATTTCTCCTGCTGCTCGGTTCGTTTGTCGGTTAAAAAGTGTAATTTTCGGTTTATTGACCGAAATTAAACCGCAATCGGTCGGTTCAAGCTCTGTCTGTGGTATTGTAAGTAATAGGTAGGCTTACGTTTATTTTCTTCTGTGTGGAACTTGTAAACGTCTTTTTCGGTTCAGTTTGAACCGATCAGATTGATTTAAAATAACTTTCTAGTCCTTTAGAGTGCGGTTACTGGTTCTTATCGGTTCTAAAAAAAACAGATTTCATTACGTTTTTTCCACGACCCGTGACACGGTTGGGAACTGATAAGAGAGTCTTGCTTGGCGGATTGCCACTAACGGGCAAGTTTTGGTTAGGCTGGCACTATGTCTGAGAAACCCAAAAGAAAAACCGGACCCACTGGGTTTCAGCACTATGGCCTCTGTGGGGAAGCCTTTGCTAAGGCTGACCCACACACCACCTGTGTATATTGTCTGGGGTTTGACCACCTCAATGCAGACTGCCAGATTTGTAAGAATTTTCCTGCTGCCACCGTGGAAAAGAGAGTTGGTAGGCTCAGGGAAAGGGAGGCCAAAAAGTCCGCTGACCACGATGGCCAGACCGGTTCGGTTCCAACCGAACCTGAGGGAGTGCCCTCTGACCAGGGGCGACACTGGCAACGAAGAGCCAGCTCTGAGGAGCCGGTTCCAACTAAAAGGCTAGAAAGTCAGCTAGTGTGGAGCCAAAGTTCTTTCTCCAACATTGAAATAGCCAAAGCTATTGGTGTCAGTCTCTTTCCCGGTTCGTCCGAACCCGACACCATCAGGAAGCGCTTCGGTTCAGACGGTTCCACCGGTTCAAGATTATGATTTTGAGGATTTTTATGAACCGGAGGAAGGGGAGGAGGGGTATGAGGAGAGTGAATGTGATTTTGAAGGTCTGGATGTGCCCATTGAACCATCTCTCCAGACAGACCATCAGGGTTTCCCCCCCCCCAGGCTATCTGAGTCCCCTTCTCATTTTATGTTCTATAAGAAAGTTGCTGAAACTCTCCAACTCCCTGTTGATGACCAAGAAGAGCCTGATTATGTAGAAATGATGGATATTCCAGAGTCTAGGAGACTGTCTATTCCCTTGCACAAATCCTTTAGGAAACAGACAGTAAAAATTCTAAAAACTCCTCACTCTATCCTTCCTGTTAATAAAAGGATGGACAAGAGGTATACATTATCAGGCTCTGATATGGAGTTCCTCTCTCAGCAATGCAGCCATGTGGGGGTAGTGCAGGCTGCAGCCTGTGACAAGGCTAATATTCCTCTAGCTTCTCACCCTCCTGAAAAGGATTCTAGGAGGATGGATGCCATGGCAAAGAAACAGTACATGGCAGCATCTTTAGGACTCAGACAGGCAAATTATATGGCTTATGCTGCTAGGTACCAGAAATCCAGATGGGATACTGTGCTGGCTCTAGCAAAACAGGCCCCTGACCAGCTTGCCAGGGAGCTGGAGCAGGTGGCTGCGGATGGTATTGAGGCATCCATAAGGCTATGGATTTTCCTGTTGTGGGCAATTCTCTGTTTGGGGAGCAGACAGAGAATTATATGAAGAAAATGGATGAGTATAGGACCACCTATAGGAGTGCACAGGCCAAAGAAAGGCAAGCCACTCCTCAAAGGCAGCATGTCAGGGGCAGGGGCAGGCCTTTTCATAGGCCTTTTTACCAAGCCCAGGCCTCCTCTTCTGCTTATGCCCAGAGGGGGTTCTTTAGAGGAAGAGGCAGAAGGGTTCAAGTAAGCCTGCTTCTACCCCTCAACCCAAAGCCCCCTGCAAAACAGAGCGCCTGATGGGGTGGCCAGGGTCGATTCTCCACTACCGGTAGGGGCAGGCTGACTTACTTTGTCCAGGACTGGAAGTCTTTAACATCAGACAAGTGGGTCCTGGAAGTAGTAAGCCAGGGACTGGTTCTCAGCTTCAAAAAATTTCCGAAGATGAGAGCCAGGTCCTTTCCACCTGCAAATCCATCAGAGGCACTTGCCCTAGAAACAGAAGTTTCTGCCCTCCTGGCTTTCAGAGCTGTGGAAAGGGTTCCACCCCTACACCAGGACAAAGGGTTGTACTCCAGGTACTTCCTTACCCCAAAAAAGACAGGAGAATGGCGGCCCATCCTGGATCTCAGGTATCTAAACAAGCACCTTTTAAAACCAAAGTTCAAAATGGTGACTCTGGGAATTATTTTACCCTCTCTAAGGCCAGGGGACTGGCTAGCCTCCCTGGACTTCAAGGATGCCTACTTCCATGTTCTTATCAGAAGCTCCCATCGAAAGTACCTCAGATTGAACTGCCCTCAGGCCATTACCAGTTCAGAGCAATGCCCTTCGGCCTCACCTCAGCCCCGAGGGTATTCACAAAATGCCTGGCAGTAGCAGTTGCCCACTTAAGAAGGCAAAAGATTGCCATCTTTCCTTATCTGGATGACTGGCTCATAGTAGGTCAGTCCCCAGACCAGGTCAAACTACACCTTCAGGTAACTCAGCAACTGCTCACATCTCTAGGTTTCCTTCTCAATCTTCCAAAGTCTGTTCTAGAGCCTGTCCAGCTTCTCACCTTCATAGGCGCAGAACTGAACACAAAAGAGGCCAGAGCCTTCCTCCCTCTGGAAAGAGCAAGGACCTTGGTCTCTCTGGCCTCCTCTTTCACCCTGCAGGTCTCTCAACCGGCAAGGCATTTTCTACAGCTCCTGGGGCACATGGCTGCTTCTACAACAGTAGTGCAGGGAGCAAGATTTCAGATGAGGGACGTCCAGTTCCATTTGAGAGCCTTTTGGTCTCAAAGGACAGACCCTCTAACCAAATTGATCCCAGTGACTCGAACCCTGATCCAGGCCCTTCAGTGGTGGCAGGACCAGAGCAATCTGAGACAGGGGGTTCCCTTCAACCCCCAGTCTCACTCCTTGACCCTTACTACAGATGCATCCCTCTTGGGGTGGGGAGCTCACATGGGCGACCTCACTACCCAGGGGTTGTGGTCCCCACAGGAATCTCTGCTCCACATCAATTTGTTGGAACTCAGAGCAGTTTTTCTAGCACTCCAGGTTTTTTCCACATCTGTTCAGAACAAGGTTGTACAGGTCAGAACAGACAATACTACTACAATGTGGTACATCAACAAGCAAGGAGGCACTTGGTCTACGGCCTTGTGCACCGAAGCAATTAAGTTGTGGTCTCTGGCTTATTCCCTGAATGCCTCCCTTATGGCAGTTCACCTTCCAGGCAAGGACAATGTCCTAGCGGATGCTCTCAGCAGGATTTCCCAGGGCCATCATGAATGGGCACTGGACCCCTAGTACTAGAGGTAGTATTTGCCAGATGGGGCACCCCGCAGATAGATCTTTTTGCAGCCCCAGACAATCACCAACTTCCCCTTTTTTGCTGCAGACCCCCAGTGTTGGGCTCAGTCCTTCTGGATGCCTTCCTTCTCAGTTGGGAAGGGAAGTTTCTCTATGCCTTCCCCCCCTTCCCTCTTATGTTCAAGGTGCTAGTCATAATCAGATCTCAACCCTGCAGGATGATCCTGATTGCTCCAGATTGGGCCAGACAGCCCTGGTACCCACTCCTCATGTCCTTAGCAGTCCACCCTCCCCTGCACCTCCCCAGGAATCACAATCTGTTAACCTGTGCCCAGGGGAGGGTTTGGTATCCGAACCTCAAATCTCTCAATCTCAAGGCATGGCTCTTGAAGAGTTGGGAGTTTGCTGACCTACACCTCTCCCAAGGTGTATTGGATATCTTGAAGGCCTCTAGGAAGCCTTCCACCAGGGCTACTTTTAATTCCAAATGGAAGAGATTTTCCATATGGTGCTCTGGCAAGCATATTCCACCAGAATCTGCTGACTTGCCCACAATCCTGGATTATTTGGTGCATTTGAATTCTTTGGGGCTGAGACCAGCTACCCTAAAAGTGCACCTGGCAGCCGTGTCTACTTTCTTATCAGCAGGTAAACCTTCTTCTTTTTCAGCTCAGCTTATGCAACCCCCTTTTGAGCCATTGTCTTCAGCAGAGCTCAAGTACTTGACTTGGAAAACTGTGTTTTTGGTAGCCATCACTTCTGCCAGGCGCATAAGTGAGTTGCAAGCATTGTCAGTGGAACCTGACTTTATCTCCTTTCACAGGGATAAGGTGGTCCTCAGGACTAACAGAAAGTTTTTGCCTAAGGTGGTTTCAGACTTCCACCTTAATCAATCCATGTCCCTTCCTGTGTATTTCACTGACCATTCCTCCTCTGGCGAGAGGAGATTGCACAGTTTAGATGTCAACAGAGCCCTTAGTTACTACATAGAATGTACCAAGGGTCACAGGTTTGACTCCCTCCAATTGTTCCTCACTTATGGTGAGGTTGAAAAAGGAAAACCTGCCACTAAAAGATCCATTGCCAGGTGGATTGTCTCTTGTATCCAATTTTGCTATGAGAAACTGGGTAAGGTTCCTCCCTCAGGCCTGAGGGCTCACTCTACCAGGGGTACAGCTGCGTCTCTGGCTGCTGCCAGGGACATCCCTATCCTAGAGATATGTCAAGCAGCTACCTGGAAAACAGTTCACACTTTCACTAAGCATTACTCCCTGGACATCCAGGCTAGGAGTGATGCTTGATTTCTAGCAACCGTGCTTCAGAGCCTATTTCCTAGGTAGGTTCTGTCCCTCCTCATGGAGGTACTGCTGTGTAGTCTGCATATGTCATAATATAGCAAGACTTCATGTTGTTTGAAGAAAAAATACTCACCTTAGTAATGTTGTTTCTTCTAATGGAGTCTTGCTATATTATGACCTCCCCAAGCCTGCCCCTCTCAGAACCTCTATTTTGGGATGTGGGTGGGCAGGCGCAATGTTGGCACTTCATAGATGCCCACTTTGTTTCACCCTTTCTTTAGGGTGCCTGGGTGTTATGTTTTAATTTTCTTTCTTGATTCCCTGACTTGAGTCTTTGTTTTGGGATCAAGAACACAAATGTGTTTTTGTAGTTAGTAGCCAATGGGCTGTGTGAGGTTCACGGCTTCCACAGAACCTTAGTGAGTTTTGCCGTAAAGATCTGATAGTTTAAGTTTGAGCAACAACAGACAGAGTTTTCAACAGAGCTCGCGCTCAAGGTTCCATGCCTGGCATGGAAAGTTAACTCTTTCACCTCCAGAGCAGTTCTAACCTGGGGTTATACTGCATATGTCATAATATAGCAAGACTCCATTAGAAGAAACAACATTACTAAGGTGAGTAATTTTTTCTTCTATCTCCTGCCTGCCTTCCACATTATTAACGGCTATCGGTGGTGCCATCAGGACCAGGCTTAGGCCTGCTCCCCCCCATCATGGGGGCCGCCATGTTGGCGTCTACCATAATGGGCATCACGACGTCGACGACATGTGACATGGTGTGGGTGGGGTGGGGACTCGCCATGTTGTGAATGGCTGGGTGGGGTTTCTGGGCCATAGTGGGGGTGTGTCTGGGTATTGTACTGAGAGATGTCATCTGATACCTCCCCCTAGGGTGACATGTGTAAGGCAGGGGCTACACCTCCCATCGCCTTAACATGTCCAGCCAGAACCTCCTGCTGATGGCGCAGTTTCGCCATCTTGGTTTTACATTCAGTATGACTCACAGTTGCAGGATGCATATCAACCTCATCCTGCATTTGCTTTTGCAACACTCTATATGTGGCGCTCAGTTCTCTATTGTCCCTAGTTGCCACTTCTAAGTCATTACGTACCTGGTTTATCTTGTCCTGTAGCTCCCCCATCCCCTCGCTCAACTGTGTGTTCGCTGTACTTAACAAGTCATTCATATGCAATGCCTGCCCCTTATCCTGTCTTAAACTTTCACACTCCTGCTTCAACATACAAAGTTCCTGTTCTCCAGCCTGAGCTGAATGATGCAAATTGAATCCTTTTCATTTCGCAGTGTTTGAAGTTCAGACTCCAAATTCTGCTGCAGTCTAATACATTCCATTTCCTGCAAACCCATCTCCTGCTTAAGAGACGAAATATGCAGATCAAGGGTTCGAAACCTCGACTTGGAGGCTTCCAGAGCAGCGTAGAGAGCCACGACCAGCAGCCCTTTGGCGTGATGCTTATTGGCTGATTGTCTCGTCTCTGTGTACTGGGTTGAAATTCCCAGTATAGGGTTTTTGGATTGACTTGAGTCTCGCACTAAGTCAGCCCATCCTCCATGGGAGGCAAGGAAGTTAGAGACATCGTGTCTCAGTTCTGCGCAGATATTTGATATGGTGGCCATTGTGTGGGAGGATACTAAAACTCAAACTGTGAAAAAGGCGCCGTGCTACGTATCGATCCACAGCAGGAGCACGTTAGACACAGTCGGGCTACTGTGGAATTTGTAGGCTTCAAAGCTGCAGTGGAATGGGTCGAGTCGGCATCGACCACACCCAAGAAAAACAGCCAGACTTTGTAAGTGACTACAAAGTGTTTTGAAAAACGGGAGAGGTGATACAGAAATGTACACCTACTGTCCCCGTTGGGAAGAGAAAAGTTGTAGCAACTAGTGAAAGCTTACAAACACCAAATATTGCCTGCACGAAGTCGCCAATTGTCAGGAGGTCTAAACCTCACTCTCAGGTTCTTGGCAATATTGGAAATGCAAGTAATCACAAACATGTTGCATTAGAGTAATAAACTTATTACTACCAAAAGGATAAAATCATAGTTGCCCTAAACAGTTCTTACCAATGCAAACTGGGAGCCAGTACTAAGCGTTCCCTATACCTTGAGGTTTCTTTGTGTCTCTTGGGATCTCCGAGGTACAAGACTTAGTGTCTCACATTATATACCTATGATAATTACGATGGTTACTGTAAGACTGAAACATTTCTAGTTACAGAGATGAGCCCTATTGGCTAAATTAGAGGAGGCTCCACGGTCCAAGATAACATTATACAATTTTGTTGTAGTCATCAGTTTGTGAAACAAAAGAGTACTTATACATAGTCTTACATAACTCAATATAGTGGTACAAATCACCAAAAGGTGGCAATGCTGACTTATATATCATAATTATTGCAAGGACACAGGTGTCCTAACATCTTATAAGTAAGAAATACACAGGAAATACATAGAAGGATATACTGTATATGTATTAGCAAGCAGAGTGTATTACAATAACATGCGTGCATATACTGACATCTACTCTTATACGGTAGATGCCCTTAGCCCTATATGTTAGTACAACATATACCTAAGCACTAGCTGTCTATGGTGTACCTCTGAGGGTACCAATAAGGGTGCAGAGACCTCGTGTAACAATACGAACGTACGAAGAAGCCAGCAGAAGAAGGCCATTTAGTCTATCAAGTCTGCTCGTGTTGCAGGGTCCACAGCCTGAGCTACTGTCCCTGCCCCCCTCTCCCCACTCCTCCCATCCTCCCTACCCATGACTCTTACCCTCCCCCTATACCTGTCCCAGCCTCTCTTAAAGCTGCCCACTGTCTTCAATAAGATCACCTCTTCTGGCAGCACATTCCAAGTGTCCAGCATCCTCTCTGTCAAGAAGTGCTACCTGACCTCCCTCCTAAACCTCCCACTATCCATCTTAAGACTGTGCCCCCTCGTGTTATGGTTGCCACTCAGCTTAAAGAGACTCTTCTTATCAACCTTATTTATCTCTTTCAAGTACTTGAAGGTCCCAGTCATGTCCCTTCTCTTGCTCTTGTCTTCCAGGGAGTGCATGTTCAGTGCCCGCAACCTCTCCTCATGTGCTATACCCTGCTGACCAGCTATCATCTTTGTAGCCCTCCTCTGGACCTTCTCCAGCAGGTTAATGTCCTTTTTGAGGTGTGGGCACCAATACTGAACTCCATACTCTAGATGCGGCCTTACCAGTGACCTGTACAAGGGCAGTATAACCTCCTCTCTTCTACTACTGATCCCCTTGATATGCATCCCAGCATCTTGTTTGCCTTTGCTGCTGCTTTCTTGCACTGCGTGGAGTGCTTCAGGTCACTAGTGATCATCACTTCCAGGTCCTTCTCCTCTGATGCAGATACTTGGACTCCACCCAGGTAGTACTCTGTCCTTGGATTCTTGGCTCCAATATGCATAACTCTGCATTTCTTGGCGTTGAAGCCAAGCTGCCAGATCCTGGACCACCTCCCTAGCTTTTCCAGATCTTTCTGTAGAAGAAATCTTAAAAGATGTAATTAGCGATGAGTGACACTTTTGATGATTGTTTTTGTTCCAGAGTCTGGGAAGTGGTGACATCATAGAGGAAACAGCTGCCTGAAAACAGAACCCCCCCTATATCTCCAGAAATTTCAGGCTTATCCCTGACAAACCGTAGAAATTCATAATGAGACAGAGATACCTACCTGACATGAAGCCTAACAAAACAGGTGCAGCTGGGGGGGGAGGATGACGAGGAATCCAAAGCTCAATGCTCAAGGGTTGGAGCCTTCCCAGGCCTCAGAAATGGTGCACCAGCTTGACAGCCAACTGCCCAAAAATAAGAAAACACCAGGGAAAAGAATCTACTTGGAGACCAGACAAGATCCTGGCATTTTGTGCCGACATGTATGAAGCACTGAAGGAGATTCAGAAAGATGTAAAACAATGTGCAGATGACATGGAGCGGCAGGCCAAAGCCACAGAAAATAGAGTGGACAATCTGGAAAATGCCCTCCAGGAAATTCTTGACACCCAGTCCTTGATCATGGTCTGACAGGAAACTGCAGAAAACTAAGCAAGGTGCAGAAACATTAAAATTTATGGCCTCCTAGAGAATACAGAAGGAACTAACCCACAGGAATTTATTGGAGCCTTCCTCCATACAGCACAAGAGTTTAGACCCTGTCCTTCCATTCAGCATCGAGCGGACCCTTAAAGCTGTGGGCCTGAAGCCATTAGCACCTACTTCACACCAGAGATTGATAATAATCCACTTTCAAAGCTATGCTACCAAGGAAAAGATCCAACCGATGCCTTGGAGACAAAAAACTGTTTTTCATGGATAAACTGAGCTCTGTTTCAATAATGACAATGCGCCAGACACAATGCAGTATAGGAGGGAGTACATCCCCCTCTTGCAAGCCCTCTGCCAGCAAAAGTTGAAATTTCAAACCCCTTACCCGACTCGTTTGGTAGTCTACTATCCGGAGAGTATGAAGGAATACCAAAGTGCAGGGGAAGCAAAAGAAAATATCCTGGCCAAAGGCATTGTCCTTCCTGATTGGGCTACAGAGCCAGGCACTGTATCCTCATTGTCATCCCGCTGACACACCACAAATCAGAAGCAGCTCCAGAGGTGACCGACCAGGTCAACAAAGGCAGACATTTTGGCTTATTTAAATTAATTTTGACATACCACTTCGACCATCTGAATGAAAGACATGGCCCAATCTCTATTATTCCACATAATTGCAGGTGGGTGCCGGGGCAGTCTCCAAACTCCTGTGGCTGTTAGGCTGGACAGGTAACATCACACAGGCACATAACTAAATGTTTGCAACCCCTGACCCACAACCCCTGACCACAGACACAGACGCTGAACCATCTCTGTCTGTTGTTATTAAGGTACCCCTGGCCATGTGGGCCTACGGGGGGGTGCTTGATCCTGGTGGGCCTCCCTGTATTAGCCACACGGTGGCCAGATGCACACAGCATACTTACACTCTGGTGTTTCTTTCTGCATTGCGCACAAAGGATGTTATCTTCCTGGTCTGTCCTTGACCACCCGTGCCAGTGGAGAAATTCTAATTCACCAATTTAAACTGTTATGTGCCATGGGATAGCGTTGGGGGTGCTCTTCTGCCCACCCTTCCCTGATATTCTCATATGACATAAGGAAACATGGCCAATGTTATTGCAGTTGGAAGGCCGTGCGGATTTTTGGCTGTTACCTACTCTCTGATTTATTTTTGCTGTATTTCTCTGCACAGTCATTGGGCCCCTTGAACACTGTGCCTGTAACTAAATGACACTATTTGTGGCATTTGTTTGGATCATCCTATGGGGTAACCGAGTTGGCGGGACCCAGAGCTTTTGAAATACTTGAAGGGTTGTTCCTGCTCCTTGGGACACTCTGCTGACCCCGCATTACTTACCTTATGCACTCTAGTAAAGAGGGGGATACGCTACCTGGAATAATCTGCTTGCTCGTCTTCCCGACTTGTGGGGCAGATGTCTCTGTGCAGTTTAATCATGCACACAGTGTGAACAGTCTTGACTGAAATGCTTTTAAGCCACCCTGGACTCAATTATTTATTTGTTTTTTGTTGACCAGGTAGGTGCACTAGACAGTAGAATGCCTAATTTCGGGCACGACCCAGGAGATGACAAGGAAAATAACACAAAATAGAAAAACAGCAAAGTTACAAGTTCAGAGAAATTATAAAAACAACAGGACATTCAATTATATCAGGCAAGAGTCGGCAGTCCTCAAACAGCGAGATGATATAAGAACAGTACATCAATTGTGGTATAGCAAAAGGCAGTGGCAACAAAGGGTCTATGCATAAATGTTACCAATTACAGCATACAAATTCTGTTGGGCTACATGAGAAGTTATGGCCCATGGTCTTAATGATTCTGTTTGAGTGTTGATCCTACTTATGGGCTGCATTTGAGGTTCTTGGGCAGTAGTCGCCTGGTGGTCCTTCAGGAAGCTTGGGATTTGAGATCTCCTGGCATTTTCTCCAGCTTGATACATACCTCCCCATGCTGGGAGGCCTGGTTTAAGCACATAGGACTGGCATCTCACAAAGTGCCTCCCTTGGAAGTAGGGTGGCCACCTGTCAGGTTTTTTTACCTGGTAATCTGATTTTCAGGGTCCCTATCAAGTAATCCAGTTTTGCTCAGTGCTAGTCAGGTTTTTGAGCCATTCTGAGTGCTCACATACTTTTGTAACAGATTTTGTCACATAATTCACTGTTTCAGCTGCATATCCAGGTTACAAACAAGTTCTGTTGTCAATATAGCCCTTTCATAAAAGCAAGTCAGCCTGGGAGGTGTGAAGTATGGTCATTGGGACCTTTACCAGTTATTTAAATTAATATTTTCCACTCTGCATTTTAAAGAGCCTCTGACAGCATTAGCAAAACTTAGAAAAAAGTAAGATTTATATTCAGCTTCATCCCATTTTCTTTAGTACTTTATATATTTTCAGTAATTAATTCTCCATTTTCTTTATTACTGAAAACAGTTGCATGAAAACAAGAACCTTGACTCTACTATGGCTGTTTCTCTACACATGACACCACAATCTCCTGTTTATGATATCATGATTTTCTCCACAGCAACATATTTTGATGGCATAAACAAAACTATGATGTCAGGTGTAGGCAGGCAGACAGAGCTCAAAGAGCACAGATACTGTATTGTGGCAAATACCCCTAGAATAAGGAAATAAGGGTGATAACTACAGAATACAATACAAAATATAAGCTACAGTTATGTCTGAATATTACATTTTTTCGGAGTTGTCTCAACTGTGTCAGGAGCTCTTTAAAATGGCACAGCAGTGAATCTGGGCAAAAAATCTGACCTTGCCTTTTGTAATAGTAAAGGGTCCAGTTGTTTTCCACTTTCATTTGCTGGTAAACATTTTCATCTTTAATAGAATTTAAGCATTTTTAAATGTTTTAAATTAGCCTTTCCCTCAAGAAAAAAGCATGATCATTTCTTTGGCTTTGAAATAGTACTATGGACATGAAAAGGAAATGGATCGAGAAAAAAAAACAAAACTATGTAAAGTACATATTATAGGAAACTATTTATTATATATCAGTGTATACATATCCCCCCCCCCCCAATCATATCTGTAAATGAAATTCCCTTTATCTCGGTATGTTTATTTGGTAAACCAGTTTCATAAATTTATTAATTAGAAACTTGGAAGAACCTAGAAAAGCAAGTTTTAACAGGTACAGAGTGTTAATATTTTTGTTGAACTGCTGCTTTGTCTTTTACTGCTCCTTTAAAGTCTTCCCTGACATACGAAAAGGCTTTGGAGGAGAAGCAATGTACAGTCAAGCCATGAAAAGGGGTGGGGCTAGGGGCAGAGTTTAGGGTGTGGTTTAAGATCCAGTTTTTGTCTCATCCAAAGGTGGCAACCCTGTTTGGAAGCCACCCTGTATATACTGTATCATTGAATATGTTCACGTCCATTTTATTTTGTGGATTGGGAGCTGCCAACATATTCACGCCCAATAGTATCTGTGCTCTCAGAAACTGTCAAACCAATAAACTGTCACTGAGAACTAGCTGTCAAAATCAGGGCTCCAGTAAGCACTGCCATTTGTTTCTCAAAGCGGTCCTGTAATCCTGTTAGTCATGAACAATATCAGGTGTTAATGACTGTAATTGCATGAGTAATTACAATTAAAGTTAAAGTGTTAAAGCCAGTGCTCAGCACTTGACAAAAGCTTGCTGCACAGGGTGTAAGACACTATGCTACAGCTGTCAGTGTGAGAGATTTCATTCACCAAATTTAAGATGTCTATTCTAAAGCGCGTTTCAAGAAAGCCACTTAAAAGGGAATACCCTTTTGATGCCACAGTAGCCGAACTGGAAGACTTGGCTATGTCTTCTGGGATGAAGTGTTCAGTGGCAATGGTAGTGGTACATGAATTGTGCAACCCACCACCAGCAAAAAAAAAAAAAAAAGGCATTCAGCCTATGCTGTTTTCGTAGCTGAGGCTTACTTTGAGGTTGACCTTTGAGGTGGACATCAGTGTTATGGCAGCGGTCTGGTACTATCACACCAGACACCAAAAAACAATAAATGAAAGCACTGTCAGAAAATTTAAATCTGAGTACATGAGCCATCTTTGAAAGACTTCCGATCCCAAACAGCTACCCACTACTCTCCTTACCAAGCCCCGTGGGAGACAAAATCTGTTACTTGAAGATTTGGAGGAACAGCTAAAAATAAATTATCCAAAGTCTCCAGGCTCAGGGTGCTGTGATAAATGCCTGCATTGTTCACGCTGTTGCCCTTGTCATCCTGAATGCTAACTCCCACCAGCTCTTTTTGTTTTACAGTTGATATGTTTTTTTCTTCCTGCTACATTGCAGGCTGTGCCCTCCATTGAGCCCCCCAGCCCATCACCTTCTGTCCCAGGGACTTATCTCTATCCAGTGCTTCCCCCAAGGCAGGGGTTGGCGGCTGGGGCCTTACCACCGACACATGGATCCGGTTCAAGAAGAGGGCCCTGTAGTCAGTGCAGAACCTGTAAGGGGTCTATGTCATCCCATGCAGAACCTGGCTAGTTTTCCCTGTTCTTGTTCCCTAGGAGGAATGGACATGCAATGCCGTCCAGATGTACCCACACACACTACCATGCATGGGACGTTGACAACTGCCGTCCCTCCATGCCCGAAGTTGCTGGCTTGACTGCTTGCCCACGAGAGTTCTGAGAAACTGTAACTCCCTCCCCAAAGGAGGAAAGAAGTCCACTCCCTATGACCCGAGTCCTGAAGCCAGGTCACCAACGTTGCAGCAGGTGAGGCATGGATGCATCTGCTCTCTGCACCACAGGGTCACTGACTGACTCCCCACAACTCTTAAAAGAAAACGGTGGCCACATTGCAATGACAAGATGTGCATTGTTCTTTTTTTTTTTTTTTAAGAAGGATGGGCTTTAGTAAGCATAAGGACACAAAAGCTGCACGAAATCCCCCCACTGATTTTATTCTGCTGAAGACCGGTTTCTTGCAGCAGATTGGGAAAGCTGTCATACAAGAGTTAATACAACCTGAGCTAGTCATCACTGTTGGTGAGACTGGTGTCAACATGGTCCCAGTGCCCGAATAGACAGTGGGTGCCACTGGATCAAAGCAGGTCTCTGTGACCAGTCTCAGAGACAAAAGACAGGTCTCCATAGTACTAGGCTTTACATTGTCTGATGAATTCTTCCCTTCACAGCTGATTTATAAGGTGAAAACTCCTGCTTGCCACCCCCACCACAAATTCCCAAAAGACACAATTACGCAGTCGGTAAATCATGGGCTAATGAGGAAACCACCATTGATTACATCTCCACAGTCCCCAAACACTACTTCGACTTAATTAAAGTATGGCTTGGACTGCCATCAGAGCAAAAGGCGCTTTTGCTATGGGACCTGTTTTGAGCACATACAATGCAAAGTGTTCTGGATAATTTAGAGGAAAATGTCTCCAGCCAGCTCACACTGCTTAGCTTACTCTGTCTGAGCACTCGCCTCCTCTCTCTCTTCACATCTCTGCTTCTCCCCCCCCAAGCAAACGAATACCCAACATTTATTTAAAAAAACATATTTAGAAAAAAAAATTGCAAACCACAACTCACTGACACTAGTTCCTTGATACACGGAGCTGATGCTGCAATCCTATGCTCCCAGCCCCTCGCTAAAGCCTGCCACCATTGTGCTTTTCATTTTTCAAAAAGCCCATTTGCTCCACAGATGAGCGGCGATGTTGCGAACAGTTTGAGCTTTATTGACAGAGAGCGATTACACCTGGGCAGTTGTAATGCATAATTACATTTACAATCCTGTTATTTGAGCATTGAAAATGCTCACCTCCCATTATAAGCATATATGATTTTCTTACTTTTCCTTAAAGGGACCACAGAGATCCTTTTGTTTTAAAGATTAGGGTGAAAAAATAACAAAAAGAAAAACCTGGCCTAGGAGTGAATACCCCTGGCAGTGAAACATTTAAAACACGTACTCACAGACAGGCTCAGGATTTCACTTTCTCTGTCCAAGCTGGCAAACTGTCAACAAAAAACAACCCAGCAAAGAACTATTAAGCTCCCAAGTGACTTTAGGTGCAGTCTGATAAATCACCCATACTCAGAATTGTAGTTTCTGTCGAAGTTTAAGGCAATAATATCAACCAAGCACAATAATCCAGCAGGAAGTCTCTGTGCTCTTGTGACTCAATAGGGTGAAGTCCACTTTCGTTTCAGTAATTGAATGCTTTTCTCAAGCAGGTGGCTCTTAAAATTTGAATGTCAATAACCCCTTCTGAATTTAGCTAATGGAGGAACAAAGGTTTATTTGTTGCTCTTTCTCTCTCTCTCTTTTTCTCCCCTTGTCTGTCCTATTGTAAGTGATGCTAGTAGTATTAAAATAAAGTTGTATCTAGTTTAATTCTCTTTTTACCCCTGCCTTGAGGTAAGCAGGGCTGACTCTCTGCCCCAGGTCAGTACAATGCAAGCATCCTCCTTGAAGGTATGAATGACCTCTTTGGTGCCTCCCCCGGATCCCCTTCCATGCAGTTCTGTGACTCCCCACCCCCAACCATGCAGCAGTGTACACATACACCAGGATACAGTGGGCACAGGAGGACATAATTCTAAACTGGTAATCCTGGGGACTGGATGGTATTGTCTTGCTACACTTGCCTGGGACATTTTTCTTTTGCTTGTTGTGCTACCCGCCTCCATTGCATTATAATGCGTGCATTTCTACTGACGCCAACCTATGGCAGGGGAACCAACATCACATAGTCATCCATAATGTCTAGACTCCCTTTTGGCCACCAGGAGGTATTCTAGTAGCAGAACTTGTCTCTCCCCCCGCCTGGAGCCTGAATGCACTTTCTCGCCAGTCAGTCTTTATAAACCATGTTTTCCAAGTCTCTAACAACTTTGACCACTCTGCTCTGCACTTTCCCAATGGATGCCTTGTAGCTCAGCCCCACCAACCTTCGGCCCCCTCCTGGCACCCCAGGACTTACCTTCCTGTAGCCTGATACCCCCTGGATTGCCCCCCAGGGTGGGGCAACCCCACTAGTAGGATCCCCAGATGATGAAACAAGGGTGCCGGCAGAGGAGCCCACCGGCATTGCCTTCTTGGCTTCCCCCCAAGGTGGGGCATGGAGTCAACTGGCCATAATGGACAATGGGATAGGTTTGGTCCCCTGGAAGTACCATGGCATGCAATCGGGGCCAGGGTGAGCGGGTGTCATAGGTGGAGGCCACTATTTTTGCTAGTTTTTTCCCTGGGGCAGGGATATGCAATGACGTCCCATGACTGCTCCACTCCCCACAAATAATGGCGCCAACATGGCGGTACCCCCAGCCTCCACCAGGGGTTTGCATTGTGCTGGACCCTCTACCCCCCCTTCCTCCCAGAGAAGGAGAGCAGTTCCTAAGATGCTCAATCCTTCTCTCCCTGGTGGCCCGCCAACATCCCCAGGTCTGTTCCTGAACCCGGACCATCGGCATCGCAGTTGGTTGCCCTGCTCCTGTGTCAGTGGGCTGGCAGAAATCACCTTGTCTGTATCACAGCTGTTAGTTCTTTCTCATCAAAACTCTGCATTGTTTTTGGCTATATAACACAGGGTTGTTTAATGGATATAAAATAAATCTAAATTTTGTTAATTCATAGAAGTAGTTTGTCTTTGATGTAGCCTCCATAAATAGGTTCATGTGAGAATGATTTTGTTTTTACTGTATGTCAGATTGACAAACAGGTGTCTGCCACACTCTGCTATTTCAAGAATGTGTACTGTATGAACTCACAAAATTCAGTTCTTTTAGAGTTTCTGTTTGACAATACATCATATATGTGTATAACCAGAAATACTATATGGCATCCTGATGCCCCTGTCTCCTGCCTGACAGTTGAGGCAGGAGCACTCTGCTGCCCCCTTTCCCCTGCCCCACAAGCCCCCATCTTCTGCTCCCATTTGAGACTGCTGCACTCTGCTGCCCACTGTTTTCTCCACATGAGGCTGTTGCACCCTGCTATGTCTTGCACAAACAGTTGAGGCAGCTGCACCCTGCATCCCTCTGTCCCCCACTCCCCCAGTCAAGGCCAATGCACCCTGTTTCCCTCGTTCCTGTCTCCACAGTTGGGGCTGATGTGCTGTGCTATGCCCTAGAGTCCCAGGTTTCCTGCCTTCACAGTTGAGGTTGCTGGCAACTGTGGATTAAGCGACCTGATTTTCTCTGGAGCAGGTATACTTTAGTGAATTGTGAACCATGCTGCCCCATGCCACCAGGGGTGGGGTATTTGCTGCACCTGCTACCCACTTTCATTGCTCCACACTGTGTCCCACAGTCAGGGCTGCTGTACCGTGATGCCCCCCGTGTGTCCTGCCACAGAGTTGAAGCTTCTGCACCATGCTATCCTCTGTCTCTGCCACTACGTCCAAGGCTGCTGCACCCTGTGCCAGTCTACATAGTGCTGCACTGGCCTGCTTTGCCCTAGAGTCCCATTCCTCCACAGTTAGGGCTGCTGCACCTTGCTACACTCTGTCTCCCACTCTGTAACACAAGATGAAAGTATTTTTTGTTTTCTTTGGAGCAGTTTGGGCAGTGTACCAAAGGATCTGACTTGTAGGGAGCAGCATGGTGCAACAACCCTAAAAGTGGAGGCAAAAGGCTTTATGGTGCAGCAGAGCACAGTGGTTGCAGAGGACAGCAAAAAACAGAAGCCTTGAATGTGGGACAGGACACAGTGGGGCATCAGGGTAAAGCAGCCTGAATGTGAGGCAGAGTGCATGTGGTGCAGTGGCCCTGCCTATTTGGGGCAATGGAAGTGGGTAGCAGGGTGCAGCAAAAGCCCCATCTTTGGTGGCCTGGGGCAGCATGATGCAGCAGCCCCAGCTGTGGAGGCAGAGGCTCTGGGACTCTAGGGCTTAGCAGAGCACAGCAGCCCTGTCTGTGGAGATAGGAACAGGGAGCAACATGGTACATTGACCCTGACTGTGGGGGTGGGGGACAGAGGGGAGCAGGGTGCAGCAGCCTCCACTGAGGTGGAGGAGACAGGGGCATCAGGATGCCATATAGCATTTATAGTTATACACATACATGATGTATTTATGCACAGAAACCCTCAAAGAACTGAATTTTATGAGTTCATACAGTACATGTTCCTGAAATAGCAGAGTGTGGCAGACACCTGTTTGTCAATCTGACATAAAAAACATTGTTGCCTCTCACATGAACCTGTTTATGGAGGTTACATCAAAGACACACTACTTCTATAAATTAACAAAGTTTAGATTTATTTTATATCCATTAAACAACCCTGTATTATATAACCAGAAAACATTGCATAGTTTTGATGTGAAAGAACTTACAGCTGTGATACAGATGAGGTGATTTCTCACAAACATTTATACCACTTCAGTTTAACACTGAAACTCAAATGATCAACTTTTTTATGAGAACAGAACAATAGATTTTAGGTTAATCTATCTAAACACAAACCAGATGGGTTAGTAACAAACTTGGAGTGAAAATAATTAGTTCTACAGACTGCTGTGACTGGGAAGTGCAACAGCTCCTTCAGTCAATCAGAGACTTAATTGCTGAAACATCAGGCTAGACGAAAATTATGTCATTGTACTGCAGGCCTCACTGATAGGGACAGAAAAATCTTCTGTTTCCACTTACTGCAGAGCACATTAACAGATGCTGATTTAAAGAAAACCATGAAACCAAACAGCATGAAATGTTCAGAAAACCCTAATCATGACACAGGGACTTGAATGTAGGCTTTTATTAAAAATATGAAAAAAAAAACTTTCATTCGATCTTTAAGGAGCTTTGAACGGGGGCAATATGGAGAGAGCAGAGGTAACAAATATACTTTAAATGTTCCAAGCCACAGCATTCCCCACTCTGATATTGTTGCTTCTTCGAGCGGCAGTCAGCCTTTTCCCCTATTGGTCTCTCTTTCTTCAAATTAAAGTCATGGGCTGCAGTGGTAAGGAGTTTTGAATGGGAGCAGTTGTGGCATAATGAGGAGAGCAGAGGTAACAAATAAAATTTAAATGTTTAGTAATTACATTTTCCTTTGTTACAGAGATGATCTAGGCAAAATTTCCCCTCATTCACTAAAATACCACCAACAGCTTAATCTGGTTCAAGATCAGTTGGCATTCATCTGTATCCCCCTCCCCCGGGTCGTGCCTGAAAATAGGCAGAATTTGTCTAGTGCACTTACCCAGTCAACAAAAACTAAATAAATAAATAATATTGAGACTATACAGAATCTAAACAGTTCCTTGAACCAGTAGTTCCTTGAGTTCATCGGCCATGTATCTGCTTGTTGTCCATTCATCCAAAGGTTCAAAACTGAGCTGAGGGTGGTGCTAGGTGTGAACCTAAAGCTAGCCATGTTCTAAGGAAACATGTAACTGTTTAGTACAGCAGTAAAACTTTGTGTTTGTGATGTCTTTTTTCTTTGTTCACATTATTGCTATCGGGCTATAATGCTACAAGGGGTCTGTCTAGTGAGTGTCATTGGGGGGTGCAGAGGGGCCAGGAGGGTATAGCCATAAAATAAAAATGGGTACACCATGTTAATTGCCCCACCTAACACTTTAAACAATATCTGTGCACCATGCTTCTGTATGTTGCCTCCACTCTTGCACTAAGTAGAGTTAGCATTAATTTCTCTGTCAGACACCCACATAGCTCTGACAGAGCCTGTATTTTGTATTATCGTGTGATGGAAAAACAGCCCAAGTGGTGAACCCTTCTAGTTTGTATTCTTGGCAGCAGTGCAAAGCATTGTGTCACCATAACATAAAATTGTACACCGTGGAGTATGCCCTCCTACACCTCTGGCCAGGAGCACCCCCAATCACTTCAAGCATCCACCAGTGGGAGTATCCCAGCTCTCCTGAGGTCCCACCACCACCCCACCCAGCACCCCTATAGGTGTTTGATATGCTTCCCATTTGTTCCATTTATAAATAAATTTATCTTGGGTGAGTCATAAAGTAACTGTAATTTGTTCCATGGATACTCAACATTCAGCTATATTTCCACTCTGAGACTTAGGGTACTGTGTTCTGGAGCCAGTGCAAGGTGATACCCTTTACTGTCACTAAGCACATGGTCTGAAATACCTCCCTTTGGCTTCTGGGATGGATACCCTTTAGCAGTAATCCCAAGACACGGTTTTGAAATCCAGCAGTAGCGCCCAGCCTTGGATCATGTGCAGCTCTCTTTTGATCTGGGGCCAGTACTCCTGAATCCTTGGGCACTCCCCTTGAGATAGGGTAATAATCTCCTCTCTCCATGCACCCCCTCCAGCATCTGTTGGTGTTGCTCCTCACCCAAATGAATCATTAATGATGCAGTGTGGAAGAATCTAATGCGTGTATTCCATCAATATTCTTGCCAAGTGGTTGGGTGAAGCTGTCACCCTTCACCCCTCTTTAAGCAATTTTTCCCACTCTTGGTCTGGTATAGGTTCCCCCAATTCTGCCTCTCACTTCTCTGTCACACTTGTGAGCTCTGGGCTAGTCCCAGTTAACAATGCCTGGTATACCATAGAAATATATCTACCATTGGTGTTTAGTTTGGCTGACCAGGAGAGAAATTCTTCCCACTTGGTTAAGGGTCCCCTCACTTGTAGATGCCTGAACAGACCAATGTTATGGGACCTTGTATGTCTCTTTTAAGTGATCAAAAGATACGCACGTGTCCCCATTGAGTAGCTGGGTGTATCTTGTAAGCGATAACCTGTTCAAGTTGGCAAACCCAGGATACTTGTTTATAGAGGTAAACTTGGGATCTCCTGTTATTTTGGTCAGTGGCCCCCCTTTTTTTGTTAAAACATTTTTTTATCAATTTTACAAGATAAGGCAATTTCAAAAAGAAAAACAACTAGGCACATCTGGACTCCATCAAGGCATCCTGTGCATTAAACAATAATACTTTATATTTATACATCGGGATATATAAAAAGAGAAATTTCATGTAAATTGTCCCATTTTATGTTAATACTATTACATTTTGTATTTCTCGTAAAAAGATAGAATGGTACATAAGTCATATCATATAGTTATTTAATCTAAACGTAGTAACGGAGGTAGTGCTTGCTATATTTTACTCCAAGTTGTTGTTATATTATGATATGGTTTGTTGAAATCACTTAACTTTTCAGTATTTAAATATGGCATTGTTAGCTTGCAACTTCTGTCTAGGGAATACAGGAAAGTTATCTGTGTTCCAGTACTCAAGAATTATGTACTTAGTGCTCACAGAGGCCAATGCAAGGATGGTCTCCTGTTTTTTTGGTTAAATTTAATGTAGCATAATCATTAAATATTGAAGTTTGTATGTTAAATGGTGTGTCTTCTGCAATAATAGTGGTAATTTTATTTTTACTGTTCTGCCACCATAGCTGTATAGAGGGCATTCCCACAGCTGATGACAGAGTGCCAAACATGCCACACCCAGGACAGCATGTTGGGTTGTGTTTTACACCCATCTTAAACAGATGATTGAGGGTATAGTAGGTTCTGAAAATAATTTGGAATTGGATAGACTTATTTTTAACATTTGTGTATCTGTTGTCCTCCCCCCTGATTCCTAGCCAGCTGTAGCTTGAAATAGAAATTCTAGCTTTTTTCCCCATTTGTTTTTGATGTTTATTTTTAATTTCTTTATCACATATTTATTATTATCGACTATCTCAATAAACTGTTTACTAAAATCCTTGTAGAATATTGTTTCAAGACTTCCTCTTGCTTATGGAAAACTTCCATCCATATTGTATTATCCTTTTCTTATGAGAGGCCAACAAAATGAACGTATTGATGTTTAGTCATGTTGTATTCCCAGCGATTTAAACAGTCCTTGAAACTGTTACTGTAAATTTTGTAAGGCCAAAAGACCATCCTCTGCTATTACATGGCTCCATTTTCTAATACCTACTTCTGCAAATTTATCTAAAAGATGTTTTTTCCAACACAAGTAACCTAGTCCCAACACTGAAAGATTCAGCATAGTCCATGTTCCAGTTTATGTAAATCTAGAATCAGTGGTATAATATCTTGAAATATAGCATGTTTACAGTTTTTGTGAATATTTTGAAAATAAAAAATACGTTCAGCAGAAATGCTGGTTGTGTTTTCCTTAAACAGTGCATTTAGTAATAAGAGTAAATCATGTTTGGATAGATCCTTGAACACCCACTCCCAAGCCATTAAGAGTTTGGAGGCCCTATAATAGTCCAAGGGGTGGGGGCAACCCAGTTGTCCGTGTGCCTTTATTATAGATACTTTATGCCATGCATTTTGCAGGCTGCCCCCTCTCCACAGATTATCTGTAAGAATTCTTATCCTGTGTACTACTTTCAGGGAATTTATACAAAACGAGCTGGCACTAGGTAAACAGCTGCAAAAATAAATATTTATTCGTAACCATGGTACATAAAAAAATGTGCAGACAGACGCATTTCTAAAAGCTCCCAACCAGGTTTCGCCCAAAATTGGCTTTCAGGGAATGCCTGGTCCATGGGTTAGCTATCCCTTGCCGAAGGGAAGGTGTAAGTTTGGCTGTAGGAAGAGTGAAGAGGGGGGCTGCTAGTGAGCTCCTGTTTTCCAGGACATACCATCCCAAGTCTTGTGTCTGTCTCACTGTTGTGACTACTTGGGAGGCCTGCACTGCTGGATGATGGAGTTCAAAATCAGGTAGCCCCCAGCCTCCCCTATGCTTTGGATGACTGAGTGTGTACGACCCCACTCTAACTCTATGCCATTACCATAAAAACATTTAGAGTGAGTTTCTTAAGCCTTCCCCCGAATTCTCTTGGAATCTTAATTGGGAGGGCTGGGAATAAAAACGTTAATTGTGGCAGCACATTGATTTTCAGTGCCTCTATTCTTCCTCCAGAGATAATGGCAGGGAGGTACATTATTGCAAATCATAGGCTGTTTTCTCCAGTAATTTTTTGGTGGTTCATTTTATGCAGTTTGGACAGCTTTGGGGTAACCTTGATTTCTACGTATCTAAAAGTATTATGAGGGGCCCATGTAAAAGGGAAATGTGCTCTAAATTCCATTGGGCACACTCCAGAAGTAATTATTGCCTCTGATTTATTGTAATTCATTTTGTACCCTGAGATGTCTCCAAATAACCGCAGTTCTGATGCCAAGGCTTGGACTGACTGAACTGGAACATTGATGTAAAACAGGGAGTCAGCTGCGTACAGCAAACATTTTTGTTCTACTTTTCCCATCCTTGCCCTCTTAGTGTCAGCATTTGTCCATACTGCTGTCACTAAAGGCTCTGTTCAAAGAGTAAAGAGCAGGCAGATGGGGGGCACCCCTGCCTTGTGTCTGTCGTAAGAGGAAACCTAGTTGATGATACCCAAGTGACTTCACCATTGCTTCTGGGGAGTTGTACAGAGCTGTTGTACTAGAGAGGAACATACTGTAGGTCCAAACTCCAGCACCTCCAGGGTGTGGTGGAGAAAGGCCCAGTTGACCTGATCAAAGGCTTTCTCAGCATCCATTGATATTGCTAATTGAGATGCTTTGGAGGTTTTCTGTGTGTTGAGGATACTAAAGAGGCACCGTATATTATCATGGAGGTTCCACCCCTAAATAAATCCTGTTTGATCAGGGTTGACCATGTGTCCCACCACCTGCTGGACCCTGCTGGCCAGCATAGATGTAAAGATATTGAGATCTACTGGGAGTGAGGAGAGAGAGAGAGACCTAAAAGACTCCCATGCAATCGGTTCTTTACCCAGTTTTAAAATCACTGGTATTCAAGCCCTTCTCCAAGTTAGAGATGCTCCCTCTTCCTGCAAAATCAACTCAAATAAAGGTTGCATTTCCAGTGCCAATTCCTCCTGGAATGCCTTGTAATACTCAAGTGTTAAACCATCCGTGCCTGGGGCTGTGCCAGACCTAAGACGTTGTATTGCCCCATGGATTTTTGAGTCCCACAAGGGGGCCTCCATCTCCTGTTGCTGGTCAGCAGTGAATTTGGGGTGCGGATCTTATTCAAGTAAGCTTTTATCCACTGCTGAATGAGTTCCTTAAAGTCAGTATTGTTCAAAAGGGAGTTGTTTGTTTGTCACAGTGTGGCTCAGTCGTATGGCACCAGGCAGAGGGTAACACCTACAGTGGCATGATCTTATAATGTGAAAGTGCCAGTTTTCGCCTCACTGATTGCATTAGCTCATTCATTATTAACCAAAACCATATCTGTCTGAGAATAGGTCTTCTCCAGTACTGAATAAAATCTGAAGTCACTGCTCTGCAGATGCACAAACCACCAGGAGTCCTGTAGACCCAAGTCCCTTGGCCATCTTTGCAGGTCCTGGTCCACCCCTGTGCCTTCTAGACCCAGACTGTATAAACTTCTGCTCTCTTGACCATCACTAAGGACTGCATTGAAGTCCCTGCCAACTATGCAGAGAGTCTAGGGGGAAACTGGCAATGCAGGTAGAGTACTTCTAAAAAAGGTTTCTCTCTCTGTTTCCACAGTTGGTGCATACTGTATACTGTAGATTAGGAACGTGGATTGGTATGCCCCTATATCTGCCCTCAATGCTGACATATCTACTATTGGTATCCACTTTTGTGTCTGTGATTTTAAGCGTTATGTCCCTGTGGATAAGAATTGCTATACCCTGTCTATTTAGGTGTGTTTCATAGGATGCAGAGTAGCAGTGGCCCACCCAGGAGTGCACTAACTTACCGTGCTCCTCCTGGGCGAGGTATGTCTCCTGGAAGAGGGCCACCACCACTCCTTGCTTGTTAAGCTCCTGTAGGAGATGTATTCTTTAATTGGGTTACTTATACCCTTTGCATTGTATGAAAGGATTTTTAAGTCACTAGCCATTATGTTTTCTTTTCCCACCTCACCTCCTCCTCAGTCCATACCATTATGCCTGAGTTTAGCAGTTTCCTAGACAGTGTTTTCACTGACATGTTTTTCATTAATAAATCAAAACTAAATGACGCCAGCTGGGCCCAGATATTCAGAAACAACACTAACTTCTTTCCAAAGTGCTTATCTCAGGAGTTGTGTTGTGGTAGTACCCCACCTCCTGTGAAGGCACCATACCTCATCCACCCATATTTAGGGTGCTGCGGTAGTGGTCCCCACTAGCACCGACTACTGACCACCCTGCAAAACCTTCACTGTGCAATATTAACAACTTGTATAGCATCCGTTTTCTTGGGTCATATCATAGTTGAAACCCACAATAGTCCATTTATGCAATTAATAGGTGCCATGGCCCCATGACTACTCCCCCTGACCAAAGCCACCGGCATCCATCCCCCAGCACCAGCTACTTGTTCTGTCCAACATGTTCCAGGTATACTTGCCAGTCACTAAACCAGGCTTTGTTTGTTTTAGAAGTTAAGTCATTAGTTATCAGCCAGGGCAGCCCAGATCTGATATCCTTTTCCACTTGTACAGTGTGGGCATCCAGTCTGGGGGTGTCAGCTGGCTCCCAGGTGCAAGTAGTTACAGTACTCTCAAGTCAGGGGTGGTGCTGGTTGAGGGCTTGCTAACCCAGTAAGAACCATGTAACACAGAGAAAACTGCACTCTTAAAGCAGTTATGTGTATAAGCACAAACTAGTCTGTGCTTCCTCAGGGAGGTCTGAAGCTCAGACGAGCCAAGTGCTGGGGGTCTGAATGCTTTCAAAGCACTCTGAAATGTTACTGAACTGTACTTTGTTCGAACCTTTGAAATTTTGAACTTTGCAATTAAAGCATTTACTGCTAACTGTGATAAGTGCCTTTGTGCCTATACAGTACACATAACTGATTTAAGAGCGCGGTTGTCTCTGTATTACATGGTTCTTACTGTGTCAGCTGGCTTTCCCTTGCATGTAACCACTGTGCTGATATGGAGGGTGGCCAGGGCCCAAGGGACTGCTGTCTCCTCTTCCTCATCCGCTACAGATAAGCAACATGTAATGTTAGGCAAATATGAGAGTGTTTTGCCCTATGCTTAATGCTGCATGGGCCGTCACAGCAGAGCACCATCTAAAAGCCCATTCAGTGGATGTTGCGGTCCCATTAGGAAATGGTTACTTGCTACGTCCTTGCCTGGTTGAGGGTAGGCACACTTCGATGACTCCAGCCACAGGGAGCGAGGCACATAACCCATGAGTTGTATCCAACTATGGGGAGTTCCTTCCCGACAGCTAATATCAGTTTTGTCCGTGGACATAACCCCCCACCAAAAAAAACACAACAACAACTTGATAAAGACAAAGCTTTAAACAGAGTTTGGTGCTACTAATAGTCCTACTGTATTAAAGAACATTATAAGTCATGTAGTAATGAGAAAAAAATGTGAACTACCAGGACACTAGTCCATTCTGTGAGGCCATCGCCAGGCCTTTTCAGTCTGTGTCTCTGAGTGCAAGTCACGCTGAGAAAGAGGTCCCTGCTCTGGGCTAGGGCCTGAGTCCAGGAGCCAGTGTAACAGGAAAACACTTATTGTGCTGAATAAAGGGCAACTTGCTCCATGGAGGATCAGCCCTGAGTGTCTGCTTTGACCGACATTTGCTGACTGGTTTTCCTCCCCTTCTACCAGATCTCCTTCCACACTGCTGCTGAGATTGCTTGTCCCTTCTCTCTTCTGGGGTCTGGGCTTGCCATTAACCATGTATACTTGTGGAGATCTTGCTCTGGGGCAGTAATATTCAGGTCTGTAATGGAGATGTTTAGAGAAACTCTTGAGTTTTCTCACCATATCTGCTGCATCCTCTAAGTTTTTGAAGAACTTTTTGCCTGACTCCTCAAAGATCTTTATTTGCACTCAGGCAAATAACTGAACCTTTACGCCCTTTTCTTTTAAACATTTTATCACCTCCAGGATGCAACACGTTTGCTCCATGGGGGGGTTATAATCTTGCCCAAAGAAAAGCCTGTTGTCCAGCAAAACAATTGCCTTTTTCTTCCATGCCTTTTGTAACACCAGCATTTTATTTCTGTAGTCCAGAAATTTGATTACCACAGAGTGAGGGCGGGCTGCTCATGGCTTTGGCAAAGGCGCCAATGCTCGGAGGGCAAGCTCCAAATCTAGAGTGGTATCTGCTGGAAGCCCTACTACCGCTTATAAAAAAGAAGCTTTAGAGCCTGTCATTTCCCCCATCTCTGTGCCCTCAGGGAGTCCATATATTCTTATATTGTTTCGACATCAATGAGATTCCAAGTCATCGAGTTTGGCTGCTGTTGCTCTCTTCCTTTGTTAAAAGTAGTGTAAGGCTGCATTGTGGCTGTCTGTCTAGTTGGAAACTTCGGTCAGCCCTTGCTGAAGATCCGTGTTTCTTTGCTGCATTAGATTGAGATCAGCTCATGTGGCCATTGCTGTTTCTTCAAGTTTGGCCAAAATTGCACTGAATATTCATGAGTTCTGCCAACAAGGAGAAGGAGGTAATACTTATGTTGTCTTCCTCCAGTTTGGTATCTGCTGTGCGGTCCTGGAAGCTGCCCTGGGTTGCCCTTTGCGATAGCTGTGGTTTGGGGAATTAGTCAATGAAATCTTGTCAATGTGTCTTAATTGACTTGATTAGTGTTGTTTTAAGGTTTATTTGGGAGGATTCCAATAGATTTAATAACCCTTGAGTCAACACTCGGGAACCCTGCTGTAGCGTGGGCAGGGACGTCATCAGAAGTGACAAGCTGAGGTTTTTATACACCTCCCTTAAACAGTATAGGGAGGAGTCAACTACAGTGTCAATATAAATTGCCATACCTTTTTTTCTGTGTGGAGCTCGACATGCATGGGTGAGAAAGTGGCATGGTAAGAATGTGGCCAGATGACAGTGTGGCTACTTCCTTTATGAAATTAGCCACGTGAGAAGCAGTGCTCCAAAGGAAAAATGAACAAAATACATTAATTTCAGATCAAAAAGAGAATAGATTTTAAGCTTCAAGCATTGGGTGTGGCCACTTAAACCACAGTAACACAAGTCACAAGGTGCATTGGATGCTTCATACGTGAAACTATTGCCTAGAAACCAAAAAAGTAGTTAAAGGAGGAGACTTACCTCCTGGGGATGATACACAGTAGCAAACAACTGTAAGAAGTAAAGGGGGATACCAGACACCTGAGTGCTATCTATTCTGGTGCATCATATTGGTCTGTGGGGCACATCAGTACTCAAGAGGAATGGAATTTGCATTAACCCTGCTAAAAAAATCTTAATTAGGACCAAAGCCACAATGAACAAGCTAAACTACTACAGAACTTATCAGAGGTAAATCTTCAGAGATACAGAAGAATAAAACAAGGACAGCATTTGTAAAAAGTTTATCATTGTTGAATACCTTTATGGCCAGAATAGCCCTGCTGGAAGAAAAAAGGTGAAGTGGAATGGTATACATAGAGGATAATGCATGTTCAACTATACACAACAAGCATGTGTACCTATCAAGAGGTTGCCATGGTTTCGGGCAACATGGCAAACTCGAGATCGGTACTCATGCTTGTTGTATATAGGAGAACATACATTGTCTTTTATAGTGTATGCTCTAACACAAAGGAACAAAGTTTTTTTTTTTTTACTGCACTGCTGCTCTCTGGGTCTGGGTTCAGGAAGACTGGCAGTTTCCGTATCGCGCACGTGCAAAGTTCCTAACGCACATGCACATAACGTTCAAAGTTCTTGTGCTGCAGTAGCTGCATATCTAATGCAACACAACAGCATAATCACGGAGCTACAGCAGCACAACAAGCCTATTGTGGGGATGGATTTCCATCCTCAACAACGTTCCACCATACACTATAGATAAATGAGGATGCCATGAAAAGTGGCACCGAAAACCACTTGGCTTGGCTTGTGCCAACAAGGCTGGTCTTGTGATGTAATGTGCTTATATACAGTATGGCAAGGGTTTGATTTGTTAATTTTCTGGCCTTTATCTCCTTCATTGCAGAGTGCTTTGGGATGCAGTGTTGGGCCCGTCCTGCCAACCCCCACTATAATGGCCACAGTTTTCTCTCCCCTCCCTGTGCTGGATTGTAAAGCACATTGGGAGACAGTGTTTTCTCCCCAGACTATTGGAACACTACACCTGCAGTGTCAGACTTCGTGGGTGCCAGAGATCAGTGAGGAATCATAGAAACAGAAACATAGACAATGATGGCAGAAAAACACTGATGGTCCGTCCACTCTGCCCGTGGTTCCCTGTCTAACCCCAAGACCTGTAGTTCATCCAGAGTTCTAGTCCTCCCCATCCACCCCTATCCCTTCCCTGTTACTGTCACCCTGAGTGACCATGCTGCTGCTATTTACTCTGTCCAAACCCTACTTGAAACCATTAATGGTTTTAGCACCCACCAACCTCAGTTTGTAGACTGTTCACTGCTCTACCATCCTTTCAATAAAATAGTATTCTTCATAGCCCTCCTGTACCTCCCTCCTGTCAGTTTCCACTTGTGCCCTCATGACCTCGGACTGTTACTAATGCTACAATAATTCCCCACAATTCACCTGGTTTATTCCCTTCAGAAACTTGAAAGTCTCTATTATATCTCCCCTCTCCCGTCTAGGCCCCAGCGAGTATATGGTCATTACCTTGAGGTGCTCCTCCCAAGACTTGCCCTGTTGGCCCTGAATAATCTTTGTCTCCTCTCACTGCACTGTCCCCAGCCTGTCCTTGACTTTCCTGTGATGAGGACTCCAGAGCTGGGAACAGTACTCTAGGTGAAGTCTCACCAAGGATCTGCTTATTTTTCTTCTGCTGTCAGTGCTCCTCCCCATACATCCTAGCAGTCTATTTGCCTTACTATAGGCCTTGTTACATTGGCTCGACTGTTTGAGGGTGTCACTGATGACAACACCTAGGTCCTGTTCCTCAGCGGTAGTGCTGAGTCTTACCCCACCAATCCAATACTCTGTCCTGGGGTTCTTGTTCCCTAGGTGCATCACCTTGCACTTTTTGGCATTGAATTTCAACTGCCAAACCTTAGACCACCCCTGTAGTCTTTGCAGGTCACTCTGCATTTCCCTGATTCCCTTATCACTATCCACCCTTCCACAGAGCTTGGTGTCATCTGCAAAGAGACAAAATCTGCCCTGAATTCCTTCTCCAGTGTTGCTGATGAACATATTGCAGAGAACTGGGCCCAGGTCAGGTCGCTGTGGTACCCTGCTCATGACCTCTCTGTTTTCTGATTTGACCCCATTAACTACAACCCCATGCTGCTTTCCCTTTAGCCAGTTACCTACCCATCTTGCTATGTCCATAGCTGCAGTCTTCTTTAGCAGTCATCTATGAGTCACTAAATTGCAAGCCTTGCTGAAGCTGAAGTAGAGTAAATCCACAGCGTGGCCCCCTATCCACTGCCCTTAACAACACATGGAGGGGCAGCATGAATATAAGCATCCATGGACATGAAGATGAGACCCTAGGATGAGGACTACACCTGTTGTCACTGGACATAAAGCAGATACCAGAATATGCAGTGGGAGATTTGTGGACAGGCAGACACTACAGTCATTACCTACAGTGACAGACACTGGCAGTATAGGGGCTATACTGTATGTAGACCCACACTGCAGTCTTTATACAGCAATGAGTTAAACACTAGTAATGCAGGAAATATATGCAGACAAACACTGGAGTCATTATACAGCAAGGAGTTAAATACTAGCAAAGCAGGAAGCGTATGTCAAACACTACAGTCATTAGACATCATGGAGTTAGACAATGCTGTGAATGGACTGTATGCACTTAAACACGGCAGCCATTCTACGCCATATCTCAGTGATGCAAACAAGACCAGCTGAGGAATGAATGAAAACCTCTATCTCCACCTTTTCTTTCCTCAGTGACCTCAGTAACCTTGCATTGCACAGAATGGAAGGGAAGAAGCATAATTGACTGGCCTAATTACTGACTGCCTGCTAGTACATAGGGAAGCCCTAGGGAAGGGACCAAGCCCTATCCTGAGAAGGTAGTCTGCACCATGAACCAAGGGGGGGGGAGGGCTGTGCATTGCATTCCAGGATGCAATGACTGAGAGGGTCAACCCTAGGGTAGAGCAGATTGTTAGGGGAACAGGAAAGAGGTGAAACATAATTGTTCATTTGGGGACAAGTGATGTTGTAGCTGTTTTGTAGGGGAAGTCAAAGACAGTTTCTGTACACTAGACAGGAAGCTGTAGGTATTGGCAGCTGTAGCTGCCTTCCCTGAGGTCCTCTCAAGTGACATGCAGGGGAAGGCTAAACGAGTAAAGATATTTTACTTTAACAAATGGCTAAAGGAATGTTTCAAGGAAGACGGGTTCCATTGTATTGGTAACTGGGGCCCTGCCTGAAAGAATAGTGGCTATTCATGAATTACAGCCTCCATCCCATCAACGAGGGGATCTGTCCACAAGGGTAGAGGTTAGGCGCTTTCATTGTCAGTAATTTAAACTAGATGAGAGGAAGGTTAGGGGTAGAATATACAAGGGCACTGTCTCAGAGGAGGGAGACCTAGCAGGCACTCCTCTGACGTAATATGTTTGAACCAAAGACCATTATTACTGACACAAACACCTAGGTAGACAGACATTTTCACAGTCATCATCATGTTTTGATCTAGAAAACATTTTTTATTTATTTTATTGGATTCAAATAGTGCTACTTCAGAACTGTGACAGGCAGGCAGTAGATGTGTCATTAAAGTATGACCTAGTACCATGGGAGCAAAATGGACATTTGGGGAACCAGAACAATGGAAAAAAGTTTTCCAGGAACTGGGCAAGAGAACATGGTTGCACTCAGTATGGGAATAGTATGTTGGGAGTAGAAAGAGAGGTGACCAGCCAGGTGCCTCAGAGATTGGTGCCAGGCCCAGTCTTCTTTAATACCTTCATAGGTGACATTGCAGAGGGGCTGAAGGGGAAGGTGTGCCTTTCTTCAGATGACACAAAGATTTGCAATAGGGTAGACATACCGGGGAAGGGGGTGGAAAGAATGAGAAGGGACCTGAGCAAGTTGGAGGATTGGTAAAATGTATACCAGCTGAGATTTAATGCAAAGAAGTGCAAAAGTGTGCACTTAGGTTATGGGAACCCGAGCGAGGGGTACTAAATGGGGGAGGGGGAGGTACTGTCGGTCACCAAACAGGAGAAGAATCTAGAAATAATTATAACTGAGGACCTAATGGTGGCCGGACATGGTCAGTGGGATGCTGGGGATCATAGGGAGAGGCATCACCTGACCTAATATGTTTGAACCAAAGACCAGTAATATACAAACATTTTCACAGTCATCATCATGGTTTGATCTAGAAAACATTTTTTGTTTATTCTATTGGATCCAATTAGTGCTACTTCAGAACTGTGACAGACAGAGAACAGCAACAGCAAGTGAGAACAGCAAGAGGAAGAAGGTGCTGTTAGAACTGTACTTCTCTACTGGGACTAAAGAACTAGAACTCTACTATTGGGACCTTCAATTTAGGATAAAAACAAACAAACAAAAAGAGTTAATGTGTTTGAGTTGGCTGAAGTGAATTGTTATCTGTGCAGTTATCTAGGTATAGAAGGAAGCTGTGAATTAGGGGGAGTGGCTTAGCCAGAAGGAAGCCAGGTGTTTTGGATTTAAAAACTGCCCTTGATAGCTTCTGGCAGAGAACAGCAAGCGGAAGGAGGTGCTGTTAGAACTATACTTCTCTACTGGGACTATATTTCTCTCCTTCACTCCTCTCCACCCCCCCACCCATAGCCAGTTCTACTTTTATAGGCACAGGATTTGACTGACAACAGGAACTTCCTGTTTGGGAGCAGGAAGGGAGTGATCAGAGAGCCACAAAAGCCTCACCATCCTGGAAGAAAAAGAGTAGCTCCCCATCTCCTCCTAACTGCTGGAGGTCTGACTCTGAGCAAGTAAGGAGACTACTGAGAAATATAGGAACTTTCTGTCTCAGAACAGGAAGATCAGGAGCTTTAAGGGCATGGCGGCAGTAGGAAAGTAGGTAGAAAATGTTATATACTTATATATATATATATATAGATAGATAGATATATAGATATATAGATAGATAGATATCTATATATATAGATATATATATATAAACAGAGGAAAGAGTAAGTATACAAAACAACAGTTAAGGGGCCAGAAATAAGACATGACAGGAGTGGTGCAGTGCAGTGGCTGTGGAGCAGCAATCTTCTGGGAGACATTCTGGAGGATGTGGTGTTATCCCATTTGCAGGCACCTCTCTGGGCTGAGGGAGGAGGTTGCTCATCTCCAGGCTGAGTTGGCCAGGATTTGGGGGAGCTCCTTGACCACCGGGGCCACCACTGCTGCCTCAGAGGTTGCCCAGAAAGAGGAGCAGTTGGATCACAGTGGGCTCAGGGAGGATGAGGGTGGTGGAACAGAGACACATCTCTCCAGCTGTACCTCTCCACAATTCGTATGCCATTCTGGCAGAGTGTGGTTCCTCTATAGAGGCACCTGCAATGGAGACCAAGGAGAATGTTGGGAACCTCCACAAAGGAGACCCACAGGAGAGTGGCATGAGACCTCACAGGGGAAAGAAATAACTCCTGGTGGGGGACTCCATTGTTAGGAATGTAGAACTGGGAAATGGGGGAGGTGGGAGAGGGAGAGGGAGGTAAGGTGCTTGCCAGGCACCATGGCTTGAAGGGACGGGGAGCGAATCCTCAGGATCACGAGAGCAGCTGCATGGGGGAGGGAGCTGGATGTCATTATCCACCTAGGGACAAATGATCTGGCTGGGAAAGGGATCAGAACAGTGCAGAAGGAGTTTGTGGAGTTGGAGGGGAGGGGCCTTAGACAAGTAGCACGCAGGGTAACCTTCTAGGAAGTGCTGCCTGTCTATGGCATGGGTGAGGCTAATGTGCGCCACACCATGGGATTCAATCAGTGGTTGAAAAACTGGTGCAGAGCTCAGGGGGTTGGTTTCACTGGGGACTGGGGGTCCACCTGGAGTGATGCAGGCCTATACTGGCATGATGGTCTGCATCTGTCCAGGAGGGGAACCAGGATCCTAGGTGATGGGTTTAAATGCTTAATTGGCAAGTATTTAAACTAGCCAAGGAGGGAGGCACTAGAAAGGAGCAGGGGAATCCTAGCTCCCCCCAAACATCAGGGTAGTTAGTGAGGTAAACACCAAGATAGAGACGTCAATAGGGAGAAGGGCAGGGGTAAATGGAGAAAAAGACAAAGGCAGTAAGGACAGGGATGGGGCAAAAAGGGGTAAGACCATCAAAAAATGGAGGGTAATGAGTACCAATGCCTGTAGTCTGGGCAACAAGCCCCCTGAACTGGTGGCCTTGATGGGAGAGGGATGCCTGGATATCATGTCAGTCACAGAAACATGGTACACAGAGAAGCATGATTGGGATGTTAACATACTGTGGTACACAATCTACAGGAGAGACAGGGAGGGTAGAAGAGGGGGAGGAGTAGCTCTCTATGTAAGGGAAGGGATAAAAGCAATGGAACAAAAGAGTAAACAGGGAGGAGAGGAGGCACTGTGGGTCACCCTAGAGACTGGAAATGGCACCAAAATCCGCACAGGGGTTGTATACAGACCCCCATCTCTCGGGGAGGTAATGGACAAGGATATGATAGAAGGCATCCTTAGGATGGCAGAGAAAGGGGAGATATTGCTGATGTGGGACCTGAATATGCTAGATGTTAACTGGAGCACCTTTGCTGCAGCCACATCCAAGAGCAGGGCCATTCTCGATGCCCTACATGGGGCATGCCTCAGACAGCTAGTGTTGGAATCCACACAAGAGAGCAATCTTAGACCTGGTACTCTCAAATGGGGACAGAGAGAGGATCTCAGATCTAGAAGTGGGTAGCCATCTGTGAACAAGTGACCACCAAACAGTGTGGTTCACGATAAACTCAGCTGCAGAGTCAAGCTATACAAAAGTGAGGGTACTGGACTTCAGGAGGGCTGACTTTGTCAAAATGGGAAAGTGCCTCAGAAAAGCACTAGCAAACAGGCAAGAAGGAGGGGTGGAGCAACAATGGGGAAACATCAAAACTGCCATCACCGAAGCAATAAGCATTTGTTTGAAGAAAATAAATAGATCAAAATGAAAGAAAAAGCCACTATGTTTCTCAAAAGAGGTGGCAGGAAATATTAGGGAGAAAAAGATAGCATTTAAGAAGTATGAGGAAACAAAGAAGGAGCAGGACATTGAACTGTACCAGTTAAGGCAGAAGGAAGCAGGGAAGGCAATCAGAATAGCAATGGCCCAAACTGAGGAAAAGATAGCCAACTTGGTTAAGAAGGGGGATAAAACCTTTTATAGGTACATTAGGGAGGGTAGCTAGACAAAGGGAGGGATAGTGAGTCTGAATAAAGGGGACTGTGGGTGGGCAGAGAGGGACAGTGAAAAAGCAGGGATACTGAATGAATACTTCTGCTCAGTATTCACAAGAGAGGAGGAGGGGGAGGTACCTAATCCAATTAATAGACGCACTCTGGATAGGGGGGTCGATCCCAGTCCTTTCACAGAAGAAAGGGTTCTGAAAGAACTAAAACTGAAGGTGGACAAAGCAATGAGGCCTGATGGGATTCACCCTAGAATTCTAAAATAATTAACGGGAGAACTAGTGACACCACGGACTAAACATTTTAACAAATCATGGGAGGATGGTGTGGTACCTGAGGACTGGAGGAAGGTGGATGTGATTCCCCTTCACAAAAGTGGGAGCAAGACAGAGGCAGAGGCAGGAAACTACAGACCTGTCATTTCGACCTCTGTGGTAGGGAAAATGATGGAATTACTTCTGAAGGAAAGAACTGTTGAGTACCTAGAGGCCAGTGGGGCACAGGACCCAAGGCAGCATGGATTCACAGGGGGAAGGTCATGTCAGACGAATCTAACCGATTTCTTTGGGTGACCAAAGTAGTAGACCAGGGAGGGGCTGTGGATATGGCCTACCTAGACTTTAGCAAGGCATTTGACACAGTCCCACACAAAAGATTAATAAACAAATTAGCTGGCCTGGGAGTGGGTCCCAGGGTGGTAGCCTGGGTAAAACATTGGCTGAACAACAGGACACCGAAGGTAATAGTAAACAAAGTCACTCTGTAGAAAGGGGGGGTTACTAGTGGGGTGCCGCAGGGTTCAGTACTGGGTGTGGTCCTTTTTAATGTCTTTATAAGTGACATTGCAGAGAGACTGAAAGGAAAAGTATGCCTCTTTGCAGATGACACTAAGATCTGCAACAGGGTTGATACACAAGGGAGGGTGGAAAGGATAAGAAGGGACTTGGCAAGGTTGGAGGAATGGTTAGACGTATGGCAGCTTGGATTCAGTGCAAAGAAATGTAAAATAATGCATCTAGGAAGCAAAAACCCAGGGGAAGAGTATGCAATGGGGGGGGGAGGAGTAACCACAACAAAAATGGAAAGGGACCTGGGGTAATCATATCAGATGACCTTAAGATTAGCAAGCAATGTGAGAAGGCAGTAGGGGGGGCTGGGGGGATACTGGGATGTATAGGGAGAGGCATCACCAGCAGAAAACAGGAAGTTGTTATCCCTCTGTACAGACAGTTGGTGAGACCCCATCTGGAATACAGTGTCCAGTTCTGGAGACCCCATCTCCGTAAGGACATAGACAGGATGAAGGCTGTCTAGAGGAGGGCAACAAAAATGGTTTAGGGTCTGCAACAAAAGCCATATGAGGAGAGGCTAAAGAAGCCTAATATGTATACCCTTGAGGAAAGGAGGGAGAGGGGGACACGATAGAAACTTTCAAGTACCTCAGTGGAATCAACAAAGTCTAAGAGGGTAGCATCTTTCAGAAAAAGAGATGTGCAAGATCAAGGGGACAGAATTTGAAGATAGAGGGGGGACGGCTCAGGGGCAATGTGAGGAAGTATTTTTTCACAGAGAGGGTGGTGGACACATGAAGTTGCCTTCCTGAGGAGGTTATAGTGTCTAAAACTGTGGGAGAATTCAAGAATGCAGGGACAGACATAAGGCAATTCTTTCGTGGGTAGGAAGAAATAGGCTGTTAGTTAACTAGGATCTGCAGCTTATCCAGTAGGTAGGGAAATGGTCAGACTAGGTGGGCCAAGCGGTCCTTATCTGCCATCAAAGTCTGTGTTTCTATGACAAGCAGAAATAAACTCTGGTCAGTGCCAATACAGCTGCCCAGAGCAATGAGTGGTGATTTTGTGCGGCGATAGCGAGTAAATGCATACTTGGAGCTCTTGCAGCACCAGAGCCTGCCATGGGCAAGATGGTGGCTCCGATAGATCTTTGCATGCGTGATACTTGCACATGAATGGTTTGCATTGGAGCCACCATGTTGCACCGTTGGGGGGGGGGCCGAGTGCCATGGAGGGGAGAGCTGTCTGCAGAGGGGAGGGGAAGAGGAGACACCAGAGACCACTAGTGACTTCAACGTTGTGGACAGGAGACTGCATCACTATAGGAGAACACGGAGATCAGATCCAGTTTTCTCTTAAAGTGATCCCCAAATGACTGCAGGGCACCACCCATGCAGCCATAAAAAGGAGGTGGTGATGTCACTATACAGATCATTAGTGAGACCTCATCTGGAGTACAGTGTCCAGTTTTAGAGGCCGTATCTCAGGATGGACATAGACAGAGTGGAGGCAATCCAAAGAGGGGCTACATAAAATGGTACAGGGGCTGCACCAGAACTCATATGAGTAGAGACTGAAAGACCTCAATATGTATTCTCTAGAAATGTGAAAAGAGAGGGGGGACATGATAGAGACATATAAATATCTTAGCGGGATCAGAAAGGACCAGGAGGTTAGCATCTTTCAGAAAAAAAGATGGACAAGAACTAGGGGACATGACATGAAGTCGGAGGGAGGAAGAATCTGGGATAATGTGAGGAAGTATTTCTTTACAGAGAGGGTGGTGGATGCTTTGAACAGCCTCCCCAAAGGGGTGGTAGGGGCAAAAATGGTGGAGGGATTCAAAAATGCATGGGACACACACAAGGGAACCCTAGAAACATGGAAAAGTAGGAAAGCCACAGATCGACTACAGTCTGCAACATAAGTTAAAGGTAAATGGGCAGACTAGATGGTCCAGGCGGTCCTTATCTGCTGACAAATTCTATGTATCTATGTTGGCTGGGGTTGGGAAGGCAGGCACTGGATCACTAGGAGGGCCATGAGAGGCTCATGACAGATTCAGACACTGCATCCCAAAAGCATGCCAGAAGCAGTGGGTTTGGTGGATGGGGAAACGACTACGGTGGTAGTGCCTGTGCCAGCAGCCTCTATCCATTGCATATTGCCACACAATTGGTACTGCGTTATGGAATAAAGTTCATGGATATCACACTTCAGGTGTTAGCATGTGCATGCCCTGTTTGTAGACACTAACATTTCTTGATCCTCATTTGCATTTTGCCTTATTTGCCTGGTGAACGCCTGCCGTGGCGACTAATGCAAAATTCAGTGTATTGTCACAACGTGGACTGCAATGTGGTAGGCTGATTGCCCCGTCTGGTGCTCCCATACATAATAACTGAAAATCAGACTCACTGTATCTATCTATGTTAAAGTATTGTTTGTGGTATGCATCACTTTTAAAAATGCATCGAAAATGTACAGCATATGAACATGAGAAAAGTTATTTTCAAAAATAAATATACTTGTTTAGATTGTTTGTTTTTGAGTTTGGGTGCTTTGTTTCACTTTCCTATCTGATACTGTGCAACATATATTTTGAAGGACACATAAACAGCTATTTTCGGGGGTCGTCAAGTTAAAAATGAGGAATTGTGGTGAGCTAGAGCCAGGGATGACATGTTAGAATATAGTGCTCCTTACCTCTGTTATACAGATTTAACCATTTTCGTCATCTTTTAATATTATAAACAAAGATCTCCTGAGTTTCAAAGTCAGCACTGTGCTCTTGCCGTAAGATGGTGCCAATGTAAGATGTGATTACGTTATTGAATCGAGACTGCTACTGCAGACTAATAGAAACTCTGTGTACTGGCCAATTTTGGCCCATATTGTGAAACTTTTTAAAACTTTTTAAACTTTTAAAATCCACCGACATGCCAATTGACATCTAAAACATGCATTAGACTCTGATACACACGGATCAATCTCAATGAGGCAGGAAGTGCTAGCAGAACTAAAAAAAGGTACCACCTGTAACATATCCCAGCACATTTGTGTCCCGGCAAAGGAGTGAAACAGGTGTAAGATTGGTGTCTTAGGCATCCGCAGAAGCAAGCAGGGAAGTAGGGTTCACCGCTGTTGTTGCACTCACTGCTGGAAAGGGACAAAACAGTTAAAATGTAGGCCTAAACTAGAATTAGGAGCAACTCCCTATCTAGGGTAACAGAATAAGGAGATTTATACTAGGTACGGGGGAACACAAGGAGCAACACACCAAACAAAGTCTGTCCAGAGCCGATAGGGCTGCAGCTGAGGTTATTTACCTAATAAGACTAACAGTCGCTAAGTGTAAGGGTCAAAAGCAGGACTAAAAGAACTGAGAGAATCACTTTAACAGAACTTATCTTGTTTCTGGTCAGTGTTGGAGGCAGCAAGATGTGCTGGTTGTCCTTGGAGCGGAACCAGATAGGTAAGTGAAGGGTGTTGGGGTTTTTCAGATGTTAGCAGAAACAAGTGTTACCATCTGACAACTGCCAACACTCCTACTCCCCAGCCAAACCACTAGGGGCACATACTGTGAGTGTTTGTTTTGTAAAGACTCTAGAAGTCTTTTATGTCCAACCCTCCGCGGGGTCGCTGCACGGGTCCACATCTGGAGCAGGCTCCCCCACCACTCAGGACTCCAGCTCTGGATTTAGATGGGAAGTATTTTGGAAGTCAGCCCATCAGCACAAGTCAGTCCGGAAAAGGTGAAAAGAATGGGAGAAACCAGTTCTTCTCCCTCATTTACTATACAACGCTGGTATACCTTTTCTAAAAGAGGGGTTGGCATGTGTTTCACAATGCTGTGATCTGTCATCACTGATTTATATTTATTTATGAGGCACATAACTAGGTTTGCTGTTTTCCTTCACCAATATATAACATTAGCTATCTATGCAGCATTGTGACTTGGTATCTGCATACAGTAGATGTATTTTGCAATCCCCTCACTGACATTACTCCTGCATGATTAGCTCACCTTTATATGGGTCAGGCATTGTTAATTCCATTGAGCAGTTTTGGCTGCCAAGAAATTCAGCTGGAATAATTCTGGACTCTTTATGCTTTTAACACTTTTTATATTACAGATACATAAGCACTGTCTGCACATTATCACTTCAGGACATATTATACATGTGGTATGGCTATGTCTTGTATGTTGTATGAAAAAACACTCACACAAAAAACTTTTTCACTTCTGTGACAAATACAGACAGACTCTGAGGCATACTCTGCTGTTTACAGTTTCTCATTTCCTGTGGGGGATTGCATCTACTTATTTAATTTTTTTAATTTATTGACTTTTGATAGCCTAGCTGAGATGCAAAACGTCATTGTCAGTGGCATCCTGCTTCTATGTTTTCACAAGGTATTTACCTGACAAAGTTTGGTTGAGATGCATCCGTCTTTCAGATGAGATGTTAAACTGAGGGTTCCATCTGCCTGTTCTGGTGGTTGTTCAGGTAGATGTTAAAGATCCCATGGCACTTCTCGAAAAGAGTAGGGGAATTTTATTGAAAAGAAGGACTTCATTATATACATATACAAATCTCAATACAAGAAAATTAATACAAGTTTACAGTATACATAGAACATACTGTACACTTTACAGTAAATTCTGTAGATAAACATAGAGAAAAAATACAACAAAATGTTAACCCTATCTGTTACAGCAAGATAATATACAAGATATACTGCTTACTAAAGAAAGATATCATTACCCCCTTTTATTTACATTTTCTTCTTATTTCCTTATCATAGCCATAAGTCACAATTTAGCCATAAATGCTTAGCTTTCTCTGGAGAGAATCTCAAGTCATCCAACCTTTTTGTTGTACTTATGGTTTTCTATATATTATTCAAAAGCTGTATATGATTTATTTCTCTTTGCTGCAGACCCATATATGTTGAGCTTGCCATATATAAAATTTAATAATGCCAAGTACTATATACACAGTGTCTGCATGGTATTTATTAAATGCAGAACCTGATGGCCCAAACAGTATAGTTTGGTAGTCCATCCTTAAGAGAGGTTCTTTCCAGATTTCAGCCAATAATGACCAGAACAGTGCAATATAAGCACAGTCTATATACACGTGTTACTGGGTTTCCACTAGTTGTCCACAATAAGTTCTAGGACAATACCTTTCACTCAATTGTTTGTGTTTATTGTTGCCTTTAGTACCTAGATGCCCCAAATTACTTAACCAAATGCAGTCCCACGCAAGGGGGGGGGGGGATCCTGGGATTCGACAACTGTGCCAAGACACCTGGTTTCAGTGAATTTGGACATCCAGGGAAATCTATCTCAGACTGACATTCTGTAGATAGAATAGTTCTATAAATAGATTTCCTGTCCATTGTCTGTAGGTGCCTTACTGTAATTCACCATTTTATAGCTAACTTTATATTTTCTAGCTCATATCTTGGTATGCTGGTTATATTGTTCAGACTTCTAGGCTTCTTAAGTCCCCAGGGCCCATGACTATGCAAGAGCCATGTCTCAACAGAATCTCTCCATATGTACTGCCCAGGTTTCAGTACACGACTATAATTATAGTCTATGAATA
The DNA here is from genome assembly GCA_016271365.2 of Neoceratodus forsteri. Classification (NCBI taxonomy): domain Eukaryota; kingdom Metazoa; phylum Chordata; order Ceratodontiformes; family Ceratodontidae; genus Neoceratodus; species Neoceratodus forsteri. Next base: position 581,743,406 of record JADMNL010000023.1, read on the forward strand.
TACTCAAATAAAAGGCCAGAGGGTGAACCACATTTACTCCTCCCTCAGCAATGGGGAGATATGTCAATTCTCTTTTTACTGGATTCAGTCAAGATCCCCCAAAACCCTGAAAAAAGACACTGTAAAGTGCTGTCACTACATCCTTGGGGACATAACTAATGTACAAAAAAATTAGTACTAAAAGGGTTCTAATTAATACCATCCTTCTTTTTTGGATAGCTGCTTCTCCTTTCATCCTCCTACTAACCTGTTTATCTTTGCTAAGCACTTTTCCCAGTTATGGATAGAGGCTTCACCCGGTCTATAATCAATTCCTAAAATCGTAATGGGCTCTGCTGATACCTGTATACCTGTCAATTGTCCATCTGAGGGGAGTGTTCCCAATGGTAATGACCTTACTTTTCCCAAAACTAATTCTAGAACCAGACATTTCTGAGTATTTATTTAAAAGTGCGGTAAGGATGCAGGTTGCCACCTCAGGTGCTAAGGTCAACACCAGGTCATCTGCGTAAGCGAATACCTTTGTAGCTGGTGATGTTGGAGTCACTACTATCCCTTTTATCTCAGATGATAAAAGCAGCATGTGAATTTAAATATCAATACCAAAGGCATATAGCAGGGGGCTCAAGGGACACCCCTGCCTGACCCCTCTGGAAACCTTAATGTGCCTACCTACCCATCCATTCACATTTGGCACAATGGTGGCCCTTTGGTACATATTCTTTATCCAATTTACAAATACTCTTGGGATCCCATATACCTCCAAAACTAAAACCAAAAAGACATGGGAAAGCCTATCAAAGGCTTTCTTCTGGTCCAGTCCCAGTACAAACCCTTGCAATTGTTCAGTCTCCCCTCTACTACTTGTCTCCCTTAGTAAAATCAGATTGTCTTGCTGACATCAACCTGGGATAGCAAAAGGCTGTGGGGGACTAATCAAGTAGTCTGCAACCCTTAAAAAGCCTCATCAGCAAAACTTTACTCAAGATTTTGATGTCTGTATTCAAAAGGCTCAATGGGTGCCAATTATTAATATCTGTCCCGTCTCCTTTTTTATGAATTAAAACTAATGTAGCCTCCTGCATGGATACTCCATATTCTCCAGACTTAAGAATATGATTAAAAAGAATAACTGGTACAGGGGCTAAATCCTCCTGATATTTTTTGTAAAACTGTGAGCTCAAACCATCTGTACCTGGGGCCGAATGAGAGGGTAACCGGGATATAGCCAAGAAAACCTCATCTGAAGAAACTTCAGAAATTAGTTCTGCTATGTCTGATGCAGATACCTGTGGGAGTCATAACTCATTTAGGAGGTCCCGAGGGTCTGAACAAGGAGGAGGGTGACCAAAAAGACAATCTGTATGTTCTTCAACTATTTTTAATAAATCTTGAGGGGTGTGGACCCGCTGCCCTGCTACTGAAGTAAGAGCTGTTATAATTCTATTTTTGATTATTTTTTTACATTCCTTATATAGATCTAACGAATGCTTATGCACTTGTGTTCCAAACCAAAGTTCTTGCTTTAAAGATTTGGCTCTATTATATTGATGATCCATCATTTCCTTTTTGGTAGCATTAATTGAGGAGCTATAATCATGAGTTGTAAGTTCTGGTTGTGAGATCAGGTGCTGTAGATAGTGACGCAATCTCAAATAATGGAGGTAGTCTTTATTTGCTATATATTGTGACCCTTGCTGAAACGTTCTGACGTGCTTTTTTTGTGTCTTCCCACCACTCCTGAATGGTATCATAGAGTTCTACAACTGAAAGCCTGGCTGACCAATGTTGCACCCAGATTCTTTTGCAAAGTATAGTCTTCTGTTTGGGACTAATTCAATCTCCATTTGTTTTTTCTGCATCTGGGGGCATTTTCCCATGTAACACAGGCTTTTACTGCTACCTGGTCAGAGAATTCAAATGGCTGTGTAGAAACATTAATACTTTTGAGTACTGATGAGGTAAATATGAAGTCTATATGGCTTTTATGGATTCCTCTAAAATATGTAAAGCGCCCTATGGGGTGTAATTTCCTGTATGCATCTACTAAACCAGCCGTATCAATAGTTTGTTTCAATGTAGTGGAATCACAAAACATTTTCTGTGTTTGTAGGCATCTGTCCATTCTATTTATCCCACAATTAAAGTCTCCCAACCAAATTACAAGCCTAGATGTATGAAGGTACATCTGAACCTCTTTATATAAGGCTACTCTCTGTGCTTTGGTTTGTGGGGCAAAAATCCCTATAATACGAAACTGTTCTGATAGATAAGGAAAGTCTGGGAACATAGCTCTGCCAGGGTGAATATCAACCAACCTGGAGACTGAAATTAAAGGGTTAGCTAAAAGGATGCCAATACCGTCACACGTATCAGTGCCAGTGGATCAAACAGAAGGCCCTAATGTCCACCCCCTTGCCGACTGATTTCAGTTCCAAGCTGGTCTTAACCCTAGTATCTTGAATGCACATAATGTCACTCTTAAGGTTTTGTAAAGTGAATAAGGCTCCTGTATGCTTCCTGTCACTTTTAATACTGTTTATGTTAAGAGTGGTGACAGTGAGTGAGTGCATTTAGGGAGTATATGTAGAAATATAGAGTGCACATAAATCTAATAGTGATCTCTGTGGGGTTCTAGTTATGTGCCGCAGCCTTGTTCTTTTTGGCTATGGAATCATTCCCTCCCCCTTCAGTGTCCCTTGTAGAGGCAATGGAGGAGTTATCAGTCTCTTCCATGCACCAAGCATGAGTAAGAAAAGGCATTTGGATATTCCAGGAGACGTCCTGGTCATAGGTGATTCCACGCAACAATACACAGATCACATATTATGTTAAGAACATAAATCTGTATACTACAGTTAGTGCCCTACCTGGAGCAGGCATAGACAACATTAAATAACTTTTTCCAGGGTTACATGAGCATACACAAACTCCACTTACCCTTATTCATGCAGCAATCAATGACTTGGGCAGAAGACCAATTTTTAATATCCAAAGGGATTTTGAATCATTAGGGGACATGATTAAAACACAAGGGGGTGATTTAATTATATCAGGGATCTTACCTGTCCCTAGAGTAAACCCCACTAAAAGAAATGACATCATGACATTAAATGGATGGTTCAAGAGATGGTGCTTTAGAGAGGGTTCACTTTTTTGGAAAATTGGGATGGGTTTCTGAACCAGGATTTATTTGCTAGAGATGGCCTGCATTTAAACAAACAGGGCAAACAGATTTTTGCCTCTAGACTTAGGCAGCAACTAGACCAAAACTTAAACTAGTATGCGGGGGGGAAGATTCTATTTCTTTAGATAAAACAAATAATAATAGTACCTCCATAAGCCCAACAGAATGGAATTGTCTACTCATTAACGCTAGGAGCCTTAACAACAAATTTGATGAACTTATGCATACCCTTTATCAACAAAATATTCATATATGTGCAATCACAGAGACCTGGTGGAGGGACAATGACCCCTGGGATAAGAATATCCCAGGATATACACTGTTCCACAAAGACAGGAGTAATACTAGAGGAGGTGGGGTAGCACTTTATATATTAAATAACATTAATACTGAAAATATAGGAATAACCCAGTGGCCCAATATTGAAGCTTTGTGGGTTAAAATATTCCAAAAGTCTTCAACGTGTATTAATTTGGGAGTAATTTATAGGCCCCCATCAGTTTCACAAGGAGAAGATTCTCAACTATTAGAATTTGTAAAAAGATTATCTTCCACTAATAGCGCCATACTTATGGGGGACTTTAACCTCCTAGGGATAAACTGGAGTACTCTACAATCAGTAACCTCTGCAGAAAGCGCCTATTTAGAGACCTTCTTATTGTCTAATATGAAGCAAATAGTTAAGGAGCATTTGGATGGGACTGGGTCAGACATGGACGCTGATAGTAGGTGGGAAATAATCAGGAGAGGGGTGCAGGATGCCACCAGCACCTGTGCAAGAGTAAGACAAAAATGCGGTAGGGCCCGAAAACCCTGCTGGTGGACCAGGGAGGTCCAGGAGGTGGTACGGGGAAAGAAGGCAGCCTATAGGCAATTCAAGTGCTCAAGGAGTGAAAGGGATCGAGGGGAGTATGAGCTGATGGTTAGAAGGGCCACTAGGGTGGTGAGGGTGTCTAAGGCAAGGAAGGAGCAGAACCTGGCCAGGGAATTAGGAGAGGGAACAAGGGTTCTTTAGATACACTGGGGAAAAATGAAGGTGAAGGGCAGATTAGCAGGATTAAAACAGGGAGAGATGGGCACAAGACCAGGGAGCAGGCTGAGGTACTAAATGAGTACTTCACCTCAGTTCTCACCAAGGAAAATGGTGCTGAATCATACATGGGAGGAGACAGTGATACTGAGGAAGAGGGGACCCTTACCGATCAGCGGGTCTGGGGAGAGGGGGAGGCATCACTGGCAGGAGGGGGGAAGGCTAAGCAAGGAGAAGAGGTAGTGGAAGTAGAAATCATAGCAGAGAGAGTGAGGGAAGCCCTCAGGTTCCTTAAGATGGAGAAAGCACTGGGGCCGGACAAATTACATCCCAGAGTGCTGAAGGAACTTGCGGATGTCCTGGTGAAACCTCTGGCGGAGATTTTCACCATCTCCTCTGAGGACAGGGTGGGTGCCCCAGGACTGGAAGGCGGCACATATAGTGCCTATCCACAAGGGGATCAAGGGAGGTGGCAGGGAACTACAGGCCTGTCAGCCTGACATTGGTGGTGGGCAAGGTGATGGAGGGCATTGTCAAGGAGAGGCTGGGGGGGGGACCTGGAAAAGTCAGGGTGCCTGGATGATAGACAGCATGGATTCATCCCAAGGAAATCGTGTCAGATAAATCTTGTGGAGTTCTATGACTGGGTGATGGGTGCCTTGGACCTGGGTAGACCAGTGGATGTCCTCTTTCTAGACTTCAGCAAGGAATTTGACTCTTTTTCCTCACGTGGGCCTGTTGGATAAGCTGGGAGAAATGGGGGTGGGGAACCAGATGATCAGATGGATAGGAAATTGGCTCCAAGACCGGACCCAGAGGGTCGTAGTTGGATAGTCTCATGCCCAAGGAGGGTCATTAGTGGGGTCCCACAGGGATCAGTCCTTGGGCCCCTCCTGTTCAACGCCTACATCTCTGACATAAGGACAGGTATCAGGAGTGAGATGAGTCTCTTTGCGGATGACTCAAAACTGAGGGCAGTGGTGGATGGGGAGGAGGGGAGGGTGGCCCTACAGAGGGACCTGGAGGCTCTGGAAGGATGGTCTAGAAAGTGGAAGCTGAGGTTCAATGCAGGGAAATGCAAGGTACTGCACCTGGGGGCCAGAAACCCGGACCAAGTGTACATTGGGGGGGAAATACTACAAGTCTCGATGGCTGAGAGGGACCTGGGGGTGGTGGTGGATGTCAAGATGAACAACTCAGAGACTTGAAGGAGGGCAGCAGCCAAGGCCAACAGGATGCTGGGATGCATCACTAGGGGGATCACCTCCAGAAGGAGGGAAGTGATACTCCCTCTGTATAACTGCTTGGTGAGGCCGCACTTAGTACTGCATGAAGTTTTGGAGGCCACACTTAAAGAGGGACATTAAACTCCTGGAGAGGGTCCAGAGGAGGGCAACCAAAATGATTTGGGGCTTGGGGGACATGACCTATGAGGAGAGGCTCGAAGAGCTAAATATGTACACATTGGAAGAGAGAAGGGACCAGGGGAACATGATAGAGGTCTTCAGGTACATGAAGGGGTAAATAGGGGAGGAACAGTCAGGGTGCTTCGAAGGAAGGAGGAGGGGGCCACTAGAGGCATGGGTGGAAGTTGGAGGGGAAGATTCAGGAGAAAGGAGGAGGTGCTACTTCACTGACAGGGTGGTGGAGCCATGGAATGTGCTGCCTAGGGGCTGGTGGAGGCAGAGACGGTGGAGGGTTCAAGAGGGGTGGACAGGGGAAGGGTTCTGAAGCAAAATCCAATGCAGCGAGAATATCCGGAACTGGGAAGGGAGAAGCCAGAGAAGACGAGGGGGCAAGCAAGGTCAGCTCCCAGGGTGGGGGGCTGACCAAACGAGCAGACACGAAAGACCGTTAGGCCTATTCTGCTGGCATTTTAGTAACACACAAGGGGCAAAAATACCCTGGATTTGGTTTTAAATAACCTGGGTTGTAAGATTACAAATTGTATGGTCACCCCCCCCTTGGGTAAAGTGATCATTCCATGGTCAGATTTACTTATAAGGGTGATTTAGGACATGATATTGGTAGCATGGCTATATACAATTTCAAAAAAGCTAATTTTTTGGGTCTTCTTAATGATATGTCAGTTTGGGACTGGAACCAAGACTTGACTTTAATAATGAATCCCTTTCTGATATGTGGCTGATTTACGGTGCCAAACTTTCTACAGCTATTAAGAAACATGTTCCTTTCATAAAGAAAGCTGACAGAGTAAAATTAAAAATGCCATGGATGAATTCAACTGTTAAAAAACATATAAAACATAAGAACAGAGCATTCAAGAGGGCTAAATTAAGTGGCACCTGGAAATGCTGGGAGAAGTATAAATATCATTTGAGGATGACTAAATCTAGTATTAGAAATGCTAAAAAGGATTATGAATTGAGATTGGAAAGTAGAGTAAAAGATAACTATAAATCCCTTTTATGAATATATTAACAATAAAAGGGGAGGTACTCCAACCATTGGCCTATTAAAAGATCAAATAGGAAGTCTAATAACTGACAAGTCACAAATGGCAACAGTTTGTAATCAACAGTTCTCTTTGGTTTTTAACACTACAACAGTTGACAATAAAAATCATGGTGATCAAATAAAGACTGGACAGTTTATTGTGGAAGCAACCAGAGTACAAAAGTTGTTACAAGGGTTAGACCCCAATAAATCAACAGGCCCGGATGGTCTTCACCCACTTATTCTTAAAGAATTAACTATTCCCCTCTCTGGCCCAGGTGCTGCCCTGTTTTCCAAATCTATACACGTTGGACAGGTTATAGAAGTATGGAGACAAGCTACAGTGGTTCCCGTTTTTAAGAAGGGATCAAGACAAGATGTGGTCAACTATAGACCTATCAGCTTGACATCGGTCCTGGGAAAAATCCTCAAGTGTATTGTAAAAGATCATATTGGGGAAATGATTCAGACTGATGCTGCCCAGCACAGGTTTGTTAAAGCAAGATCATGCCTGACTAACCTGTTGGGGTTTTATGGTGGAGTAAGTAGGGCCCTGGATGGGGGGGGGGCTGTGGATGTTATCCTTCTTGATTTCTCCAAGGCTTTTGATAAAGTCCACCATGGAGAACTTATTGATGCCATTATAAATATGGGCGAAGGGGTTAATATAACACAATGGGTGGAGTCATGGCTGACTGGCAGAACTCAGCAGGTCTGTATAAAGGGTTCTTACTCTGACTGGGAGCATGTGACCAGAGGGGTCCTTCAGGGATCGGTGCTGGGCCCCTGTCTCTTTAACATCTACATTTCATCCCTTAATACTACAACTGGAGTCTGGTTAACAAAATTTGCAGATGATACTCACATAGGATATACAGTAAATAACCCCAAAGTCATTAATACCCTACAGTATGCCTTGGGGAAATTAGAAACTTGGGCAAACACAAAGAAACTTACTTTTAATGTAGATAAATGCACAGTGATGCATTTTAGGAGGAACAATCAACAAGCAAATTATATGTTGTGTGGTAGAGTACTGAAAGTTGTTGAAGACGAATGGGATTTGGGTGTAAGAGTGAAAAATGATTCGAGTTCTAAACTACATTGCCAACAGATAATTAAGAAGGCTGCAGGTATACTTCATTGCATAAATAAACACATAAAAGCAGAAGTAGTGAGGTTTTGTTGCCACTGTACTCTTCCTTGGTGAGGGCCCATTTGGAGTATTGCGCCCAGTTTGGGGCTCAAGGTGACGAGGGTTTCATGATTGCCGTGGAGAAAATTCAGAGGACGGCTACTAGAAGGATGGAGGAAGTGAAGGGTATGGATTATGAGAATTTATTAAGGAGACTTGGACTTTACACTGTGGAGTTCCACAGAATGAGAGGGGACTTGCATATGGTCTATGGAGCCCTGCAAAATGATCAACTATGGGAACTATTGGGCCTGAAACTCAGGAAATTAGTTTATGACACTAGAGCACATCCATTACAACTAGTGGTTGAATGCTGTAGAACTAAAAAAATAAATTTCTGGTTCTCAGTTAGAGTTTCCAAAATGTGGAATGATTTGCCATTAGAGGTAGTTGCTTGTGAGAGTATGGACATGTTTAAAATTCGCCTGGACACATATTTGGGTCAAAATCCTTTAATGGGTTATAATTAAAGTCTGCGACCAATATGGGCATTAGTCTTTTAAGCTCTGAATTACCTATGAGAATCACCCTCCATGCTTTTGGTGGCAAGACGGCTGTATTGATTTCCCAATTGTTGGTGGGGGGGGGGGAAGCTCCGTCCTTAGTTCTCACTACAGGGGGAAGTTGCAACACCCTCTTCCCTTGTCTATTTCTTTTTTTCTGTGCCACCAATTGAAAGGGTGGATCTTTCTCTCCTGGAAGTAGTGGTGGTAGGGGCATTTCTGTACTGGTGCCTGCTGCATTTGCTAGCAGCACAGGGGAGTCTTCTACCCTTGCCCTAGTAAGGAGAACTGTCCTTAGGGATTACTGGTGGGGGAGTGACCATCTCCAAATTGTCTGTCCCTTGGGGAGGCTTAGGTATAGGAACTGTTCACTGGGTTTCCTGTGCCTCACCCTGTGCTGCAACCTGCCTAGCCTGTTGATGTTGGGCCTGATTAATAAGTCCCTCATGTGAGGGGCAGTCTTCCTTATTATGGGATGCCCATGGGCATCTCCCATAAGCATGGCCAGTATGCTCGCACAGGTTGCACTTGTAAAGATTCAACCATAAGGCTGCCAGATGTCCATGTTCTAGGCAGTGGCTACAGTGTGGGGTGTCACATGCTGAGCTTAAGTGTGACCTAGACCCACACTTAAAGCAAGAGCTGGGTTGCCCATCACAGAAAATGGAACCTCTGTCTTTCCCTAGGAAAAAAGAGCTTGGCAAATGAATTAGACCTGTATTAGTTGAAAACAGCTTTACTTTAACTCTCCAGCTCCCATCCCAGATTTGTTCACTGTCTAGATTAGGTACAGGTCTCCCCAAGATTTCACAACATTGCCTCAGCCAAAATAAAATGTCCTCAACATTAACTCCCTCATTTTTAAAAAGTACATTAATAGTTTTAACCAGGGGTTTGGTCAGAGGAATAGCGTGGAAAGGAATCCAAATTGGAATGTTTTTTTAACTACTGGTACAGCTCCCAAAAAAGGTCTAGACTACAGACACTTTTAAAGCTTATATCATATTTTCCACTCCTTAGGCCTATCAAGGCAAAAATTTCAGATGAAAAATATTTTATAGTTTTTAAGCAATACTTTGGCAACATGTACCCTATCTGGAGGGTTCTCTAGCCCACCCTTATACAGTAATCGAACTGCGTTGCGCCTGGGAGCGGGTTCACCCTTATTTGCAAATAAATCCAACAGCTTGAAGAGAGGGTCAAGAGAAACACCTGGCTGTACATTTTGTAATAACTCTGGCCTAGGCCCTAAATGGACAGTTCCATCATTATTTTGTACATTATTAGGTGGGGTCTCCCCCATAGCTATATTTTCCACTGTTATAACACCTTGCTCAATATCAGAAACTTTATCAAGCGTACAATCATTAGAAGTATTGTCATAGTTACCCCGGGGTACGTTGGAGCTCATATCCTTTTCTGCGGAGGTGGCCACTGTAGTTGTAGTAGAAGCTATCATGTGCTGCTAAGAGGGTTGAGCAGGATCCGGGGTCCATTGTCCAGCCTGCCCTGAATCCATCCAGCGTCCATAAGTGCATGTTCTGGAGACCAGTTTCCCGATCCTTCTACCATAGGACAAGGAAGATTTGGGGGCTGACAATCATCCTGACAACTCCAATCTGAAATGCGAACTTTGTCCTTGAAGGACTATGTTTTCTCCTTCACTCTGGTCGCCGTTTCAGTCGCAGCATCTTTTTGCTGTGAAATATGCGCTTGTTTCCCAACACCAAGCTGTTGCCTTGTGTTTTTGCCTTGTTTGTGCAGGTTTTTAGGTGCGGAAACTGCAGCCTCCAGCAGCTGTTGGCACACAGATTTACTGACTGTTTTACTGCCAGCCATTCTGCTGTCCGAGTCTTGCACAGTCTCAACATTTGGTTGCGTTCTCATGGAGCTGAGCTCTGCACTCACAGGCCTGAGCACTGAGTCATCTCTCATCTGACTCGGCTGTGCACTGACAGATTAACTGGAAGCTCTGACAGCTGTTCACGCTGTTAGTTCTTGCAGAGCTGCATCCAGTTTCTGCGCTTGTTGCAGACATCTAATTTTTTCAGCTAATAGCTGCCGACATTGCTCATCATGGGGAGAGGATATATCTGTCTCAGACTGCTGCTCTGTTTCTAGGTCCCAACAGGTGGTTTGCATACTTAGCCCATCTGGGTCATGAACAGCCTCTTCAGGCTCCCTCTCCGACAATTCTGTTGCTGCTAGTGCCAACTCGACGGCCTCCTGGGTCGACATGACGGGAAGGGGCCTTCTCCCTTGTTAGCTCCACATCCATTTATTTATTTTATTTTATTTAGTTTCATTTTTGTTGACTGAGTAAGTGCACTAGACAAATTCTACCTATTTTCAGGCATGACCTGGGGAAGGGGGATACAGATGAATGCCAACTGACCTTGAATCAGATTAAGCTGTTGGTGGTATTTTTAGTGAATGAGGGAAATTTGGCCAGGACACCCGGGTACTTTTTTATTTCTAGATGGTTACCATGTCAAAAGTATGGAGTACTCCCATGTGAATTTTCAGATCATCTGCTCATAATTATTGATATAGGAGCCCCCCAGAATAAACCTGAATCCCATAATAACTGGAAAATGAACATAACAATATTAGAAGAGGACAAAGGCTGGAAGGACTTAGCTATGGTTATAAAGGATACATTAACTGTGTATGAGATATATGAAACCCGGCCTTATGGTGGCAGGAAACCAAATTAGAAATAAAAAGGCATTGTAAACAAACAGCAAAAACTCATTACAGGGATGGATATATTCAGTATTTGGACAGGAGAAGACAGTTGCAAAAATTGCTCTCTTTGAAAGCGGAGTATGGTCTGGATTATACCACTCAGATAAAACAAATAAAAAATGAAATGTAAGCCTGTCAGTATAACAGCGCAACTTCATTATTCCTAGAACAAAAATATGGTACACAAGGAACTGCAAAAGTAATTAATCCGTATGATAACTGTAAACAACAGGTAGGTATTAAATATATGACAGCCTTGTGAAATGCAGATGGTATCTGCGTAACGAATAAACAAAGTTTGTTAAAAGTGGTGTCAGACTATACTAAAAATATATATGGGAAGCAGGAACCTGATTGGGGGGGGGGGGGAGACCTCTCAAATTTTCTGGATATACCACCTCTAACACAAAGTGCGAAAGAAGACTTAATTAAACCAATAACGGCAGAAGAAGTGACTTTAGCAATAGGGCAACTGAAACGCGGGGTCACACCTGGGCCGGATGGAATACCAAATGAATTTTATAAAAAGACCAGAGAAATGCTTAAACATTATCTAACAGCTTTATTCAATATGATTTCGCAAGGTCATCAGGTGCCATTTACATTAGCAGATAGCAATTTAATTTACCTACACAAAAAAAATGAAAAAAGTAATTTGGACAACTGGAGACCGATAAGTCTCGTAAACTCTGATTGGAAAATTTTATGTAAAATTATAAACATTAGGCTTGCAAAAATAGCTCAGAGAATAATTTTCCAGACTCAGACATGTGCAGTCCCATGAAGATCTATGTTAAATAATTTGAAACTTTTAAGGGAAATTTTTGATAGTCATGATACTGGTGGTTATGTGATAAGCTTAGATCATTCTAAAGCGTTTGATCGAGTGCCCCACAAATATTTGTTTGAAGTGTTAAAACAGTATGGACTACCTCAGATTTTTATTGAATGGATTAAAAACTTATACAAAAATGCCGACATGACCCCAATGGTTAATGGGCAAAAAGGCTCTCACATTTTAATATAAAGAGGAGTGAGGCAGGGGTGCCCCCTCAGTCCCCTCCTATATGTATTTGCAATCGATCCATTACTACGAAGAATAAACAATGATAAGGAAATTAGACATAACTAATGCAGATGGAATAATTTTTCCAAGTGCCATTGCGTATGCGAATGATTTATGTCTCCTAGTAGCAGATCAAAGGTCAGGACTGCAAACCTTGGACATCATAAAATCCTTTCCACACATATCAGGATCATCTCTGAATAAGGATAAAAGCACTGGCACATCAGTTAATGTACAGGTACAGCTTTAAAAATCTGACATTGGGGGAATTAAAATAAATACAGACAATATTGTTATTCTAGGTATTCAGTTCGGGGGTTGGGAGTGGCAGAAAAAACTGGATGAACAAAATGATTATAGCAGAGAAAAAAGTAAATAAATGGAAAGGATATTCTATGGCACGACAGAAAAGAATATTTATGTTAAAAAATTTTGTTGTCCCTATTAGGGGTGGGTGGATTGCTGAAATTTGCCGGATATCGGATCTGGATAATCACAAGGCACTATCTGACCGGATCGGGTATTTATCGGATAACATAGGAGGCACGAGTGTATAGTAAGCCTCGCTAGCCATGCCAAAAGGTTAAATAAAAACATTTAAAAGTAATATGACTCAAACCAGGAATTAAAAAGCAGTCAGTCCATGCAGATCACAGCTCGCTCCCAATGCTGTTTGTCACTGGCTTTTTACATGTCTTAGCTTTATTTAATTCAGTCCAGCATTTATGACTTAATTTTTACAGCCCCCAGATCCCATAGTTGCCCTTCTGCCCTGGCTCCTGGTGGGAGAGTTGATTCTGGAGGAGATTCCCACTTCCTGTCGTGTCCTCCGATTCACTATCCCTCTAGGTGCAGGAGAACAGAAGTGTGGCAGGAGAACAGAAGCGGACTATGTCAGAGCTGCTGCAGTGGCTTTACATTGAGCGCCATAGAGGATGAACATTCCCGATGCAAGCTGCATGGCAGTGCACTCCACTGCTTCACCTAATAGGCAGTTTAACTTTTGAATACCACGCTCCTCCAGTCCCACTACCAGAGGATTACGCCTGATGGCTGGAAGGAGCATTAGGCAGACACTTGGGACCAGCACTGGCAGTGGGAGTGGCCAGGAGGGCAACTAAGGTAAGCCCCACCAACAGTATAGTTTAAATAAAATTGAAATGGAGTAAAAAGAAGGTGTGAATTACTGGGGATCAACCCGCTTCACAGGTGCTTAATGTGAAAGCACTAATCCGATTGCTACACAGAAAGATATCCGATCGGATCAGATATATCTAAAACGGTCAATATCCGACCGGATTGTTTTATCAGATCAGATATCCGCCTATCCCTAGTCCCTATATTTTTAAATCTGAGTTCTATTTTTCCTCTTCCTTTTAGTTTGGAGACCAGAATGTATAATATAAGTGTTCAGCTCCTGTGGGGCAGTCGGTTAAACCCAGTGAAAAGGTCAGTAACTTACTGGCCAATTAACAAGGGAGGGCTAAATATGTTAAATCCAGTAGCTTTTTTCTTTTCAATATTTGTTCATGCTAATATATTTCCCAGCCTGGCAGGACACCAAGAGACATGGACTGAAAGTCCTAATGGCAGAATGGGTTACTTCATAAACAAATGGGGGGCTCCAAAGTGGTCAGCTTTCAAAAATATTCCACCAGGGACACCTCCATATCTGATTGAAGTTTATAAAAGAATCAAACAATGGCACATACTTCCACAGCTGGATCAACTTCAAAATAGGAAAAAAACTTCAAAATAGGAAAAAAATTATATTCATACATTCTAAATAAGATTTTTTTTAACAGAACCATGCTTTAATTGTCCACCATACACAGAAGAACAAAATTTAGTGACTCAAGTAATAGAAAAAAGGGCACCGCAGAAAATATGGGATACAGTATGGATGTGCTGTCATGGAAAATTGAATGTTAGGGAACCATGCTCATAAAAATAGAAGAAAGGATTTGTATTAGAGAATCTTGTATACAGATTGAAACAGTGCAACACTTGTTTTTTGACTGCCCTTACATAACTCAAATGTGGTCAAGGTTAGCCCAAAATTGGGCAACACCAGTGTTTGCAAAGATGACATATAATGAACTTGTATGTGGGAAGTTTAACTCAGAACGGGGGAAAATGTATCCAGGAACTCTTAGAGTAATATGTGCCATAATAAAGTGGTGTATTTGGCAGAATAGATGTTTGTTTGTACTGCAGCAAAAAAATAACACTTTGAATGTGTTAATTGAAAGAATCACAAAAGAAGTTGCAACTTTGTATAAAAAAGAAAAACAATTGATGGCTCCACCTTTAGAAGAATACTAGTGGAGGGCTCTTCCTTTGATATTATTTGAAGGGGTAACATGAGATAATACTGTGATGTTCTACGAGGACATTTGAGGCTAGGAAGTAAAAGCAGAGGATTAAAGGGTTTGTTTAGTTGTTTTTTGAAAAGCATAACAAAATGCATAACACTGAAAGATTTATATTAATAAGAAATGTAAGAAGTTGTTTCTTTTGTCTTTTGAAATGTATTATGATTTGTTCTCTTTGTTATATTATTTACTAATAAAAAATTCCCCTACTCTTTTCGATAAGTGCCATGGGATCTTTAACATCCACCTGAACTACCACCAATCCAGGCAGATAGGACCTTGGTTTAACGTCTCATCCGAAAGACGGCACCTCAGAAGTGCAGCACCCCTCTCATGCTGCACTACAGTGTCAGTACTGGGATATTAACCCAAGTGCCAGATGTGGGAACTGAACCCACAGCCTTTTGATCTCCTGGCCTCAGAGGCGAGTGTGCTACCTACTGAGCCACTGACATCCTCTCCACTGGCTGAAGAGAAGTGGCCATCTTGGCTCAGATGGCCAAGAGTTCCCCCTACTGGCTAGTAGGGAAATTTCCCCCATTCACTAAAAAACAACACCAACAGCTAAAATTTGGTTCAATTTCGGTTGGTTACCATCTGTATCCCTCCTGGCCGCCCCTGAAAAATGGACTTCTAGTTTAAGTGGGCCTACTGGGTCAACAAAATTCAATAAATAAATAAATAAAATTGTCTAATTTTCTGTGGGGTCCTGCCCTTACCAATTTTTGCAATATATTTATCTGACATAGTTTAACTAAGATACAGTATCTGAAAGATATCTATTTCGACTGTTGCTGCTGCCAGTGACAAAAGATGCAAACCATTGATGACTGCAAAGCTGTTGAACAGTTTCTGTTTGTGCTAATAGTGTCATGATGGGACAATGTTACAAGACAACCTCATCAGAACTGATTCCATTATTAAAACGGCATTTGTGTCCCTATGTGAGAGGCATGGAGAGATTTGTAATTTTACACAGAAAGCTTCTCTGCCTGCCAGTGTCTGTTTTCATCTACTTTTATCTGTACACTATCATGGGTGAATTGTTAAACACTGACATATTTAACTTTGGCTGCCCTGTAGTAGGCTCTAGAGGTGTAGGTTTCCTCTAAGGACATTGTTGATAAGTCTTAAAGCTATAGGTGATACAGGAAGGGGAAATGGTGTCACCGGCGATTGTTGTGGTACAAGCACTTCTACATACTGTCCCATTTCACCACCAAGCCATGCCAATATGTGTGTTTTCACCCTCCACCTGTAGACCGTGTTTAATGATGTTTTAATTCCCTCAGAAATCAAACGTGTCAGCAAGTGCAGGTTAGGAGTTGTTAACTTGTTCCTTTATTTTTTGGGTGATCTAGCTTAGAGACTGTATCTGAATAAAGAGGGCACCTTTCTTTATGCCTGCCTGAGCACATCACTTTCAAGGGAGTTTTACGCCAACATCAGAGTCCAAACCATCAGAGACAAAAAAAGACAATAATAATGTCTGAGTTCCCAAAAACAACTTTCTTTCAGCATAAACACAGACTGCACATTTTGTCCAGCAGAACATGCAATACAATAATATTATATCTACCACCACCACTGCACAGTCATAAAGTAACATGATATTCACACACCGTGTCTCCTTTCCAAAAACCATCTGTCGGCCTGCATCTGACTGCTAATGTAAGTTGCCTCGTCCTCCTTTTGGCAAGGCTGTCCAATATTTAATAAAGGGACACTCAGCCCATCTGACAGATGTCAAGGCAACACAGGAGCCATATTATGTACTGACCAGCGATGTGCAAATGACTTCACATCAGCCGATTGAGTCACCATGTCAGGGCTCTGACATAAACAGATTTTCTGCACAGACAGGCTGGCTTCACATATCACAACATATTTTTTCTGTGATTCTGAGATAGTGTCTGGAGTAAGCAAAATATTCCTTCGCTCTACAAAAAAAAATCCATCTTAGTAAACAACTGCCTTCATGTTTTCCTCAAATGAGGACTGTCACTGAGGACTCAAAGTGTGCAAGAAATGTTTGAGCAATATGAATTGGGCAACAGTTTTCTCCCGCCTCTGCCTCACAGGTATGGCTGGTAGCTTGCAGGCTGTGCTGTCTCTCTGCTTTTAGTTCTATTTTCTGTTAAAACCTTCCATTCAGTTGTTAACAGATGCCCTAGCAATGTCTATAAACAAGTAGTAGGAAGTCCCTACCTTAGCTGCAGGTGCACGGCATGACAGATTAAGAGAGAAATACTCCGTATCCTCATCTCCACACTGGAGTTACTCACTTTTCTGCTGAGGTTCACTGGCTTCATTTTCTCGCTCCTGCCACCCTGCTTCCTTCACAGCTGCTCTCAGAGTTCTGTGGCCGGTTGTTTCAACATGGCCTGTTCTCGACTGCACAGTCTTTGTGCTGGGCGGGTCCCTTTGCCTTCCAGGCAGGCCCCTTTGCCTCCTGGTCCCTCGATGTCTGTACTGCATCCTGTTTCCTCAGTTCATGGTCTGGCTTAGAAGAATGAAGACGTATCTCTGGTTCTGAGAAGACTATGGTGTTGGATCTCTTCTGGGTAAGTAAGGGCTTGGGGTGTGTTGAGTGGGGAGGGGAGGAGATAACAGCACAACAGATAATGATGGATGTTTTTTGTATTTTTAGGTGTAAGAGAAAAACGATTCCTGTTCTCGACACTGGGGGATTGGGCACCCCCAGTGTCAGTGCTATGTTTTTTTTTTGGGGGGGGGCAGGCAGCGCAAAAAACGATGATGGACAGTTTTCTTATTTTCAGGTGTAAGGGACAAAGAAAAGAGAAGATTAAGGCATAGGATCCCTGCTGGGTCAGTAAGGGCTTGGGGTGGACAAAAAAAAGGCAGCAACAGGCCCAGTGGGGAGAAATGGTAGACGGCAGGATTGCAGCATAGGTAGAAATGGGACCACAGGCTGCAGGTGACCAGGAAAGGAGTGTTATGTTTGTGGGGGGGAGACAGCACAACAGACAATGATGAACAGTTTTCATATTTTCAGGTGTAAGGGGAAAAAAAAGAGAAGATTATGGCGTTGGATCCCCACTGGGTCAGTAAGGGCTTGGGAGTGGAGGAAAAAAAAGGCAGCAACAGGCACGATGGGGAGAAATGGTAGATGGTGGGACTGCAGCATAGGTAGAAAGGAGACCACAGGATGCAGGTGACTGGGACAGGACACTAGTGTTGAGGTCCAAACCGAGGAAAAGATAGACAACTCAGTTAGGAAGGGGGATAAATCCTTTTATAGGTACATTAGGGAGCATAGAAAGGCTAAGGGAGGGATAGTGAAGATTAATAAAGGAGAGGGGAGGTGGGCAGAGGGAGGCAGTGAAAAGGCAGAGATACTCAGTATTCACAAAAGAAGAAGAGGAGGAGTTACCTAAACCAAACAATAGAAGCACTCTGGGTAGGGGGGTTGACACCAGTCCATTTACAGAAGAAAGAGTCCTGAAAGGACTCCTAAAACCCAAGGTGGACAAAGCAATGGGGCCTGACGGGATTCACCCCAGAATCCTAAAAGAACTAAGGGGGTACCTAGTGATACCACTGACCACACTTTTTAACAAATCATGGGAGGATGGGGTGGTACCTGAGGACTGGAGGAGGGCAGATGTGATTCCCCTTCACAAAAGTGGGAGCAAGGCAGAAGCAGGAAACTACAGAGCTGTTAGTTTCACCTCAGTGGTAGGGAAAATGATGGAATCACTTCTGGAAGAAATAATTGTTGAGTACCTACAGGCCAGCGAGGCACAGGACCCAAAGCAGCATGGATTCACAGCAGGAAGGTCATGTCAGACAAATCTAATTGATTTCTTTGACTGGGTGACCAAAGTAATAGACCAGGGAGGGGCTGTGGATATGGCCTACCTAGACTTTAGCAAGGCATTTGACACAGTCCCGCACAAAAGATTAATAACAAGGTTAGCCAGTCTGGGAGTGGGTCCCAGGTGGTAGCCTGGCAGCAAACTGGCTGCACAACAGGACACAGAAGGTAATAGTGAATGGAACTCATTCCAAAGAAAGGGGGTTACTAGTGGAGTACCTCAGGCTCAGTATTGGGTCCAGTCCCTTTAACGCCTTTATAGATGACATTGCAGAGGGTCTGGAAGGAAAGGTATGCCTCTTTGCAGATGACACAAAGATCTGTAGCAGAGTTTATACACAAGGACAGGGTAGAAAGGATGAGAAGGGACTTGGCAATGTTGGAGGAATGGTCAGATATATGGCAACTTAGATTCAATGCAAAGAAGTGCAAAGTAATGCACCTGGGAAACAAAAACCCAGGAGAAGATTACACAATGGCAGGGGAGGTATTAACAACAACAGTAATGGAAAGAGACCTTTGTGCTTCAATCTTAAATTTGTTCATTTGCCTTCTCAGCCACCACTGCCTGGAATTTCCTTCCCCCTGCCTTACTCTCCTGCCCTACCCTATCACTCTTCAAAAAAAAGAGCTTACCTCTTATCTACTTAACCCCCCCGCTCTTGCTTTAACTAATTACAATCTTCTCTGTGCCTTCTAATGTTCAGCGTACGTTACTCTGACACGTGTTTTGTAATTATTTACCACTTAGTCCTGTGTTGCACATGTTCCACAATTTTAACACCATTATCAATGTTTAATGTAAATTTCTGGATGTTTATTAAGTTGTATATCTTAAATGCCTCTGTATTTCCTTGAATCATTGTTAATTCATTGTACCTTGCATTGTTCCTGTCTTTATTAGTTGTATTGTATTCACAATTGTCTCATGGATTGTCACTGAAAAAGGAACTGCATAGTCTCAGTGAGCCTACCTGGTTACCAAAATTCAAATAAATAAATAAAATACTAACTACCTACACATAGTGTTTTGCATTTACCATATATCCCTCCATAAGGTGTGGATGTTCTTCTAATTATTATGACTTTGCTGTTCTAGCCTTTTTTTTTTGAAATTGTCAGGCTCATTGCCTCTGCTTTGCTTGTGTCCTCTCACCACACAACATCTCTGATTGCAATATTTGTTCCCAAATAAAAGCACAACACACCATACCACCCTCCCAGGGACAATGCTCAAATGCCTGCTTACTTTTGTTTTGCCTGGACCCTATTGTCTTTGAAACAGCTGATGCAAGTGAGTGTAAACCTTTGAATACTTGAATGATTGACACTCTCTCTTTTAGTAACTGCCTGCAATAAACCTGTTCTGCAACATTCTTGTCCTGTCTCCTGTAACAACCCTCCAGACACACACACACACACACACACACACACACACACACACACACGTCATTGCTAACTGTAACTTTGCTTTCCTCTAGTTTCTCATCAACAACCATTTTCCTGTATAGCCACTCCCTATACAATTGTTCCTATTTTTGCATTATGATCAAACAAGCTGCTTAACGAGCAAAAGTGCAGCTATTCATAACACAGTCCTGAAAACAAAAATGCCATTCATTCACTTCATCTACTGATAGAAAACAAATGACCCGAATACTGCTCATGACATGACAATATTTATATAAAAATATCATCCTGAAAACTGGACAATCTCAGCAAGCAAAGTGCACCAAAAGAGACACTTTTTTTGTTTGTTCACTTACTTCTATGGACAGATTGTTCCCAAATTGTTAATGCCTGTAGTTTCATTCTTTGTAACAAGACACTGTAAACCTGTTTGTGTTTGTATTACAATATTACTGGAATGCCGTGTGCAATGTTAAAATGCCACTTTAACCAGAAGTCAGTGGAAGTTGGGAAATTCCACCCAGTTCTGCAGAAGACCTTTCCTGTCCAGTAAAATAATTGGAAAATGCAGAATTTTACCAAATGAGGTAAAATGCTGCAGAACATGGGAATAGTTCACGGTTACCATCGTTTTTCTGAAGTACCTGTTTCCACAATTTAACAAACAAAAACGTTCACATTGGGGAAACTCACAGTTTAATTTATTATAAATTTCAACATCATTCTTGCCAGTTAGGATTGTTCATTTCCAAACATTCCAAGTACTCTTAAAAGAGAGTGTCTCATGCATATAGTTGTAAAATTCTGAAATTCTGCATTTAGTTGGCCTGTTCTCGATTGCACAGTCTTTGTGCTGGGCGGGCCCCTTTGCCTCACGGGCAGGCCCCTTTGCTTCCCAGGCCCTCGATCTCTGTACCGCATACATAGAAACATAGAAGTTGATGGCAGATAAGGACCGCAGGGCCCATCCTGTCTGCCCATTTCTTTTTCTACCTTATAAATGTTTCATCGGCCTTTGCTCTGTCAGTGGCCTATCTATTCATACTCATCTGTGTTGCTTCCTTATGCCTATCCCATGCCTGTTTGAAGCCCTGCACTGTATTCATATCCACCACTTTCTGAAGTAGGCTGTTCCAGGCATCCACCACCCTCTCTGTGAAAAAGAACTTCCTCACATTACCCCTTAATCGGCCTCCCTCTAATCTCATGCTGTGTTCTGCTATTTTTCTTATATTGAAACATGTTAGACTCTTTCACCTTGTTAATGCCCTTAAGGTGTTTGAATGTTTCGATCATATCACCTCTCACCCTCCTTTGCTCTGGGTATACATATTGAGCTCTGTTAATCTGTCCTCATATGTTTTCTGATGCAGTCCCTGCTCCATTTTGGTTTCCCTTCTCCGGACTGCCTCAGTTTGGTTAATGTCCTTGTGAAGGTGTGGCCTCCAGTACTGCACACAGTATTCCAGATGGGGCCTAACCAGTGTCTTGTAAAAAGGGATTATTATTATTACCTCCCTCTTCCAACTTGTGATATCCCTACTAATACACCCCAACATCCCCCTAGCCTTACCTACTGCTTTAGTGGTCTGCTGGGATGATTTCAGGTCATCGGTGATGATGATGCCCAAGTCTCTTTCTTCCCTTGTGATTGCCAGCAACTCCCCTCCCAGCCTATCGGTGGCTTCAGGGTTTCTCTTCCCTATGTGCATGATTTTGCACTTCTTTACATTAAACCCCAGTTGCCACTCTTCTGACCATTTTGCTAGTTTATCCAGATCTCTTGTCATTCTGCCCACCCCATCTGGATCATCTACTCTGTTGCAGATCTTTTTGTCATCTGCAGACAGACAAACATTACCCTCCAGTCCATCTGCAATGTCACTGATGAAGATATTGAAGAGGACTGGCCCCAGGACTGATCCCTGAGGTACTCCACTTGTGACTTGCATCTCGTCTGACTGTATACTGTTTACCACCACTCTCTGTTTTCAGCCCATCAACTAGTTTGCCACCCAGTTGACCAACTTCTGACCCACCCTGAGCCTACCCAGCTTATTAATCAATCTTCTATGTAGAACAGTATCGAAAGCTTTGCTGAAGTCAGGGTAGGCGACATCAACTGCTCCCCCTTGGTCCACCACTCTGGTTACCCAGTCAAAGAAATCTATGAGATTAGTTTGACAGGACCTTCCTTTGTAAACCCATGCTGTCTTGGATCCTGTGCTCCTATGGATTCCAGGTGTTGCACTATCCTTTCCTTAAGGAGTGCCTCCATAATCTTGCCCACTACTGAGGTAAGACTGACTGGTCTGTAGTTCCCTGCCTCCTCCTGGAGCAGGATCACATGAGCCCTTCTCCAGTCTTCTGGGACCTCTCCTGTGCTCAGAGACTCACTAAACAGTTCTGATAATGTCTCTGCTAGTTCCACCCTTAGCTCCTTTAGTACCCTGGGATGTATGCCATCAGGTCCCATTGCCTTGTCCACCCCGAGCTTATTGAGCTCTTGTAGGACCCTTTCTTTTGTGAGGGGACTAGTGCACACCTCCTCCCCCTGTGTCTATGGTGCTGAGCTGTGGGCCCTGCCCTACCTTCTCTTCAGTAAATACTGAGCAGAAGTATCTATTTAGGATAGATGTTTTAAATGGTCCCCTCCTCTTTACACGCCCTTATTTCCTTTGATCTTAGCAATACCTCTCTGGACTTTCTCCTTTCACTAATGTATCTATAGAAAGTCTTGTTACCTTCTTTTACTGTTTGTGCTAGTGTTTCTTCGGTTTGGGCCTTTGCTTGCCTTCCCTGCTTCCCTTAGGGAAGTTTGCTATGCCTCCCTATCTTCATCCCACTTCATACCTGTTTCTTCAGTTCATGGGTTGGCTTTGAAGAGTGAAGACATGTCTTCAGTCCTGAGATGATTATGGTGTTGGATTCTCGCTGGGTAAGTAAGGAGTTGGGGTTGGGGTGTGGGGGGTGTTGAGTGGAGAGGGGGAGAGATAATGGTACAACAGATAATGATGAATGGTTTTCATATTTTCGGGTGTAAGGGGAAAAAACCCCAGAAGATTATGGTGTCGGATCCCCATTGTGTCAGTAAGGGCTTGGGGGTGGAGAAAAAAAAGGCAGCAACCTGCACGGTGGGGAGAAATGGCGCATGGCGGGACTGCAGCATAGGTAGAAAGGGGACCACAGGCTGCAGGTGACTGGGACAGGACACTAGTGTTGAAGCCACTGTCTCCAGTTCTCTCTCTCCCCATGGCTAACTGCTGGTAAAGTGTGCTGTGCCTCTCACCACTGCTGACAGCATGGGTGTGCTGTTGTAGACAGGGACCACAGGCAGAGGCAGAGGAGACAGCTGCAATCAGCCACAGTAGCAGCAAGACCTTCTCATGGTTGAAGGAATGGTGCAGAGAGGAGGGGTTCATCTACAGTGGGGACTGGGGATACACCTGGAGGCATAAATGCCTTTACAGTGGTGATGATGGCCTGCATGTATACGGGAGAGGAACTGCAGTCCTCAGTGGATGGTTTAGATGTTATTTTGATGAACATTTAAAGAGCAACTCTTTTTTATAATAAAAAAGGCTTAAACATACTAGATTTACAACAACTGTGTTTTAACTTTATTTTTTTCTATTTATTTATTTATTTTTTCTTTCCCCTGCTGTTGGTCTACTACATGTTGAAGATAATGCAGCAGTTATTGCACTGAGTCTTTCATAATGTATCTGACGCTCCGCTGCTAGCCACACAATTGCTGTTTGTGACATCACAGTCTGTTGTGATGGTGAGCACTATGATGTCATAAAGAAAGGTATTGTGAGGTTAACTAGGGCGAGGCAAATGTTTTCAAATGTTTTCTATATACAGACCTTTTAGATGGACTACCAAGACGTGCTGTAAATCTTAGAAAGGAACATTTAAAATGGAAACATTTATTCACTAGTAAATTGTAACAGCTGAAACATTGTGTTTATGAAAATACATGCTGAAGTGCAGAGTTGCTCTTTAAACTAAGTGAGGGAGGTAGCGGAAGAAATTAGGAAGGCAGTAACTGCCCCCCCACAGGCTGAAGTAGAATGTTGAGAATCTGAGGGAAATGGAATCCCAGGGGAAATTAATAAAGGAAGCAGGGTAGCAGAAATGAAGGGGGGATGGGAACAGAGGCATTAAAAAGAAAGGGAGGAAGGAGAAAGGGCAAAAAGGAAAGAAGGGGGTACCAAGTCGAGTGAAAGCAAAATCTGGAAGGCCATGTGAGAGGCCATAATGGATGAGGCCAACCGGGATATTGTGGCCATTAGTGAGTCGTGGCGCACTGAAAATGATTACAAGGATGTGGCCATACCAGGCTATTCTCTGCTCAGGAAGGACTGGGTTGGAAGGAAAGGAGGCGGTGTGGTGCTTTATGTGATGGACAGCATAAAAGCCACAGAGATACAGGGAATATGGGGGGGAGCAGAGGTACTGTAGGTCATCCTTGAGACGGGGAAATGGTGCCTCTGTTTGCACTGGTGTGAACTACTGACCACCAGCACAGAGGTACTGGAGGAGTTAGATAAGGTACTGGTGGAAGCCACTGGCAAGATGGCAGAAAAGGGGGAGGTGCTGCCTAGTGGTGTGCAAAGTCACAAAAATTCTCTCCTCAAATTTTTCCGTGGAGTAGAGCCACCTTGTGAATTATTTTGCAGGCAAAGTTGGAAATTCGCGGTGTTTTTGGTGTAATTCATGGGCGGAGTCGACTTTGTCAGCGGAATGGTAAAACTCATGGCCGGAACCAACTTCGCAGCTCATTAAGCGACAATTCCAGTTGGGGAGTGCTGCTAAGTCAACTCTGCCGGTGAAGTTTGTTGGAGACAGTTGAAGTTTGCATGGGATTGTCGGACTGGAGGTCACTTTTGGCTGAACAGCCAGTAGAAAGATCAGGAAATTGTTTCTCTCTGCAGTCTTAACTGAGACAGTGAGGAGAGTGTACACAGACAGAAGCTTCTGAGTGAATCAGAGATATTTGGAGGATAAACATAAACATTTAGTTTTTGAACCTTTTAAACCTGCTTCATTGATTGCAATCTTACAGTTTTTTTGATTTTGTAGTGTGAGTATGGATTTTGACTGAGTGTGTAGTGTGTGTGTGTGTGTGTGTGTGTGTGTGTATTTTGATTTATATACCCCTGGGCCCCACCCCCACCCCTTGTGTTTTGCAGTCTCTCTCCCCTTCCTTTTTTTAATCCATGAAAGTCCAAAAGTTACAGTTTTTCAAACTGAGTTTTTCAGTATTTCACAACATTTTCTCCTGTTATTGAGAACACCAGTGCAGTGGTATCCCTCCCACACTGTGGTACTGCTCTGTTGGCAAAGTCTGTGCAAGCTTTACAACTTCTTCTAATCACTCGGGTACCCTTCCCGACCTGTTGTTGTACCCCCATGTGCTGTGAGACATAGTGTCCAAAAGTTACAGTTTTTCGAACTGAGTTTTGCAGTATTTCACAGCATTTTCCCGTTATTGAGAACACCAGTGCAGTGCCCAAAAGCTACAGTTTTCCGTGTTGCCAAACATTAAAAAAAGAAGAATGCCTGCAAAGAGAAACAGGAAAGGGAGAGGAGCGAGTCACGCAGGCAAGACTTTAAAATTAATTGTGAAAAGTGGTGCAACTGAAATGGTGCAAGAAGTACTGTCTTCTGATGAGGAGTTGCAATCAACACATTCTATATGCTCTGGAATGGGTGCTGCTAGCAGTAGTGCTGGAGTATTTACCACCAGTGGCTTTCATGCACGTAAATTTTTTTCGGTAAACTCTGTGGCAGCCATGGTATTGGGTGTGGGTGAAGATGTGGGAGTTGGCAATAGTGCAAGTAGCCTGAAGATTACACTAGAAGCAGTGTCTGAGAACGATAAGGGGGGAAGGGAGATTGTTTAACCAGGAGAGGCACACTAAGCCGAAGCTTGTTTCCAGGTGTGACCTGGGAGCACAAGGAAGTTAAGTGACTTGCTCAGGGTCACACATTATACAAGTGGGGGCTGTGGGATTCAAACCCAGGTCTCCAGGTTTGCAGCTCAGAGCCTTAAATCACTGTGCTATACTGCCTCCTTGGCATGTTCCTGTCTCTGGTGCTACTGGCGGTGGTGCTGGCAGTGTTCCTTGCCATACAGTTGAGGCAGTGGGTGAGGGGAATGTTGGAATGCCCATTTCTGTGGATGTGGAAATGACAAACACAGAAACTGTGGTGACTGAGGTTCAGCATGAGGAGGACATCGACAGTGGATGGCATGCATATGATGATGATGATGATCATAATGATGAGGTGTTCGATCCCATGTGGGAACCAGAGGAGAAGAAGAAGCAAAAAGGTGGTGTCACTGCAGGGGTTCTTAAGTGCACAAGCAGCACTATCGATTTAACCACCAAATGTCAGAGTGAAGGCCCCCCTGCACTATGCTTGATCAGAGAAGTCAAACTACAAAAAAAGTATTCCCCCCATGCTTCAACTCCGCTGTCCCTGTCCAGACATCACAAGAAAAAAGGGGTACAAAATCCCTAGTGTGGGACTCCTATGTGCTGGACCCTCAAGATAAAATGGTAGCAATATGTCAGCTTTGCCACGCATGAGTCAGCAGGGGGAAGAATAGGAGCCACCTAGGCACTGGTGGTCAGCACACACATTTAAATTACTGACACTTTGTGCTATGGCTTAAACATCAGAAGGAAGCAGTTACAGGTAGTCCTGGTGCAAAGCACTAGTTCTGTTCTCGCTGATGGTGTAGCGGTGCTTGAGTAAGAAGAGGCAGGAGACAAACTCAGTGAATGGAAACAGGTTTACTGGGTGCAAAGCACCAATGAAAATAAGCAATCCACAGCAGGATATTCTGTAAATTGGTACTCTGTAATATCCTTAGACTCTATAACTCTATAACCTTATGCTCTGTCTTTATACTCTACAACTATCTTATCACTCGATACTCTATGATAACCTTATGCTCTATTCTTATATTCTACAACTATCTTATCACTCTGTCATGTTATATTATTTCATTACATTAGTACAGCATGATGAATTATATATAAATAAATAAATAAAAATAAAAATAAATGACAAGCAGAGACCAAAAAGAGCATAGAGTCCTTCAAAGGTCGAGAGTGGTGGTCACCAGTGCACTTTGTTGGCCGGCTTTAGTTGAACTGGAAGAAATGAGGGGGGATAACTAAAACGAACAAGAGCCCCTAGCAGTGGTAAGCCTCCTGGCTGAAGTGGGACTCCAGGGAAAATGAGATGCAGAGAAACTGAAACATAAAATGCAAGACAAATGTAGGGCCTCCTGGCCGGTGAAGGACCCCAGAGAAATGAGACACAGACGCAACTGGCTGAAGACTTCTGGGCTGAAGCAGGTTCCCAGGGAAAAACACAAGATGCAGATGGCTGGCTGAAGACCTCTGGGCTTAAGCAGGATCCTAGGGAAAACGCAAGATGCAGACAGCTGGCCGAAGATCTCTGGACTGAAGCAGGTTCCCAGGGAACTGGAAGATCTGAAGAGCTGGGACACCTTCACTGGAGAACCTCTGGAAAGTCTGGGTACTTGCAACCACAGCCCTACCTCCCTTGATGTTGGATCCTTATCTGTGAACCAGGGCAGTTCCCTGCACTACCTAAAACTGTTAGGGAGGGAATGGCCTGTAGATCTGGAAGAGAAACAAGTGACAGGGAGCTATCTACACTATACCTATGCTGGCGACCGGCCCTAACTTGTCTGAAGAAGGAATGGTGGTACCAGTCTTTGTTTGATCACTGCTAGCAACAGCCTGTAAATTGAACAATAATCAGGTGAAAATATTGGCATTAGGCAAAGAGATTCCTGGATAAGCAGGCATTTCAGTGGCGTGCAAGGCAGTTCTTGACAAAAAAAGGCAAGTGCAGAGTTAATCCATGAGTCTATTGGAGCAACAAGGCAAATTCAACTGAAAGGGCACTTTAGTACATGCAGAGCAAATTCAGTGTCAATCTAACAGTCTTCTGAAATAAGCAAGGCAATTTGGAGCAAGAAAGGCAGTTACATGGTTACGTACATACGCTGTCTCTTTAAATGCAGTCAATGTCAAATAAAGATTTTGTCTCTTTCACAATTCACAATGTTCCACAGAATTGTTTTCTCATAGCAGGAACTCTAGTAAAGTAATGCAAGGGGAAAAACCTGTCAAAACTCCGGATAGCTAGCCACTCGGGGACCTTGGGGTATGACCCCCTCCTACAGGCAATTAGGTTTAAAGGAGCCTAACAGGAGGATTACTGTATTGGCTGAGGGTAATCTGGATAGCTGGCATGCTAAGGATCCCTTACTAACTGTCCCTCCCCTTCTAGGGGCTACGAGGCAATTACACAGGTTACTAGCCCTTGGTTCAACTGAGGCTACCACGCTGCTGGGGTGGCTAACCATGTACCCACTCCCCTTCCCTTGCTGAAGCTGACACCAGAGTGCACTTTTAAAATCAATTTGGCCTCCCCCAAAACTCCTGTCTTTCAGGAAGTTTCACCATCAGGACCTTGACTCCATCCTAACCAATTCCAGGACTATAAACTGGTCCGTACTCTATTCGTGCAGGGATGTCTCAACTGCGGTCACATACTTTACCGATGTCCTACAAAAATTTCAGGACAAACATTTCCCAATCACCACCAGAAGGGTCAGAGGTGGCAGCACCCGTTGATTATCCAAGGAGCTACCAGCCCAGATGAAAATCAGGGACAAAACTTGGAAAGCCATAAGTCATATTCATCCCCCCAGCTCTGAAACACATATAGAAAACTGCGCAATTCCTGCAAGCAGGCTATTAAGTTGCTAAACCGAAAATACTATACCAACTTGCAAAAAGACACGCTTAGTAACCCACACAGTTTCTGGGCCTCAATAGGATCCCTCCTAAATCCCAAGTCTAACAAGCAGACAACACAACTAAACTCACCCTCAGGTCCCATCACTGATCCTGGTGAAATTACGGACACTTTCAACAGAATGTTTACGGACCTCTCTCCCCATCTCAACAAGCTCCCTACTCAGTCTCCCTCTGACCTACACAGTAAACCTCAATGCTCCCAGCCCTGGCCTAGTACTGCACATGCTTCTCCATTTTACTTTAGGGTCATTGGTGCAAAAAACACTGCCAAACTCTTAAAAACGCTTCCTACCCGAGGTAGCCCAGGTGGTGATGGGCTATACCCCACCTTCCTGAAATTGCTCCCCCCAGTTATTGTAAAATCCCTAACCTACATTTTCAACCTTGCCCTTTCATCTGCAACAGTTCCTGACTCTTGGAAACACTCTCATGTCGTACCCATATTTAAGGCTTGGGATCTCCATGCCCCTGAAAATTATAGGCCCATCTCCCTCTTTCCTCACCTGAGTAAATTACTTGAGAAAATCATTCACCACCAGCTATCCGATCATCTAGCAAAATGTCACCTCCTGTGTCCTCTCCAGCATGGCTTCTTCAAACACCATAGTACCTCCTCCACCTTGTCACTTTTCTCAAACCATATCCTTAGAAATATGGACAAGGGCAGGGCCACAGGTGCAGTGTTTGTGGATCTGTCTTCTGTTGAAGGCTTTCGACCTCATCGACTACCATCTCCTCTACTCTACCCTGCTAAACTTTGGCTGCTCACCAGACATGGTCACATGGTTCTGTAGTTACCTCTCAGGCACAACCCAGTCCATCTTGATTGGTAAAAATTCCTCTGCTCCGCTACCTACCCACACCGGTGTACCTCAAGGCTCAATACTGGGGCTTCTACTTTTTTCTGTTTATTAACGACCTCCCTGCTGAAAGCATCAATTGCAAGGCTCTCCTGTATGCGGATGACCTAGTCTTATACCACAGTGATAATTCCATAGAGTCCTTGTCCACCACGCTCATAGCAAACTTTGGGGACGCACAGAGCTGGTTCCTCTTCAGAAAACTTCTTGTTAATGAGAAAAAGACAAAGGCCATGCTCTTTGGCTCCAAGCCATTCCTAGCAAAGGTAGCCTGGTCAAAAACCCCACTCTTGATCGCTACTCCTGCCAGCCCTCCACCCGAAACTGTCCCTGCCTTTAAATATCTAGGTGTCACCCTAGACCCTTCCCTTACTCTCAGTGAACACATCAGCAACACTGTGATGAAAATCCACCAAACATTAGGTGCTGCCTACCGCCAAAATCAATTTCTGTCCCCCGAAGCTCGCCTAGCCATTGCTCAAGGAAACCTCCTGCCCCTCCTTGACTACTGTTCCCCTATATACTCCTCTGTGTCCTCTTCCCTGTGGACCTGCTTACATACCACATACAACTCTATCTGCTGCTTTGTCCTTCAAGCCCCTTTTACCACCCACCACTGCTCGCTATACCAGTCCCTAGGGTGGCTCTCTCTCTGCAGGGTCATTTTGACTCTGCCATGGGCAGCCTCATTGACAGTGCACTCAGGAACCATCAGCTGTCCCCCTACTCCTCCCTACTCATTGACAGAATGGTCTTTCAGAGTCTCCTGGCCTCCTCCGTTCCCCCACTGGAAGTCCCTTGTAGTACTACTATCATGGATAGTAAAGCTTTCTCTGTCTCTGCCCCTTCCCTCTGGAATAGACTTCCTTTGTCCATCCGATCATCCCCCTCCCATTAGTCTTTCAAGGCAAACATAAGGGCGTGGCTCCTGACCGAGGCCGCTTGTACCTGCAGCGGTTCCCCAGGTGGTACCAGGGCCCATATCCTGGCATAGCCCTATTCATGCCCTCACCCTACCTCCAGTGCCCCTACCCTCTTGCACTGTTCTGCTCCTCTGTTCAATCTGGATATGACTACCTGTTTTATTCTGAACTGTTAGCAGGTTCTGCAACTTAACTAAGTTGCATTTCTGCCTATGACTTGTGCCTATACCACTACTGGTGATAGACTGAACCTTCGTTTTAACTTATTTATTTCCTTTCCCCAGTGACTGCATGCACATTGCATGTAATACGTTACCATAATCACCATGTTAAGCCTTTTATGTTGCATAGCCACTTAATGTATGTCACTTCACCAATATATACTGATTTCTCTGAAATATTTGTACTATGTAATCTGACCCCACACCAAGTGTTTTCGGCAGTTCTGTTTTGTTTTAATTGTATCTCTGTATTGTACTGATGTTTGTTGTGTTTGCCATCCTGGTGGCCCGGGTCACGACTGAAAATGGTCCTCTGGATCAGTTTGCTCATCTGGTTATCAAAGACATAAATAAATAAAAATAAAGAATTTTTCCTCTCTAAATATTGACCGAAGCTTGGCTACTGGTGGCCACTTGGCTACTGGCCACCCTTCTCCACTCTGGGGCACTTTCCCTTTATCTGGGGCTTACTTCCCCTAGCTGGCCCACCCAGAACTGGATTAACTGACAGAATGAGGGCAACAATGCAGGAAAATAAGTTTGGGCTACCTGGCCTCTAATTCATTAGCCTACCTGGCTAGCTGGACTACCACTTTAATTGGGGCCCTCCTTGCTTTGACTGGCCCTTTGATTCATAATTAAAAAAAAAGGCTTTAGAGCTTCTAAGCCCTTATTCAGTAGCCCACTAGGCTAATCTGATATGGAAACGGGGGTTGCCCTGCCCCTGGCTGCAGTTTCCCTTATTTTATTAATTTAGAAACCTAGCATTTGATGGCAGATAAGGACCGCTTGGCCCACCTAGTCTGCCCATTTCCCTACCTGATGGATAAGCTGCAGTTTCTAGTTAATCAACAGCTTACTTCCTCCTACCCCCTCCACTAGAATTGCCTTATGCCTGTCCCATGCATTGTTGAATTCTCCCACTGTTCCTGACTCCACAACCTCCTCAGGAAGGCTGTTCCATGCATCCACAACCCTCTCTGGAAAAAATACTTTCTAACATTACCTCTGAGCCATCCCCTATCTATCTTCAAATTGTGCCTCCTTGTTCTTGCACATCTCTTCTTCTGAAAGATACTACCCTCTTGTACTTTGTTAATTCCCTTGAGATCCTTTCCTCAAGGGTATACATACAGTATTAAGCTGCTTTAGTCTCTCCTCATATGTCTTCTGGTGCAGACCCTGCACCATTTTGGTTGCCCTCCTCTGAACAGCCTCCACTCTGTCTATGTCTTTGCGGAGATGGGGTCTCCAGAATTGCATGCAGTACTCCATATGGAGTCTCACTAACTGTCTGTAGAGGGGATAACAACTTCCTGTTTTCTACTGGTGATGCCTCTCCCTATTCATCCCAGTATCCCCCCAGCCCTCCTTACTGCCTTCTCACATTGCTTGCCCACCTTTAGGTCATTTGATATAATTACTCCTAGGTCTCTTTCGATTTTTGTTGTTGTTATTAACTCACCCCCCATTGAGTTCTCTTCCCCTGGGTTTTCATTTCCCAGATGCATTACCTTGCACTTCTTTGTATTGAATCTGAGCTGCCACATATTTGACCATTCCTCTAACCTTGCCAAGTCCCTTTTCATTCTTTCCACCCCACCTTGTGTATCAACCCTGTTGCAGATCTTTGTGTCATCTGTAAAGAGACATACCTTTCCTTCCAGGTGCTCTCCAATGTCACTTATAATGACATTAAAGAGGACCGGTCCCAGTACCGAACCCTGCGGTACCCCACTAGTTACCTTCCTTTCTTCACTGTGGACTCCGTTTACTATTACCCTTTGTGTTCTGTTGTCCAGTCAGTTTTTTATCCAGGCTATCACCTTGGGACCCACTCCAAGGCTGGCTAACTTGTATATTAATCTTTTGTGTGAGACTGTGTCAAATGCCTTGCTAAAATCTAGGTAGGCCATATCCACAGCCCTTCCCTGGTCTACTACTTTGGTCACCCAGTCAAAGAAATCTATTAGGTTCATCTGACATGACCTTCCTGCTGTGAAATCATGCTGCCGTGGGTTCTGTGCCCCACTGGCCTCTAGGTACTCAACAGTTCTTTCCTTCAGAAGTGATTCCATCATTTTCCCTACCATTGAAGTCAAACTTACTGGTCTGTAGTTTCCTGCCTCTGCCCTGCTCCCACTTTTGTGAAGTGGAATCACATTTGCCCTCCTCCAGTCCTCATGTACCACCCCATCCTCCCATGATTTGTTAAAGAGAGTAGTCAGTGGTGTTACTAGTTCTACTCTTAGTTCTTTTAGAATTCTTGGGTGAATCCCATCAGGCCCCATTGCTTTGCCCACCCTCAGTTTCAAGAGTTCTTCCAAAACCCTTTCTTCTGTGAATGGACTGGTATCGGCCTCCCTATTCAGAGTTTCTCTCTTGTTTGGTTTAGGTACCTCCCCCTCCTCTTCCGTTGTGAATACTGAGCAGAAATATTCATGCAGTATCCCTGCTTTTTCACTGTCATCCTCTACCCACATTCCCTCTCCTTTATTAAGTCTCTGTATCCCTCCCTTGGTCTTTCTTTGCTCCCTAATGTACCTATAAAAGGTTTTATCCCCCTTCTTAACAGAGTTGGCTATCTTTTCCTCAGTTTGTGCCTTTGCTATTCTGATTGCCTTCCCTGCCTCTTTCTGCTTTAACTGATAAAGTTCTCTGTCCTGCTCTTTTTGTGTTTCCTTATATTTCCTGAATGCTATCCTTTTCTCCTTAACCATCCCTGCCACCTCATTTGAGAACCATAGTGGTTTTTTCCTTCATTTTGTTTTGTTGATTTGCTTCACACAAAGGGTTGTTGCCTCTGCGATGGCTGTTTTGCTTATTCCCCATTGTTCCTCCACCCCTCCTTCTTGCCTGTTTGCTAGTGCTTTTCTGAGGCACTCTCTTATTTTCCCAAAGTCAGCCTTCCTAAAGTCCAATACCCTTGTTTTTGTATGGCTTGACTCTATGGCTGTGTTTATTGTGAACCACACTGTTTGGTGGTCACTTGTTCCCAGATGGCTACCCACTTCTAAATCTGAGATCCTTTCTCCTTCCCCATTTGGGAGTACCAGGTCTAAGATTGCTCCTGAGTGGGTTCCAGCACTAGCTGTCTGAGGCATGCCCCTTGTAGGGCATCAAGAATGACCCTGCTCTTGGATGTGCCTGCAGCAAAGGTACTCCAGTTAACGTCTGGCATATTCAGGTCCCCCATCAACAATATCTCCTGCCATTTTAAGGATGCCTTCTATCATTTCCTTGTCCATTTCCTTCCCCTGAGATGGGGGTCTGTACACAACCCCCATGCAGATTGTAGTGCCATTTCCTGTCTCCAGGGTGACCCATAATGACTCATCAACTTCCTGTTTGCTCTTTAGTTCTGTTGCTTTAGTCCCTTCCCTTATATAGAGAGCTACTACTCCTCCTCCTCTTTTACCCACCCTGTCCCTCCTGTAGACTGTGTATCCTGGTATGTTGACATCCCAGTCGTGGATCTCTGTGTACCATGTTTC
This sequence comes from Neoceratodus forsteri, assembly GCA_016271365.2. Taxonomy (NCBI): domain Eukaryota; kingdom Metazoa; phylum Chordata; order Ceratodontiformes; family Ceratodontidae; genus Neoceratodus; species Neoceratodus forsteri. The sequence continues at coordinate 581,777,592 of JADMNL010000023.1, forward strand.
AGTGACTGCCACAATATCCAGGCATCCCTCTTCCATCAAGGCCACTAGTTCAGGGAGCTTGTTGCACAGACTGCGGGCATTGGTACTCATCACCTTCCATTTATTTTTATGGCCTTACCCCTTTTAGCCCCATCCCTGCCCTTACCACCTTTTTCTGCATTTATCCCTGTCCTGCTCCCTACTGACTTCTTTACCTTGGTGTTTACCTCTAACTACTGTAGTTTTGTGGGGAGGCTGGGATTTACCTGCTCTTCAGTGCCTCCCTCTGGCTACAGTTTAAATGCTTCCAATGAAGCATTTAAACCTGTAACCTAGGATCCTGTTCCCCCAGACAGATGCAGACCATCATGCCAGTATAAGCCTGCATCCTCCAGGTGGCTCCCCATTCTCAATGAAGCCAAAACCCTGAGTCCACATCAGTTTTCAACCATTCATTGAATCCTCATGGAAACGGAATACCCTAGCATCATCCTTGCCATGAGAGGCAGCACTCCGGATAAGGTTACCGTGACATGCTACTTGTCTAAGGCCCCTCCCCAACTCCACAAACTCTTTGCACCATCTGATCCCACTCACAGCAAGGCTATTTGTCCCTAGGTAGACAATGACATCCAGCTCCTCCTGTGCAGCTGCTCTCACGATCCTGAGGATTCACTTCTGTCCCTCCGAGCCATGGCGCCAGGCAGGCACCTTACCTCCTATCCTTCCTCCCCACTTCTACCCCCAATGATCGAGTCCCCACCAGAAGTTGTTTCTTCCCTGTGGAGTCTGTGCACCCTCCTGTGGGTCTCTTGATGGAGGTTCCCAGCATCCTTCTTGGTCTCCACTGCAGGTGCCTCCATAGAGGAACCGCTCTTTGCCAGAACAACATATGAATTGTGGAGAGGTACAACTGGAGGGATGCACCTCTGTTCCACCACCCTCTCCCTCCCTGAGCCCACCTTGGTCCAACTGCTCCCCTTTCTTGGCAACCTCTGAGGTAATGGTGGTGGCCCTGGTAGCCCCTGGGTGGGGGAAGAGGTTTCACGAATCCTAGCCAGGTCAGCCTGGAGATGGGCAACCTCCTCCCTCAGACCAGAGAGGTGCCTGCAAACAGGGCAGCATCACAGCCTCCAGAATGTCTCCCAGGACACTGCTGCCCCACAGCCATTGCACTGCACCACTCCCATCTTGACTTATTTTGTGTCCCCTCTCCTGTTGCTTTGTATAATTAATGTCTCCTCCCTCTATGTATTTTTACACTTACTTTCCTACTGCCTATGTGCCCTTACAATTCTCGCCCTTCCTGTTCTGGGACAGGAACTTCCTGCAGTCTTCAGTAGTCTCCTTCTTCTGTGCTTGGATTCAGACCTCCAGCAGCTGGGGAAGAAAGAGTTATTTTTTTTGGTTCCTTCAAGGTTGATGAAACTAATGTGTCTCAGTGATCCTTCCCTTCCTACTGCCAAACAGGAAGTTCCTGTTGTCAGTCAAATCCAGTGGCTATAAAAGTAGAACTGGCTTTGGGTGGGAGGGTGGATGGGTGGGAAGGAGGGCAATTAGTAAAAAATCTGTAGTTTTAGACTGCTGTATCTTGCTTTGAAACCAAAGCTTTCTGTCAAAAACAGCAAGAAGCTGTAATTGGAGACAGCTGCCTTTGTACTGCTAAGCTGCTAAGCCACACCCCCAATTAGATTCACCCTCTGTTCTGACTCAGCAAATTAAGCTGATGCAGCCCCCTTCCTCAGAGAAACACACAGTGACTTTCTTCTTTTTCTTTACTTAAATGAGACTCCCTTATTTTAATAAAGTATCTGTTTGCTTAATCCAAACAAGTACTGACTCCTGCTGAGATAGAAGTGATTTATCAGTAAAAAAATCTGTAGTTCTAGACTGCTGTATCTTGCTCTGAAACCAAAGCTCTTCTGTCAAAAACAGATTATTTATTTAATCAGGGCTGTCCTGCCCTATGTCCTGCCTCTCGGGAACTTCATTTAGCTAAACCCCACCCCTGTGGCACTGCTCCCTTGCTGGAGCTTATTTTAATAAATTATTAAATTGAAATATGCCTGCCCTTCCTAGAAGGTCTTGCCTTGCCCTGCTCATGGCTGTCCTTCTGAGTGCCCTTCAGCATGAGATAAACTTTACTTTATTTATAGTTCTGGCAGTCAGCACTTGCCCACTGGTGCTACTGCCAACTCACTGCCCCGACCTGGGGAGAAACTGGAGAGAAGAGGAGGTGGAGGAAGGAGATGCTGTGATTGGCTGGCACTGGCACTGGAGGCAGGCGGTAAGAGGGTGACTGCAGAGGGTCCTTTCTGCTCCCGATGCTTCCTGTACTGGCCTGACACTGGCTGCCAGTAGATGTGGTCACACTTGTGGGCACCGACGACAAGGGACCAGATTTAACTTTTTAATTAAAAAAAAATGGGGCAACTGAGTCCACACCATGGATCCCGATGGCTGCCGACTGCTGCTGGGGAACCTGCCAACCCTTAGCATTCTTGGAACTTGAATACCCATCTGGTGAGAACTCCAGTCTTGAAGACCGCTTCGTCGAGGAAGGTGATGACACATGAAGACAGCCAAATTGTGTTGTATATCGCCTTTGTATGCCATGTCTTCTCATTTAATTCTGGGTGATTTCTCAAGAGGCACAACAAATACCTGCGAGGAAGCAAAGCAGACACAGTGATTTCCAATTTCTGTGTGAATGCCAAATAACTAAAGAAGTAACCCCTCCCCCCCAAAAAAATAAAATCTGGTCAGAGCCACCACGGCTGCATAATGTAGATTGTGAAGTTGTGTACATTTGTAAAGGAGGCTGGAGAACCAACACAATGAATTGTCAGTAGTGATGATATTTTTATTGTAAAAGGTAAGGGAGGCAGAGACAGTATGAAAGCTTTGCATTGAAAAAGTAGTTTAGGCAATGTGGTGATGTTATTGTTTATTTACATGGTAATACGCGAATACTGTACAGTTAAGAGTATGCAGAGGTTGTCATTATATAAAGTTTTTTTTTTGTCCAAGAGTCTTTTCAAGTTCTGTGTACAAGTGTATAAATCGGGTAATCACAGTAACACTGCACAGACATATTTTGCTATGTGTTGTTTTCCTTGTCACTCCATTGTGCCAAGGTGGATTGTGCTTTTGGCATGACATTTTCAGGGTGGCAAGCTCTTGTTCCACAGATGTGTCCTTTGGTGGTTTGGTTCGAAAACATTGAACAGGCCCATAGTTACAGCATTCCGAAGTTCAGAAATTTTTTCCATAGGATAACATTGCAGTACCCGTGATGCCTTTCAGTGCCTGTATCTCGAAAACGGTTCAAGATACGGATTTTTCGTTGCAAAATTTCTTAGTCCCTCTAGAGGGGGATTAAGTACAGAAGTAGGTTCGAAAACCATTAATATCATGAGTTTTGAATTTTTTTCTGCTTCGTACGGTTACTGAGATATTTGGAAATTAATCATCCAATTGCTCATTTTCATGTCCGTAGGCCACTGTTATGTTAGCACTCACAGCACTTTTTGGTGCCTGTATATTGGAAACAATGTGAGATATGGATTTGGTCAACTTTATCTTGCGTGGCCGTCTAGATGTTGTGATTATAACGACACTTTAAGTTTTTTCCTAGCTGCTACGGTTCCCTAGAGGTTGGCAAATTTGTGTTACAAGGCTTCCTTGTCCTATAGGGCTGCTGTATGGCTCTGTAGTTATATGTAAGTGGGAGCACAAGGCCCAGAGGGACCATGCTCCCACAGACACATATCATTATGCACAGATGGGCAGCTTTGGGCCCCACGCTCCCACCAACACATACCATTTACTATTTATATTACACTTTTTCAAAAAGTAAGGAAATTCTTTGCAAAAATCTTCACTAATGCATCAGTTAGGGTTGTTTCCACAGAGACAAAAGTGTGGAAATTCAACATTAGGGTTACCACCCCACCACCACCCCACCCCAGCCCCCAGCCACCGAACACCAAAAGACATTGGAGTGTGCCATGGGGTTGTCAGTCCTAACTCTCACCCAGTTCTCCTATACTGTAGCATGTCCACTTGTTTACACATGGAATGGGGTGAGAGTTGGGACTGGCAACCCCATGGTACCCCCTGACGTCTGTTGGTGTGTGGAGGATGGGGGTGTGCATGTGGTGTGGTGGTAGCCCTAACATTGAATTTCCACACTTTTGTCACTGTGGAAACAACCCTAACTGATGCATTAATGAAGTTTTTTGCAAAGAATAGCCATCTATCCCTATCTATCTATCTGATATGTGTGTGTGTGTGTATATATATATATATATAATTTTTATTTATAAAGTGCAATTTTAATATCAAAGCACTGCACAGATATAAATGATAAACTTTAAAACAAAAGGTAAAATCCAGTGTACAGCACCAGCAATTATTCACAGTAATTCACAAAAGCGAGATTAAATAAATGGGTTTTTAGTGCTTTCTTGAAACTCTCCATGGTATGGCACTCTCGAACCTGATGAGGTAAATTCCACAGGGTAGGTGTTACAAAAGCAAATGAATGAGCACCAGATGTTTTCAGCTGCACCCTGGAAACCTCTAACAATCCCTTGTCAGTGGAACGAAGGGGGTGGTAAGGGGAAAAAAAAGCTCTCACAGGTAACTGAGACCCAGTCCATGTAGGGCTCTGTAGGTCAGCAAGCCGAACTTAAAGGTGATCTGCCATTGCATTGGCAGCCAGTGTAGTGCATGCAGAACAGGAGTAATATGGTTAGACCGAGGAAGCCCAGTCAGTAACCTGGCTGCCGCATTCTGCACTAGCTGAAAATGGATAGCAACCACTGGTACCCCTAGGTAGAGGGCATTGCAGTAATCCAGGTGAGAGGTCACAAAGGCGTGGACCGAAGTTAGAAGATCACCAGGCAGAAACAGGTAACTAATCCAAGCAATATTCCTCAGGTGGTAAAACGAGGTCTTAACCATAGATGACACCTGAAACTTCAAGGACAATACCTCATCGAGGATAAATTCCAAACTACGCACCTGTTCAGAGGTTCTCAGCTGGCAACCACCCAGTAGCAGGCCAGATGCTCACCCTGCCAAAGACCCTCTACCCGGTGACCCAGGTCCACCACCAAAACAGCAGTCTTGTTGGAATTCAGCTTCAGCCAGTTGGCACACATCCATTCTTCAATCTCGGATAGGCAGGAGTAAAATACCAAGAGCGCAACATCCTGGCCAGGTGCAAAGGACATGTACAGCTAAGTATCATCTGCATAGCAGTGAAAACTCAAGCTGCACCACCTTACAATGTCCCCCAGTGGCAACATGTACACCACGAACAACATGGGGGAAAGCACCGAGCCCTTCGGAATCTCACATGGCAGGGAGAAAGAGTCAAAGGAAAAAATCCCTGACACAACTCTCTGAGACCTGCCATTCAAGAAAGAATGAAACCATATAAGGACAGTACCAGATAGTCCACTGATCAGACTCAGGAGCTCTAGCAATATTCCGTGGTTCGAGGTGTCAAATGCCACCCATAGATTAGGGATGACCAAGATGGTATGGCTCCTCTGATCTCTCACAACAAGGAGGTAATTGAGCACCTGAAAAAGGGCAATCTTGGTACTATGCTTTTTCCTGAAACCCGACAGGAAGGGATCATAGATATCATGGCTGGCAAGATGATCCTCCAGCTGCAGTACAACCACCTTCTCAATAACCTTAACCGCAAAGGGAAGGCTAAAGGGGACAGAACATTTGTGCTAATTGGCAGCTGTTTATAAAGTTTTTATTCTCAGAAATGATATACATTCTCCTAAAGTATCCATATTTAACTGTACCTGAATAAGAAGGGATCAGTAAAACTGTAGTTTGCATTGTTGTATTTTTATGGGCAGCATTCTGTTACAGTTTGCTTAATAGAATGACTTATGTGGAGTTTTTACTACATCATGATTTGTGTACAGAATGCTAATTATGAGCTGCTGAGCTATCAGAACCCTGTTTAGAGTTCTGTGCACAAACCATGACATAATTAAAACTCCAAATTATTGGTTCCATGAAGAGAACTGTAACAGAATGCTACCCATAAAGATAAGATGATGCAAAACAAAGCTTTTTATATCACTTTTTATCCAAGTACAGAAAATGTAGGTGAACGCATATAATTTCTGAGAATAAGAACTTTATAAACAGCTGCCAGTTAGAAATGATTTCCTGTCCTCTTTAAAGACGGGCCTGTAGTTGACAAGACAATCCGGGCCGAGAGAAGATTTCTTAAGATGGGGAATCACCACTGCCTCTTTCAAAGAATCGAGGAATACCCCAGTCTGTAATGAGCTCCAGACTATCTCTGCCAGGATCGGGCTGATGACACCCACACACCCCACAAGGAGGCAGGTCAGGCCCAGATCCAAACTACAAAAAGTTGGACGCACACTCTCGATGATCAGCATGACATTCAAGATCACCACCTGGCCAAACGCCGACCAGCCAGTCCAAAGTTCTGTGACCTCCCACCAGTCTCTGCAACCCCCCTTAGAGCATGCTGAACAGATCTCAGACCTGATGCCAGCAACTTTATGTGCAAAACATCGAGCAAACTCAGCACATTTATCCTGTGACAATGTTCTTCACAACTGCAAACGGGCTGGATTTTACAGTCTGTCCGCAGTGTGAAAAAACTGAGATGGCCGGTTCCGTGCAGGACAGGAATTCTGCCTTCTTATGGGAAATCTCTGATTGATAGTCCACATAATGTGCCATCAATCTAAGCTTGTTGGCATCCAGGCCTGATTTCTACCAGTGTTGCTCTAGCCTTCGCCCCACTTTCCTTATCTTCCTCAAGATCCCATCAAACCATGGGTATTGAGGTCAAAGGGATGAACATAGACAGGAGCTATGGAGTCCAGAGCCATCACCATGGCCCTATTATAGGTCTGTAGTAGTACCTCTGGACCCATGTTTGCACTCGTACATCCTGATAGGTCCATCACTGCAATTAGGTAATCTGGGACCACATCCTTCAATGGGCAGTACCAGACCATCTCTGAAGGGGCAGACCTATAGAGGGTGCATGGAAGCTGAATCTGATAGTGTGATGGTCAGACCGTATTCCTCTCCTGATTCTCAATCTGTCCTATCTGCACTGCCCCTGCATTCCTCCCTCTCCTTTGTCCCTACTCTGTCTGTTCTTCATTCTGACGCAGTCACATGTTGTACAATGCCTCAGTATACTTCTCCAATTGCCTCATGTCTGGAAACTTGTACCTTCTATGTCTATTGTCCCCAGCCTTTGTACCTTGCTCCTATGTAACTGACGTGGAACCTATTAATGAGCAACTGCTCACAGGTGTTGTCCAAGATTTGAAATAAATAAAAAAAAAATAAGACCATCTGACAGGGGGAAGACTCATTATTAGAGTCGAAGTGCTGGGGCTATACAGTCCATATTATTTGCTGTGTTGGAGCTATTTGCTGTAATTGGCTATTGTGCCTTAAATAAATTTGCTATTTTGCTTGCATCAAGCTCCTGTGTGCTGCATCTCCTTTGGTTGGATTCAACATATACATTAGTTAGAGGAAGTCCTGTCCAAAATGCAAGAGTTTGTTGTTGGTCCAGGCATTGAAGTCGCCGAGCACCATCCCTGCGGGTCACTCCAACACCGTGTCAACAAAGAAAATTGTGACTTCCTGCAAAAATTGCTTCCCATCCCTAGGTGAAAGGTAAATGAGAAGAATTTTGCACCCTACACCTGCGCCCAGGATGCACTCAAAGGATCTGTATAACATGGGTTTGAAATGGAGGCAACCCGATTGGTCAAAGAGTATCTGGTGAACAGTGATTGAATTTACTCTTTAATCAACAGTTACTGTGGTAAGTTTGCCTAACAGATATCCCTACACACACACACACACACACACACACACACACACACACACACATAGGAATTGTATGCCTCTCTTCATGGGTTTCAGTGCAGGGAACAGAAATAAAACAGCAGTCTGCTGAAACAATTAAAGGATCACAGCATGGGCTGGGAAAGCCTTGTGGCTGACATCCTGCACCTTACCTTGTTGTGTAATGGAGGCAATACACATGAAGCAAGCAGCTGATCAAAGGTAATATTGTCCATAGTTAAGCTAAATAAAGGCCGGGTAAGGGCAAGAAAGGCACATTTGTAGGATTCAGAATAGTTTGGTTTGAAGACAGGTAGCAAATGAGGTAGATTCAGGATATAGAATGTTATCTGAATCTGAACTTTTATTGGTAGAAGGAGAGGGGGAGAGAGACAAAGGGGGAGAGAGAGAGAGAGAGAGAGAGAGAGAAAGAGAGACACACTTCTGTTTTGAATGTTTCTTGGTGGAGGGAAGAGAGAGTTATGGCCCGTTTACACCACTCGATTTGCAGTGCATCAACCCCAGCAGTTGATGCAGTGCAAATCACACTGTGTGGACACTTATCAGTGCTCCTATGGATGCCTACGCTCCCACTTTCTGATTCAATGCAGGAAAGGAAATGTCCAGTGAATCGAGTGACTTGCCATGATGTGTAAACTCATATCTGGGCTCAGTCCGCAGCAGTGGGCTATTTTCCCGACCTGCATCATTTTCCCATGATGCTTCATTCTGGAAGCAGGAAGTATCGGGATACTGGCGAGTGACTGGATGTCAGCATTGTTCTTGTGCATATGTACGATTGCTGAAATCAGTCAATCTTTTGTACTTCACTAGCAGAAGGTTGGTGTTTTTATTTGCTGGCCACTCTACTGCTGGTCCTCAAGGCAGGGGTTGTGCCGGGGGGGGGGTGTTGATGGTATATGAGTTTTTTGGAATTTGGGGACGTTGCATCAATGAAAATCTGTGTGGGGGGGACAGAGGTCACACTGAGTGTGACTGCCTGGTAGAGAACAGAGGGACATTGTGATTATAAACCCATAGTCCAGCCTGGGTGCCCCTCCAGCTGCAGAGAGGTGCATGTCCACAGCATCCATTGCTGAGACTGCAATTGAAATTTTCAGTGCAAGAGCTGAGAGCAGCTCATGGTGTGGGTTTAATGTGCAGTAGGTGAGCTGGCAAGGGACAAAGCAGGTTGGCTAATATGCTGTGAGGATTTGTGTTCAGGGATGTTGTGGCCATGCACCTCTGTGCAGCTGGGGGAGCAGACTGTGTCTGCTTGCTGGTTCCTGTTTCTTGGAAGGCATGGCAACCACCGGATGTGATGCATCAGTGGAGTGCATCACACAGAGCAGACATGAACAAACAAAGCCCACACCACTGTAGGAACTGCCTGGTTGTGGCGTACAGTGCAGAGCTGCATCAAAGGCTGTGCAAATTATTAATGACAGGCATAGGTGGCAGTGCACCAGAAGGAGATGATCAAAAATTGGGAGCAATGCAGTAATGTAAACAGGGCTAGAGAGACAGAGAGAGACGTCTGTTCAGACTGATATCTGGGTGACTACTTTGCAAGTTGACATGATACACTCAGATTCTTTTCATTAAAAAACAAAACAAAAAAAAACACCTTTGTGAATGTTTTTGTCCCCATAACCCATGTAATAAATGCAATGACCCACTCCAAAGTAAGTGGTTACAGGGATTTAATGCAGGTCTCAGGTGCTATGAGGGTACTCAGCTTTACCCTGTGCCTCACAACACACTCGAGATGTGCATTTAGTTCCTGTAACCACAAAGTCATATGTATGTGTGTGTATATACTGTGTATATGTATATATATATATAGAGAGAGAGAGAGAGAGACAGAGAGGATTGTATTTATATATGACAATGTATATTGAGACGCACAAGCACACACACACACATATATATATATATATATATATATGCATGATTGTATGTATGTATATATAAAGATATCAGTATGTACTGAGACAAATGCGACCATCACACATTCCTTCCATACTGCACATTTCCACATAAGTGTTGCATACAGCTTCATCTCATAACCCTAGCCTGTTGTGTAGCCAACAAAACCCTAGCCCGTTGTGTAACCAACAAAAGGGATAACAGTTATTTACCACACAGCATTCCAGAACTTGCTACCAACATATGTAGTTACATCGCAGATGTCGAAGGATGTTAGAAAGGGATGTAATGTAAATATTAAAATACTCACTTTTTGAGGATGCTCTGACATCTGGTTTTGTCAGGAAGTCTGGCGTAAAGGCCGTGCCTGGCTAACATGTTTCAATTAGGATGAGAAGGTTGTGCTGGGGATATCCTTTATATATTTCTGGTTGCTTACAGCAGAGACAGGGTCTGACAGCAACTCGGTTAATCAGGTGTGGAGCAGAAATATGCAAGTTATGAAATATATGTGATTTGCAGCACTGTAAGGAAGAGACCCCAGTTAAGTGTTGAATGGAGTCAGTAATAATAATAGTCACCATGAAGTGAACATTATAAAATCAGGTTTCATCAATCACAATGATATGAAACTTACAAAATACATATCAGGAGAAAGGAAAATATAAATTACAAATACCACATGCTGTAATTATAATTTCTGTTATAATAACCATGTGAAAAGCCCGTTTCATGGCAGAAAGGAGAGAATGTAAGGAATGTGTAGTGTTATCAGATGTAACCCAAGTCTGCAATCTGCAGAGCTACTGACACTGCTGATGTTCAGATAGATAGACAGACAAACAGACAGAGGGTTGGGCAGACAGATGGAGGGATAGATAGACAGGAAGATAGATAGATAGATAGACAGACAGACAGACAGATGATAGATAGATAGATAGATAGATCGATAAAAAGAGAAACATATACATAGAAAGATAGCTAGACAGACAGACAGATAGATAGATAGATAGATAGATAGATAGATAGATAGATAGATACATACATACATACATACATACATACATACATACTGTAGATATATAAATAGATAAGAAATTAGATAGAAATATTTATTTATTGGAATGTTTCACCAGGAAGGTACATTGAGCAACAAGTTGCTCGTCTCCCGGTGTGACCTGGGGGGAAGGGATACAACTAGAATGAGACATTAAACATTCAAGTTACAATACCAACATTAACATACAGTTGTAAGGCAAGTGTTACAAACAATGTTACAACAGTATTGTGCATAACATGTAGAAAGAGTGGACAATAATAAGTGCTTGGTTAATAAGTAAAGAAGTGCTTACATGAAAGAAAAGGGGGAAAGGGAGGGAGAGGTGAGAGGGGAAGGGGAAATAGTTGTGCCCCTGGAGACCCCTTCAGGATGTGAGGAACCTTGCAAGGGGACTGGGGGGACCAGAGAGAAGGGGATAAGGCAGTGTCCCAGAGGGACCCCTTTAAGATGGTGGGAGAAGAGAGTAGATGAGAGATACAAGCCCCTTGGGGATAGGAGAGGGACCCATGGAGAACATTTGGGGTCCTTTACATTCTGTGAGATATCAAGGGAGGCCAGTAAGGGGGAGCAATTAGGGGGAAGGGGGAAGGGCTAGAGATTTGAGGGGGTGGGTATGTACAGGGTAAAATGAAGACGAGGGTGGGGGGTAGAATTTGTCCGGGGTTAGAGGAAGGAATTAGTGAGGGATATGGCAGGGGCAGTTAGGTGCAAGGTAATTATTGAGGGCAGAGCTGATGGAGTAGATGGAGGATGAGTGCCAGATTTGTGGGGGGATTCCACATTTTTGGGAGGCAGTGAGAGTAACTGGATTGGCTGATTTGGGTGGGTCTGTGGGGGACAACCAAGGTACAGGAGTTGGTTGATCTAAGGGAATGGGAGGGTGGGGGGTGTTATAAAGGAGGAGGTGAGTTAGGAAGGGAGCTCACCAACCAATGCTTGGAGGTGAATTTAGCACAGTGGGAGAGGCATCTGTTTGTAAGAGAAGGAAGGCTAGGGCATGATAAAGATTGTAATGATAGGTGCGAGGGGGGGGGGCATTCAGGTCAAAGTGGCAGAAGGAACTGAAAAGGGTGTCCAATTTGCCCAGGGAGGACTTAGTGGCAGCACCATAGACCACGTCACAGTAGTCGAAAATGGGCAGTATTTTCTGAACAAGTTCACGCCTATCTGTAGGAGGGATGCAACTATGGTTCAACATACCAAATATAGGTAGAGACTGAGAGAGATATAAAGAGAGAGATAGATAGGTAGATAGATAGATAGATAGATAGATAGATAGATAGATAGATAGATAGATAGATAGACAGATATTAGCATAGATAGATATTAGCATAGATAGTTTACACAGGCAGACAAATAGACTGATAATAAGCAGTACCATATGGTTGGGAAATATTAAGGAAGATTGATTCTCTGACATTTATTTATTTTATTTAGCTTTTGTTAATCAGGTAGGTGCACTAGACAAGACAATTGCCTATTTTCAGGTACGACCTGGGAGAGTACAGGAATAATAGATTTAGGTACATACAACGACATTGTACAAATTAGACATCTTACAGTTCATGTGAGGATACAGATTCAACACAGCATACAAAACGTGGTAAGGCATAGACATGTATTAGTTGAATGCATGACAAGGGTCACATAATTACATAACAGAGTACAGTAAGCATACAATGAAGTAGTTTGAGAGAATAGTGACACGTGTTGCTATTTAGTACACAGGTGTAATGGTGAGTGGTGCTTTCAGAAAGGATGTCAAAATAAGTTTCAGTACACCAAGTGTTAAATGAAATGTATGTTTTTTTTGTGGAATCACAACTGTATGCAAGAATGGAGTGGAAATATACAATATTTAAGTAATATCTGATGGTCAAATGTGTCTTATTAGTTTCTGGTAGCATTATATATACATACATATTTATGTCTGTGTGTGTATCAAGATAAATAGAGATACTGTAGAAGGGTTATGCAGTGAGGATAGCGATTATAAGTGAACGACTGTACAAACAGTGACTCATTTATATATAGTGCTATCATCATTGGCTACCCTGCAAGGGAAGTGATGGTACAGCGAGGAAAGCGACAGGAAGGGGAGGGATAGGGAGGTGTAGGGGAAGGATAGGAGGGAGGATATGGATAGGTAGGGGATTCTGTTGCAGCCAGGCCAGCCCTCTGGTGTAGTGTTGAGGGTGGCTAGCTATGGTGCAGTAGGCACTGAGTTCGGGACTTGCCGGGGTGATTGTTTCCGCTGCTTGCGCTGCCTGTTTTTTTTTTTTTCACCACTGTGTTTTGTCCTCCTGACATGCACCCCTGAGTTAACAACCTTAATTAAGGGGTGAGGGCACATCCCCAAAAACACTTTAGTATGCCAGAAGATGGGTTGCTGAGCTTTGTATATCTACAGTCACTATAATAGTGATCACTGTAGTGCTATCGCTATCATCACATGGAACCGTAGAAAGACATAGAGATGACTGCAACAATATACTGGTATGTCAATGTGTACAGACACACATAAGCACACATATATGTCTGTAAGCACATATGTATGTATACATAAAGCTTACAGTACTTAGTGACACAAATGTGACCATCAGGTAGTCCTTCTATATGGTATATTTCCTCTCACGTCCTGCATACAGCTCCAGCTGGTAAATCCTTGGCCTGTTGTGTAACCCAGAAAAGGCGTAAAATGTATTCACCACACAGCTTTCCGTAACTTATTGGGACATGTAATTTCAAAACGGCAATCACTATTACACCTGTGTTGTGGAACAGAACAAATAGCCGTACATTTTGACAGTTCTGTTACCTACATAGGTAGATGCATGATGGATGCCACAGGATGTTGGAAAGGTTTGAAAGGAAGATATAAAGACACTTTTTAAGGATGCTGAGTAATTCTTGTCAGTAATTTTGCCATGAAGGCTGTGTGTTGAAAAGAAATGTATTTGTTAGGATGAGGAGGTTGTGCTGGTGGTAAACTTTATGTATTTCTGCTTGTATACCGAAGAGACAGGGTGTCACATCAACTAAGTTATTCATGAGTGCAACTGAAATATGCAAGGCACAAAATATGTTATTTGAAGCAGTCTTATCAGCGACTGGGATAAATATATATATATATAGACTAATATATATATATATATATACTGTATATCTTGAAAGACATAGAGAAAGGAACAGACTGAGACAAATACTGTAGATAGATAATGTACATTACTAATATGTCTAGACAGAGATAGAGACAGAGAAACATAAATAGATACAGAGAGAGAGAAAGAAACAAAAATAATCGATATGTAAGCAATAATACCTGACAGGGTGGGTGGTTTTGGGAAATACCCGATCGCCTGGGGTGTAATCAGGCCTGACACCGCAGGCCTGGAAGGTTGCACTTAGAAAATGGGCATGGTAAAAAAAAATAGTTTATTAAAAAAGAAGTTAATAAAAAATTAGTTAAAAATAACTTTTGTAATAAAATAGTCCCTCTGCCTGCTTTAGAATTTTTTTTTACTTTGAGCTAGGGACGTTTATCATACTGTAGACTCCCCAATTAAAAAGAAGGTTGCTCCAGTTAAGTGACTCATCACCGTCCCCGCTGGCTTTTAATGTACTGATTTTTGCAGTACAGTGCTCTGCAGAGCTGTTTAGGAAGAATGGGAGAGGTGGATGACCTGAACAGCGAGGGAGGTGCAGTCAGCTGCAGAAAAAGAAGAAAACTGGAGCAAGAAGTAGAATCCTGAGGCTAGCACTGTAGAAAACTGCAGTTGTTTTTTCCCCTTGGGACCAACGTCTGGAGAAGGGGGTGGAGAAGAGGGTTGCCTTGGTCATGGAGTAAAAAGGGAGCCTTGTGGATTGGTAAATCTTTTTTTAATCTCTCTCCGAGCAGTGTTGCAGAAGTGAGTCAATGTCTGTGCAGGAAGCATTGCAGTACAGTCCGAAGAACTTGTGGAACAAGGCTTAAAGGGTGGGTGGCAGTACGACATCACTATGGAGACTTGTATATGGTTTTTTATGCATTTTTTTAGTGCTTTCCTCTCCATTTAGAGAGTGAGAGAGCAGTGGGTTTGGTACCAATAGAGGGCATGACAGGAGTGGAAATTTTTTTGGTTTCTGTATCACAGGTGGGCAGTATGGAAAAACGAAGAAAGTACTGCTCTTCTCAAGCACACTAGCAGTTTTGGAGCTACCGCTTTCTTTCTCCCTCTCTCAGGGATTGGCTACAAGCATGATAGGGACTTACTTTCTAAAAAAAAAAATATTTTTTTGTTGTGCTTCTCACATAGGTTAAATGGCTTTTTAGTGCGATGGTGCAGATGCTGTTGGCAGGTGTACCGTGAGTGGGAGTCGGAATGGAAGCTCCAAAGGGAGGGAGGGAGGTATGAGCTGGTAGAACAAAACAAAATAAGGCTAAAAAAGTTTATTTTGTTCTGTGGTGAGGACAAAGAGACAGCCCGACAGCCAATATCATCAGCATGGCATTTGTGTACAGGGGGGGAGGGGGTGTCAGTCGCTAAGCAAACAAAAAAAAAAGGCAGCTGCTAAGGCTGAAAATTTGGGGTATCTATGGGTACTCTGAGTAATGGGGTACCCCAAACTGGCACTTGTTTTCAAGCGGGCTCTATTGAAAAATACCTGTCCGCTTAGGTAGGTGGCCTAGACAATCAGCATGCTAGGATTCTCTTGCCCATTTTCTAAACTTAGATAGACATAGATAGATAGATAGATAGATAGATAGATAGATAGATAGATAGACAGATAGATAGACACAGATCGAGAGATAGAAAGATAGATAGACACAGATAGATAAATAGATAGGCAGATAAATACATAGACACATAGATACACACAGATAGATAAATAGAGATATATATGACACAGACAGATAGATAGATAGACACATATAGATAGAGAGATATATAGATAGACACAGATAGATAGACATATAGATACATAGATAGACAGACAGACAGGCAGATAGAATAAGTTACGGTACACTAAGTGTTTCATAAATTGTATGGATTTTTGATAGTACTCAACAGGCCAAGTGTTAGGCAGTGCAGCTGTGTGTGACACTGGAATGAAACTATACAGTGTATAGTGAATATGTGATGTCACAGTTTCTCATCATCAGCTGTGTAGAATAGCTTTTCCCTTTAAAGGTTAACTGATTACCATGAATGTTATATTAAATATGTTAGCAGGAGGAATGATTTTTTTAATATCTGTTACTTTATCATTCCTTTATTGTTGTATACTACATTTAGGAGGCAGTATAGCGCAGTGGTTTAAGGCTCTAAACTGCAAATCTCAAAACCTGGGTTTGAATCCCACTTGCATACTGTGTGACCCTGAGCAAATCATTTAACTTCCTTGTGCTTCCAGGTCGCACCTGTAAACAAGCTTTCAGCTTAGTGTGCCACTCCTGGTTAAACAATTGGAACAAAAAACAAATCTTCAGATTTGTAGCTCAGACCTGTAACCGACTGCACTACATACAATGCCTCACTATTTTAACCCCCTTCAGTGTAAATCAACAAGTTAATGCAGCAGTGCTCTTTATAACTAGTTACAAATCTACTGCTCACAATAGTTTTTCCATCATATAACACTGATTGCTACATAAATCACTCTACTACAGGCCAGACCATTGGTGCAGCATAGTGCTACCGCTTGTGATGCTGGTAACCTGGGTTTGGGAACAAGCCTGGGAAGCTGGAGGGCGAGACGGGGGGAGGAGGAGGCTTGAGCATCCCAAGGGCCGCTCGCCTTCTCCGAGTGGGGGGACAGGGCTTGGTGCTTTGGCACTGACCCCAGGCAGAGGTCTGCAGTACAGCAAGACCAGTTACAAGAAGGGGAGCTGTGTAATGGATGTTGACACTTAATACCTAGACATCAGAATGCATGTCATGCACAGAACCTGAGAAAATGGCTTGCAGCAGTCCTGGTAGGCAGAGGGCCAGGCTACAATGCCCCTACCTGTTCCGGATCTAATGAAACTCAGAAATTTGGGGTGCAAGGGCCCAGCCTCATCCCTGCCTGAGGAGAAGACCATGGCTACATGGGAGGTGGACCACTCCAGGCTTCAGGTGGAGGGCGGGGACTAGAAGGCCGAAGGCAACTCCTGAAGGGTGGGAGTGCCACAGGTGGGGGGAGCATAAATAGAAAGTTCAAACACAAATCACTCTACTACATTCCCTGTACCTGAAAATCCCATTCACAGCTGTTCATCATGGTACACTGTCCAGTATTTAATACATACACAATATTCTTCAACAAAGAACTCTTACTTCAAACCCCCTCAGCGTAATGCAACACGGTACAGCACTGGGATTCCCTGTTATCAATTACACAGCTAGCTTTGACATACTATTACAAATTTTGTAACATTGCTTTTTACATACATCACTGTAATGATTACCCTGTTCCTGGAAAACATGTAAATTGCCGCACATTTCATCACTGCTGCACCATACAGATATAGAAATCAACGAAAAGGACATGATAGGCATTATCAAAAAAAAATTGCTCCAGCGTGATTATTTTACACAAGATTCATGATACTCAGTTAACCTTGAAGGGGAAAATCTATTCTGTATAGCTAACTGCAGAGAAACAGGGATGTCACCCTGACACTGACTACTTCTTGTACTATGTATAATAACTAACCAATTATATAAATCCATGAAACGCATGCATACAAACTTTATTTATTATCCCTTTACCGTTATACTATCATCAGTGATCATCGACCAAACAACGACAGCACCACATTTCTGCACCGTTCCTTCAGCTTAGTCTTGTAACAATGACTTGTTTCACCACAAATCTCTACTGAGTAAGACCTGCTTAGGTACAGGTATTAAAAACATATGTGCATAAGTAAGATAAATTACTGCTTGGATATGTACTATGTATTACCACTGTATTTTCCATCTTTTGTTGCCTTCCTATGGGCCTGAGTCGTGGCTGAAATAGGTCTATCTGGATCAGTCCACCTACCCGGTTATCAAAGACATAAATAAATAAATTAAATAAATTGAAAGGGTCCAATGCTTTACATAAGAAACTTTTGCAACCCTGCTCCCCACTCACACATAGAAAAAACCCTGACTATGTCATTTACTATTTACAGTCCTTTACCAGTTCACTTAATTAACATTCTAGCTTACAGCTAAACAGTATTACACTGCACGCTTTTAACTGCCAGCATTGTATGTAATGTAATACTTAAAATATATATTCTGTCATAAATATATACATTTGCAATATGTTTGTTATTTCTACAACAACTGTGGGAGACCTTGAGATAACACCATTGTGTCCACTACACAGACAGGAAACATGGGACATATACATATTAAAGTTCATAAGGACTCTGAATAATATTAGTAATTTTTAACAAAGTGGCATCCGTATGTCTTTTAAGACTTGTATCATGGTTCTCATAATGATTACAATGGAAACCATCATCTACACCTTACCTTCAATCTGTATTACTGATACTACACCTACGAGCAGAACAGGTGTTTCTTGCAAAGTCAAACTAACTGTCACAGTAACATTCAGTGCATGCTTGCTCATTTCTTAACAGTGTCCTGCAAATTAAGCTTTGCACCTGTGATCAAGGCTGTCTCACAAATTAGCAAGATCGCTTCCAAAATGATGATTCTTATATATTTGGAGCAACTGTAGTGTAGTGGTGAAACTCTTTGTGCTGCAAACCTGGAGACCTGGTTTTGAATACCACAGTCCCCACATTCATAATGTGTTGCCCTGAGCAACTCACTAAACTTCCTTAAGCTTCAAAGTCTCAAATGGATTTCAGTGTTGCCTTACTGTGCCTTTCATGATTAAACAATCCCCCCTTTCCCTTACATGTAACATACCATCTGAAAAATGCCCTGAGATGCAAAACCAAAATAAACATTCCAATCAATCCTTACTGTACCATAACTATCGCTTCTTATTCTACATTGCATTGTCCTGATCACAACATAATTTGACATTTTATAACACTGTTTACATACCTTCAAACAAAATTCTAAATTCTGTGGTGATCAACGTTTAATATTTCAGGCACAATTGAATAGCAAAGCTGGAAGATTAATTCAAAAATCAATCTGATGCTGCCTCTCTTCTTCATGTGCTTTTTATGTGTAAGGGAGGCAGTATAGTGCAGTGGTTTAAAGCTCTGAGCTGCAAACCTGGAGACCTGGGTTTGAATCCCATAGCCCAACTTACATACTGTGTTACCCTGAGTAAATCACTTAACTTCCCTGTGCTCCCAGGTCACACCTGTAAACAAGCTTCAGTTTAGTGTGTCTCTCCTGGTTAAAAAAAAAGTATGTTTTTTTTCCTTGCAGCCATGGTGAACAAAAGATATACTTCAGCCATTCTTACAGCATCTAAGGATGTTATACTATGATGTATGATACTATGCAATTTCTTTACTTGTAGCCTTTTCAGACATTCAGTCTGTAATCTTAACAGCACTATCCCTTGCACTATAAAACAGACTCTGGTCAGATCCACCATGGCTGCATAATGATGTTGTGTGGAATTGTTAAGGAGGCATGGAGAAACAGCACAATGATTTGTAAGTAGTAAGATTTTGTTTTAGTTTCTGTTCTAAGGAAGGCATACACATTATTAGGAAAATATCACCTTAATAGTGTCCTGGTCTTGTGCATAAAGCCCAGCAGCAGTGGGTGATGCAAAGTTGAGCAAACAGTGTAAGCAGTATACAGTGACTGCCATGAACAACAGCAAGTCATGCTCTTCCCTCAGTTAGACCACTGGAAACCATCGTGAAGAGCCAACTGAAAATGGCCAGCATACATGTAATGTATTCAGGCACTGTTATCAATTATTTACTTAACTTGCCACTTAAATCGGATGTAGAAGAGCACACTGCTAATATATGTCGTACATGTAGTTCAAAAACATAATGTCAGCAGTTTCCATTATCGATTAAACAGTAATTTGTGCATTACAGAGTGTGCTTCTGCGGGGAGGCAGTTTAGCGCAGTGGTTTAAGGCTCTGAGCTACAAATCTGGTGACATCCAGCAGACCAGACCTGTGTTTGAATCCAACAGTTTCTGCTTGCAGACTGTGTGACTCTGAGCAAGTCACTTAACTTTCCTGTGCTCCCAGGTCGCACTTGTAAAAAAACTTTCAGCTTAGTGTGCTAGTCCTGGTTAAACAATTAAAAAAAATGTATTATTACAAGAATCAAATGCATAAATGAAATAAGAAATCATGAGGGACTGGCATATAGTGCAATTGCTATGTCTATATTTTGTTACAATAGATTGGAACAAATGGGGACTTCGTATCAATTTGGCAGCTGCTAACATGGGCTGGCGCACAACAAAATAAACAATGTGCGGTGGGCAAGGAATAGTTCCAATATAAATTTAACTAGTTAAACGAGTCAAAAATGGGACGATTTATAACCAAACAGATGGGCACTGTTTGCAATGTATATTATTTTCAAAATTAAGTGAAACAAATGGGACTGCATATCAAGTGAGGTGACTCAAGCCAATACTGTGGGCTTACTCATACTGTACATAAGTAAATGATGTGTGGCGGCTCAGTGGTGGTCACAATATAAACTTAACATGAAAAAATAGCCAAGGACAGGGAAAATACATGATGACAAAATGGGCACATTCCCACTTTGCACCCATGATGAGCTGGCAGTACAGCCTAGAGGTTAGACTAATGAGCTGTGAATGAGCTTGGTACTGTACATCTAGCAGACCAACCTGGGTTCGATTCCTACAACCTCCACTTGCATACTCTGTGAGTCTGAACAAGTCTCTTAACCTTTTCAGTGCTCCTAGGTTGCCTCTCAAAAACAGGCATCTGTGCCTAGTGGGCCTTACCTAGTTAAAACAGAATAAAATAAAAAATTAAAGTGCAGGGGCATTGCTTATCTGGGAGAACGTGCCACTTAAAAACTATGATCCATTAATATTAATTTACACATTTCGAAGCCTCTTTCATATGTTGTTAACAAAAATGAAACAAAATAATGCATGATCAAAGTACAAAACAATAATGAATAACACACATTCTTATTATATTTATTTATTAAATTGTTTCACCAGGAAAGATACACTGAGCAACTTAATGCTCATCACACGGTACGTCCTGGGGGAAGGGGAGAGGGATATACAGAGTGCATAAATACAGATATGCAGAGTACATAAATACAGATATACAGACTACAAGTTCAGGTAAATACATACAGATGGTGTAACTATACAAACAGTTATAAAACAGGAACATGGCACATGACACAATATAGGCTGTTGCCGAGATTCAGTGCAAGCAGATCTTAGGAGCAGCATACAAGCAGAATTGGTACAGGTAACAAGCAATAGGATATATGGTTATATGCAAAAGATTTGGTGCAGAGCACAGTGCCAGTATACTTCCTACATATAGTTCAAAAACATATTTTCAGCAGTTTTCATTATCAATTAAACAGTACTTTGTGTGTTACAGAGTGTGCCTCCCTATATATTATATAAGAATAAAACATATAAACAAAATGAAAATCAAAAGGGGAAATCACAGAGTTCAATTTCTAAGTCCATATTTCATAGAAAATAGATTGAAACAGATAGGGACTCCATATCAGTTGAGATGGCAACTGCTACCAAGGGCCATCTCATAAATAATGTACGGTGACTCAGTAATACTTTCAATATAAATTTAACTTTTCAAAGGAGCCAAAAATAGGGAAGATTTATAATGCAATAGAGGGGTGCCATTTGTAATAAATGTTAAGTTCAAAATGAAGTGGAAAAAACAGGGACTGTGCACCAAATGAGGCAACTTGAGCCAATAATGTGGGCTGGCACTAACATAACTAAGTAAATGACGTGTGGTGGCTCAGTGGTAGTTCCAGAATATATGTTACATGAAACAACTGCCAAGCATATAGGGAAAATACATGATGACAAAACTGAGTCATTCTGACTTAACTAAAGGTTGGTAGAATCATTACATTTGGTGTGCTACCATCATCTGTTTTATCTTAAGTCATAGTAACTCTCATACTTTTAATGGGAAAGAGACCTTGGACTTGGTGGTTTCTGATTCAAGTTATGTGGATTTCGACTAAGCATCAGCTGTGAAATGAAGTAAATGAGCGGTGCTTGTGTTTACAAAGTTTCTTGCCCTCTTTATAAATGTTGCACGTACTATTGTCCCTTTGGTTCTCTTTTTATAGATCATTCAGATATGTAAATATAACTGCCCCCCAGCCCGGCACTTACGTAAGGTGGGCGGGGGGCTTCCTCTGTCCTGGGGGTACTCGTACCTGGTCCATTGATGGCTGGACCTGATGCGCCCAGCTGTGACTGTGATTATTGTTGGTGCTAGTTAGGCACCAGGTGTCTAGCTAGAAAAGTGCAAGCTACTTGTTTTGGGTTCCTACAAAGAGAAAGGTAGTTCTACTCTCCCCTCCAAAAGCAAGAGAGGGAAAGACTGCCTGCAGGCAAGGAGGCTTTGTCTACCCCACCCCCATGGCAAGAAGAAGAAAGGGGTGGAGAAAGGCAGGGTTGGTGAGAGAGAGAGGAGAGTTGGGAGGAGAGAGGGAGAGAGCATGGTGGAGGAGCAAGAGGAAAGGGAATCGCAGGCTCCCCAAAGGGAGCCAGAGAGCTGTTTTGGTGATTTTGACTGGCAGAGGCTCTGGGGCTGCATCCCTCTCCAACCCCTCTGCAATCATAAGGAACAGGAAGGAGCCAGACAGCCACTGGGGCTGTGCAGGAGGGCCCCTCAGGTTGGTTGCTCAAAAGTACTAGGGCAGACTGTTTGGCCTGAAGGTACTGTGACCTCCAGCCTGTGGTGTCTGGGAGGCTGCTGCATAAGGGACAGATCTTCCTGCTAGGGTAGAAGCCAGGGGAAACTAAAAAGGTACCGGGGGAGTTGAACTGCTGTGACCCCCCATTGCATAGATCTGAGGAACCGTGGAGAGGAGGACGAATAGGCCTGCCTGGTGAAAGCCATATACAAAGACCTGCGGGCAAAGCTGGAAAGTCCAGGCAGGCAAAGAACTATGCCACCTATTTCATGGGAGACAGTGTGCTGTGGACTGCAGGGGTCATTGCCCTCTCTGGGCACTGTGAGTACCCCAAGCTGCAGCTCAGGTCATTGTTTTCTTTGCCAGGAGGATCAGGAGGGAACCCTTCTCTACACCAGTTTATCTTTGATTTCTTGGAACTTGTGCGAGTGTGCAAGGGCTCCAACCATAAACAGCAGGCCTGCAGACTAAGGGACTGTGAGGTACCCACTAACTGTGACTGGTCTGGGTGCACCCAGGGGAAAGGGGGAAGTGGGGATAAGTGAATGTTTGGGAACCAGGAGGTTTTGGAGGAGTAGCCCCACCTCCTTTGTATTAGCTTGTAGTAATAAACTGTATATTTATTGTTCATCTGTTTCACCTGCTGTGTGTGTAAAGCCATTGTGGGGAGTGATTGTGGGTCTGGGAGGGTCATCACGGGCAGTCATTAGAGGGAAGACCATTACTTATCCTGGGGAAATGTTCTAACCTGTTCTACCCACAGGAGGCAATGCAGGGGCCCCAGGTGGAGGCACTATGGCATCACAGAAACTACTGGTAAGGACTCAGGCCCGGCCCCTTGGGAAGGTACTGCTGAACCCCCAGTCCCACTGGGGCAGCTCAGGTGAGTGGGATTATCAGGGGAGGGGGTGTTACATAAATGTGTAGGTTCATTTGCATTTGCTTGAGTCTGTTTAACATTCTGTAATGGAGGGGCTCCTGCTCTAAAATGCATCTTGTGTTTAGAAAACTACTATCACAACTTTACACTGCCGTGTCCTGTTTGTTAACATCAAGATAGTGGTGTTTTTATTTTGTACATCACAAACAGTGCCCCTTTTGTGATATGTTTTCCTTATTCGTAGTGTTTTTTTTTCATGTTAAATTTATAACGGAACTACAGCACAGCTACCACACGTCATTTACTTAGTTATGTATGTGCCAGCCCACATTAGTGGTTCGAGTCACCTCAGTTGGTGTGCAATCCATGATTGTTCCACTTCATTTTGAACTTAATATTCATTACAAATGGTGCATCTCTGATGCATTATAAATATTCCCTATTGTTGGCTCCTTTGAAAAGTTACAATTATATTTGAACTATTACTGAACCACTGCAGAGGTTTAGGGCTCTGAGCTGAAAACCTGGAGACCTGGGTTTGAATCCCACAGCCCCCACTTGCATACTGTGTGACCCTGAGCAAGTCACTTAACTTGCTTGTGCTCCCAGTTCACACCTGGAAACAAGCTTCACCTTAGTGTGCCTTTCCTGGTTAAACAATTTCCTCTTTCCTTTCCTATTACTTTATGTGTCAATCTATGTTAGAACTTGGCGTCATATCAATTGACATGGAGTCCCCATTTGTTTCAAACTATTTTTAGTAAACTATGGACTTAGCAATTAAACTCTGTGATTTTCCCTTTTGATTTTTGTTTTGTTTATGTTTTTGATTCCAATAGAATATATTCAGAGTCACACACTGTAATGCACAAAGTACTGTTTAATTGATAATGAAAACTGCTGCTAATATGTTTTTGAACTACATGTAGGAAGTATATTGACAGTGTGCTGTGTACCAAATTTTTCCATATAATAAGAATGTGCATTATTCACTGGTATTTTTGTACTTTGAACATGCATTATTTTGTTTATTGTTCTTAACAACATATAAATGAGGCTTTGAGATGTACAAATAAATATTCATGAGTCAGATGTGCTTAAGTTTGATGTTCTGCAGGATAAGCCTCCACTCCACTCCACTCCACTCCACTCCACAGTTAGGTGTGCAAAGTGGGAGTGTTTTGAATAATCAAATGATATTGGCTGTTATTGTACCCTGGTTATTAAATGAAGATGATAGATAGAAGGCATTTTAATGATTAGCCATGTGTAACAATTTTTAATGAATCAAACCCTTGTAATTATACAATTAATTTTAACATTCAAACTCCCCTTACTCAGATCTGTATGTTTCAAGTGGTAGACAGCTTTGGAGTATTCAGAGAAGGGAGATACTTTAATTGACTTTCTGAGTGGCATTATACACTTTCCCTTCTGCACTGCACAAAGCAGCTGTAAGGTTTCCTTTGAACTGGATCTCATCTTCTGTTGTAATCTATCCAGGGAAACATACAGTATCAGTAAACACTGATAGTGCAGTGTGTGTGTGTGTGTGTGTGTGTGTGTGTGTGTGTGTGGGGACACCTTTCAGTTCTTATTTGCAGTGAAAAACAAATTGGCGTGCACACACACATACCAGACAGCTTTGGATTATTCAGAAAAGGGAAATACATGTTTTCTTTATTTCTGAGGTGCATTATAAACTTTTCATTCTGCCCTATACCAAAGAGCTGTGAGGCTTGATTTTTACTGGACCTCATTGCTGTTGAATCTATCCAGGGAAAAGTATCAGTAGATATTGATAGTGTATAGTAAGTGGGGGAAGACTTCTGGTTCTCCATTGCAGCAGAAAACAAAATTTGGTACAAAGTACACTACTATAATACGTTGTTCATGTAGTTCAAAAACATAATGTTAACAGTTTCCATTATCCATTAAACAGTAGTGTGTGCATTACAGAGTGGGCCTCCATATATATTATTATAAGAACCAAATGCAGAAATGAAATGAAAATCCAAAGGGAATGGCACAGAGTGCAATTTCTAAGTCCATCTTTCATTAAAAGTAGATTGAAACAAACGTGGACTCCATGTCAATTGAGATGATGCCAGCTGCTAACATAGGTTGACATATAAAGTTAATATTGTGTGATGATGGCTCAGTAAAAGTTCCTATATAAATTTAACTTTACTATTTCCATCCATCTACAAACCTATTTGTCATACGCTATATACAACTTTAAGGGAAAGGGAACTCCTGTTTTCATGTTTTTTACACTTTACTGCTGTATGAGGAACTTAGACAGATATTCCAAACAGCTCCCGAGGTAGACAATCAAAGAGACCTACTGAATGTGAAAAAATGCTAAGTTTGATCACGCTGTCAACCTTCTTAAGCAGCTGACACCCTTTAGAATAACTTTAGCCCAGAGTTTGTAGAACTTTTCTACAGAGCTTCTGTGCTGTCAGATGCCTGGTAGGCAGTTAAAACTCATAGAATATTACCAGATACAGTAATTCATTGTAGAAATATGAACAACTGAAAATAATACTAACAATTATGATGATAAGGAACATCTCTGTAATCTTAAACTTGGTCAACCAAACTTGTCTCACTTAAAATTGTCAAACCAAAATCTTTAAGCATCTCCTCCCCCAATATAGTAAATGATTGTGAAATTAATGTTAGTTGGAGGAAGGAGAGCAATATTGCACCTCCCAACCCCCAATCTACAGTAAACCCCTTGTCATGGGACTGCTCCCGTCACACACCTCAATTTCCTTCTTTCCACCTCCTCCCCCAAGAGAATAGTTTCTAGCCACACACCCCTCCCCTCAATCTGCCCCGCTGTTCCGACTCTTTTACTTGGGCAGCACTCTGTGGCCATGCAGCTGCCAGCCTCCCTCCTCCAGTGCCATGCAGCAACAGCTCTGGCCAGGGAACTTCTTCCACAATGCCAGCCTGATGACCTGCTTTCTCCTGGGGCCCTGGAGCAGATGAAGAAGGTGGAAGAAAAGCAAAATCTTCAGCAGCAGTCACAGCTGTGCTGAGAGGCACCATGACCATTTATTTATTTTTGTTGACCGAGTAAGTGCACTAGACAAATCCTGCCTATTTTCAGGCACGACCCGGGGGGAGGGGGATGCAGAAGAATGCCAACTGACCTTGAACCAGATTAAGCTGTTGGTGGTATTTTTAGTGAATGAGGGAAATTTGGCCAGGACACCAGGGAAATTCCCCTACTCTTTTTTTCAATAAGTGCCATGGGATCTTTAACATCCACCTCAACTACCACCAATCCAGGCAGATGGGACCTCAGTTTAACATCTCATCTGAAAGACGGCACCTCAGAAGTGCAGCACCCCTCTCATGCTGCACTACAGTGTCAGTACTGGGATATTAACCCAAGTGCCAAATGTGGGAACTAAACCCAAAGCCCTCTGATCTCCCGGCCTTAGAGGCAAGTGTGCTACCTACTGAGTCACTGACATTGTTGGGAGTTTTTGAGAAATAGACAAAATAGCTCCTTAGACAAAACTAACCATAAACATTTATTGTTTATTATTTAAGTGTACAAAAGATATCAAATGTTCACTTTTATGATGATTTCTGCTCAAACTAATGGGATTCATAGCCCCCAAAACACCCAACTGCTGCATTCTGCAAACATTCTTGTATGCTGCCTCCTAAGGAAACTCCAAGCCCTCAGGGATGTTTGCATTTAATTTAAAAAAATAAATAAATTCGCCCTTTGTTGCGGCACTCATTTCTTCTTTCCTTCTCTGGGGACATCCTGGGTCCAGATAGGAAAGCATCCATCCCTGCTCCATCCAATTAGCTCAGTTCTCTTGTACAAAACATCCATTAACTAGTGACATACAAATTCCAGGTCAACTGCAAAGTAAAACTCAAGTTGACTTTTACATAAGGGTTCAGACCAAGAGCATTGGGAAACCGGACAGATCAACCCTTAAGGGAATTCAAAAATATGACTACCTGGACTGAGATCAATGAATGCCTGGTTCAACCCCCACCAGACTCACTTACACATGGTGGCCCAGGAGTACTTATATTAGATAAAAGCTACTTTTATAATGTTCATGGCAACTGTTGCAAGATGACAGTGATGCACACATATATATTTTTTTAAATATTTGAATGCGTTTTGCTGCAGAATGTGTGTCCCACTCCATGTAGCTGAGCCTGTGAAGTTAAAACTGATTACATTTTAAGGAATCACAGTATGTAAATGGAAAGTAAAATTGGGCAGAACAAATAACAGAACACAACATTTTTGTGCATAAAATGCCAATTAAAATGGATCCCAGAAAGAAGCAGAATGCACATTGTCCATTTACAGAATATACTTCTTTAACTTGGAATCAGTTTAACCTCACTGCTACAAGGTGACTGATGCACATATTAGAGCAAAATGTATTCAAAAAAGAAAAAAAATATATATATATATATATATATATCTATATATGGTTATATAAATGTATGTTTATAGCATAAATACAAAGTTGCAACAGTAGCCATGAACACAAAGCACCCCTGATATAATAGAAGTGTTCATGAGCCATTATGTGTAAGTGGCTCTGGTAGGGTTTGAACCAGACATTAATTTATTCGTAGAGATGTTGCTTTCGCTATTGCAAGTGTCAGGTAATGTCCAGTCTTTGTAATATCAAAAGAGCACACAGTGGAGTTTGGGAAATATATAACAGAAGCAAACCACAGCATAAGTGACCTGTCATTCCTAGAATGAATTTAAATGGAATATGGCAGCATAACTAATTTTGCATTTTAAATGCTCTGTATAGTGACAAATGTAATATTTGATATTGAAAGTAGTTCTGTATCAATATAATTTTGTCTTGTATATGTGTAGATATTACCTGTTTCTCACAGTTGCCTACTGAGCACGTTGTCACCACTTTAAATGATTTTATCTTAAGTCTTGGCAGTACTCATTCATCATTCTCCATTAATGACAAAAGAGATGGCCGATTTAAGGGAAGAAGGAACTGCAAGTAATCAGCTTTTGAGAAAGGACTGTATTTTAAAAACCAACACATATCAGGCAGCCTTTCAGCTGCAATCCTATGTACAGGCTATGCAGTACTGATCCCCGGGTTCCCAGCAGAAGGTTGCAGAAGTTGTTTGTGCCACAAAACCAGATATGCCTTTTTATTTGCAATGCTTATATTCTATATCTGGGAGGTTGCATTTTGCTGATGCTTAGCAGGGGTTTCCCCAAAGTTTTGGTTTCTGCTTCAAAGATGTGCTGTCCTATTCATGCCATGTTCTTTGGCAGCCAGAGCTGCTTTTTATACAATTTCATTTCTTCTATTCATTTTAGTTTAGTCTATAGTAGCAATGTGTGCTTTTCAGTGTTACATAGGGAATGTTCTGCACTGTATTATTATGCTGGAGAGAGAGAGAGAGAGAGAGAGAGAGAGAGAGACAGTCCATGGTGCTCTCCTGTAGTTCTGTCACTCACTTCCGTCGGTCTTCACAGCAGTTCAATATGTAAATTATGGTGAAAGTAACAGTTTGAAGAGGTGATAGCATCACAGGAGAAAAGCAAAACATGCCAACATGAAATTGTATTTCGAGCTCCCAAAACAGAGCAGCTACCTGGTTTTCTCCGCTGATTTGAGAGAGGCTGAGAATATGGGAGTGTCAGACAAATAACTTTTAACTGCTTCACAGTTTAATTCCTGTAGCAGTCACTTTTCAGGGCTCTATAAGCTAAATGACAACTTCGGAAAGGAAACACATTCTTTTATGCCAGGTTTCTGAAAAATGTGATTTACAGCCAGGTTAATTTCACAGCCACTGTTTCCAGCAGTCAGGCTTTCATTTAAAGGGACACTGTCAACGGCATTAGACAGCTAACTCAAATACTTTAAATACCTGAACATTTTATTGCAGTTCATGGCATGACCAATCAACCATTTTACATTTGTTTACCTGTTAATTGTTTCTGCACTTTGCTGTTGGAGAAATGCCATGAGATTTTTTGAAAGATTATACATTTTTTTTGGATTCTATGATACAAAAAAAAAGATGATTTTTTTCCCTATCATGAGTCCCAAAAAAGGATTCTTAATCTAAAAAAAGAAAACATTTCAATGGCATTTCTCCACCAGTTAAATGGATTTGTTCACCTGCTTCATTCTGCGCAGATGTCTTTTTATAGGCGCAGTCTCCATTTTACTGCTCTGCTGCGAGGCTGTGTCAGGGGTTAGAGCATTTTGTAATGTTACCAGTAAGCTCACAATGATATTGACGTTTCTATTTGGTATAGATTTTCCTTTTATATCATGATGACAGTGTTTCTATTATCTATAAAATACCAGTTTCATTACATAATTGCTATGTTTACATGTAGTGGGAATGAATTACTTTGTAATCAATTCTTTTCATTCAGATTGTAATCCTTTTTGGTTTACATGGTGTTGGACTGATGAGGAAGAACAACCAGATTCAAAATCCTCAGTTGCTGTGTGTTTACATGGAATGGGAATCAGTCTCTAACAGAGTACCCTCTTTTACTGCAACTGCCGCTCTACATCTTTTGCAAGAATTCAATAGTCCACACAATGTTTTTATTAAACTGTTAGCACAATCCATGGTGCTGCCCTGTAGTTCTCTCACTATGTCCTCTTGGTCTTCACAGCAGCTAAGTAAGTAATTTATTGTGAAAGTAACAGTCTGAAGGGGCGTTTGTGTCACAGGAGAAAAGCAAAATACACCAAC
Source organism: Neoceratodus forsteri (assembly GCA_016271365.2). NCBI lineage: Eukaryota > Metazoa > Chordata > Ceratodontiformes > Ceratodontidae > Neoceratodus > Neoceratodus forsteri. Next base: position 581,807,926 of record JADMNL010000023.1, read on the forward strand.
ATGAAATGGTGTGTCTAGCTTCCAAAATGGAGCAGCTGCTTGGTTTTCTCTGCTGGTTTGAGAGAGGCTCAGAGTTAGGGAGTGTCAGACAAACAGTTTTTAACTGCTTCACAGTTAGTTCCTGTAGCAATCACTTTTCATGGCTCTACAGGCTAAATAACAACTACAGACAAGCCAATACATTCTTTTATGCCAGGTTTCAGAAAAATGTGATTTACAAACATATTAATTGCACAGCCGCTGTTTCCAACAGTCGGGCTTTCACCATGTGTATCCCATGCATTATTGAAACCCCAGGAGGTATGATCATTAACTTGTCTGATTGTGACACCTGCTTGTTCTCTGGCTCAGTCGCCATCCCCATATTGCATGCATTCTTGGAATCCACAGAGGTACGATCTGTAATTTGTTTGATCCTAACAGCTTTAAAAAAAAATCAGGAAAAGAATTATACTAGAATTTTTCATCTTCTACCCCAGTATTTTTTCTACTGACGTTCGCAGTCAAATATTTTATAAGAATCATACTCTGCAAATGATGTTTGTAAACTGTGAGCGGTTTCCAGCCCCCCCCCCCCACTTGCTGTATTTTAAATGTGGATATTTAGAAAAAATATGTGGAACAACTGCCGGGTCCTTTTTATGATTTACCCCTGTTATGGGAATACAGTGGAATACTGACATGGCATAATTTAAGAGACATTTATATTAGGTAATATTTAAAAAGAACAAACATGCAGCTATTCCATATTAGCATAGAAAAGAATACTGCATCATGTTTACACACAATGTTCCTATAATATCAACAAGGAACAAATTGCAAAATTGCTTATGAAGGATCTGAAGAATGTTTGCTATACATTGTTGCATAACAAAGTTTTATTGTTCACTCATCTGTGTGACTTTTTTGTTTTGTGCAGTGATGGACTTGATGTTATTTTCCCCATTAAAGTTTTTTTACCAATCAAAATCAGGAATCTAAATGTGCACACAATCTGTCCTGCCATACTGGCAACTCTGGTAACTGGTGCATTGCAGGACACTGTCAGCGGGTGGGGTGGGGGTTCACCTAAAATTACAGCTATGCCAGCTTCTAACAGTGAGCACAGCACCCCACCTGAGAGAGAGAGAGAGAGAGAGAGAGAGAGAGAGAGAGAGAGAGAGAGGTTGTAATGCAAAAGTGAGAGCATCCCTCATCACCACCACCTCTCCACTCTAGACAGAACTGAAGAAATAGAGGGGAAGCAATGAACTGACAATGTCTCACTTACACAAATAAACATACCGACTTATTTGATATATTAATAAACTTCTGTAAACAGCATACTGCACTGAAGGCTAGAGTGAGGGCTGGCAGGCAGCAGGTAATACACTGCGTTATCAGGACCTCCTTATAAACGAGTGTGCTCAATGGAGTTTTTCCTGCAAACAAACTTCTAATGGCAAAGCTAAATCAGGAACGCAGGTTACAGGCAAGGCAAGGTACAGCTTTCTTTTAATGAACTGAACAGCAATCAGCAGCAGTTGCACTGCAGTGAGGAGGGAGTTGAGTCATCCTAGGACTGGATGTTTGGTTCAGCTGGCAGGTCAGGTCAAACAGTAATGAGTATGATTGATCACGATCAGTCTAGCAGCAGTTTTGCTGGGACCATGACAGCAGGTAAATGTAGAGTCACGGGCCAAGGCTTCCAAGGCAGCACACAGAGCAGACAGTACTCATCACAGAGGTGCCAAGAGGCTGTTAGGAACTAATAAGTCACTGCTATAATGTTTCAAATCTCTTCATCTCAATTTAATGATTGTGTGACCCTGGGCTATGACAAGAACACATTAAAGGAGAAGTCCACCCAAAACTGGAAAAAATATGTGTCGTGCAGAGTGTTTTAATTTGCATGCAAAGTTCTAGTGTTTCCTTCCCTCTTACTGGTATTAGGAGTTTTTTCCTAAATTAGCCTGCTAGCTTTAGGGTAGTTTTATGACCCCTGAAGATCTCCATATGAAACAGCTTAATTGTATTCCTTTGTCCTACAATGCACCTTGTTTCATGTAATGGTGATGTAGCAGAGACCATAAATCCAGCAGAAAGCATTACTGTACAATCAGTTCCCAACAATAGAGATGGCTATATTTTAAAATCTGCAGAATTCAGCTTGGTGACCACCCTCATCATAAAGGTCTTACTGTCCTGAAAAACTTTGCTGCTGGTAATTTTTGTGCATCTTGTAAAGTTTCAAAGATGTTTAGTTTGTTTGGCATGTGTGTGCTGAATGTTGGGTCTCTCTTACATCACTGTCACATGAGACAAGATGCACTGTGGGAACAAGAAATACAATTAAGCTGTCAGGGATGAAGATCCCCAGGGGTCGTAAAACTAGCATAAAGCTAGCAGGCTAATTTAGGAAAAACTCCAAATACTAGTCAGAGGGAAGGAAACACTAGAACTTCACATACAAATTAAAACACTCGGAATAACATATATTTTTCAAGTTTTGGGTGGACTTCTCCTTTAAATAGCTGACATTTAACCCCCTAGGCTGCAGACAGAATTAGAACATTGTAATTCTAGACACACGCACACACACACACACATATTTATATATAATCTCAGACAGTGGCACAGCAGGGTTAACTCTCCTCCCAGCCAGCTAACTTCAAACAGCTTGAGGCAATTTTGTTACAGCTAAATGCAACATTTGTGTCTAGAGCATTAGTTCTCATACTTTATGACAGTGAGCCTCTCCTAAGCAATGGAAAAGACTTTGAGCCTTCCTCAAATTTTGGAAAAAAAAAACAAAAAACTTTTCCCCCCATAGAAACACATATCATATTTTGCACAGTACACCAGGAATAAAGTGAGACTAATAAAGTTTACTGAGTGTATTCTCTTTTTATTCAACTTATTGTTCTCCACCCCAGCCCCACACCCCAGGTTATCCTTGTCACTCTATTTTTCTGACTCTTGGGCCCTTATTGCTGTGTTTTCTCTCTATCTGGAACAACTTACCTAGCCACCTTCATCTCTCCTCCTCTTACCATGTTGTTAAGCAGCTTCATGTACTCTTCCCTCAGGTGATACCTAAAACAAACACTGGCTCTGTGTGCTTTTCCCAGTCACTTATTTGCATATAAATATCTACTGTAAAAACAAGCCTTGCATCAGTGTACCTTTCCCTGTCACTCATCTGCTTATAAACACCTAGGCCCGGATATTCAAACTGCGCCAGGCTGTGGTGCAAGCTTGGGCACAGCTCAACTTGGTTGCGCAGGGATGTGGCCTGGGCGATATTCAACGGAGCTACACTATGGCTCAGCAGCTTTGAATATCGCACCCTGGTCACCCCCACTGTGCATGGTGCAGTGGCACTGTGTCAGTGCAAGTGGCCAGAGTGGAGCATGGAGATGCGCTAGCGCAAGTGCCATTGTGCCATTCACAGCACCCGTGATATTCAAAAGGTGACATGCAAATGGGGCCATCATTTATGCAAGGCACACATGGGGCCATCTGCATGTCATTATGGCCCCATTTGCATCCCATTTGCATGCAGGTGCGCTGATCCCTGACGACTTGTGCCTGGTGCCCTGCCAGGCAGCAGCCATTGGGGACCGACGCTCCCTGCAGCCCGATCATGGGCATCTGTGTAAAAGTAGAAAACCATCCTATATCCCTGGTGGTCTGGTGGACCACTTTCTGCCTGATCGTGGGCATCAGTGTTATTAATAATAAAGAAAACCTGTCCAATATCCCTGGTGGTCCAGTGGACCAATTTCCGCCCAATCGCTGGCATCTGTTTTAATAAGGAAAACCCCCGTCCTATATCCCTGGTGATCCAGTGGACCGCACTCTGCCCGATCGTGGGTTTCTGTTGTAAGAAGAGACACCCCCCCTCCAAGATCCCGCTGACTGCCCGATCGTGGGCATCTGTTATAAGAAGAGACACCCCCTCCAAGATCTCGCTGACTGCCCGATCGCGGGCATCTGTTGTAAGAAGAGACCCCCCCTCCAAGATCCCATTGACTGCCTGATCACGGGCATCTGTTGTAAGAAGAGACCCCCCGTCCAGTATCCCTGGTGGTCTAGTGGTACCCCCTCCTCACTCGCCCACTGAGCCCCACCACCCTGCTCCCCCTGGTCAGCCAGCGGGTGGCAGCACCCCAACCTCCTGTCGCCCCGCTGCCCATCGACTAACAGATCAGTAGAGCTGCACGCCCATTGGTTCACAGCATGAGCCAATGGGCATGCAATTCCACACCATACTACACATTCCAGATATGTGATTCATTCACATATCTGGAATGTAATGCATATATGGCATGCCCATTGGCTCATGCCAGAACCATGGGCATGCAGCCCTACCGAGCTGTCAGTCGGCGGGTGGCGGGTGGCAGGTGGTGGGTGCTGCCACCGCCGCTGACTGGGGAGTGGGGCGGTGGGGCCCAGTGGGCGGGTGGGGAGGGGGGTACCACTGGACCACCAGGGATATTGGACGATGGGGTCTCTTCTTACAACAGATGCCCGTGATTGGGCAGTCAGCGGGATCTTGTAGGGGGGGCTCTTCTTACAACAGAAGCCTGCGATCGGGCAGAGTGCGGTCCACTAGACCACCAGGGATATTGGATGGGTTTTCTTTATTATTAACACAGATGCCCGCGATTGGTTGGAAATTGGTCCACTGGACCACCAGGGATATAGGACTTTTTTTATTTTATGAATGCCCGTGATCGGGCATGGGAGGCACCACCAGGTGCAGCCGGAACTCAGGTGGCCACCCACAGGTGGCAGCTGCCGTGTTGCGCCCTGCAGTGTGGCAGCTCACCTGTGGGTGGTCATCAGTTGTTCCTTTTTGTTTGGCTTAACTTTGTGCTGGTGCAAGTAGGGGTTGCGCATGCATGGCTCTGCACATCCCGGGCTAAATATCGGACTGTGCAGGTTATGCATGGGAACGCCCCACCTGTGCCTGCATACATTACTGATGCGCTCCGCATTGGGATTTAAGGCGCGACTTTTCCCTTTTGAATATCGCGCGCGGGTGCATCAGTGGTCTGCGCATATATCACTGTTGCGCCATGCGCAACCCTTTGTGTATCTGGGCCCTAGTGTAGAAACAAGCCTTGAGTTTGTGTGCCTTTCCCAGTCATTAATTTAGATATCAACAAACACCTACTGCAGAAACAAGCCTTGACTCATTGTGCCTTCTAATCACCAAATGACATATAAATACACACCTAGACACAAGCTTTGGCTCATTGGACCTTTCCTGGTCACCAGTTAGTGCATAAGTAAAGAAATTCAGCTACCATTATTCATGTTTAGTTTGTTTCATCCCATCACACAAAACATCCAAAACTTAAAATCTTAATACTGTACATTCTCAAACTTGACCAAGCTTCCCCTGGAGCAGTTTGGGACCTCCCTTGGGAGACTGGCCTCACCATTTGAGAACCATTGGTCTAGAGGACTCCACTCAGAGCAGCACCAAGAGTTGAGGGATGAGAGCTGTTGTGCTGGCCTCAGATGAGCATGTATTTGATTGTTTAAACTGGTGCTGCAAAGACGGCAGCTTCAAAAGGGCATTTGCTTATGTCCTATGAAGGTGGGGTCAGAACAGCACCCCAATTCCGATGCCCCATATATAATATTTAAACAAATATCCACAACTAGATTGAATTTATTTTTTTCTGCTTAAGGCAAAAAAAAAAAAAAATGTATGACTTATACACTTCATTTTACAAGGTGGAAGAGACATTTCATGACACTGTAGGTAAGGTATATATACATTTAGTGAGCAGATTAAATAAAAGGTGAAATTGGGACTTTAACTTTAAACAGAAATAGTTTTTCTAGTTCCTAAGTGATATATGCTTTTTAACCATCTAATTAAATAAATGTAATTAGCTGTTAAACATGCACACAGATTTTTCAAACATTTATTTATGCAAACCTTATAACAGATGAAGAGAGGTGGTAGGTAAAAAAATAGGGAATGCACACTACTTTAGAATCTGGCTGTAAAAGTGTGAAACATTAAAATCAATTATAGCACAACAAGAATGAAGTGGAAGTGTGTCAGTAACTGTAAAATAATGTATGAAGCAAAATGCTGATGTGCTGACTGCGAAAATTGTTTGGCAGTGCAAAACACCTCCATTGTGACGGAATCAACTCATATGTCACAAATTAACCCAAATAATAAAACACTTTTATTATCGTCCTATGCTGGTGAGGAGACTCTCCCTGCATGACTAGGGACACTGTCAAAGAGCAGTTATCTACTTCAAGTGCGTGTGTGTGTGTGTGTGTGTGTGTGTGTGTGTTTGTTTTTCCAGGTTCTCAGCTGGTCATAAGGTTGAGGATCGGCCATTAGAAGTTTCAGAAGGAGACTTAAAACATTTTTTATTAGCTTTGTTGAGAGCCCTGACTGCTCCTGTAATGCAGAAGTCTGTCTCCATTTTCAAATAAAGAAGACCATGTATGGCCAGTGAAGCCTGAGCAGCACTGATTCCTATTTCCTATGCACTCTTACTGACAACTCCAAGACCTGCACTTGTCCCTGTCTGAAGCTGGGGATGCAGCTCTTCAACAGGTCACATAGGATGCATTGTCTTCCACGGGCTTGCTGTGTAGAAGTGAGCAGGGTGTGCAATATTGTGTTCACTTTCTTTGTATTTAATTTTGTGCTGTATTGTCAATAAGAGTGAATTCATGAATGAAAGTATTAATGTTCTGTGAGGAATGTTAGAATTGGTATGCCTTTTAATTTATTAATATTCCCTTTTTCTCATGGCTGTGCCTCCTGTAATACTGAGGTGACACAAAGTAATTGGAACTGCTGTCAGTGGAGCTGGAGAACGTAGCTGACAGGAGGGTTCACTTGATTCATTGAGGCACATGTAGTTACACTCTCCTTCTTTTAATTCTATAAGACCAGGAAGGAATTACAGTGTAGACATGTACTGCACTTGGGTTTCACAGCTGTCAATGCAATATGGAGGGTCAAATTCTGACATCCAATCACTGAACATTAATACTGTCATTCATTAATTCGCTTGTTTTGATAATACAGCACAGAATTAAACACAGAGAAAGTGAACACACAAATCACACTCATTTCCACGCAGCAAACCCAGACAAAAGACAACGCCTCCTCTAAGACTTGTTCTGCTCCCACCTGTTTCTTAGAAAACAAAATGCAGCATCCCTTTATAAAATTATAGTAGATGATGTTTGCAAATACTGTAGTTCCATTTAAAAAGTTGACAGGAGCTGAAAGCCAGCTGACTGAAAATCTACTGCAATTCCTCGATAGGCTAAAAAAGGCAAAGACAACAGAACTGTAACTGGAGACAGTGCCAGAAAAAAATACATAAAAGATGATGTGCAGAAAAGCCCAGAGTGTTTTGAATTTGTCGTGGAAGCTTTAGATTTTGCCAGGCATCAAGTTCAATCCTATTTCCTGACTAATCGAATTAGGATAGAAAATACAGTGTTCTGGTTTAAGTAACCCATTCCTGGAGACATGGATCTGTCTGTAATATATAGTAGTTATTTTGTAAAATCTCATTAACTTTTAAAAGATAAATGTTTTTCTAAAATCTCATTAACTTTAAAAGATTGCCATGTATATGTGTAGACAATAGTTATTTTTTTTTAGTTTTTCTTCTCAGTTTAATTAACCTATTCCTGGAGACATGGCTGACTCGCTAATATATGGCAAGGCTTTTGTAAAATGTTGTTCATTTTTAAATATTTTCTTGTAAATGTGCAGACAAAAGTTGTTTTTTTTTCGTGGTTTAATTAACCGATTCCTGGAGTCAAGGCTGTATCTGTAATATATGGCACTGCTTTTGCAAAATTTCATTAACTTTAAAAGATTACCATGTATACAGTATATGAAGACAAAAGGTATTATTTTTTTTCCTTCTTGGTTTAGTTAATCAATTGCTGGCGATGTGGCTCCATATGCAATAGATGGCAATGCTTTATGTAGTGACAGCTCAGACTTATTCATTCTGGTATCACACCACAAGTCTCACAAACAGAAGCCAGTGTTTCTTCATGTTTTCCCCCAGCCAGCCTATTTTAGGCATGTTTATAAGCTTGAATGTTTTTAAATTATTTGTCTCCAGTGTATCATGTCCTTTCATACCTCTCAACTGTACCACATTACGAGGAACGTTCCTCATTTTACTTCAGAAAAGGTCCCTGTTCCACATTGTGAGGACTTGTTCCACATTCAGAGTCAACATTTTAAAGCAAATATCCATAGTAAATGATGGAAAAAATAACTTATTCAATTAATAACAGACATTCTCAACATAAATGCAACATTTTAATAGTGTTTTGAGCTTCTTAGGTAAAGATTTGATTAAGTGTTCCACATTTTGCCAATTTGTTCCACATTGTGACAGGCAATGTTCCACATTTGGGGGACAAAAGGTTGAGAGGTATGTGTCCTTTCTATCTATTCCCTGATCTACAGGGGCTCTATTAATGCTTGGTGCACTCTTTACTTATCTCCCACAAGTCTTGCTGTACTTCCGTGACTATAGCGCTATGTTACTCCTCTTTCTACCACTACCCTTTTTTAGGCATGTGTTTTTGCTAGCAGGATTATCCTTTACAGCATGGCTTGCCAGACTAGTTTTCTTTACAAACTCTCACATCACCTTTTCCCAGGCATTTGTCTAATGGTTCGTTTACTGTGGCTCATTGCCTCATACCTTTTCCTTTGGCAGGATGAAATTGTTGCATCGTTCTATCACCAGCTGCCGAAAAGATCTTTAGACAGCAAAGAGAAAGAGAGAAAAAGAGAAGGATAAAGAGAGCAACAAAAGATCATCCTGTCAATAAAGACGGAACAAAGCTGTGACAAAAAGGTGTTAACCAGCAATGGGGGAGAAGAGTTTTTTCTTTGTGGCAGATAAAGGTCACTTTTCAGATACTAAAAAAAGTGAAGGAGCGTTCAGAACCCCATACCCACAGCTTCTGTCCACCTTGCAGCTTAGACTGGAAGAATCCGGTCAGCACCTTCTTATACATTTTTTAGTCAAAGAGAGCAGCGGATCCCTTTCTTTCAAGTTCCTATGGAGAAATGTTCTGATGCAGCCACATGACAGTGTCACATCTTCAGGTTTGAAGCCCCCCACACACACACATACACACATCCATCCAATCCATTACCATTCAAAATTATCCTACTATCATTTACATTCTTCTTTTTTTTCTTAAAAAACAAGGCATTACTTTGCTAGTGAAAGAATACTTGAGGGTAGAAAGCATTTCTTGGAGGAGGGTCAGGCGGAGGAGACTATTTACACCTTCAACCAGTTCCACGGATGGAAAACATGACATCGGCCCTTTTGTACACGCAGAACATCTACCAGGGCTCCGCCCACTGCAGCCATAACAACTTGTGAATAAAGTACTGATAACATCTCTGTGGCCTTCACAACTACAGTACCTGTCTTTGCAAGCAATTCCATCTCTTTGAGGTCCTGCTCAATACTAGGGACATGCAGAACACAGTAACAATACAGATTAAATGGCACTACATTTCCATATTAAATGTTACTGTCTGAAGTCCGATTCCACTTTTACTTGACATTTCTATTATAAGATCAATGATGCTACTATGTCACAATAAACTGATTTTTATACAACATGCACATTACCTATTATTACTTCGTACAGTGCATATATTGCTGCCTGTACCACACAACTTTTAATTCTGCCTTTGTAACTATGCCTTCTCACTGCTGACGTGGAATGGTAGGTAACAAAGGCTATCAATGACACATTGCTTCCCAGGGCATCAGACAGCATATTGGGTGATGGGAAGGTAACAATGTGGCAGGCAACAAGTACTAGCCCCATCTTTAAAATAGAAACTTTGATGAGCCATGTGCATACAGTACCATTACTGTTGCCCTTCGGATCCCACGACACAGAACGCAGACCTAGGAAGCCAGCATCCCCACCTGTTTAATTCTTTGATCTGTGAGGTTCCCATTACATAGCATCCATACAGAAGCAGTAGCCCCCCTACCTATTGCCTACTGGTTTCTGTCTCCGTGCATTCTATGACATTACACATGTACTGTATATAACATTAAATAAATACAATATTCCTTTTTATTCTGTAAAATGCCAAATTAGCTTTCTCCTTTACTGCTAATGTGTGACTGTGCTCCTGCAAATTTGCAGTTGTTTACATATGCCAGTGCAGCTCATTCATGTCTTCTTTATTGCTGAACTGTTCATGCAAAACACATAGTAGGTGCAGCCTGTAATTCATGAACTCATAACACATCAAACGTTTTAAAAACCTGTAGGATACTACAAATTAACTTGGATTCTCCACATACTGTACACATCTACTTCAAAAATCATTGTTACTGTACTATATCCCCTGGAACATGGGTTGTTCTCCTATATGAACAACTTTCATTCTTTTGTTTTGAGGCGTTTTCCTACTGGATCATCAGTTAAATTATGTTACTATTTTTTTCTCTCCATTAGACAGGTATGCCTGTATAATTCATCCTAGCTGTACATGGAACATTTTAAATGCCCCAGTACTTCAATGCATTTGAGAAGGATAACAGTAACAGCATTTTCTATGTTAAATACTTTTGAATGTAATTAGATTACTAGTAAGGGACAATGTAACTGAAAATGCTCAAAGTACATCTTCTTTTTATTGTATATTGCCACAGCACAGGGACCTCCTTGAAACTGAGATACAGCTGTCATACAGTTCTGATTGGTTAGCAATAATATGACTGTCTATAACATCTACATAGTATATAATGAAATATTTATCGATCATGACACAATACCATCATAGTCACAATTTAAACACACTGCACGGAACATTTTGGTTTCCCATTTTACCATCATAATTTCTCTATTACTACTTTCTTATTTTCTACAACATAAATCAACAGTTTATGGTCATTGCAAAACATTTTCAAGACTGCTATCACAGTGTTGACTGAGCCACATCAATAACTGTACCATGACACCATAATAAATAATGAACAACTATCTGCACATTTCTGACTACTTGGAGATTACTAGCGTGCTGATGTATCAGCACACAAGATCATTACTGTGTGTTTACATTGCTTTATCAGACATATTGCTGGGGCCAATCCTCTTCAATGTCTTCATCAGTGACATTGCAGATGGACTGGAGGGTAAGGTTTGTCTGTCTGCAGATGACACCAGGATCTGCAACAGAGTAGATGATCCAGATGGGGTGGGCAGAATGAGAAGAGATCTGGATAGGCTGGCAAAGTGGTCAGAAGAGTGGCAACTGGGGTTTAATGCAAAGAAGTGCAAGATCACGACCATAGGGAAGAGAAACCCTGAAGCCACCTGTTGGTTGGGAGGGGAGTTGCTGGCAATCACAGGGGAAGAAGGAGACTTGGGCATCATCATCACAGATGACCTGAAATCATCCAAGCAGACCACTAAAGCAGTAGGTAAGGCTAGAGGGATGTTGGGGTGTATTAGTAGGGGTATCACAAGTCAGAAGAGAGAGGTAATAATACCTCTTTACAAGACACTGGTTAGGCCCCATCTGGAGTACTGCGTGCAGTACTGGAGGCCACACCTGCACAAGGACATTAACAAAATGGAGGCAGTCCAGAGAAAGGCAACCAAAATGGTGCAGGGACTGCATCAAAAAACATAAGAGGACAGCTTAGTGGAGCTCAATATGTAAATCCTAGAGCAAAGGAGGGAGAGGTGATATGATCGAAACATTCAAACATCTTAAGGGCATTAACAAGGTGAAAGAGTCTAACATGTTTCAATGTAAGAAAAATAGCAGATCAAGAGGACACAGCATGAGATTAGAGGGAGGCCGATTAAGGGGTAATGTGAGGAAGTTCTTTTTCACAGAAAGGGTGGTGGATGCATGCAGCAGCCTACCTCAGGAAGTGGTGGATATGAATACAGTGCATGGCTTCAAACAGGCATGGGATAGGCATAAGGGAGCAATACAGATGAGCGATGAATAGATAGGCCATTGACAGAGTACAGGCCTATGGCACATTCATAAGGTAGTAAGAATGGGCAGACTGGATGGGCCTTGTGGTCCTTATCTGCTGTCAGTTTCTATGTTTCTGCGTGTCTATGTTTCTTGCAACTAAATACATCTATATTACTGTGTAGACAAACCTATAGATTTGTACAGTTTTTATCTCGACGAATGACTTTAATTTTCATGTACAGTAACATGTAATGTCCAAGTATGTCTATTGCAGAACACTGTAATTCAGAAATGTCAACTTATACCTTCTGTATATAACATATTGCTACCTCTTCAGGACCTGCCTAAAATTGTAATACATCTGTTGGACCACTAGGTCATCAGTTTACTTAGATTACTATTTCTGTCTCAACAGTACTCCGGCATGACTGTATAAGTCATTCTGGATGTAGTAGTAGTAGATACATTTTATTGATCAACATAAAGCCGTATACAATATAAAAACTTTTACAAACACAGAACTACATAAATAGATAAAAAACAGCAGACTTAAGCGTGTTTCATAAACATCTCTCTAGTCCAATTCAGTAATACAATAGTGATAATAGTAATAAACATATGTAGTACCTTTGTTAAAATCATGCTCAAGTCACGATAACACAAATCCATAATTTACAGATGAGTTGTCGAGAGAAATTTTGCCAAATTTTCAATTGTTTTCTTATCTTTAGTTTTAAACAAATAATCCAAAAGATCAGAAGGGGGGAGGCTGAGACCACCAAGCAACCCACTCAACTATTTTTTCCTAGCAGGTTCATAAAGAGGGCATAATAGGACCACATGTATTAGATCATCTATATCTCCCAATTCACATTTGCAAAATGGGGAAAGGACATCCTTTCTCTTGTGTCTAAAAAGTATATAATTAGCCATGTAACATTCAGTTCTGAATCTTGTATAGATTCTCATAAGTTTGGGACATGTTAAATGAAAGATATAACTCAAAACTACATGAAATTTGAAGTGTTTTATAATAATCGTGGAGCTTAAGCATAGAAAATTGAGAAAGCAAACAGTTTTTATCCAAATCACCAAGTCTCAATTTAACATTCTGCTTAATTTCTGCATGAGATCTGAAATAAATTTCATAACGAAGATGTCCCAGGTCTGCTGGCATTATTATTTCCTTGATAAGCCGGATGCAGGGATGTATATATCCCAAACTAACCAATATAATACTCTCTTCTAGACACATTCTTGGATACCTATTTTCAGGTAAAAGAAAAATTTTCAGCAAAAATAAAATTTGTTGCTCATGTATAAGGGAAGATAAGGAGTGCTGACCTAACTCTAATGCTAGGATACATTTAGGGGTTCCTTGTGGTAACATAAGAATATATTTATAGAGCTTATTTAAAATAATTTATAGCCTTCTAACCTCTATATGTCCCCATATCTCAGAGGCATATAACATACTCATTCTTATTTTAGCATTAAGCACGTTCATAATTCCTTTTACTGATGCTATTCCTATTTTATTATTAAAGCTTTTTAAAGCATTTCCTGAAGATCTCATTTTATTTTGAATAGTATCCAAATGTTTTGTCCAGGATAGACTATGGGTAAATTGCATCCCAAATAATCATAGTACTTAACCTTATCTATACATATACCATTAATCTTAAAACTTGGCATTTTTCTAATTTGGTTTCCAAATACAATTATGTTTGTCTTACTGAGCTTAATCTTCAGTTTTTATTGAACACAAAGGGATTCAAACATCATCAATTTCCTTTTTATTCCAGGAGCTGAAGTATTCTGGATGTAACATTTCACATGACTCACTACTAACATAATTATGAGAAGGTTCAACATCACATTACTTATTACAAACAGTACAGTTCAATGCACCACTATTTCCTGTGAGGAAAATTGTAACAGCCACAAGTATAGTTCTATCTTTTTTTTATCACACATTGCCACATACGAATGACCTAATTGCAACTGAGATACTGCTGTACTAAAGGGTTGAATGTTTAACACTAGTGTGACTATGTATAATATCTACATGAAAGGACATTTCATATTTATAACTACTCAGAACACAGCCATAATCACTCAAACATGTATTACATGTTTGTTATGTTGTCTTGCGCATGCAGCACAAGCAACATTTTGTGAAAGATTGGTGGAGCAGCAGGTTGTGAAGGTTTGGTGGTGTCATGGCCAATGGTGCTACTGCTTTTTTGGACTGGGCTCTGTGGCACCAATGAAATAGCACACCGGATCATGATGTTGTACACTTAATAGCGTAAGGCATTATGGCAAAACCCAGACCTGTCATGGCGTTCGAGTTGGACCCCTGTAGTTAGAATCTTTAGTGTGGGGGTCTGAGGCGCACAGCCACCACATAACTGGTGGTGTGGAGGGCAGAGCCCCCCACAGAACAAAAGAAACCAAGTAATCGTGCAACACGATTGTGCCGCATGACATTCTGCCGTGTGACATATTGACCCCATGCCATGAAATAGCATGCTGTCTATGACAGCTGGTCAGAAGCATGTCACCAACTTGAAACAATTTTGCTACTACAATGGTGGAGTGCCCCCGTCATTGCAGAACATGTCTTGCCTGCTGAAACATTTCAGTAAACATGGCAGCAGCTGCCGCTGTCCACCTCTTACAATCCCCAGCAAGCTGACTTTGAGGGTGCCCGATCCCCCTGTCAGCATGTTTAACACCCCCCCAAGATTGTGTGGCACACCCCAGTGTGCTTCCGTGTTCAAAAGATGATTGCGTTGGCATTTTCCTGCCCCGCCCCACTCCCATTGTGTGCCACACTAAGAGCCCACCCCAGTGTGGCTAACATCACCCCCCCAAACTCATGGGACACACTAGAAGCCCACCCCATTGTGCCCAACATTTTCCTTAAACCTGTAAAAAAAGAACTTGGTCCGTGGTGTTCTTTTTTTTTATTATTATAACCCGAAACAAAGAAAACAGTCCCTCACTGTCGGGTCCCCTCCCCAACATGCACCCACTCTCTGCGCACCCCACCTCCCCACACCCCATACTTACCTCCAGAGTCCGGTGCAGCAATTTTCAGTAGAGTGTGGGAACACGTCTGCACTTTTCAAAGCTGACTGTGAACTGAAGAAATGCCAGTAAGCTGTATAATGGCATCAATGAGGCGGGGTTCAACTTAGGTGGCTATCTTGGCCATTTTTGCTTCTTTTGACTCCAAATTATTAACATGGGGTTCTTGGGACCCCACTTCATAAACTCAGTCACTGCCATTTCGTTATTTGGTTCCAAAAGGTGATTTCATGGCCACTGCATGGAATCATGTTTCAGGACTGATTAATGAAATGACAGTGTCACTGTTAATGAGATGGGCCCCCAAGAAGCCTATGTTGCAAATTTAGTGAAAAAATTCCAAAAAATGACTGTGTTATGAGCGTGCATTGTGCAGTTTCCATGCACACTCGTAACTTCAAGAATTTTTTATATTTTCACTCCAGATTTTCAACATTGCCATTTTTTCACACCTCCATATGAACGACACAGCTGCCATTTTTCATATCCTGCCTGAAATGTGTTTTCACACATTTGACGCACAATGGCATGGTTGCTGTGGGAAATCTATGTTTGTGGCACATTACAAAAATTACAGTGACACTGTTCATGAGTGGAGGTCCCAATATTCCTATGTTGAAAATTTGAAAAAAATTTCACAAAGTGACTGTGCTATGAGTGTGCGTTGTGCAGTTTCCACGCATGCTCGTAACTTCAAGAATTTGTAATATTTTCACTCCAGATTTTCAGCATTGCCATTTTCATACCTCCTTATGAACAGTACAGCTGTCATTTTTCACATCCTGCCTGAAATGGGTTTTCACACATCTGATGCACAATGGTGCAGTCACTGTGGGAAATCGACATTCGGGACAGATTAAGAAAATCACCGTGACACTGTTCATGAGTGGGGGTCCCAAAATGCCTATGTTGAAGATTTGGTGAACAAATTCCACAAAATGACTGTGTTACGAGCATGCGTTGCACAGTTTCCATGCATGCTCATAACTTTGAGAATTTTTTTATTTTTTCACTCCAGATTTTTAACATATCCATGTCTTCACATGTCCTTATGAACAGTACAGCCATCATATTTCACATCCTGCCTGAAGTGTCTTTCCACACATCTGGCACAGAATGGTGTGGTTGCTGTGGGAAATCAATGTTCAGGACACATTAATACACTCACAGTACCACTGTTCATGAGCAGAGGTCCAAAATGCTTTCATGAGGTGGGGTCACAAAAAGCCCATGTTGAAAATTTGGAGTCCAAATACCAACAAACACCCGGGGTGTTAAGGTTTCTAACCATAACGTCCTACCCTGTAGAGACTGACAGGCATCAGGGGTGTGACTTTGGATTGTCGGCTGTAGTGTTCATGCTATTCCACCCCTGCCCCCACCCTGCAGTCTGTGACAGGCATCAAGGTGTGCCTTGGACTCTTCAGCCCCAAATTCACCCCATTCTCTTATACTGCACCCATCTCCATGTATTTCCTTATGGAATGGGGTGAGCGTAAGGCTTGATGACCCCAAGGCACAATGCGACATTTGTCAGAGTCTGCAGTGTAGGGTGAGGTGAAATGGCATGAGCGTTACGGCGGATGACCCAAAGGCACACCTCAATGCCTGTCAGTCTCTGCAGGGTGGTGTGGGGTTGGCATCACTTCCATACTTCACTGCCATTCCTATTATGCATCTCTCTAACTCCTGCAGTACCAATGCCAGCAAGACAACATTTGGATTTGACCAATGCTTGTTTCATCTCTCCGGATGCCACTGTTGAGTGTTTATAATACATTTGCATACCATCCCCCCTGTTGCCACAACACACAGAACATTTTTACTTCATTACCCCTTATCTCACCACCTTAAAACACATTATAAATGACAAATTACAATGTAGTATATTATTTTGCATAATTTACACAAATTCCTTAAGCTGACAAATACAGCACATATTATTCTGTGTGTTTAAATTCTGATCAGCATAGATTGGCTTCCTTTACCCATCATGGCATTTACATAGGAAACAGGACCTTGTCTGCTACATTGAGATGTAAACCCTACTACCACTGCTTACAATTATTTTCCTGTACTGTCAGCCTGTAATAGCAGCAAAGGGCTACATGTCACACTAATACCTAAATCATGTTTGTGGAACAATTCCACTACACAAAATAATACCATTACAAATCAATGGTATACATTCAGATCTGTTTCCTTAGTGTGGCATACATAACGGAGCCCATATAGCTAGCATGCTCAAAAAAAAAAAAAACTGTGGGTGACAAAACAAACAGACCAGATACATAGCTGTACGGCACACACAGTTCTGTGTGGTAATGGTGAGTGTACATTGCCAAAAATGAATTACGGTGATGAACACTCATGGTGAACTAAATAGTGACAATAGACTCTACATTTATGTGGGGGCTACACCCCCTGCACCCCCCACTTATGGATTCTCAACTCCAGGGGGGTGCATGTTGAGGGGGGGGAGTCTTAAAAAAAGCCACCTGCTGGTGCAAAAACCAAAAAGCACCACACTGGACCCAAACCCTGCACCCTGCACACCCCCAACCAACCACCCTCCTCACCACACTAGTGGACCAGCATGGGAGCTGCCCACCACACTCCCTCCCACATACCTGCCCTCCCAATCCTCTCTCCCCTGTGTGTGTGCCTGTGCATTCGCTTTCCATCACCCTACCTCACCTACCCAGGTAGTAACCAGTCACTACCCCGCCAGGCAGCCCTGAACACAGGTGCTGTGACTGAGTCGCCCTTTTTGAAAGCACTCAGTCATGGTCACTGTGTTCACTGGATATCACACACACTTCTCAAATACATCTATCACCAAATCCTCCCCAAAAAGATGCATTCTGTCTTCATAAGTATACACACCACTAATACATCACATACAATTACTAAAACTCGAGACCCCATAAAATACATTCTGTATAGCATCCCATCATTTACACATATTGCACACTAACTCAGATCTGTAACTCAGTTACATGGATGTCCCTATTGTCCATAGATGATATTATGCATACAATTAAACATTTTATTTCAGCAATTACAAAATATTCTTGAGCAGATACACTGTGGTATCTGTTATGCCTCTAACTTTCACATATTTGCTGTATTGGCTTATTTTAGCAGTAATGATAAATGTTCCCAAACCTTTACAATAATAAATTTATAATAATAAGGCACTTGACATCCACTCTAATATAATGAAAAACTACATATAGGGTTATTTTATATATAAAAAAGTTTTATTTGACAAATTTCCAAAACAAGGTGATTAAAAACGTTGTAATACAGAAGTACATGGTGTACTTTCATCGCCATACATTACTCATATTGAACAAAACACTACCTTTGGACTACTAATGCTTTGTCTCTCTTTTACTGACGTCCCTTTTCACATAACACAACATTTTTTTTTTAACCAGGAGAGACACAATGCTGAAAGCTTGTTTACAGGTGTGACCTGGGAGCATAAAGAAGTTAAGTGACTTACTCAGGGTCAAACAGTATGCAAATGGGGGCTGTGGAATTCAAACCCAGGTCTTCAGGTTGACAGCTCAGACCCTTAAACAATGGGGCCAGATAGGGTGCACCCCAGGGCCCTTAAAGAACTAAGAGAGGTGGTGGCTGAACCTCTGGCTATCCTGTTTAGCCGATCACTGGAAACAGGGGAGGTACCCAAAGACTGGAGGACAGCAGATGCAGTCCCCTTATACAAAAGTGGGAACAAAGAGGAAGCAGGAACTACAGACCAGTCAACCTCACCTCGGTAGTGGGGAAGATCATGGAAGCACTACTGAAGGAGAGATTGGTGGAACATCTAGTTGTCAGTGGACTACAGGACCCAAGGCAGCATGGTTTCACCAGGGGGAGGTCATGTCAGACCAACCTCATTGAATTTTTTGACTGGGTGACTAGGGAGGTGGATCAGGGAGGGCAGTGGACATGGCCTATCTGGACTTCAGCAAGGCCTTTGACACTGTGCCACATAGAAGACTATTACACAAACTGGGGAATATGGGGGTGGGCAGGATAGTAGTGTGGTGGGTAGGTAACTGGCTGGGTGGCAGGACACAGAGGGTGGTGGTAAATGGCTGTCACTCCACAGAGGGAAGAGTGACCAGTGGGGTACCACAGGGATCAGTGCTGGGACCGGTCCTATTCAACATCTTCATCAGTGACATTGCGCAGGACCTAGAAGGCAGAATTTCACTGTTCGCTGATGACACAAAGCTCTGTAATAGAGTAGACACACCAGAGGGTGTAGACAGAATGAGAAGTGACCTGCAGAAACTTGAAGAATGGCCAGGGTTTGGCAGTTGAAATTCAATGCAAAGAAGTGCAAGATAATGCATATGGGCACAAAAACCCTGGCACAGTATATCAGTTGGGGGTGAGGATATAGCATGCACCAAGCAGGAAAGGGATCTTGGGGTTGTCACTCTGATGCGTCAAGGTAGGGAAACAGTGTGACAAGGCAGCAGGTAAAGCAAATAGGATGCTGGGATGTATAGGCAGGGGCATCACCAGCAGGAAAGGGAGGTCATAATTCACCGCTATACAAGACACTAGTGAGGCCCCATCTGGAGTACAGTGTACAGTTCTGGAGACCATACCTACGTAAGGACATAGACAGGGTAGAGAAGGTTCGAAGAGGGCAACAAAGATGGTGCATGGATTGCATCACAAGTCCCTATGAAGACAGGTTGAAGGAACTGAACATGTACTCCTGGAGGAGAGGAGGGAGAGAGGGATATGATAGAGACATACAAGTATCTTACAGGGAGGAACAGGGTGCAGGAAAACACTATTTTTAAGCGAAAAGATGTTCCAGGACTAGAGGGCATGGGATGAAGTTGGAGGGAGGGATGATTCAGAGGAAACATGAGAAGAATTTCTTTGCAGAACGGTTGGTGGACAAGTGGAACACCCTGCCAGAGGAAGTGGTGGGGGCTGAAACAATCACGGGATTTAAGAATGCATGGGATAGACATAAAGGAATTCTGGAGGTCAGGGGTAAGGGGCAACAGACTTCTAGGAAAACAAACTGAACTTACAAGCTCAAATGGGCAGACTGGGTGGGCCATAGGCCCTTATCTGCCGACACTGTCTATGTATCTATGTATGTATTAAACCAGTGCGCTATACTGCCTCCTTCATTTAATGTACTTCTATGCCTACATAGAAAACCTCTACTTGCCAAATGGAAAATGATAGGGTTAGGTATGTTTCATCGACTCTCAATCCACCATATACTATTTTGCCGTATCCAATTTGCTGAATTCTAAATGACTGCCTCGTTTAATTGCATGACACTCAAAATACCGACTCAGTTGTGATTTGTGATGTGCCGGTTGCTATTTGCACAATTACCTTTAGTTGAGTTGCATTTTGCAATTTTCGATATGCCAGTTGCTATTTTCATAATTGCCTTTAGTTGAGGTGCGATTTGTGATGTGCCAGTTGCTATTTGCATAATTACCTGTAGTTGAGGTGTGTTTTGCGATTTGTGATGTGCCAGTTGCTTTTTGCACGATTACCTTTAGTTGAGTTGCATTTTGTGGTTTGCGATGTGCTAGTTGCTAGTTGCACAATTACCTGTTTGGCATGTTAGTAAGGTGAAGCTGCGAGCTAGGAAAACATAAAGTTATGTTCACCACGACCACCATCTAGTGTGGCTTCCAATTACTTTGTGGTCAGTTTGAGGCAGATTCTTCAGGCACAGTATAATGGCCTTTCATTGGCCATTTCGCCTTTGTTTGTGTTTTTACTGTGACTACAGCAATGCCAATGGCCGAGCCATGTAAGATGGTTCCCTCACTGAGGGGGCATGATAAGCTTTCATTGGATGGCTACCTGTACTATAAGGAGCGATAACGGGGTGACTTGTTTTACTGGTGCTGTCAGAACCGTAAAAGTAGTTGCCATGGCAGGGCAAGCACAGTGCAGGTTGGAGGACAGCATCATCTATGGGGGAAGACGGGAGAGCACAATCATTCACCGGATGCCAGTTCGGGTCCTCTTGCTGAGGCTATAGCTTCTCTTAAGGAGCCACTGACACCACTAATGACACTCCTGCTCAGCTCATTCAAGCAGAGTCTGCTAAACTCACAGCTGAAGTATGCAATAATATGCCATCCAGACATGCATTGCAGCAGGTTGTAAAATGAGCGAGGTGAGAAAACATGCCTTCAGAACCGAAAACACTTGATGATGTGCTAGTACCAGAGTCACTATGATACATTGATGGTGAACTGTTTCTTGCCAGGGAATCAGTATGTGGCGAGGACAAAACCTTGCTTTTTTGCACTAAGGCAAATCTGACCAAACTTTCCATTGCATAGTGCTAGCTGATAGATGGTACTTTTAAAACTGTGTCCTGCTTATTCCGACAACTTTATTCCATACATGCCCCAGTGGGCAGTAATGAAACAGGTCTGATAGTGCCTTTAGTACATGCCTTGATGTCATCCAAGTTGCAGGACTGCTATATTCATCTTTTCCAGGACCTGCAGGACTTAGCAGATGAACATGCCCTATCCCTAAACCCTCCCTACATCATTACCAACTTTGAACAAGCAGCCATCAATGCCTGCAAGGCTGAATTCCCAACATCGATCAATAAAGGTGGCCTTTTTCATTTCAGGCAAACCATATGGCACAAAACACAGAGCGTGGGATTAGCCATGAAGTATGGCTCAGAATCTGACTTCAACTTGAAAATGAGGCATCTTCAAGTACTTCCATTCTTGCCAGCATCTGAGATACCATCAGCTTATGAGGCTATAAAGCATGACTTCCCTGAATGTAGTCTCCCTGTGCTCAAGTGGTTTGAGGAGAATTATGTGCTCAGCAGAATCAGAAGACGTATGTGCAATACAACCACAATTCACAGTGCCCCCCTCTTTCCACCAGAACTATGGTCTGTACATGATCAAATTGCTTTGGGTGTCCCACGAACTCAAAATAATGTAGAGGTCTGGCATAGATGCCTTGGAGCACTTGTGGGCTCAAACCATGTTGGTATCACCTGTTTTGTCCAAGAATTGATGCGGGAACTGCAAGTCACAGAGAGCACTATTGAAAAAATAACCCTCGGTCAACCTTGATCTCCAATCAAGAAAAAATACCTCAAGCATGAGGAGAAAATTGGAAACATTCTTCTGAGTAAAGAGGAGAGATTCACTGATGAGTTTTTACATGGCATAGCCCACAATATAGCTCTTTGAAATATAAAGTGAACCAGTGCTTATCTTTTAATGTTATAAAATAAAGTTTGATTATAAAGTACCTCGAAACAATCACTAGATAGCGCTCCAGTATGAAAAGCTGCTGCTCAAATGATGCAAGATGAAAATGTATCATTCAAACATCAGTCTCTTACTGGTGCTGCCAAATCACATCAAGGAGAGAAATTTTGTCAGGTAAGTTTGTGATAAATTATCTGCCTTACGAGTAAAGTTTGTTTAATTCTGCCTGCTGCTTGCTACGTGCTGCTAGCGAGCTGTTTCATGAATTCACTAACTTGATTCAAAGCACAGTTGCAACTTGCATGTTAAGTTTGTTTAATTCTCTTGCTTCTTGCTACTTGCGAATTGTTTCGGTGTTTTGATTGGCGGTAAATAGGAATTCAGTGAATTGACAGATTCGGTCAGACGGAGTCGGTGATTGATATGTTGGTGAGTTGAGAGTCGAACAGTAGTACTGATCCCAAATGATAGCTTCTGTGTATAACATTGTCACCATTTAGAAACTTCCATGAAACTGAGACTCAGCAGTGTTACTATTTCACAAATTAGAAAACTTCCTTGAATGGTACACTATGGTATCTGGCATGCATCTACCTTTCACATATTTGCTGTATTGCCTCATTTTAGCAATACTGATGAATATTCCCAAACCTTTACAATAATAAATATATTATAATAATGCACTTGCCATCTACTCTTAGATAATGAAAGAAAAAGTAGGGTTATTTTTATTAAAAAAAAATATTTTACAGATTTAAAAAAACAGGTGGATAACAACTTTGTAACACGGATGTATATGGTGTATGTTCAACACCCTGCACTACCTTTGGACTACTAATGTTTTGTCTTCCTTTTACTGACTTTTCTTTTCACACACCATAACATTTAATGTACTACTGTGTCTACAGAGAAAACCTTTACTTGACAAATGGCAAATGATACCTTCTGTGTATAACATTGTCACCATTTAGAAACTTCCATGAAACTGAGACTCAGCAGTGTTACTATTTCATAAATTAGAAAACTTCCTTGAATGGTACACTATGGTATCTGGCATGCATCTACATTTCACATATTTGCTGTATTGCCTCATTTTAGCAATACTGACGAATGTTCCCAAACCTTTACAATAATAAATATATTATAATAATGCACTTGCCATCTACTCTTAGATAATGAAAAAAAAGTAGGGTTATTTTTATTAAAAAAAAATATTTTACAGATTTAAAAAAACAGGTGGATAACAACTTTGTAACACGGATGTATATGGTGTATGTTCAACACCATGCACTACCTTTGGACTACTAATGTTTTGTCTTCCTTTTGCTGACTTTTCTTTTCATACACCATAACATTTAATGTACTACTGTGTCTACAGAGAAAACCTTTACTTGACAAATGGCAAATTATACCTTCTGTGTATAGCATAATTATTTATTTAAAATGTGTGACCAGAAAAGGTACACTGAGCAGAGGCTCGTTTCCAGGTGCGACCCAGGTAAAATTAATACAGTTGTAAAAAGAATGTAACAGTAGAATGATAAACACAAAGATTTTACAGAAATTCTACAAAGCCATTATATGGTTAGGCACAATGTAAACAAGGAAAGCACTAAAAAAAACTATAAGGCAAAAATACACAAGCTTTGGATTGATTTAGCATTGCACACTTTGACACTACTTGAGAGAGGCCTGGAGTAGGCAGGGAATGAGTTTGAGATCAGGAGGGTTGCCAGATCAGGCCAGAAGAGAGTAAGCAGAAAGAGAGAAAGAGAGAGAGAGAGAGAGAGGTTAGAAGAAAGCACTGGGGGTGAGCACTTGGATCCAGAGGGATAATGTGTAGGAGGTTATGAGCACTGGGGGCACTGGGGAGTGGGGAGGAGTCTAAGGAGTTTTTTGAGGGATGGGAGCGGGGAAGTGAGATGAAGGTCAGCAGGTACATATTGTACGTATTTAGAGACCTCCATAAAATTGAGACTCAGTTGTGCTACAAATGGATCCTCAGGTCATTTGCATTACAATGTCTATCTTTATGTTACACAGCAAGCCTATGTAACTCATCCTGCCTTAATTTGGAACATTGCAATTTTCTACATACTGCACTAATTATGAGAAATATCAGATTTACATCTCATGTCACTTACAATACAATCTACTGTAGTAATGTTTCTAATGGGAAACGATGGAACTGACAGATTCCATGTTATGCCTTCTCTGTATTACATATTGCCACAGACGAGAGACATCCTTGAAACTGAGATAAGGCTGTAATAAAGGTTACAGTACATAGCAGTAGTATGAATGGATATAATATCTACACAGTGTGTCACTTAATATTTATAATTGTGCAGGACACAGCCATAACTAGGTAAACATGCATTACATGTCTTTTTGCCCTATCAGGGTGTCAATATTGTGTGTTTATGTAAATGTATTTAAACAAAACAATCTGTGCTTCACTAGGCACTTTCATAACGGTGTTACTAAAACCCAGTTCCATACATATATCCAAGCACCACATGACTTCTACCATGATCCACACATATTCAAACTTTTAATTAGGCTGCTATGTCCTACTAATGGCACCATCACTATCTCAGTGAATCACGCTCAGTTACTGTCATGTATGTCCATAAAACATGTTTATAATAATCCCAGTTTACTAAGTTTTCAGGTGATTTTGAAACCAAAATTGTGCCATACTACCCCTACACCGCATATACATTGTGAGACAAACAATGTCCTGCTCAAATACATTATCCCTAATTGCAGTTTATGACCCATATGACCCATTCCCAACATAGATTCATATCTTCAGAAATGAAAATATATCTGCCCGTCAACAAATTAAATACCTGTCTCCTAAAGTGTGCATAACATCACATGACATGTGAAGATGTATGTTGCAACTCTGCCCATTAATTCTTGAGTCTTTCTGCCTCATGACTACTGCATGACAAAATTCTACAAGAGTGATATAATATTACCTGGACAATAACACAACTGAATGACAGGATTTTAACATTCTTATTTTAATATCTTAGCTACTGTTATTGGTTCTGCACCTGTTTAGTAATTCTCCTCGATTCCACATTTACTTTCATTTACTACATGCTATGAAATATAATGTTGCCCACTACACCACAATCATGAGCCATACAGTACATCAGAATCTTAACATTGCAACTTACCATACTAATACTTTGCTATTTTTATATTTCTCTACAAAAAACATTGAGAAGCACATCCCCACTTAACTTTATATTTTACAGCTTATTACAGTCTGAGATAGACAGAAATACAACAATTAAAATCAACCAAAAGCAAAATAAATTATTTTGTATAAAACTTATTTTCCTACAAACGCCATCCTCTTCCCCTGCCCATGACATTATCACACTCTATACATTAAACTTCAAAGCACAAAACCGGTTCACATGTAAAAAAACCTAAGCCTTCAGTCACTTCACACAATAAAGCTAAACTTCAGGTGCCAGGATCTGGAGGAAAACTGCCAGACTTTCTGTCTGAGATGAAAGGACTTTACATCCCTCCCCAGTAATTCACATTGGGTAAATCTTACATGCCAGTGTCAAATCCACTTTCCATGCAAAGGACACCAACTTAGGCAAGGCCTTTGATTTCAGTGCTATACAATGTTACTTATCACATCACATAGCCAAAATTTACCTCTGAGGTTGCTGGAGATAAGCAATCTTACATTACTGCTAACAAACCAAACCTATAAAGTCTGGATCTATGGACTGAAACTGAATGGCTACACTAGCCATGCAAATTATAGTTTAGTGCCTACTGCATTACTGTGACCGATATATCATAATGGCAATATTTAATTGTTACATGGAGCAACTCAAAATAAGTGACTCTTCTGTGTATTTCCCACCAACTTCTTCACAAATTGGGTTATTTTAATGACATCCTTTACAGGACTAACATTTCCATTTCCATACCAACTTCAGTTAGGTTTTTTTTCCTTTTAATACCATGCACCACTGTTACATTCACTGCCTTTTATGTACTGTCACTTTTTAATGTACTGTAACCTGCATTGATTTCTGATGCAAGATACCAAACTTACAGGGCAGCAAAAGTAAATTCAAGCTTATGTAATTATTACACTTTGGGGATAATTACATTTTTATTCAGGTACTACTCAGACACATTAATTTCATTATCTAGGTACTTGCAAATGTATTTATAATATTTAAAAACTTTCACATGACTGCTGTACAATCTCAAGGGCTATATTCATACTTTAGTTATTTTCATGTAACAGGCACCACACCATGGTTCTTTGGGTTTCAGTGTGTGTGTGTGTGTGTGTGTATGTCAGGGAAGGAAGGACTCTGCAGGCAGCTGAGCCTTTGCAGTGCAGAAACTTTTGACTGTGATGGTTAATTTCACTGTTGCAGTATATGCTAGCACAATAGCAAACACAAGAGAAAAAACAGCAGTACAGTAATCAACCCAATACTCTATCCTGAAAATTATAATAATTTATCCATGTCCATGTTTTATGCTTATATTGTCTATTGCCTGCTTTCAGTGCTTAGCAGTCATTGTGGCAATTGACATAGGGAGGCCACTGATCTGTGCAAAAGGTCATACACCTTACAGCTGCAAATACATGTGTATAACTGCATTTTTTTAACGGGAGAAGAAGATTTCACTGTAATTATGTTTTTTTCCTCCCATTAAAACAGTTTCCAAACAGCTCAACATATGTACCTTAACAGATATTCAGCTCATTAGTGTTCAGATATATTTCACTCATGCTCAAGTGTAATAATAATGTGCTTAGTTTAGTTGTTTTTCTGAGATTCCAGGAGGGCTAAAAAGGACTCACATTGGTTACAAGAGTTTTCCTTTTATTGACCTTTCCAGAAGTCAGTGATCTGATTACTGAAAAAAAAATCAAAACTTTTATTAAGACACCTGTAGTGCACACTCTTATATGCATTTTACTGGTGTTAGGGAGGTCACCAATCCTTGTAAAAGGTCACATACATTAAACCTGCAAGATATCAATCTATAACTGCATTTCTAAATAGGGCTTTGAAGAATCCTTTTGTAAAACATCTAATATCTTTTCTTATGAAAAAATGCATTGCAATGGGAGAACACAATCTCACTGTAATGATGTTTTTTCTTTTGTATGCTGAATAACCCCCTTCAGAACTTATATGTATAGATGGGGGAAGGGTTACTATATATAATATAATATATTGTGTGTGTGTGAGATTTTTCCAGCAGCTGCTCTTTCTCTACCTAGCTTTAGCGCTGCTGCTATTTCATATGCAATACTTATGCTGTACTTTACCATGACAATGGATTGATTTACTATTCAATTTATCTCATGATAGACAAACTAGAACCACTGCCTGCAGCTTTGAAAGGGAGAGCCGGTTTGAATAAAAGTTTTTATCTGCGGACTGCCCACAGAGAATTGCCATGGATTCTGGTGCACACTCAGCACAGCTAAACTTGTATCCTGAGTCAGTGCAAGTCAATATTGATCAGGGAAGAATAATCATATATAGAAATGCAAATAAAAAAATAATGAATGATGATGTAGGGTCTTTTGTGTGTTTAATTTGGGTCATACTGCCAATTGCGTTCTAGATTTCCTTTCTGTGACGTAACCAGCGCTCAGATATGTGGAGGTTTATAGTCATGGATCAACCCTCGCTCAGGGTACCTAATAAATAAAAAGCCACACTAATGCTTACAAGATATTTTCTCCATTTAACGGTCAAAGCAAACACTACGTGCCCCACTGGGCAAGGGAAAGATCATTGTGGCGAGCATTTCCCTGGCCCAGTTGGGCATGTAATATTTGCTGTGACCATTACATGGAGAAAATATCTGGTAAACATTAGTGTGGACCTTCATTTATTAAATACCCTTTGCTAACATTGTACCTTGACTTTAAACCTCCAGGTACTGTTTTTTTGTCACAGGGTACCCTGCCCTGCTGAGTGCAGGTCTGTTTACTCATTAGTGTTCAGCTATGCTTCTCTCACACTGAAGTTTAATAATAATGTGCATAGTTTGTTTGTAGATTTCATTTCTGTGACCTACACAGTGTTCAGATATCTTTCACTCACACAACAGTGTAATAATAATGTGCATAGTTTTTTTTTCTGGGATTCCAGGAGGCCTAGAAAGGACTCACATTGGTCACAAGAGTTTGGTTCCAGTAACCTTTCCATAAGCCAGTGATTTGATTACTATATATATATATATATATAATATATAATTTTAAATTAAAGCAGTTGTAGTGCAGAGTATTTTACCCATGTTACTGGTGCTAAAGAGGTCAACAATCCCTGCAAAAGGTCAGAGAAGTTACACCTGCAACATGTCACTCTATGACTGCATTTCTAAACAGGACTTTGAGGAATCCTTTTTATCATATGGTATAGTCTAATATAATATGGTAGGATATATGAGAAGATAATATGATATAATCTGAAATAAAATGATATGCTATATGAGACAGATTGTGGCAGAAAACTGGATCTTCAGGAGCTGCTCCGGTGGAGGTGGGGTGGATCTTTCTCAATCCACCATTATAGAGCCACCTCTTGCCCCTCCCACATGAACCCCCCCAAAAAAAGGTGGTGGATCTTTAAGGAGCTGCTTGGGTGGAGGTGGAGGTGGATCTTACCAAAAAAAACTAATGCTCCCTCCCACTACTCAGGTTCCAGTTCTTGTACTGCCCAATTAAGAAAGAAAATAGTGCTTGCAACCATTGACTAACGTGAAAGCGCATTTATTTGGGGGCAGAGAGCATTTCTTGGAGGAGGGTAAGGCAGAGGAGACTATTTACACCTTCAGCCAGTTCCACGGACGGAAAACATGACGTGAGCCCTTTTGCACATGCAAAACGTCTGCAGGGCTCTGCCCACTGCAGTCATAAAAATACTTACCTTTGTGTTTGCCAGATGTGGTGAATAACAACCTCTTGCAGCTTTCAATCTGTAGGACATCATCATCTCCCTAACCTGAATGGAAAAGCAGTACGAATGCATTATGCTTCAGGTAGTAACACTACCAACCCCCCCCCCCAAAAAGAAAAGATGGGAAAAATTCCAAAATACTTACTCATTCAGTATGTGTGATGCTGCATCCAAGATTGAACAAGTACTATAACGAGCAGCAGCAGCACAGCAGTCTCTATGTGGTTAGTGGTGGCCGGTGGTAGTATGCAGGCCCAACAATCATAATTTTATCATTATGTTTAACTTCTCTTGCAATTCTCACATGGGTTTTTCCCCATCTTAGCTGACTCATGCAGCAACATTATTTGTGAGAAGAACAGCAGTTTCTCTCTGGGGACACAATTTTACATTTTGGGCCTAGTGGTGGCGGTGGTAGTATGCAGGCCCAACAATCATAATTTCATCATTATGTTTAACTTCTCTTGCAAATCTCACATGGTTTTTTTCCCCCGCCTTAGCTGACTTGTGCAGCAACATTATTTGTGAGAAGGACAGCAGTTTTTTCTCTGGGGACACAATTTTACATTTATGTTGAACAATTCAGGATAATACCTCCTGTTTCTGTTATGCTTGTGCACTTCTTTGGGCAGTTGGCAGTTGCACACAACCACCACTCACGCAGCATCACATAGCATCGGGGAACACATCTGTGTTATTGTGTACAATACCTGATAATTGTGGATAGCAAGAGGACATATGAATCAGTAAAAACAGTAGGAAGGAAAGTGGTTCATCATGTGTAAAGATTAAAGAAAGAACAGAATGGGACAGGCCTAGGGTAATTAGGTATTGTTATGTCTACCATTATCTACTATTATTCTGTATAGAAAATTGTCATGACTACCTTAGCCATTATCTTGTATAGAACATTTTAATTCTCACTGTATGTCTGTTCTTCAGCTGTATCTTATTCACTTGTGTTGTTACTCTGATGTGGAGCCTTTGTAAAAGAGTCTCTGACTCAAAGGTTTGTTATTCCGATGACATTAATAAATAAAATAAATAAATAAATCAGGGAAAGGTGAATGCTTAAGTTTACATGAGGGTAAACTTAAGGGAATGAGCAAGGGAAAGGATGGAATGAAATATGGACCTACAGAAATTATAACAGTGATAGTAGCACAAAAAAGTTTAGAAATAAATACACAGTACTACAAATGAGGATAGAGATGAAAAATAGAGAAAAGTTTTTTTTCCACTTTTTGTATTTTTTTTATTTGGAAAAAATAAACAAAGAATAAAATTACTTAACATAAACTAAACAGTTACTTGCAGCATCACACTCACACAGCACCACCACCACTGCCAGTATCAGTGTCAGGGCAACCACCACTGTCACGCAGCTCCGACAGGAGACTGAGGATCTTTTTGTGACTGGACATCACATTGTCCAGCTGATCCCTAACTTCCTGCCTGAACTGATTAAAGTAATGGTGCAGCTCTTGCACCTCATCCCACAGTACCACCACGCATTTATTTCTGGCAGGTGCTCTGGGGTCAGGGTCCTCACATGCTGCTGCCTGCTGTCTTGCAGGTGATGGCTGACTACTGCTGCAGGTGTGCCTACAGATAGCATGCCAGCTTGCAGCAGCACCACCTCCTGCTGCTCCCCTTCCAGTCACAAATTGCCCCATCACCACCTCAACCACCATGTACTGTAGCCACCTCATGCTCCTTTGCCTTCCACTCAGCCAAGTGGTGGATCTGGAGGTCTGTCCTCTGGCTGCCAGTTCCCAGGTGGCTGTCTTTTTTTACCCCACCTCACACTATGTCCACAGACTTGTAGATGGACACTGTCTTATTTGCAGGATCCATGGTGAAAAACTCTCACACTACACACCGCGGTGGGAGGGGGGGAGCACCAGAAGCTGTGGCGGCGGGGTGCTCTTCATTGTCATTACCAGTGGTTGTGCTGCTGGGGGTGGCACTGGCAACATTGCTGGGTCTCACTTGGGCAGAGACCAGGGACTTCTTCTGGGGGGGTGGGAACATGTGGATCCCCCTGCTGCTGCAGAACTTGTGGACCCAGCAGCTGTTGTTGCAATGGTGCAGCAGAACTGCCATCATGATCAGGGGTAGGGGGACATCAGTGACTGGCTTAAAAGCATGCCTGTTAAGGCGAATCCCTGCTGCCCCACACTTCTTCCTAATCTCCTCTCTTTCCAGTCTAAAAAAAAATAAACAGTATATTAACAAAAGTTCTCTATACAGAATACAGATAAAGAAAGAAAAGAATTACAGACAAAAACAAAGTTAAAGATATTTGTGGGGGAAATCTCTCTCTGAGCTCTGCTGCTCTGTCTGCTGCTTTGCTCAGAAATGAAACATTCACTTCCTACCTGACTTTAGTCTCCCATGTGACTTGCAGGAAGTGAATAATTTGACAAACCCTTTTTTCTGTAACTTCAAAGTTAGTAACAGAAGTTGAAGTTAACTTTGAAGTTCACCAGTGAAGTTTAGTCATTAAAGGGCAGTTTACAAAATTTTTCACGGGGCGAATTTGGCAACTTCATGGGAACTTCGCAGGCAGAGTAAAACTTCTCAACATCTGTAGTGCTGCTGGTGGGGGACTTCAGTCTGCTAGATGTTTATTTGTTTAAAAGTTTCAAGTTCAAGTTTATTGACAGGAAAAACTCCATTGAGACTTCCGGTTCTGCCTCTGAGGTTGATGGCCACGTGAACGACTTGCTCCGTCTAACCCTCCAGCATTTCCACTTCTATCAAGTGAACTTTTTCAGCCAAAAGCAAATCCAAATATGAATAAGAGGGGAAACAAATGGAATGAGCCCTCTGTGGCTCGAAAGAGTGAAGAATGCCATGGCGATGAGGACAGATCTGAATCAGAAGTTTCAGACATAGATGGCGCGTTCCCCCAGACAGCTGCAGCCTACCTTAGATCTGCTGGCACTGCTCAGTGAACCCTGAAGGCTAAAAAGAGAATTAAGCTTGATGTGATTTATAAAGAACTATGTGCGTTTCAGGCGGACATTAAACAATTATATACTGAAATGCGCATAGATATAATTCAGCTTGAAAAAAGGGTGGGTGAAACAGAGAGGCAGGTCACTGCCACAGAAAATTGGGTCGATGATCTAGAAAACCTGGTCCAACAACTACAAGAACAACAAGAACTGCTGGCAGATAGACAGAAGGATACTGAGAAGTGTGCATGGTGCAAAAATATTCGTATTTACTGCATAACGGAAAGGGCTGAAGACTCAAATATAAAAGAATTCACTACTAATCTCCTGAAATCGGCCCTAGACTTGCCGGCTGACATGGCCCTTGATTTTGACAGAGTACATCATGCCCTGGCACTCAAGCCTAACTCCCCCATGGCTAGTCCCAGATCAATCATCGCTCTTTTCAGTAGCTATGCAGTTAAGGAGAAGGTATTACTTACAGCTTGGCACAAACAAAAGATCTTTCACGACCAACACCAATTTTATATGGACCATGACTATGCACCCAAAGCAATGAGACTTTGCAGAGCATATCTCCCTCTTCTACCGATTTTGAAAGCCCAGGGATTAAAATTTACTACCCCATATCCAGCGAAACTAGTAGTTCACCTTTCTTTAGGGAAACAGGAGTTTTCCAAAGCAGAGAAAGCTCGAGAGGCACTCACTAAATATGGCCTGCTTTTTCTGGAGCATTTGAATGGGCCTGCAGCCCAGAACAGCCTTCCTCTGAGATGGCAGATGGTGGAGGGGAAACAACGCAAGCGCGAGGATCTTAAGAATGACAGCATTGATCTGAAACAATGCCTTGCTGAGTTTCGCAAAATGGAAAATACTATTCAGAATACCTGAGGACAGGACATGAAGCTTTTCCTACTCAACTTTACATGACTGAGGTACTCTGGGAGTGGGGTTTAAGGTTAGGAGGGCGAAGGTGGTTGGGTAGGGATTTTACTCCTATCTGGGCTCCGATGACAGGCCCAACTCTAGGCCACCAAGCATTATTACTATATATACACCCTCTATTTAACTGGGTTAACTTATGGCCACTTGTCGTGACACTGAAGGGGGGCCATACAACCTCCAGCCCTTCTTCTCATCCTCCTCCTCCTTAAACCCTTAGGGGGTGGTCTGAGTTCTGCCCAGGCCTTTACCTGTCTGTTCAGTGGACCACTATTAGAGGATTTCCACTATGAACAGAGTGATATTATGGATCCCATATAAAACAGGAGGCCTGATAATCTGCTGCTGACTCCTTACTGCCTAGTGTACTTGCCTCATTCATCAATGAGCTCAGTGGCTGGTGTGGGGGGGGGAGATACTTAAAGAAGATAAGGGGTCTGCTACTTAAGCAATTTAGTACAGTATATGCTGCTTGTAGCGGACTACTTTGTCCACTAGCAATTCATCCGTTACAACTGGCAACCGCTACATCCATTTACATTTATACACCTCACTGCTTTCTGTGTTGTACAGTATATTTGTCTTTTTTAATTTCATTAGTGTAAACAATAAGTTTAGGTAATATAACATTCATGTTTTGGCCAACCCAGACACTGTACCATGCTCTGCTCGTAACATTGCACAGTTCAAAGTGCTCTACCTGAAATTACTGTGAGGGGCTAAAGAACTCTACAATGCTTGTTTGTTTTGAGCTTGCTGTACTGTACTGCTTCCACATGGACTTCGTCAATGAAAGCTTTTGTAGATTTGGGGATTGAAAAGTGTGAGCTCACTCAGCTTCGGGAGTTTTTCAACCCAGACACCATACCATGCTTTGCTCACAATGCTGTGCAATTCAAAGAGCTCTACCTGCAATTACTGTGAGGGGCTAAAGAAATCTACAATGCTCGTTTCTTTTGAGTTTGCTCTAGTGTACCTCTTCCACATGGAGCAAAAAAAGGCGGACAGAACTAGACTGTGGCAGAACAAGGTTGTTTAACTAGGGGAGAATGACTGCTTGATTGCCTTGTGAAGTACTTAATGGGTTTGATTAGACAAGGTGCTAACTGCTTTCGGGTTGCTTCAGGCAGACGTTACAAACGGAATTACTGGTCCGTTTAAACCATTAATTTTAACATTGGGGCAATAGGAAACGGCATTTGGAAAGCTAGATCTGTCCATTACAGCCGAATGTCCATTACAACCGAGTCCGTTAAGAGTGGAGTATACTGTATGTGCTATTGTTATGTAATGGGAGATGTTACATCGTTTGAGACACGTACTTTAGATAATCATGTACTAAACAAAGGTTTTTCCTCTTTTTTTCGGGGGGGGGGGCATTCCCTTTCTGCACATTAGGTTTCATGCACTGGGGGAAGGCGAGTAATTATGGTCAGACTTGTGAGTGTATTATCAGGGTTGATTCTCTGGTTCACCCTTTTCTTGTCTCCCCTTTTATGTTTTTCCTTTTCAGATCTTTCTTTTTCTTTGGACTGTAGTGGTCTGCAGGGGGTCCCGAGGTCAGGTGTGCATTGGACTTACCCCCTTGTCTGGTTTTCAGCATGAATACATCAGTGTGCTTCCAGAAATAATAGGGAAACGTATTGTTGTTTCTCCTACCTTGGAAATTGTTTTTATCACAATTGGCTGTACTGTATAAACTCTGGGCTTATCTTGTTATTAATATGTGTTATAGGTTTTTGGTTTGCCCGGTTGGCAACCAGATTTATGCATGGTTGTTTAATGCCTGCAATACAGAGTAGGGGAATGGAGGCTAATGGGGATGGTATAGACACATTGGAACCTGGTGGGGGGCTGATTTGGGATGTTTGGGATAGATCCTCGGTGACTCCAGATGAATGGGTTGTCCTATCTGCAACTGAAGATAGGGAGGGAGAATTGAAAGGATGTGGGTTCAAGACTAGGCAGCTCTTAAAATATATGATGTGATAATGAGCACGCCTGCATTAATAATGTAATTTAATGTGAATGGTATCCACAACCCCATTAAGAGGAGGAGATTACTTCACCTATTTAAACACGATAAACCAGACATTATTTTATTGCAGGAGACCCATCTCCCTCAAGCTGAACATGCTAAGCTTAGGTTATGGGGGTTTCAGACTGTGGTGGCCTCCTCGTACACCTCAGGCAGGTGGAGGAGCACACCAATATTGGTTTCCAGAGGGATTCCGTTTCACCTTCAAAAGGAGATACTGGATGGGGACGGCAGATATGTTATTGTGGGTACACTATATTCCATACAGATTACCCTGGCATCTGTGTATCTCCCACTGGGCTCTCAGGTGCAGGTGGCAAGAACATTTTGGGGGAGATCTCACACTCCATATGCAGAGTCTCTGTGTGGTAGGAGGCGACTTTAATGATACATTAAATATTAAGCTGGATAATTCTGCCCTCTCTTGAAATAGGTCGAAACTGTTACAAAAATATTTAAAAGCGACTGTTCCTAAGTTGGGAATGGTAGATGTGTGGCGTCACTTTTTTCCTTCAGCAACATCTCACACATACTATTCTCCTAAAACCCACATGTCCTGTAGGTTGGATTATTTTCTTACTTCAGTTGAACATCTGGAAAGGATCCGAGATATGACAGTGGGAGCCTCCATCTTATTGGATCATTCCCCCACATATTTAAAAATAGATGTGATAAAGCTGTGGAAATGTGTCTTTGGTAGTTAAATTTAATGCATTTACAAAACCCGGAATTTATAAAGTTGGTCGAAGAAGCTATACCAAAAAGTTTGGCAGATAATAATTCCCCAGAGATTTCCCCTGGTATCAGATGGGACACTCTCAAAACTGTATTAAGGGGGAAATCATTAGATATTCTACCTATAAAAAGAGAATTCGGGAGGTGCTACAGGCCAGTTTACAGGCTGAGTTGTTATAGCTACAGACTAGACTATTTCAAGGGGACTGATCAGTAAAACCACAATTGGATATTGTTAAACAAAAACTACAGAAGTTAGTGGACCAGAAAATAGAGCAGCAACTACTCTATTTGAAGCTCAGGCATTAGGTGGGCGGACCACGAGGGGCTAGAAACATGGCCAGGCATTTGGGGGCAAGGCACAAACTATGGTCACAAAGTTTATGGGATCCTGTCTCGGGCCACCTTTTGCTACATCCAGGTGAGATTAGACAGGCGATGGCTCAATTTTATCAGACCTTATGTACCAAAGAACTCCAGCCAAATCCTCAGCAAATAGTCACTTATTTGCAAAATTCTCCGGTGCCCAGATTCTCCCCCTCCCAGGCAGAAGGGTTGCTTTTCCCTATTACAGCTAGTGAGGTGTGGGATGTCTTCAAGTTGACTAAATATCAGAAAGCTCCAGGACCTGATGGGTATCTGGCAGAGTTTTACAGAACATTCTGTCGGTTGCTATCCCTGGCTCTCATTGCAACGTAAGTAGATACCGGGGGGGGGGGGAGGTCAGCCTCCCCTTCCCTCCTGACACTACACGGAAATAGTGGCCATCCCTAAACCCAGAAAAGATCCATCTTTGATTGCATCCTACCGACCGACTTTGAAGCTTAACTGCGACTACAAACTCTTTATGTCAGTTCTGGCACATAGGGCAGACATGCTGCTTCCCAGCCTAATTGATGGTGACCAAGTAGGTTTTATTATGAAGCGCCAAGCTTAGGATGCAGTCTGGCAGGTTTTATTGCTTACAGAACATGCTTCACATAGACAGATACCTTTCGTCCTTTTCGGCCTAGATGTCGAGAAGACATTTGATAGGGTGTCTTGGCCCTATCTATGGGCCACTCTGAAGTGCTCTGGATTCCCAGAGAAATTTATTTCTCAAATACAAGCTATGTACCAAGCCCACTTAACGTATCTTAAGCTTGATGGCATACTTTCTTCATCATTTGCTTTATCTAGGGGAACCCGATAGGGATGCCCGTTATCCCCTTTGCTATTTGCCCTCTATTTAGAACCTGTGGCAGCTAACATCAGGGCTCAAGCTCTAATTGAGGGAGTCCCGGTGGGAGGACAGTCTCATAAATTAACCCTCTTTGCTGATGATCCTTCTAACCCTTACCTCGGTTCTGGCAGTGTGGAAACAGCTGGAGGTGTTTAGTAAAATGGCTGGTTATAAGGTAAACAATGCCAAGACAGAGGTTTTAACATATTCATTTAAGCCCCCTCAGACTCTGAAAGCCAGTCTCCCATTCCGCTGGAATAGAGTGGAGATGGGGTATTTAGGTATTAAAATACCATATAAGATGCTGCATCTAGAATTAATAAATTTTGAGCCTATCATGTAACAAATTGACTTAGATCTCTCTGGGTGGACCTTACTCCCCATGGGGATTCTTTCCTGGGCTGAAACTATTCAACAAAACATACTGCCTCGCTTACAATTCTTTCTACAAACTCTCCCCATACGCCTGTCTAATGTTTATTTTCAAACATGGTACAAATTGATTTCTAGATTTATTTGTGGGGTAAACAGCCACAGGTGAGATACTCCTCATTACAGCTCCCTAGGACACATCGGGGACTTAACCTCCCAAATATGCAGCGTTACGCTCAAGCAGCTCAAATACGCATAGCTTTACTATATACAGCAACTCAGCATATGGCCCAGTGGAAGGATATTGAGGTGACTCTTAATGGCCTTGAGAACTTCATACCTTTCATTGTGGGGGATCCACCAGATTGCATACCACTCACAAGGTTTATGGGGTTCACCTCTGTATTTTGTAAGTGTTGGTTACATGTCTGTCACCTCAGGAGAGACGGTACCTTTCCGTGATCCTGACCCAGCAATGGAAAGCATATAATGTATGCCATATTTTTCCATTGGTGGGCTCCTTGGGTATTCACACTTTCTCACATTTACAAGTTGAATATAGACTCCCTAATAGCCAATACAAGGCATATCTGAACCTAAGATGTTGATTACTACTGTTTGAAGAGACCCTATCGGGGTAGCCGAATGTCCCTCAGCCTTAATACAAATGGCGATCTACCACTTGGGGGGACAGGTGTAGGAGCATATTATTAGTGGTATATATCAAGCTTTAGGGTTTTATGGTACAAACTCCCTGGACTACCTTAGAACCAGATGGTCTAGGGAGCTGAGAGTAGAACTGGAGGAGGGCCAGTGGGAAACATCAGCCATGTTATACTCAAGAATTACCCCTAATGTATATTGGAGGGAGTAGGCATGGAAATCTAGAATTTGGTTCATTAGGACTCCAGATATTACTGCAAAATTTAGGGGGCAGGAATTTGGGGCATGCTGGCGGGAATGTGGTCAAGTGGGCGTAGGGCTGGGACACATCTCTTGGTCATGCTCAGACTTGACAGGATATTGACAAGAGATTATAACTGAATTAAATGATGTATATGGGAGACCAGAGGTGCTTATTCTGACTTTTACTTTAACAGTGATGCCACCTGCTGGTATTAAGATACAGGGGATGTTTTATTGAATGCTACTGTAGCTCTGTTGGTTTTGATAGCCAAAAAGGTCATTACAAGACTTTGGCTCTCCAAGCAGACCCCGGTTAAGGAATCTTGGAGAAAGCTAACATACAAAGTATATAACTTGGAACGGGTTTTGGCTAGATTGAATGGCTGAGTCCCCAGTTTTGATAATCAATGGGAAAAGTGGACTCTATATCAACTGGAACATTATCCAGACTTTGTACTGTAAATGTACAAAACTGCCCTCAAATGATTTTTGGGTTTGGGGGATGGAGATGAACATGGGAGGGAGACATGGTGGACTTGATTGGGTTGACATCGGTGTACACCTGGGCCTGGCCATAAGAGGGATTGTGGTGTTTTTTTTTTATTTTACTGGTGACCCTTTTTCTAGCAGCTATAAGAAGATCTCTCATGATACAAACAGTTGGCA
The DNA here is from genome assembly GCA_016271365.2 of Neoceratodus forsteri. NCBI lineage: Eukaryota > Metazoa > Chordata > Ceratodontiformes > Ceratodontidae > Neoceratodus > Neoceratodus forsteri. The sequence continues at coordinate 581,847,112 of JADMNL010000023.1, forward strand.
ATGGACTTGGACTCTATGGGCCCGATTCTAGAAGGTTGGCACAAGTCACCGCCAAAGGTGACTTGTGCCAATTGCCATAGCAACATGGACCCTGCGCCCAATTCTAGAAGGGACAAGGTCCCCGTGTCTAAGTCCTGCGACTTGCGACATACAGCCAGGTACGCCGAACAGAGGGCATACCTGGCGAGGATGTCGCAAGCCACAACCGTTATCCCACAAGGTGCAAGTGTCCTCCCATGCACAAACATCAGCAGAGCCCTGCAGGGTAGAGGCCCCCTACCCACTGTCATGCCACCAAGGGTCCCTCAACACCTATCCCGATCCCCATGCGACTGATGTACTGTACAGTATGTACAGTACACACAGTCCGACGTGTGTGCAGTACAGTAGGAATAGTGGCCCTGGTAGTCTCGTGGCCCCTCACCCAGTTATGCCATTCCACCCAGCACTCCCCAACCCGTCCCCAGCTGGCAACTGGCACGGCCCACCTCTCACCTCCATGGCCAGCTGCTGACTGAGTTCAGTAGGAGCACTTACTGTATAGACACACTCAGAAATTAATTTCTGAACATGTCTATACAGTAAGCACTCCTATTGAACTCAGTTGACGCCTGGCCGTGAAGGTGAGAGGTGGGCTGTGCCAGTCGCTGGCTGGAGACAGGTGGGGGGGTGCTGGGTGGAATGACACAGCTGGATGGGGGCCACTAAACTGCCAGGGATGGTGTGCAGTTTGGCTAACCAATTGCAGCAGTGTCTCAGGATCTGGGCGTAGGTGGGGGGTTGACAGCGCTGCCCTGTGGGCCATTAGCGGTGGAGAGTTAAGGGGCACGGGGTGTGGGGAGCCTGGTGGGGCTTTTACTGTTTGGGGGTTCAGAGGGCAGGGTGTGTGTGTGCTGCCCTATGAGACATGTAGGGATTGGGGAGCCATGTTGTATGATGCCCTGTGGGGCACCTATGGGGTATTCTGGCCATTGGGGAAGGGCACATGGATTGCGTGCTGGGCTGCTGGTGGGTCTGCAGAATCCCTGAAGGGCATACCTACAATTACGCCAGCTAAATGCTGGTGTAACCTACATTGATGGTTCTCCGGGGGTTCTTGTAGAATCCTGACATTGGGGACTTTGTTGCTGCCCTACTGGAATAAGGTGCAACTGCTGTCATAAACCCCCTAGCGCCATGTCGCAGGGGGTTTGGGGCATAACTGTGGGCGTAACTACACTTTGGCACAAGTGGCCTGTGGCATGTCACAGGCCACTTTGTAGAATACTGCACGTTGCAACTACTGGCGAAACGTGCTACTTGCGCCATTCTTTTTGGCGCAGGTACAGTTACGCCAGGCATAACTATTCTAGAATCTGGCCCAATATCTTGGACATTATGCCTCTCAATATATCCTAATTCTATATAAATCTCTGTATTGCATATTGTACCATCTTGTCATGCAAATTATAAGGCAAAAACTAATAAAAAATATATTTAAAAAAAGAAAAAACTCCATTGAGCAGGCTGATTTACAAGGAGATCCTGAGACAGACAATCATACACACAGCATATGCAAAAGGATATACATATGTAACAGAGTATACACAAGTATTTACAAATAATACTTAAATAGTTGGAAAAATGAATGAAATACAATGGTAGAACACAGTGCAGTCAGATAACACAATTTGAATAATGCAAAGAACATAACACCTATCTGCATGAAGGAGAATTTTACAGAAGTGCTTGGCATGTAGCTTGATTACAATTCAGGAAGTAACTTGACTACAATATCAAATCAAACTTTATTTATAAAAAGCACCTTTCTGCTGACCCAGTGGCGCGCTGAGGGTTGAGGCGCTGGATGCCACATCTCGCAACACACCGGTGATCTGGGTTCGGGAACGGATTCAGGTCGCCGGGGGTCGGAGGAGGAGGAGGAGGATCGAGCATCCCAACGGATGCTCTCCTCCTTCAGGGGTGGGATCCTGGGGTGTTTCGTGCACCCGACACTCCGGTGCCTGTGGAAGCATGGGTACTGGTGCACAGGTGGCTCTACGGAGTAGGGAAGGGGAGAACGTTGAGGGCACTTGACAGTGATGTGCGTCAGCACGCTGTCTGTCTGGACATCAGTCCTGTGTGACAACGTCCTCAGGGGGAAAGGGGACAACAGGGGAGAACAACAGAGAAACACCCTCTCAATCCTGTATGATGACTGATCTGACCCCCGGACCACCAACTGATGGGCAAGACCCCAATGTGCAGGCACTCCGAAGGAAGGAACAAGGTAGGGGAGATACAGGAGTTATCCGGGCACTCTAGGGGCAGACTCTGTGGGTGGGATCCGTAGGGGATGATCAAGTCCGAAGGAAGAGAGTGAGAGAGCAGTAAGGCGGGATAAAAAGAAAGTCTAAAAAAAAAAAAGTGCCTTTCCAAAACCAAGGCGCTTGTACATAATTCATTAAAATAAATCAATAAATAACACAATTAATTAAAACCATAAACAGAACAAGTTAAAACTCATGACAGTGGCATTAAAAATCAGTATACAGAAGGCTAAAAAGAAATGTCTTCAAAGCTACTTTAAAACTTTGGATGGTCGGGCAATCTCGCACCTGATGAGGTAAAGAATTCCACAGGGTTGGGGCCATAAAACTAAAAGTCCTGGCCCCAGATGTCTTTAACTGAACCCTGGGAATCTCCAGCAATCCTTCGTCAGTGGATCAGAGAGAGTGGGAGCGACTGTAGCGATGAAGGAGATCTTGCAGGTAACCAGGTCCCTGGTCGTGTGGGGCCTTATAGGTCAACAAACTGACCTTGAAGGTGATCCACTGCCATACTGGCAGCCATTGCAGTCCGTGGAGCACAGCTGTTGTATGACTGGTCCTAGACTACCAATCAATGGCCTGGCTGCCGCATTCTGCACACACTTCAGGCAGTGGATATCAACTCCCGGAAACCCAAGGCAAAGGACATTGCAGTAGTCAAGGCAGAAGGTAATGAAGGCATGGACCAAAGTTGGAAGATCGTCAGAAGGAACCAGGTGCTTCACCCAGGCGATACTCCTCAGATGGTAAAAAGAGGTTTTGACAACTGCCGACACCTGAGATTTAAGTGTCAAACAGTCATCAAACATAACACCCAGGTTCTGCACCTGGTCTGAGGTAGTTAGCTGAACACCCCCAAGCCATAGACCTGAAGGTGGTCCTGCCAACAAACCTGCCTCCCAGCGACCCACCTCAGTTTTTTCTTGGTTTAACCGCAGCCAGCTCACATTCCTCCAATCCTGGATTTTGGCGAGACAGTTGTTAAAAACCAAAACAGCAGCACCCTGGCCGGCCAAACAGGACATGTACAGCTGAGTATCATCTGCATAGCAGTGAACACTCAAGCCGTACCACCTAATAATTGCTCCCAAAGGCAGCATGTACACCACAAACAACATGGGTGCCAATATGGAACCCTGCGGCACCCCACAGGATAGGGGGAGTGATGCCGAAGAAAAAATACCAGACACCACCCTTTGAGTCCTACCCTCAAGGAAAGATCAAAACCATCTGAGGACCGTACCAGACAGTCCACAGATGAACTGCAGCCACTCCAGTAGCACACCATGGTCTACAGTGTCAAATGCCATAGAGAGATCAAGAAGGACCAAGATGGAACGGGTCCTTCGATCTCTCGCTATTAGGTTATTTAGTACCCAGACAAGGGCTGTCTTGGTACTATGTCTCTTCCTAAATCAGGACTGGAGAGATTCATGGACATTGTGGCTGGTCAAAAGATCATCCAGCTGTGACACCACCTTCTCAATAACCTTACCCACAAAGGGCAGGTTAGAGACAGGCCTGTAGTTGGCCAGACAGTCTGGGTCCAAGGAGGACTTTTTAAGAAGGGGCTGAACCACGGCCTCCTTAAGAGGATCAGGGAAGAGCCCCTTCTCCAAAGACATCCAGATTATCTCGGCAAGAACCAGACCAATTTTATCCACACAGCCCACTAGGAGACATGTTGGGCTCGGGTCCAAACTGCAGTTGGTTGGATGCAATGACTGGATGACCATCACAATGTCACTGATCGTGGGGAGGCTGAAATCACACCACACAAACTGGGTGTCCAACATCTGCCGACCACCACAGCTCCCATTAGGGAGGGTCAAGCGGATACCGGACCTGATTGTGGCAACCATATCTGAAAAGAATCGAGCAAACTGCTCACACCGTTCTTGAGAAAAATCACTTCCAGACTGAAGACAGATTGGATTGTACAATCTGTCCACAGTCCGTAAAAGCTGAGCTGGTCGAATCTGTGCAGTAGCAACCTCCCTGGACAGGAATGCTGCCTTCTTATGGGTGATTGCTGATTGATAGACCACATAATGGTCCATCAAACTAAGTCTGTCACACTCCAGCCCCGACTTCTGCCAGCACCTCTCTAGCCTTTGCCCTACTCTCTTCAACTCCCTCAGAGTCTCACCAAACCAAGGAGACCTGGGGCAAAGAGTGAGGGGGATGAACACGAACAGGAGCAATGGAATCCAGGGCCCCTATCACCGCCTCATTATAAGCAAGTACCAGGCGCCCTGGATCCATGCATTCACTTGGTAAGCCTGATAGGTCCAGTACTGCCATCATGGAAGGGAGGCATTGGAGTATGGGAAGGGGAGAGTCACCCAGAAGTGCTCGGCATGCAGACAGAGTGCAGTCTGGGTGGGGAGACATTGTAGGGAGGGGGGAGTGAGTGGAGCTGCATGTAGGTGGATAGGTGAGGGATAGCTAGCTGAGGGTGGTGGGAAAGGCGGATGGAGCGGAGGTGAGGAGTAAAGGGTAGGAGGATGGGGTGGAGGTGAGGAGTGAGAGATAGGGGTGAGTGTAATGTGTGAGAAATACTGGGGAGGAGTGGGTGATTCGTGATTTATTCAAGGGATAGAGAGTGATTGACTCTTACTGGCAAGTACAGGAGTTGTTAAATTTGCTGACGGGAGAGCACGGCTTATAACCATTTCACTAAAACGGGAACAGGGCGCTTGGAACATCCAGCATAATGTAAGCGTTTCTACGCAAGGGGTATAGGCAGGCCACTTGCTGAAAGAGATTTAATATGTAATGGGGAGTTTTGACAGGAGAGCTTTGAAGAGCCAGGTAAAAGAGTGGATGAGACGTCTACTGGTCAAGGAAGTCCAGGCCAAGGAGGAAAGCACACTGAGTGGCAATTGCTTGTTTCCAGGTGTGTCCTGGTGGAGAGGGGGGGAGGGAAGTAACAATAAAGCACTTATAAACAAACAACAAGTCAGGAATGACATAAACAAAGAGATAGTAGAAATACAGTATTTACAACTGGACAATATTACATATTACAGCAATTCACATTTACATTTTGTGCCTTGATTAAGTGCAGAAGTTGTGGGTGGCTGTCAGATCCTGAGGAAATAGACTAGGAAAGGAGAACCAGGCAAGGAGTGAGGGTGGGAGGATACAAATGGGCCAGGCAGAGATATTGGGAAAGCCAAGAATGGACAGGTGCCAAGGAAGGGGTTAAAGATAAGGGAGAGTCAAGGATAGGAGGGTAAGGAAGCAGGGAATGTGGATTGGAACCTCCCAGCCTTGACTTCATTTAGAAGCTATGACATCCTGGATGCTCTGTATAGGGCATTCCTCAGGCAACTAGTCAGTGAGCTCACTCATGATGGGGCAATACTGGAGCTGGTATTCACTAACAGGAAAAGTCAAAAGCTACCGAGCACTTGAAGGAAAAATGCAGTGGATAAACAGATAGATACTTTATTTCTAAAGCGCCCAATTCCAAAGACTCTGGGCGCTGTACAGTATAAATCAATACAATTTTTTAAAATCATACAAAATACATACATTAAATTTGACTGGGAGTAAACAGTTCTGTCTATTCCACTTAAAACAGGCATAAGTTAATCAATAAAAGCTTGTTGAAGCAGATATGTCTTCATACCCTTTTAAAGGCTTCTACCAAGGGACCCTCCTTCAAATAACCAAGCAATGAGTTCTACAGGGTAGGCGCGGCCACTGAGAATGCCCTGTCCCTGGAATGCCGCAACTTAACCCTGGGAACTCCATGGAGGCCTCCCCTGGCAGAACGAAATGCATGGGGTGGTCGGAGATCTTGCAGATAGACAGGTCCCCTTTTGTGCAAGGTCTAATAGGTCAGGAGCCCTATCTTGAAGACAGTCCTCCACCTGACTGGCAGCCAGTGCAGTTTGCGGAGGACCAGTGTGATATAATCGCACCTTTTCACACCGGTCAACAATCTGGTCGCTGCCTTCTGCACCAGCTGCAGCCTGTGGAAGTTGCCTCCAGATAACCCTAGGTACAGGGCATTACAGTAGTTCACCCTGGATGTGACAAAACCGTGTACCAGTATGGTCAGGTCCTCAGGCGGGATCAGGGCACGGATTTGGGTGATATTCTTAAGATGGTAAATTCACTTTTGACCACAGCCAACGCCTGATCATCAAGTGTCAGGCCATCATCTAGGATCACACCCAAATCCTTCACCAGTCTAGATGGGGCAAGGGGAACCCCCTCCAGCACTAGGCCGGGGGGTAACCCATCACCCTCACCCCCCTGCCCCAATGACCCGGATCCACCACCAGTACCTCAGTCTTGTCTGGGTTAAGCTTAAGACAGCTTTGAGTCATCCACATCTGGATTTCCTTGAGGCAGCTATTAAATACAGAGGCCGCCACCTGGGTATCGGGCACACAGGACAGGTACAGCTAGGTGTCATCTGCATAACAGTGAAAACCCAGCCCGTACCACCTAATAATGTTTCCCAATGGCAGCATATACACCATGAACAACAAGGGTGACAAGACCGAACCCTGCAGAGCCCCACAGCACAGAGGCTTCTGGATAGATGAGACTAATTTGATTGTCACTCTTTGCACTCTGTCTGTCAGGTATGACCTGAATCAGTTAATGACATTACGAGACAGGCCACACCAGAACCACTGGCGGCCAAGCAGCACCTCATGGACCATGGTGTCAGACACCGCAGAGAGGTCCAGGAGGACTGAGATGGTATGGTCTTTCCTGTCCCTCACCATCAGGAAATCATTTAGCACCCTCACCAAGGCAGTCTCGGTACTTTGCCCCACACGGAACCCAGACTGGAAAGACTGATGGGTGGAAGAAGAGGCAAGATGTCTCTCTAGCTGAATGGCCACCACCTTTTCTATAACCTTCCCTAAAAATGGGACGTTCGAGACCGGCCTGTAGTTGCTGAGGCAATCCAGGCCCAAAGAGGGCTTCTTTAGAAGGGGTCTAACCAAGGTCTCTTTCAAGGCCAATGAAAAGACTCCACTCCTCAAGGAACTTCGGACAACCTCAGCAGCCACAAGTCCAATCAGGTCCAAACATCCAACCAAAAGGCGGGTAGGACCTGGGTGCAGATCACATTGTGTTGGTTGTAGCTTCGAGATTATCTCCACCACCTCCTCTACCCCAACCAACTCAAACTCATCCCAAAGAGGAGGAGGAGGAGTGTTTCGACACAACACAGGCTGAACCCTACATTCCTTTCAAGAGATGCTCGACGAGACCTCAGCCCTGATAGGGGACACCTTGTCAGCAAAGAACAGAACAAATTCCTCACACCTAGTGCTTGAATCTGCCCCATCAACATGGAGACAGGCACAATGTAAAAGCCTGTCTACCATGTGGAAGAGAAAAGCTGGTCTGCTCCTTGCTGCAGCAATCTTTCTAGACAAAAATTCTGCCTTTTTTCGGGAGATTGGCCTCCTGATAGTCAACATAATGTAGCTTCAGGGCCAATTTTTCCTCCACCGGGCCAGATCTCCTCCAATATCTCTCTAACCTCCACCCTCTAATCTTTAAACTCCGGATCCTCATTATACATGGAGGTCTCCGGTGAGTAGACAGGGGCCTTACACGAATATCACACAAACGTGCTGCGACCGGCTGACCGTAATCTGAAAGGTGCTGTGTTTAGGGTAGCTAACCCACAAGCAAACAAAGTCTGAAGAAAAACAGGACTCCAACCTGATAAAAAGTTCAAAATCAAGGTCCAACCAAAATAAATGGCTTACTCATACCATTTTATTGCAGTGTATAATACACAATGACCAGCAGGCAATCCAACACTGAATTTGCAACACCCAGCACTTCAACTCACACAAGAGTCTTCCTTACGTGAATAGGTGCAATTGAGTCAAAGGCCACAACAACAGCCCCATTATAGGCTGCTGCTGTCTCCTCTGTCCCAATCGCACATGCTGCCTCAACACTTGATACGTCCAGCACTGTCAACAGTCCAGCAGAGGAAACTTCTCTTAAAGGGCAGTACTGGACCATCTCCACAGGGGTAGGACCATCGGGAGGGGCCCTAAAAGTGAACCCCAGGGTGCTGTGATCTGACCAAACCACCGGATCTACTCTGATGTCAATATCTAAACTCAAGGAAAAAACAAGGTCCAGCGTGTGGCCACCTGAGTGTGTCGCTGTTGTAATATTTTGTGTCAGGCCCAGGGCCTCCATACTCCTAAGGAGATCACCTCCAAATCTCGAGAGCTCACTATTGACCCAAGTATTGAAGTCCCCAGAATCAACCATATGGGGGACTTCAACACCAGGCCGGTGATGAGCTCCTCAATCTCCCGTAAACAGTTCCCATCACTTCTGGGGGATGATAGAGCAGGAGAACTCTGAAGCCCATACCAACACCCCCTCGGGTGGCCACACACTCAAAGGGCCACGTAAGACCAACAGGTAGTACCGTGAGGTTCAAGGTAGAGTTAAAACAAATGGCCACCCCCGGCCCCGTGATCCTCCCTCAGGGTGTGTATCACGGAGTACCTGGCTGGCACTGCCGCTTCCAAAATGGGAGCAGCATTCTCATCCAGCCAGGTCTCCGTGATGCAAGCCAGGTTGATTGAGGATATCAAATCTGCCATTATGGCAGTCTTGTTCGTCATCGACCTGGCATTACATAACACAACTCGAGTAGGACGAGGTGAGGCAGCTGAAGTGGCTGTCTGCCCACACTCTGATGTGGAGCCCTTGGGTATGGGAACTAAGCATAGCAACCCCCCTCAGGTTCCCATTTTTCCCCAGGGCATCTCCTTGGTCTCACCACCCTGTTCCCAGACACTCCAGCAGCCACTCGGGGACAACCGACCCGGACCCTTCCCCCTCTGAGCTATCCCCAAAGCACTACACCTCCAATAAACCTCGACTGGAAGTGCTGGGAGCTCAAAGGGATGGAGGTCCCAGAGGGAGACCTCCGAGTAGCTGCACCTTAAGGGTCTCTTTCCCAAAGACATAATCCCAAACTAAAATCCTCACAGCAAAATAACTAAACCCTCAGTTTACAAACGACCACCCAAAACCCCTCAAGTTAACAACCCACAAAACTTAAAATTACAAAACTCCACAAATAACCCACCCTTGACCACCCACTGATGACAATTACAATTTCACAATTCAAACCCTCACACCATTCACATACAAACCGCCAAACACTCACACAAAGCCACAAATAAATTCAATAAATATTTATAAATACACAATCCTCTGAAAGGGAAAAGAATACCAGTCCAGCAAGTCAGAGTTCTCAAACTTGCTCAATCCAAGTTCAAACAATACTACATATGCAGACTTGTCAATGGCAATCCATGTTCAAGTCCAAAAGTCCATCAGTAATCCATAGTATATGTAGATAAATGCTGGGGAGCTCACACCTCCACAGCCCAGCCAGTACAAATACCAGGAGGCTCTCACCCTCCTGGTCCTAACTGTTTCTTGCAATTAAATTGTAAATTATAGTGCACTTGACTAAAATCACACAAAAAAGCCACCAGTCAGTCAACTTCCAAAAGGGCTTTGGCAACCAGAGAAGCAGGTCTCAAAAAATCACACTCATGACCAGTTCACAGATCCTGGAGGAGCAGTTCACCAAACTAGGAGTCCTCTTCAGTAGATCTTCTTTCAACCACTCCACAGAGTTTCAGCTCAGTTTTGACCTGGCCTAGGCCACATAGTGGTCCAGAGACTCCCCTGCGACAGCAGCCCCCATCCGGCAACTGCCCCGGTGGATCTTTCCTTCAGAAACCAGCCACCCTTTGGCAGCTACCTCTCAGGATACCCCCCGGACTGCACCAGTAGCCCAGAAGCGAGCCCCATGGCTGTTCCTCTTGATTCCATTCTGTCTCTCTCACCTCACTTGAGGAACGAGTCTTACTGACTACAGTTATAAATTCTTCTCTGGGTCAGTTACTCTCCATATCCCACTGACAGAGCACTCCTCCAGACCCTCCACTGCAGACTCTTCATTCCGTGCCATGTCACTCCACTACTACTCCACCACCGCGGATCCAGCCAGCTCCAACTCCATCTCCTGCTCTTTCTCTTGCTGGCAGACACAGGTCAAGACTGGTACTTCATTCTAACAGGCAAGTTACAAAACACAAATATCTTCAATTTTGTAAATGCTGTTAAATGCTGATAACAGCACTGGTGGCAGCCGTTTATTTAGTCCTGAATTGGGCTTACAGTATTGCTCCACACTCCGTTCCCGGTCCAGAAAATAAGCAAATTCGGAAATCCAGACCAGCTTTTCGGGTTCCTCTATCCCTCGGAGGATCAACTGACTTAACAATAAAACTTGAAGAAATACTTAAAAAACGCAAAAGAAAATACTTTAAACAAATAGAATAAAGCTAAAATAGTTAAATTAAAACACTTGCTACCCCCAGCCTGACGGTTGACCAAGCGTGGCTGCCATACAGGTCTAGAACAGGGAGTCAGTTTTTAACCTCATTGCAATTAAATCACCATCAAAAACAGCAAAAGGCAACATACATCCAAAGTGCTAGTGCAGAGTAAAGTAACAGCTGCAGACAAATCAATGTGTCGGCTGCTGCCAAAGCCCTGGCACTTTGACTCTTGCTGAGTCTTCATCAGGGGGCATGGCTTCCAGCAGGCGTCACTCCTAGAAGAACTCAGAATGAGTCATGTGGCAGCTAGTGATTGGTGAGAAGTTAAAAAGTTGAAGTGAAATCACTTACACCATTAAAAATGCAAACCTATTTAATAAATGCATTGTAAGATACAAAATCACAACTCGCTATTAGGGTAAGGGACAAGTTATCTTTTAGGTATGCAAGTAAAAGAAGAAAGGGCAGGGGGAAAAGGCAGATATCCTGAACAAATACTTTTTTTCAGTGTTCACAGAGGAAGGAGAAGGGGAGGTCCACAAAAAAGTAACAGGAGTATTGGAGGAAGGGAGATGGACACTAGTCCATTTTCAGAGGAGAGAACCCTGAAGGGACTTGCTAATCTGAAAGAGGACAAAGCAGTGGGATCAGACTGCGTGCATCCAAGGGTACTAAAAGAGCTCATGGAGGTATTGGCTGTCAGCAAAGTAAGAGAAATACCAGTACCACTCGTCTGCATACAAAAAACGTTTATTTCAGAAAAAGTAAATAAAAAGCATATCGCCCACAGACTGGGTTGTTGTTGAATAAAATCCTGACCATTTTTGCAGCTACTGAATTATCAGGCATTGGCTGTGCCTATGACAATCCTATTTAACAGTTCATTGGAATCAGGAGTGGTTGTGGAGGACTGAAGGAGGGCAGATGTAGTCCCGCTTCACAAAAGTGGAGGCAGGGAAGAGGCTGGCAATTATAGGTCAATCAGCCTGATATCGATAGTGGGAAAGTTAATGGAATCACTGCTGAAGGAAAGGGTTGTGGAATATCTTGAATACAGTGGGTTACAAAACTCAAGGCAGCATGGTTTCACAGGGGGAAGGGCATGTTGAATGAATTTTACAAAGAATTTAGATTGAGGTGGAGCAGTGGACGTGGCCTACCTAGATTTCAGTAAGGCTTTCGACACTGTTCCACATAGGAGATTAGTAAGCAAGCTGGGTAGCTCAGGAGCGGGTCCAAAGGTGGTAAACTGGATAAGAAATTGGTTAGGGGATATGCAACACGATGGGGGTAAACACAGTTCAGGAAGGAAGGGTGACCAGTAGGGTGCCTCAGAGATCAGTGCTGGGACCGATCCTCTTTAATGTCTTTATAAGTGACATTGCAGAGAAGCTGGAAGGGAAGATCTGGCTCTTAGCAGATGACACCAAAATCTGCAATAGGGTTGACACTCCGCGTGTGTGTGTGTGTGTGTGTGTGTGTGTGTGTGTGTGTGTATGTGTAAAGGATGAGTGGAGACCTGATAAAACTCACGGAGTGTTCAAGGGTATGGCAGCTGGGTTTCAATTAAAAAAAGTAGAAAGTAATGCACCTTGGGACACAGAAACCGAGTGGCAGAGTACAAAATGGGAGGAGTGGTACTGACAACCACCAAGCAGAAAACAGACCTGGGGGTAATGATATCAGATGATCTTAAGGTGGTCAGGCTGTGTGACAAGGTAGTCGGGAGGGCTAGTGGAATGCTGGGGTACATAGGGAGGGTATCACCAGCAGAAAGAGAGACATGGTGTTGCCTCTGTATAGATCGCTGGTAAGACCCCACCTAGAGTACTGTGTCTAGGTCTGGGGACCACATCTCTGGAAGGACATAGAGAGAGGGAGGCGGTCCAGAGGAGGGAAACTAAAATGGTGCAGGGTCTGCATTAGAAGCCCTATGACGAGAGACTTAGGGACCTAAATATGTACACCCTGGAAGAGAGAAGGGAGAGGGGAGGTACGATAGAAACCTTTAAATACCTCAGGGGGATAAATCAGGTACAGGACGGAAGTATTTTTCAGAAAAAAAGATGCTGAAAGACAAGGGGGCATGATAAGACACTAGAGCGAGTAGATTCAGGAGAGATGTGAGGAAATACGTCTTCACAGAAAGAATGGTGGATTCCTGGAACAGTCTTACAGTGGAGGTGTTGGGGGTGAAAACAGTGCTGAGGTTCAAGAATACATGGGACAGGCATAAGGGAATCTTAGGGAAAGGGAAGGGGTGAATGGGCAGGAGATCAAGTAGGATCTACAGTGATACTGTGGGCAGGAAAAAATGGTCAGACAAGGTGGGCCAAACAGTCATTATCTGCCAGCAAATTTATGTTTCTTGTCCAACAGAGGGTTCAGTTGGTTTGCCCAGAGGGTCACAGCAGTGCAGTCTTTGAGGTACAATGTGTTGTACCCAATGTATCATATTAATGAGAATGGTGAGTGCTCCCTTTCATTTTAAGTGTGAGCTTGACTCAAAGCTTTGATGTTAAAACCAGTGCTGTGTAAGTGAAATGAGAGAATGATGTAAGATGCATTTCGTCTTGTAACAGATACCTTGACTTGTGATTAGGGATGGGAGAACTCGGTGAAGTTCTGACTCTTATTAAATAAGAACCGGAACATGGAGGAGTTCTGATTTGTTCTGTTTAGTTCTGACTATTTAGAAAAATGCGAAATAATGCATAACAGTGGCCAAAGTTGGTCATATTTAACACATAGACCAAGAGGAAATAATTTAATGCATGATTTGTATAAAAAATAGAGTAAAACTGCTAAATAAAAGCAATAGCTACTAGTTGCTTCATGGATGGCCTGTACTGGTGGCATATCCTGCTCGGGCCTGTGGTGTAAGTGCTTTGGGAGAGACAGAGAGAGACAGAGAGAGAGAAAGAGAGAGAGAGAGAGACAGATGTAAGTACTATTGTACCACAAAGCAATACAGTATGCGCCACTTGTAATGGACGTGGATGTACCAGATGTCTGGTTATATTGGACAAATTCCAGTTGCCAAAAACCTTTTCATATATCCAGTGCTAAAACAGAGGGCTAAAGCAGACCTGTAATTCCTTATATAGTGGCCGCCAGAGGGAGTTCAAGCAGTGTAATTAGCAAGCTACCAAGTCATAACACCAGGTGTCATCGTAGGTGTTAATGGATTGAAAGTGGCTTCAAGTTGTCTTTTAGTGTTCTCGTAAGTGGGGTATTTAACCAGCTTTAGAAAATGGGCTAAGAAATATCGGGGCTCTGATTGGCTGATAGCTCTGCCAAGGTGGGCGTCTATCAGACAACAGAGCCCAGGTATTAAAAGTACCAGTATCAACCAACCTGATGACCAATATCAGTGTGCCCAAGGAATGTTCGGTTTTAAATAGCTGCCATGTTTTCTCTTCTTTAGTGAATGACGCCCCCCCCCAAAATATAGTCACGATCTGTTAAATGTTCCCATTTTTTACCGTGCCAGAGAAAAACAGTTCTTTTTTTTTTAAATATCATTATGCTTTCGGTAGCACAGATCGTGCTTACCTCTGAGTTCAAACACAGCCAGCTCCAGATCACCAACTCTACTATAAAACACCCCCCCCCCGATCATGGGTCCATCTTGTGGTACAACAGAAAAAGCAAAAGCAAAAAACAAACAAAAAAAAACTTTTACTGAAATCGTTGCTGACAACACTTTCGATGTCTTGCTTGCTACGCTGCTTTTTAAACCTCGGTGAACTGAAGTCGTTGACGCCCGCTCTCACATTCCATCCCAACTCAAACTGAAAACAGGAACAAAAGCCTTCTTTTAAACAGAAATGTACCTGGGACAGGACACGCAGCGCAAGCTAATTTTCTCCCCCCGCTTTTGTTTTGTTGGAACAATTTGGTAGGGGATCCATAGTCCATCGTTGCGAAGAGTCAGCCTGCCCGCACACGCACCTCTGACTGCAGCTTCAAAAAAAAACAGTCCTCTGAGGTACAGTCGCGCTCCTGCTGCCATTCCATCAGGATTGTTGCCTTCCAGCTGCACTTCTCCACTCTGTTGCTTGCCTGTGAATGATGACCCAGTTTATCTTTTTTAAAATAAAGTAAAATGCATTATGTGTATTCCAGCAGTGAAAGTGCTGTTGGTGGTGGTGGTGGTGGGGGTCTTTTACTATGTATATTGCAGTCCGGTTGCCAGGAAGGATGACGGCAAACAAATTGTGTGTGTGTGTGTGTGTGTGTGTCTGTGGTTTGGAGGAACAACAGAGACACTACGAAATACAAGCAATTTAATTAATATGTGTGTGTGTGTGTGTGTGTGTATGTGTGTGTGTCAACCATTACAACCATCTCTAATGAAGGCAGAGGAACTATTTTATTACAAAACCACAGTTTTTACATTTTTAAAACAACCTTTGGAAAAAAAAGCATTTTTTTCAAACACCTATAATATAGTGGCCCATTTTCTAAGCGCAATAATACCCTCCAGGGTGGGCGGTATTGTGCTATACCGGACCTTCCAGGGGCTATAAGACATGACGCCGCAGGCGCCGGGCCTCATTATGCCCCTGGGCGGTCCGCATAGCACAATACCGCCCACCCTGTTGGGTATTATTGCTTATGTCTGACACTATTAGAACACTTGCTTTTTTCGGTGGGTGCATCAACAAAGGGAAGACATTGTGCCAATGTGGGACCTTGAAAACAAAACCAAAGCTGCCTGGAGACAATACACGACCTCCCCACCCAAAAAAATACTGATATCACAGCATTCCTGTCTGCAAACCATCTGTAACCGGTATTCCTACTGTGGCTTAGAAGTCGTTTAATTCATTTCATCTTTTTATTTTTAACAAAAGAATAAAGGACACTACACTGAGGAGGTTGGGTCAAAAACAGTGGGGGAATTCAAGAATGCATGGGACAGGCATAAGGCAATTCTGGTGGGGAATAGGAAGAAGTAGGCTGTTAGTTAACTAGGATCTGCAGCTTATCCAATTGGTAGGGAAATGGGCAGACTAGGTGGGACAAGTGGTCCCTTATCTGCTGTCAAAGTCTATGTTTCTACAGAATATGCACTCACAACCAAAAATCAAATGAAAAAAAAAAGCCGTAACTTATTAAGCAGTATGCGCACTTCAGCATGCTGTGTTCTGTGTTGTGTGTTGTTCGTTTTCTAAGTAAGTGCAGTCATGTTAAATGTTAGTGTCTGTTACTCTTTTCTATGTAAGTGCAGAACTGTATGTTAAATGTGTTTGATGCCTGTGCCTTAGCGATCACTACAAGTTCATCTTCATGGATGTAGCAGACGCTGCATTTACCAGACAATTTCAGGGTCGCCAAATTAGTCTGGTACAAGCGGCATATATTGTACCAAGCACTGCAGGCAGTTAAGATATTTTTTATTAATGCTGCTGACTGTGTGGATATTATTTTGATGCATGTTCCGGTCCAGCAAACCAGGCCAAAGAAATGAATGATCAAAATGAGTAGCAGTAAGATCCCACCAACCCTACCCATGTGAATGATGCAACTGCATTGCATGTTCCCAGTGTACTGTGGTATGGTACACTACCTGGTCCAACAGGTGGTAATGTTGTCTACGACTACTTCTACTAATCAACATGCAATACATTATATATTACAATATTTCTCTGTGGCCCCTGTAGTCTCTCTCTCTCTCTCTCTCCCTCCTGGATGGCGCAAGTCAAAGATTTATTTTGCCAGCCTGTTCTTACCCTGCCTGTACACACACACAGCCACACTGAGGCCAAGAATAAACTTTATTTGTGATTTCTATGACTGTAAAATGTCTCTTTGGCCCCCAGTAATCTCTCTCTCTCTCTCTCCCCCCCCGGATGGCACAAGTCAAAGATTTATTTTGCCAGCCTTCCCTGTGTACATATAGCCACATTGAGGCCAAGATTAACATTATTTTTGATATCTGTGACTGAAACATTTCTCTTTGGCCCCAGTAGTCTCTCTTCTCTCTTCTCTCCTTTGGACCTGGATGGCATGAGTCAAAGATTTATTTTGCCAGCCTGCCCTGTATATATATATATGTGTATATATATATATATATATATATATATATATATATATATATATATATATACACACACACACACACACACACACACACACACACACACACAGCACACTGAGGCCAAGATGAACTTTATTTGTGATTTCTGTCACTGTAAAATTATCTTTGGTCCCCAGTAGTCTCTCCCTCTCTGGATGGTGCAAGTCAAAGATTTATTTTGCCAGCCTGCCCTTGCCCTGCCTGTACACACAATGCCACACTGAGGCCAAGAATACACTTTATTTGTGATTTATGTGACTGTAAAATGTTTCTTTTGCCCCAGTAGTCTCTCTCTCTCTGTCTCTCTCTCTCTCCCTTCTAGATGGCACAAGTCAAAGATTTATTCTAACAGCATACCCTGTGTATATATACACACACTCACATATATGGACACACACTGAGGCCAATGTGAACTTTATTTGTGATCTCTGTGACTGTAAAATTTCTCTGTGGCCCCCCAGTAGTCTCTCTGTCTCTCTGTCTCTCACACTCTCTCCCCTCTGGATGGCACAAGTCAAAGATTTTTTTTTAAATTTGTAATACATGAAATCGTGAATGAATGTTAATGAGTGATCGTGACTGGACGGCACAAGTCAAAGATTTATTTTGCCAGCTTGCCTTTGCCCTGTACACATAACCATATTGAGGCCAGAAAAAGAAAAAAAAAACTTTTATTTGGTATTTCTGGGACTGTTAAATTTCTCATGCCCCCACCCCATAGTCTCTCTCTCTCTCTCTCTGTCTCTCTTTTCTCTGGATCTGGATGGCACAAGTCAAAGATTTATTTTGTCAGCCTGCCCTTGCCCTACACACAGTCACACAGCCACATTGAGGCCAGGAAAAGAAAAAAAAAGCTTTTATTTGGAATTTCTTGGACTGTAAAATTTCTTGTGCTCCCTTGTGGTCTCTTTCTCTCTCTCTCTCTCTCCCCTCTGGATCTAGAATGGATGGCACAAGTCAAAGATTTGTTTTGCCAGTCTGCCCTTGCCCTACACACACTCACACAGTCATATTGAGGCCAAGAAAGGAAAAAAAACTGTTATTTGGGATTTCTGGGACTGTAAAATTTCACATGCCCCTCCCCCCTGTAGTCTCACTCACTCTCTTCTGGATCTGGATGGCACAAGTCAAAGATTTATTTTATCAGCCTGCCCTTGCCCTGTATACACAGGCACACTTAGGCCAAGAAAAGGAAAAAAAATCACTTTTATTTGGGATTTCTGGAACTGCAAAATTTATATTGGGCTCCCAGTAGTCTCTCTCTCTCTCTCTCTCTCTCTCTCTCTCTCTCTCTCTCTCTCTCTGTCCTTCCTGTGGATCTGGAATGGCACAAGTCAAAGATTTTTCCAGCCTACCCTTGTTCAGTGTACACACACAGCCACACTGTCTGAGGCCAAGAAAAGAATAAACTTTTATTTGGGATTTTCTGTTACTGTAACATTTCTCTAGGGCCCCCCCAGTAGTCTCTCACTCTCTCTCACTCATCTGGAGTATCTTCTGGATTCACAATTTCTGGATGTCACAAGTCATAGATTTATTTTGCCAGCCTGTCCTTGCCCTGTAGTACACTTCAGCCACACTGCCTTTTATTTGCCTTACCTCCCCCCTGGCACCCACCCACTATCTCTCTCCCTCCTTGGATTCCTCTCCTCTCCTTTCCCTCCCCCCATAATGACTCCCCCCACCCCAGTAAGTCTCTTCTCTCTTTCTTTCCTCCCCTCTGGCTCCGCATAAAAAAAAAAAATGTTTTAATTTATATTTTTTTACAGTCTCTCTCTGCGGTGCACAACTGTAGTGTCTGGCTCTGCAGCAGCAAGATCCAGTCATCCAACCTTCCTTCAAATCATCTGGTCAGCACTGTGCACTCACCACAGTTATATACCATGAGTGAGTGCATCACGTGACTGACTGTCTCCTGCTCTGTTGCCTGATTGGATGCCACTGGCCACCTGTACATGGAGTGAGCATGCTGATGGCATCCCCATGGCAACAGTACACTCTATGGCACTCCATGGACCCAGACTTCTGTGCTGAAGTTTGTATTTATCTGGGTCCATGGATTATGGGTTCAATCCAGGGGTTCCGATCTTGGGCGGAACAGTCTGCCCAGCCCTACTTGTGATGAGAGTAAAATATTTAATGTTTTCTTACAGCTCTATTTCTGCTACCTGCTCCCAGTCACTACTAGCCCCTGAGGATCTCTGCTTAACTGCCCCGCTAATCCCCTGGGTATGCCCCTACTTAGGCATTGTCCTCTTATTCCTGATTAGAGGAATCTTCTCCATGTCCAGCTTTCAGCTACAGGGAAGGACACCTCAAGATGGGATCAGTGAGTAGAGTATTCTTCTGAGCAGTGAGCAGGGGCATCACTGACCCCAGGATGGCACTGTCCAAGGAGTAGCACAAACCTTGGAGCAGCAGGAGGTGCCAAGGGACCTGAGTACCTCATTTGGGCACATGGAATGCATGGTGGTGTCATTTGTTTAGGGGTCTATTTCCCTGGTTTTCTCCCACAGCAAACCCCTCCTGTGAGGATGCAGGGATGTTAGTACCAGCACACCTCATATACCGGTTATGCATCCTCCACTTCTGCTGTGATCTCCAGTTGCAGTGCCATTTGTGATGACCTGGCTGGCAGTATTACAGTGGGGAACACAAACCCACCCCAAGGGAAAAAAGCATACTCTAGGATGTTCAGCCCTCGTCCAGCTGGCCCTGCTGGTGGGCTGTTAATCTGCATTACGAGCATCACAGCAGCTCTGTTCATATGACTGACCTACAGTTTAAAATATTAATGATGTAGGAGAATTAATTCTCTCATTTTTTTATGAATACACCACATGCAACAACTATGGAAATGCCTGGCATGAGGGGTTTAACTCATATGTCACCTTGCACAAGGAGATTTAGGTTTATGTCTACAACAAACCAGTTGATCTATATACCATAATGACCAAGAACCCAGTCATCTCTAAGGGACTAACGACCAGTTGGGGGGATGGCCGGGCCCTGAGCCTCCTTCTTCCAGCTGGTCTTTAGCCCAAGGAAATAACTAACTTCAAGGTTGTTATTGTCATAATAAGTCTAATCACAATATAAACATTCATATTTGCTATTTACTTTTAGTTTTATTTAGGTATTAGCTATGTGTAGTAAGACTTGCATGCCACACAGTGTCAGTTTGTTGCTGGACTGATCATTTCTAAGATGTTAATGACTGATCCAGTAGCCAATCAGGAGTCTTGCTAGACTCTTGAATAATAAATTAATCTATCTCCTTATACTCTGACTTTTCCTTCCCCTCATTTGAGGGTAGGTGCTTCTCCAACTGTGCCTTCTTCACCTATTAAATTCTGGTTTGGCTCTCTCTCTCTCTCTCTCTCTCCTCACTACCTCAACTCCTTTGCACCTCCCCCCTTTCACTTATTTCCTCAGAAGTTCAGTCACCCGTTTCTTTTTTTCCCAGCTGGTCCGGCTACCTTTTCCTGCAGAGTTCCTCAGCTTTGGAATAACCTCCCCATCTCCTTCATGCTCTCTTTTGTCCCTGAAAGCCCAGCTTGCTGAACTTACTGCCCACTCATGCTTCTGCATGTAGTCCCTGCTTTCTCCACTCTCCACCATCAACCACAGCTATCACGTTCCTGACATTTCTTCTGCTTTCTTCTGCGCTCTTACTAGTACCTCCCCCAACTAGGGTTTTACACTCCCTAGTACCTGAACATACAGTGCTTCTCTTACACCTTTCACCTCAGGATTTTCTTCTGCATCCCATCTGCATAGTCAACACCTGCACACTTGTAATTAACTAATTTAACGTGTGTGTGTGTGTGTGTATGTGTGTAAATTATTCTTCTGTAAGCTGTTCTTGCACAACGCCTGTACATATTGTAATGATACTGTATTTAATGCTGTACAATATCTTTTTTGCTTTATCCCTTCTTCCCAGTGTGAGCCCCCCCCTTTGCACCTGGAAATAACTTATGGCTCAGCATAATCACCTAGCTATTACTTGTGAAAAAAATAATTAAAGGGGAACTAAAGTCAAAATTTACAAAACAAACTATCTGTGCAGATTGTTTTTTACTTGTAGGTGTGCTCCTCTTAAGTCCTTCCTTTATTTGCTGAAATGAGATTTTTTTCTAAATTTGCTTGCTGGTTTTATGGTCCCTGGGGGGGGTCTCCATGTCAGGGTTGGATTCAGGGCTGGTTGGTGCATTGGAGCCATATTAGGTCAGTGGAGAGGTCAAGAGCCATTAAGGCGAGGTGCCAGGCACGCGTCATCTTTGGCGGCTGATGCGATTTTTGAGCTGCCCAAGGGGAGAGGACATGCAATGACATCCAGTGTGTGCCCCACTCCTCTTATATCTAGGCACTGGTTGCTTGTGGTTCCCCTGGCCTCTGCCAGGAGTCCCTCGAGCACCGGACGCACCACCCATCCCTCCCCCAGAGAAGGAGAGCAGCCCATAGGGCACTCAGTCCTTCTCCCCTCTCTGGCCCTCAGGTTCCCTGAGTCCATTCCTGAACTCAGGTTGCCGGTGTCACAAGCAGAAATCCAACTGCTGCGTTGGGGGGCCGGCTCATTTTTAAAGCTTTTCATTTTATCAAACTACACACAACCATTAAAAAAAAAATCACACAAATCACTCAAGGTCACAAATGCTATAATTAGTGAAGACTCTACCTATTATTATTATTATTATTATTATTATTATTATTATTATTATTATTATTCCCTTACAGAATAGTCCACACAATTATCCCTCAGGTATTTGCCATCTGTAAATGTAGCCTTCATTAGAGCTCTCTCTCTTCTGCTATAACTTGGAAAAAAAAATGTTGTTGTTTAATCAATGTACTTGAATTGCAGCACTGTCACATGAGAGAGGATGCATTGTAGGAACAAGAAGATCCATAAAAATGCTAATATGGAGATCCCAGGGGCCATCGAATCAGCAAGCAAATTTAGAAAAAAAATTTCAGCAAACAAAGGGAAGGACTTAGTGGGAGTGCACCTACAAATCAAAACACTCTGCACAACATATTTTCTTATAAATGTTGACTTTAGTTTTCCTTTAAGTAAAGAAAGCAGTACCCCATGACTAGATGTGTGGCAATGCTAACTCAATGAACACCCAAAGAGTGAGGAGTGACAAAGTGTTTATAACAAGTGCCTTATAGCATGGAAAGTATTTTGATTTTATTGTTACCGCACACCCTGGAGTGGTTTGCTATAAAATGCCTCACTGTTGTTTAGTACACAGCACCTTTGGCTATAAAACAAAGATTTGAACTATGGCCATGCCTCAGTGTGAAATCAGTGCAGGGTCATGTGACTGATTTTTAAATGCCATTTTAGAAGGCCAGATATGTTGGTGGTTTTGTGAAGTGGGTACCGGTCTTCCAGAAATTAGATTGGTGGCATCACAGCTCTTTTTCACTTAGGCCACTGAACTGCCACTACTGCGCCAACCTAGATCACATTCCAACCAGTGACCTAGAAATAAACAGCTCCTTTACCTATTGCCAGTCCACTGAGCCACCCAGTCCTTAATATTTCAATTTTTAAGAACAAAGAGGAGAGTGAACCAATAGTTCAGATCAAAAAGAAGGATGGAATTGGGTTTTATGTACTGCCTCTCATGTGCAGTGTGTTCTCAAATTGTGTCACAATCCATGGGCAGTTGGCAGTAGTCACTAAGTGCACAGAGAGGTCATATGAGATTGATTCAGGAAAGCTTGGAGAGGTTAAGTACAGACAACAAAACAGTGAAACAGAGGGGCCCGAGCACAAGTAGGGTTAAGTGACTAGCTCAGGGGTACAAGGTGGTTAAAGCAGCAGTACTTGTTAGTCTTTTTTTTTTCAGTAATAATGTATTTCTGGCAAATATATCACTGTACTAATGTTTCTTTTCATTGTCTTTCAATCCTGAATGGAGATATATGATTAAAAGGACACTCTCAACCCCCTTAGGCTTTAAAGTGTCCCTAGTTTAAACAAACTCTGTCCAGAGCCGATAGGACTGTGAAGCGCTACCAGGTGAGAAAAGTTACACATGTGCGTAGAAATTATTCAATGCCCAGGTGTAACTTGGCCATATGTTGGAGGTGTTGCACCATATTTTCAACATGGCCTTTTTTGGACCCCTCAGTGCCAGTGTAATTTTGTTCAATTGTCCCGAAAGGTGATTGCACAGACCAAATGTGCTATTCTGTGCCACAGGTGTGAAAACACATTTTGGGCAGGTTGTGGAAAATGACAGCTGTACTGTTGTGAAAGAGGTGTACAAAAATGGCAATGTTAAAAATGTGAAGTGAAAATATTAAAAATTAGCAGCGTTAGGAGCGTGCATAGAAAGTGTGCAACGCACGCTCATAATGCAGTCATTTGTTGGAATTTTTTTAGCAAATTTTCTACATGGCATTTTTTGGACCCCTCCTCATGAACAGTGCCAGTGTCATTTTGTTCAATTGTCCCGAAAGGTGATTGCGCAGTGCAAACACACTATTCTGCGCCATAGGTGTGAAAACACATTTTGGGCAGGTTGTGGAAAATGACAGCTGTACTGTTTTGAAGGAGGTGTGCAAAAATGTCAATGTCAAAAATGTGGAGTGAAAATATTAAAAACTGGTGATGTTAGGAGCATGCATAGAAACTGTGCAATGCACGCTCATAATGCAGTCATTTGTTGGAATTTTTTCACCAAATTTGCAACATGGGCATTTTAGGACCCCATCTCATGAACAGTGTCACTGTCATTTTGTGGGCTGATCCTGAAAGGTGATTCTGTGCAGTGACCATGGAATCACCTTTCAGGACCGAGTAACAAAATGACAGTGACAGTTTTCATGAGGTGGGGTCCCAAGAACCCCATGTTGAAAATTTGGCCCAAAAAGTCCAACAAATGGCTGAGATATCAGCATAAGTTGAAACCCCCATTGAATGGCTGTACAGCATGCTTACCTTTCATTCTTCAGTTCATAGTTGGGCTTTGAAGAGTGCAGACATGTCCCGGTCCAGAGAAGATGACAGCGCCGACCTCTGGAGGTAAGTATGGGAAGTGAGAGGGGGTTGTGGGAGGTGGGTGCTCAGTGGGAGGGTGGGAGGGAGGGACTGCAGCGACAATGAGGGACCATTTTCTAATTTACAGGAACGAACAAAAAAATATATTTCAGCACACTGGGGTGGGCTGCCAGTGTGATACATGAATAGGGAAGGGGGTTGCACAGGATACCAACATGGGGATTGTGCACCCCAATGTTGGGAATGATGTGGGGAGGGGTGCAGCAGGGAACATAGACCATTTTCTACTTTTCAGACACATAAAAAATAACATTTTTGCACACTGGGGTGGGCTCCTAGTGTGCGACATGAATTGGGGTTAGATTGTAGCGAATGGCATTGTGCCATTCATAACCCACAGAACTGCGCATGCATTGGAATGTGGAAGTAACAGCTGAAACAGTGTGGCTGTTATTCCATATGTCGATCATGGCGGAGGGGTTTAAGCTCTGTTGGGCTTTCGGAAGGATATTTCCAAATGTCCAACGGAAGCTGTTGTGAGATTGGTCGTTTTCAGAGCTACAGAGCTCTCGCAAAACGGCTATAGGCTCTGCTCACAGCCCTAAAAACACATAATATGATTATCCACATTCTGTAGAGACTGCTGATGTATCTGAAAGTTTGATTCTGATTTTTTTTTATTCTTTTAAAAAGTGCAAAACAGACTGCTCACCATACTGGTATTACCAAACCAAAACATGTATGTTTACATTCCTTGATCAACTCCCCCTGAACCTTTTCTGGAATTAGGAACACCCCAACACAGCCTAGCCACTAATTATGCAGTGGGAGTAGATGAGACTATTGTATCATGAGTGGCTGCACTGTTTAGGGGTGTTGCTTATGTTCAGGAAGTATGCAATAAGAGTAGATCAAGGATTTGAAACAAAACAAGGTTGGCTATAACTATACATTTGCAGCATTTCAGTTCTACTAGGCAAGGAGGCAAATGAAACAACCAGCAACATCAATTAATTTTAGAGAAGGCAAGCAGTGATAATGGGCAGACTAGGTGGATCGGCTGGTCCCTATCTGCTGTCATATTCTATGTTCCTATAAAATGTGTTTTTTTACCTAAAACTAATATAATGCAAAAAAGGTTGACAGTGTCCCTTTAAAAGGTTTTTGCTCCCATGCAATGCCTCCGTGAGAAAGTTAGACATGCTGGTGTGGTGCTCTTTACCATTAGAAACACGTGCTAGTCCCAAGTAATACATCCACAGTATAAAACCATTATTTACAGTCACGAGGTACCCTAAACAGAAGTGCTTGTTAAATATTTCAAGTGGCAGTCATCTTTTTTTTTTTTATATTTACTTTGTATGCCCCCTCTCTCACCACTGAACTCCTGCTCCTTCTGGAGACTCCATCGGCCTGATTCGTCCCCGCTCCTACTAGCCGTCGTCCAGTGCAGTCCATCCCCCCATGGAGCCCTTGGCTATACTAGTAGTCTGAGGTGGGGAGCCTTACACCTGATGATTTAGTTTTCGTCGGGGATGCTGGTACTGACGTCGGTAGGGGCATTGGGGATCATGGCCAGGAGCTCCGTCTACCAGGAGTCGATTGGGGTATTTCCTATTTCTTCCCTCCCCACGGTGTTGCGCTGGGGAGCCAGGCGGGCACGTCCGTAGCGTGCCTGATGCTCCGGCTCCGGCAGGCGTCCTTCCCTCCCTGCTTTGTGCAGTCTCGCTGCACCTCCACCTGTGGTCACCCAGGTGGCGGTGTTGGAGTGGGACTTGCATCCCCACCCTCCCCTGGAGGAGGAGAAGCAGCCGCTAGCGCTCAATCCTCCTTCCGTCGGCTCCCTCCAGCTACCCGAGGTCCATTCCCAACCCGGTTGCTGGCGCCGCAAGCGGAAACTAACCGCTGCGCCGGTGGGCCGGCAAGTGGCAGTCATCTTTAAACGACTTCAATTAGTAACTGCAAAATAGTTGTAAAAGCAGCTTTTTAAAATATCTCAGAAAATTAAAAAGATACAGATTATGCCAGAAATATATTTCTGCAAAAAACAACATGTTGAGAATCTTCTTTGCTGACTAACAAATGCTGTTGTTTTAAGTGGCACTAGTGGGATTCAAACCTGGACCTTCAGGTTCACTGCTCTGCACACTAACTACTAGGCTACACTGCCGTAGTGCCAGAATGATAATCCATCTGTCCAGACCAGTCATTTTTTAAATCAATATGCCATTAAAGGTTTCTTTTAAAGAGACCATTTGGAATATCCCTCTTTGCAGAGCTAGACCTTCATAGGCATAGCATGCTATTTGTCGTTATAAATTTTATTAAAAAAATTACTTCAAATATACACAATGAGACAGTCTTTTCTTTACAGTATTGTCCTGCGGTATAAGATAACAACAGTGGTACAAGGTCACACTTGCAGATTTTAATACAGTATTATTCTGGGGTACAGAGGAGGGCAACTAAGATGATACGAGGACTAGGGGATTTGACGTATGAGGACAGATTTGAGGAGCTCTGCCTGTTTTCATTGGAGGAGAGGAGAGACAGGGGGGACATGATTGAGGTCTTCAAGTACCTCAAGGGAATAAATAGGGTAAATATGGAGGGGATCTTTAGACTAAAGCAGGGAGGTATCACCAGAGGGCATGGTTTGAAGTTGGAAGGTGGAAGGGTGAGGGGAAAAGAGGAGGAGGTTTTTCACTGAGAGGGTGGTGGACCCTTGGAATGCACTGCCTGGCGAGCTGGTTCAGAGATCCACAGTGAGGGCTTCAAGAGAGGGTGGGACAGACACAGAAAGCGGATGTATCAGATGATGGCCTGGCCCAGGGGGGTGGGGATGGATGATAGGGGTTTCTGGAACACAAGGGCGGGGGGCCTCGGCACCCAACTAGGGATCTGAGGTTCAAGCAGATTCAATAGACCGTAAGACCTAATCTGCTGGCAATTAGTATGTTAATATGTTAGTATGTATTATTACAATGTACAAAATAGCATACAGTATTGGCAAGGAACATTTACTGTGCTTTGAAAAAATAGCCAACAGGCCTGCATATAGGATCCAGCCCCATACCCTTATAAGCTCCACACAAATTATGTTTGGTAATATACAGTACTCTGCCTTTTATTCCTTTATTTTTGTATCACAAGTAAAAATGTGAAACATAGAAACACAGAATTTGATGGCAGATAATGCCCACTTAGCCCACCCAGTCTGTCCATTTATCCCTACCTACATTAGCACTGCAGACTCTCCTTGATCTACAACTCTTTCTCCTCCCCTCTTCCTTTCCATCATGATTCCCTTGTGCCTATCCTATGTATTCTTGAACCCCACTCACCCCCACCACCTCCACTAAAAAGCTGTCCCAGGAATCCACCACTATTTCTGTGAAGAAGTACTTCCTCACAGCTCTCCTGAGTCCACCCCCTTCAGCTTCATAGCATGTCCCTTTGTTCTTGAGAACCTTGTTTTCTGAAAAATACTTCCCTTCTGTGCCTCATTTACCACCATGAGGTAGTTAAAGCTCTCTTTAATATCCTCCTCCCTCTTTTGTTCCAGGGTGTACATATTGAGGTCCTTTAGTCTCTTCTCACAGGTCTTTTAATGCAGACCCAGCACCATTTTTGTTGCCCTCCACTGGACTGCCTCGGATCTACGACAGGTCATCAACAAAATTTTTGTCGAACAACCCAACAGTGAAACCGGCAGGTCGACAGCATTTTGCAGTTGGCTGCTGGTTTCAGAGAACAACAAGTCAGGGTTTTAAATAATTGATTAGCAGTTTTTTTCTTGGGACAATGCTAACTGTACAGAAAGTATTTATATAGGTTTTCTAGAAGTGTTATGTTTGTTAAACACAGTGAAGCAAGTGCTATGCATTTTCACAATGTTTTAGCACTTTTATGAGCAAAACGCTGATCAATTTTTGGAGTTAAATAAATCCCTGCAAGTGTTTTTCTGGGGAGCTTCCTCCCAAAACCCCATGTGAGGCTGTGCCCCACTCCCCACTAGGATTCTCAACTCCGAGTCGGTGCCGATTTGGGGGTGGTGCAGGACCCCCAACAGACAGTGCTGGGGTCCAGCGGGTTCCCTACAGCGACGTGGCACTGTAGTCGCTGTAGGAGACTCCACGGTCAAAATGTCTCTGTCGGGGATGTATACCGACTGCCTCCACTCTGTCTATGTCCTTCCCAAGATGTCGTTTCCAGAACTGGAGACAGTACTCTAGGTGAGGTCTTACCATCGCTCTATACAGAGACAACACCACCTCCTTCTTTCTGCTGGTGATACCCTTCCCTATGCACGCCAGCATCCCACTAGCCCACCTGACTGCCTTGTCACATTGTCACACTGCCTTTTTTAGGTCATCAGATAAGATTTCCCCCAGGTCTCTTTCCTGTTTGGTAGTCGTCAATAGCACCCCACCCATTCTGTACTCCACTCCTAGGTTTCTGTACCCTAGGTGCATTATTTTGCACTTTTTTTGCATTGAAACCCAGCTGCCATACTCTTGATCACTCCTCCAGTTTTCTCAGGTCTCTGCTCATCTTTCACACCCCTCCCCCCGAGTATGCACCCAATTGCAGATTTTGGTGTTATCTGTAGAGAGGCAGACCTTCCCTTCCAGCTTCTCTGCAACATCGCTTATACAGACATTAAAGAGGACTGGTTCCAGCACTGATCCCTGAGGCACCCTGCTGGTCACCATCATTTCCTCAGAGTGAGCTCCGTTTACCACCACCATCTGTTGCCATTCCCCTAACCAATTTCTTTTTCAGTTTACCACCTTTGGACCCACTCCTAAGCTACCCAGCTTGCTTACTAGTCTCCTGCGTGGAACAGTGTCAAAGCATTGCTGAAACCTAGGTAGACCATGTCCACCACTCCACCCTGATCTAATTTTTGGGTTACCCAGTCAAATAAATCTGTAATATTTGTTTTACTTGACACCCCTCTGCCTCGTGAACTCATGCTGCCTTAGGTCTTGTAACCCATTGGATTCAAGATATTCCACAAGCCTTTCCTTCAGCAGTGATTCCACTAACTTTCCCATCACTGATGTCAGACTGACTGGCCTACAATTTCCAGCCTCCTCCCTGCTACCACTTTTGTGAAGTGGGACTGCATCTGCTCTCCTTCATAACCACTCCAGTTTCCAGTAAGCTGTTAAACAGGACCATCAGAGGTGCAGCCAGTACCTCCTTGATCTCCCTCAGTACCCTTGGATGCACCCTATCTGGCCCTATTGGTTTGTCCACCTTCAGATTAATGAGTCCCTTCAGGACTCTGTCCTCTCTCTCTCTCTCCATAGCTTCTGCTACTTTTTTGTGACCCCTGCCCTTCTCCTCCCACTGTGAACACTGACTAAAAGTATTTGTTCAGCGTGTCTGCCTTTTCCTGGTCTCCCAGCAGCACAGTCCATCTTTCACTTTTTAACCTTATAATCCAACACCTGGTCTTCCTCTTTATCACTGACATGCCTGAAAAATGTCTTGTCCCCTTTCGTTACCACCTGGGCTATTCTCTACTCAGTTTGTGTCTTTGAATGCTTTGCTGATTTCCCTGCTTCCCACTGTTTCCCCTGATACACCTCCCTATCCTCCTCCTTCTGCTTCTCTTTACACCTTCTGAATGCTACCCTTTTAGCCTTTACCTTTTCAGTCACCTCTCTCAATAGCTATAGTGATCTCTTTTTCCTCTTGATTTTGCTCATTTGATGCAGAGGATTGCTGCCTTTACTGTGCTCCCTTTTAGCTTCACCCACTGTCCCCCCTCCCCCGCCAGGTCATCCCTGAGACATTAGCCTGTCTTTATAAAATCTTCCCTCCTGAAGTCCAGGGCTCTTGCCCATGTCTCCTGGAATGGCTATAAACATACAGTTCCAGAAAATGCAGAATACATATATACATTATACAGTACATGGTATATGCGTTATACAGTACGTGTTTGTTTAGCTCTTTAACAGGCTCAGAGTGGTCTCTCTTGTGGTCTCAGTAGCCTACCATTGAGGCAATGAGGCAGTTTACTCACATTAAAGAGGACCTTTACCAGTCCTTTTGACTTTCATGCATAAGTTACCCCTTCTTGCATTGATTCTGGAATTGTATTTCATTACTGTACGCTGCAATTAGTTTATGCATTCTGAGCTGCTAAAAACTGCAGGCTGTACCAGAGCTTCTAAAGCAAGTCTGGTGTTGCTGTGGACCCAGGGTTGTACTGCTGACATCACTGTAGGGCAGAGTCAATTTCATAAAAAAAAAACATAGTGACAAGGCATTTGGATTTTGGCATAATGCATTGCTAACAGGGTGTCTTGGGGAAGGGGGAACACAGTATGTACACTGAGTACTGGTAGGTTTCCCTTGCAGTATTGTTGCAACTGCATGGTACTGCACAGTGTGAGTCACTCCTCTACCCTACAATGTTGTCATCAGGAGCTAGCAGCCCAGCAGCTGAACAGCAATGGCAAGTGCAGCAGGGCTCAAAAACAAATCCAAATTATGGAAGGCAGAGTAAACCTTGGACAAAAATAAATGCACACACCTTTTCAGGTCTAGTGCGCTATATAATGACTACAAGCTGTAACGTTTTGGACCATCATGAAAGTTACTCTTTAAATACCAGCACCACAGTGGGAGAGGAAGGTATGTGGTTCATGGTTCCTCACTCTTTAATCCTCACAAATAGCACCTCTGGCTGCTTAAAGCCCCGCAGGTTCTGGAGGCTTGGGTGGCACTGCAGCCTGTAATTTGGGCCCAAGTTTGACCTGATCCACAGGCCTAGAGTGACATCATGGGCTGGATTTTCAGAATATAATTTTTATTACACTTTCACTTTATGCCAAGTTTTGTACTTTACTTTAAGGTAGTAGAGTTTTAATGTTAGAAATTGGCAGTCGGCGTGTAGGGCAGTTGTCCTACAAATGGTCACAAAGTGGCCAGCTGTGCAGAAAATGTGGTGTTCTCTGGGAAGCAGCAGAGTGCAGCAAAACAAATTGCTGCTGTAGAAAAGCCACAATTTTTCTTCCACAAATCTGACATCTTATATTAGTTTTGGGCCATTGGAGACCCAGAACAATATCAGCCTTTCTGTCTGGTCACAGAGCTCCACAAACGACAGATTTATGTCTTGGAATTATGCTTACAGCAGTGTGCTTTGCGATAAGAAGGGACCACAGTTCAGGAAATTACAATCTCCTCTATTTGTAATTCAGAGCTAGATATTGTTTTTAACATTGAGTCTGTCTTTGAACTCTCTTTGTCATCCTGGTTGTTGTCATCCAATGCAAGATTATGACTGCTCCAATGCTTTGATTTGAAGAATGAAAAGAATTTGCTTCCCAGCAGTTTCTTACAGTATGTCCTTAGCTCCTTGTTCATGCAGAAGAGAATGATGGGGTTGGTGAAGATAGGAAGGTCAAACAAGAATTCTGCAGCAGTTTCTAAGCATATGTTCTTGTTGGCAATGAACGGAAGGATTCCTCCTTAATTAAGATAAAAATGTTTGTTAACATATTTTGTGGGAAATACATTTCAGAAAGTGAATCAAATGTTAATTCATTTTCTCCTGAAGAGCCAATTTGAATCAGGTTAAGCATCGATAGTTTGGACTTCATATGGAGTTATTGTGAGCTGTATATTGCTATGCTTTAAAAAAGCTGTAGATATCATTTGTTTCTAAAATGGATAATATTTAGTGATGTTTATGATTCCCCAGATCAGCAGACTTAGGACCCCACCTGCAAAAAAAAAAAATCCTTGGATATATGTAAAGTTCATATACAGTATGGTATCTGGGCCACAGAGCTCCATGCCCCAGAGGTAGCTGCACTGTTCCAAATCCACAGCCCCGGCCCCCACTATGTGCATGTGGAGAAATGAGCAGAGATTGATGCATTCCAGTGACAGTGGGGCAACAGATGCAGGGCATCCAGCTGCATGCCCGGGTCAGTACCAGAGTGGATTCTGTGCTCTGCATGGAGCAGGGATTTCTGGATAGAGACTAACCTACCCTCATACTGGACATATATACTCAGCACTTATTCACCTGCCTCTCACTCATCCATTGCACTTGTCTTTCCCCCCTGGTGACTGAGCTGTGTTTCCTATGTTTGTCATAGAATCCACAATCAGAGAACCGTCACAGTCAGCTGTCCATCTAAGAGAATGGGAACAGATGAGGTCATATATCTGAGTGCTGACTGTAGTCTTAATTAAAAAAAAGAGCCTCTTTATGCCTCCCGGTCCTCCATGCCATATTGCCATATTGGAGGATTCAGAGTCACAATTGATGGGCCATTCAAGCTTCACAAAAGGGCCAGGGGGCCGTGCTGGGAGAGCACACAAGTGCTACTGCAGGGGTACCCCTGGTATAGCATCAGTGCCCTCCACACAGCCTATGCACTATGGAAAATGTTATGTGGGCTGGGTCGGATGGCGACCCTTTCCCATGCCTACCCCACTCCAATGGCACACATAGTGGTGTGGGTGCAATGGGAGTGGTTGCAGTGGGGCAGAAATGTGAGACACATCCTGCTCTGGTTGCATGCTGCTCATGTGCAGAAGTGGTACTCTGCAGTTGCAGATGGAATGCATCTGGTCCCCTTTGTGGATTGAGTTTTCAAGAGAAAGTGGTAAAATGCATGCCATTCTAGCTTATCATTTTGAATGTTACTACAGTAATTCAGTAATCAAATTGCTGGGTTGCTCTCACAAACTTCTTCAGTAAAATATAGACCAACACATATTTAAAGCTCAGTACTTTGTTAACAGAAAAAATAAATCATCATATAGGTTTCTAGTAATAATGTATTTTTGGCAAAAAAACATACATATATTCATTTTTAATTTCATTATTTTTCATTTCTGAACTGAGATATAGGGTTTTATAGTTTGAGATATAGGATTTTGAAGTTTTAATTAAGTGCTCTTTAGCCACACCCACTACAAATAAATGAAACATCTTGGTGTGGTGCTGGGCTGTTTACCAATAGAAATGTATGCTATCATCCTCCTAATAAATCCACAGCATGAATCCAGCACATACAGCCAAAAAGTAACCCTGAGGGAAGGGATTTTTAAAATTGCAGTGGTTGTCATCATTAATGACTTACATTATTAATTATAAATCAGTAATAAAAGCTGCTTTAAAATCATCAGCGAGAAATAATGATCGATTTAGTGAATCTAAGCATCTGGGAAATACATTATTGCTAAAACAATCTATGATGTAATTGTCTGCAAACTAACAAATACCGCTGCTTTAACCTGTTGTGTGGAGGTTTATATTGTGTAGCCACAAGGGTTTTGCGTTGATGTCATGGCTCTGTCAGCCCTAATAGGCTGTGATTAGCCTCTTCTTGACAACAAACTGCTTTTGCTGACTGGAATCCTGTTGAACTGTGACCAAAATGTGGACTTTTCTGTTTTGCAAATATTAAGAAGGGAATCCAATGTTTCCGCTTCATGGTTCATACGGATACCTGTCTGTGCAAGTAATGTGCTCTCAGCTTTATTGCACACTCTTAGGGCTTGTAAGGCAGAAACAGTTTTATAGTGTATGGTTGAATGTTGTTATGGATAGAAATCCATAACTAGAATGGAGTTGTTATGCTGCAGTAGCTATGTCGTCACAGCTGTTATGCTGCACTAGCTATGTCACTGCTGCAGCATAACAACTTGGAATGCTGTCACATAGTTGCTTTCCTCAATCCAGTTAAGCTGGAAGTTGCTGTTTTTTAAACTCTAACTTGCAGAAACATCTGCAGCACACTGTCAATTAAAAAAACAAATATGTTAAAAAAATTCTATTTTCTGTTGTCTTCTCCAGCTGGTTTTGTGTGATTTTCTATGCTGTGACTGCCCATACACTATAAAAGATTATGTATGAGCAGTCATACACGAACAAGGAAATTATTGTATCTTGAGTTTCCCATTGTTACCAAGGAAACCTCTCGACACAAGAATATCCTTGTTACGTATGGCTGCTCATACATAATCCTCTATATAACAGTCTTTCTGTTCAGTAAAGGGATACAGCCACTGGGCTGCCACATCCCTATTTTAAATACTTTTCCTGTGATGTACTGCTGACATTTGCAAAATTACCAAACAACCCTGTTACTTAAGAGCTACAGTAATTTTTTAAACAAGCACATTCCTCCAAACCAGGGACAGCTGGTGGCATCTTCTTAAAGGAAAACTGTATCCTCATATCATGTCAATTTAATTTTCTTCTATGTCCCAGCCTTGAAAAATTTTGGTGTTTGGCTTGACAGTAAACTGGACTTTTCCACTCACTTCAGCACTATCTGTGCTAAGCTCTGCCCTAAACTCAGTACCTTATATCATAATAAGGACTGCTTCCCCCTCCCTATATGCCGGGAACTCGTCTCTGAATTAATACTTCCCGTCTTTGACTACACTGATGTGGTCAATGGCTCTGCCCCTCCTTCCTCTCTTGCCAGATTTGGCACCCTCTGCAATGCATTCTGTCACTTTGCCTCTAACCTGCCCCCCTGCACACATTACTGCTCATTGTCAAGGTCTCTGGTTCTCTGTTTTTACCAGAAAACCCGGTAAAATTCCAGAATTAGGGCAGCCTGAACACTGGTAAAAACAAAGATTTCATGGAATCTGCCATTTTATACCAGATCAGTAATTCTACAAAACTTGTATTTTTCTTATAATTGCTTCCTGTACTATTTTCAATTTGCTTTATTTAATGCTCTGTATATTAAGCCTTCTTTTAGTCTGATTATTTATATACATACTAAAAGAATGACTGCAGAATCCCGGTAAAATCCAGAAATTAGAGTATCGATCACTGGTGCAATTCTGGAATCTGAAGTCTTAAAAATGGAATTTCATTGTTTTAATCACCATAAATCAGTGGCCTTGCTCATTGTATTCTGTACTTTCCCTAACTCCCCTACCCCTATGCCGCCAGGCACACTATACTATCTTCATTGCTAAATACTGGTTTGACTCTCTTCCTTCATACCCATCTTCACTTCTTTCGCTTATGGCTGTGTCTGACTACGCTAATGTTCCAGGGACTCATGCAGCCTCTCCATACCCACCTGTGCTGAAAAAGCGGCTTTCTCATACTGGCTTCCCACTCTCTGGAACCGACTTTCCTCCTTCCTCTGACTTTTCCTCTCCCTTGCTTCTCTAAAGTGTCTACTAAGGTTCTCCACTCAGCCCTCTTGCTTCTGCAACCCCCGAATAGATATGCTTTTACTCAAGGGTGTATTATTTTTACTACTGACTTGGATTTCCTGTCCTGTCTAGTCTATTTGCACTGTATTACTCGGCATGTAATATCCAGGACTAGCCTATTGCTAGTCTAGTTGCAATGTACTGTGACTGTATGTTATTGTTTATGTAACATTCCTGCCTAATGATATATTGTGTCTGTTTTATTCTGTCTAAATGATTGTTATTTCACCATGCTTGTATCATTCCTGTCGAATGATGTATTACCCAGTGTTGGGTAAGTTACTTTTTCTATTACTTTCTATTGCATTTGGAAACTTGTTCCAGAAAGCTCTGTGAAGTCACTAGCAAGGATGGAGAAGTACTGAAAAAAGTAATGCACTTTACAGTTACAATTACTTATGTCTTTTTTAACACACAAAAAAATACGTAAATGTAACTGGTTACATTTATTTGAAAGTAACTAGTAACTAACCTATTACTTTCAAAAAATGTAATCTGTTATAGTTATTTGTTATTTTTGTATTGTTTTTGTATAAAAAGAAATCAGTAACTATAATTGTAAGGTGTATTACTTTTTCTAGTACTTTTCTATCCTAGCTAGTAACTGCACAGAGCTTCCTGGAACATGTTTCCAAACATAATAGAAAGTAATAGAAAAATATTATGGTGGGGATAAACCCCAGAAGTCTTCCTACTCGGGGTTATCTCCCCTCCACCTTATCTTTATAGTAGAGTCTTTTCTTAAAGTCCCTTCCTGCACACCAGCCGGCACCTCTCCTCCCCCCCTTTTTTTTCTTTCCTTTGTACATATATTGGGGTCTTTTTTCCCTGCCAGCTAACCAGTAGGTGGGTGTGCCCACCCTAGCCCCTCCTTCCTTTCCCCCTTTCATTCTTTTCCCTTCCCCCCCTTTTTCTCCCTTCCCTCTTCTCCTTTCCTCCCCTCCACGGATCGAGTTGTCTGACCTCTGGTCTGGGAGGGTCTAGGATGAGTTGATTAATACTTCATCCTTCTAGCACCCACATAGTTGAGTGCAGAAGTTAGCATAGCCGTGGGGCTGATTATATATATATATATATATATATATATATATATATATATATAATATATATATATATATATATATATATATAAATCACATGCCCACACAATGCAAAGCATCATGGGCTGCATATGCAAATCACCACAGAATGTTATGCTGGTCCAACTTTAAGCAGAATTGTATGGTGCGAAATGGGTTCACCACAATATATCCAAGACACACTGTCTTAGGGTAGCTGGTCCATTCCACTGGGGTGCCAAACAGACAAGGCATACTGATGAGTCCTGGTAGGACGCCCAAACATCGGCTCATGTCACACTGTTAGCACCCTTTGCAACTGTGTGAGAGGCCTTTCGCACCATACAATTCTGCTTAAAGTTGGACCAGCATAACATTCTGTGGTGATTTGCATATGCAGCTCATGATGCTTTGCATTGTGTGGGCATGTGTGATTTTGTATTTTCTTGAAACTTGGCTTCCCAGCCAAATGCGTCAGTGTTTGCGCACAGAGGTTCTTTGTCTCTTATATATATATATATATATATATATATATATATATATATATCACCTTCTATTGTTTCAACCTCCTGATTCAGAGTATTGCTGTTCAAGTGTTTCTCTTTGACATTTGTGTATTTGAATTTGGGCCTTTGCCCGCTTTGTTAAGATATAACTTGTTGTGTCTGTTTTCTTGTTCTTTAGACTTATTGTAGCAACATCACTAAAGCTGAGATTTGCAGTTTCAACATCACAAATGATGCTCGCTTCTCCTTTGATGCTTGCACAGACACTGATAGTGTTACTTTTGTTCATGTGCCTGGTGAACTTTGAACCTGTCCTCCCCTCCTTTGATAACCCTGCTGAGAAGTCTGTAAGTATCTTCTGTTGTTTACTTCATGGAATTATGCCTGTTTCTCTCTCCACCTCCCAGGAATACCACTGGATATCCTGGAATGTAAAGGGACTTAACCACCCGGTTAAGCGTACAAAAGTCCTTCAACATTTAAAATCTCTAGGAGTGGATATCGCCCTCCTCCAAGAGACACATCTGCTGCCCAAATGCACCAATTGGTTAAAGAAAATGTGGGTTGGGGAAGGATTAGCTAGCTCCTCCAACACTAAATCCAAAGGAGTAGCTGTCCTTATCCGTCACACTTCCCCTTGGGTGGTGAAAGAAGTTAAGAAAGATGTGCAGGGCCGGTGGATTGTAGCAAGATTGGCCTCCCCCGTGGGTGATATTTTGTTGGGGAATGTATATGTCCCAATATAGAGCATGTTGATTTTTTTCCAGCCTTAAGCCAAGCCCTGTCAGACTTGCAGAGAGATGGGCAGCTGCTCCCTGTCATCTTAGGAGGTGATTTTAATATGGTAGGGGACATTTTCTTAGACAAATCCCACCCAACCCCACATGCCAACCCCTAAGCCAGACAATCTCTACAGGCCATGATTGAGGAGTGGGCTCTCTTAGACATTTGGTGCAGAGACCATCCCACTGGCAGAGATTTCTCTTTTTATTCTGTCCCTCATGATTCATATAGTTGGACAGACTTCTGGTTCGTTAGTGAATCAGCAGCCAGATGCCTCTCTGAGCCTAGAATTGGGTCTATCCTAATTTCAGATCATGCCACGGTGTCGCTTAGATTCATACCCTTTGACTCACGCCCATTTGGAATCAGGTGGTGATGCAACCCGTTACTTTTCCAAGACCCTGAGTTTCGGCCCTTTTTAGGACAAGTGACCAAGGACTATTTTGCTTTGAACAATGATTGTGGTGTTGCTCCAGGTATGGTATGGGATGCGTTTAAGGCAGTGTTGAGGGGACATATCATTGCTTTCTCTGCAGCGCGGGACCATAGGCGTAGGGTGACCCTTAATCATTTGCAAATGGCACTAGAAGTTCTCGAGTGCCACTTTAAGGCCACCCCCTGCACCTTCCGGGATGGCACCCTCAAAAGACATATAGTAAGCCTTAAATATCAAATAAATACAATTTTACATCAAAAGGCAGAATGGTACCTTTTGAGATCAAAACAGGCCTTTTGGGCTGGAGGGGAGCATGCAGGGAAACTCCTTGCATACCACCTCCGTAAACAGCAGGCAGCCACAAGGATATCTGCCCTTCGTACTCCATCAGGTTCCATAACCTCTGCCCTTAAGCAGATTAACACTACTATGCAAGGTTTTTATCAAGCCCTTTATCAATCCCGCTCTCCTCATACCATCCAGGAGCTGCAAACCCTCCTTACTAAATTTTGCCATCAAACCCTGTTGCCGACCCTTACCTCAGAACAAGTAGCTCATTTGGAGTCTCCAGTTTCCTGTGATGAGCTTCAAACAGCACTAGGCCAGATGGCTAGAAGAAAAGCCCCAGGCCCAGATGGTATGACCGTGGAGCTGTACCAGGCCCTAGGCCCTGACATTTTTCAGCCCTTACAAAGTGCTTTGCAAGCTGCTCATGTTGAAGGAGTCCTTCCCCCCACTATGAAGGAGGCATTAATCACTCTCCTACCTAAAAAATTGACAGATCCGTTAGATTGTGCCAACTTTTGGCCAATATCCCTTCTATCTGTGGATACGAAAATATTAGCTAAGGCATTAGCATACAGATTGTCAGCCATTCTTCCTTCAACTATACACCCCACTCAAACGGGTTTCATGCAGGGTAAATCAGGGAGTGATAACACCAGACTTCTTCTCAATCTTAAATGGTTCGTCCTAAAATCTTCCTCTCCTTTAGCAGCATTAGCGATTGATTTTTCAAAAGCATTCGACTCTATCGAGTGGGAGTACCTCTATGAGGTGCTTGTTAGATATGGGTTTGGTGATTCCTTTATGCAATGGGTACGTACCCTTTATTGTTCCCCCACAGCTCGTATACTTACCAACAGCAAGATTTCCCCTCCGTTTGAATTACATCGCGGCACCAGGCAAGGCTGCCCGCTATCCCCTCTTTTATTCTTGATTGCTTTGGATCCCCTAATCAGGACCCTTATTGTGTGCCCCCAAATTCAAGGTATCACGGTGACTGACCATTCCTATTTGGTCACAGCTTATGCAGATGACCTCCTTCTAACTTTGGCGGATCCCCAGAAAACTCTCCCAGTGGTTCTTCAAGTCCTAACTGACTTTGGTGTGATTTCTGGATTGTGTAACAACCAGAAAAAGAACACCTTGGCTGCTTTAAATCACTACTGTACCAGAACTTGCATCCAAGGTGCTAGTTTGTCTTGGGAGAAGCAGGGATTTAATTACTTGGGTATCAGTATACCGGTATCTTGGTCTGCTCTTGAGTCAGTTAATTTTGCCCCCCTATTAGCGCAATTAAGGTTGGAAATAGAAAGATGGCATAGACTTCAACTTTCGTTACCAGGCAAGGTTGCAGTGGTTCACATGCTTCTGCTTCCTCGTGTTATGTATATATTCAACAGTCTTCCGGTACCCCATCACCCAAACTTTTCAATTCGCTAGAGGAATTAATGGCTAATTTTCTATGGGATGCCAAACGGCCCAGGTGGAGCAAGCACAAGATGAGGGCACACCTGTCTCGAGGAGGCCTGAATGTGCCATGGTTCTACGGTTATTATTTATCCTGTATAGCGGCCCAAGCTACTAAATGGTTTATACAAAGGACTGACCCCCCCTATTGTGGGTCCAACTGGAAGCCACCCTGGTAAGAACAGTACCCTTGTATGCACTACTTACACCACACTCAATACTGTCGCACTCTCTCCCTCCTACGGTGACATGATCTGCACGCTCTTGGAAGTGTCTTATGGTAAAATCGCATCTGCCTATACCGAGTCGGGCCCCTCCTATGCAATACACCCCTCTATGGCATAACAATCAGATTCAAATAGATGGGACGGCAATACATTGGCCCCCATGGGCCAAAGCAGGTATCCAGATTATTCAAGACCTTTCCCCTTCTGGCATGTATCCCATACTCCCATTCGCTCAGCTACAAAGGCAATTTTCACTACCTCAGAAGGACTTCTGGAGATATTTACAAATCAGGAGTGCTCTGCAGCCCCCCCTTCCTAAGTCTCAGGACATTACACAATGGTCTTGGCTTAAAGGGTTGCATCACTCAGCCTCTACCAGAGGAATCACGGGTAGATTCTTGGAGAGATTCACAGTCTAATGCCACACTGTCAAGTAAAAAGAAATGGGAAATTTTCATTGGTACTCCCATTCCGGAGGATCAGTGGAACTCCTACATTAAAAGTATTCATTCTACCTATAGTGACACTAATAGCCATTTCTTGCAGTTAAAAATTCTTCTTTTATGGCACCGTAGCCCCGCAGCTCTTTGTGCAAGGGGCCTCCTTAGCCACAGTAACTTCTGGTGCTGCATCCACACAGAGGCCCATATCCTACACATGTTATGGTCCTGCCCTAACTTGGTCCCTTTCTGGGGAATGGTAGCCTCAGACATCAGTTTGGTGCTTAACCAGCCAGTGACACTTTCTGATATTAGGTTGTTCCTGGGGACTACCACATCCCTGGGTTGTTTCCCCAAATCAATTAAAGAATGGATTATGGTTGCTATCTTGGAGGCTAAATGCCTCCTTCTCACTCAGTGGCAGCAATCTGTTATCCCTAGTCGTACTGCATGGCATGCAGCCCTGGCTAAACTTTCCATATTTGAAAGGCTTTCACATCTGCATTGTGGAAACATGCGCCGTTACCATCAAAGGTGGGATCCTTATCTCCTCCCTTTGTAAACTCCCAGCCTTCCTCTAATTCTCCCACTACCTAAAGGGCTGTATACCCTTCCCTGTATTTCTTCCCTCCCGCAATCTATAATCATCTAATTATTTTCCTTCTCTATCCAGGTATATTTTATTTGAGGATACCTGTATTAATGATCAATACAATTTTGTTAGGTCTCATGGTGATATGGTATGATAGAGAATCTGGTTTAAGAGATTTAAGAGGTTTAAGAACTTCAAGAATTATGTTATTAATTGGTGATGTATGAACAATGGTATCTGATTGGTTGTGATGTATCTTATATCTGTATAAAGAAACTAAAATACCTTCAATAAAATGTTATATGATAATATTCAGAATTAAATGTGTAATAAAGTAATTTATATGAATATGGCAGTAGTAGAGTGATTATGTTTTGCCTACTTCATTTGTTGCATATTACAAAATGTCACAACATGGACAAAACTGTATGGGTTGAAGGAAAAGCACAGTGGAGTGCATGGACTCATGCACACAGCTCATTCTTTCATCTGAGAGAGTAAGAAATTGTCAAGAAGAAAATACCACCTAAACTTTCATGAATGATTTATATAAGGAGATTCCTATGGATTTCCCAAATTCTTGCATGGTGCTGGCTTCACGTTTCTATCAAGAAAGCATGGCTGGTACATTCTGGAGATGGGCACAGTTTTTTGCTGATGTAACTGACAGCTAGGGAGAACTTCAGGGTAAAAGCATTATGTTTTTTTTTTGGTAGCCAGATAGGGAACTATTATACCGACTAACCTGCTTGCTACTACAGCATTTGGTAGTGCAATGAAAGAATCACAGGAATCCTAAACTCACTTAGAAGCCAAACATACAGAACAAACTTTCTACAAGATTGCCTAAT
The DNA here is from genome assembly GCA_016271365.2 of Neoceratodus forsteri. Taxonomy (NCBI): domain Eukaryota; kingdom Metazoa; phylum Chordata; order Ceratodontiformes; family Ceratodontidae; genus Neoceratodus; species Neoceratodus forsteri. Next base: position 581,888,776 of record JADMNL010000023.1, read on the forward strand.
TTTACCAATTGTACTTCTTTATCTAACTAAGTGGCACATGTGCTTTCTTCTGCAGTCCACCGGGGCCCATGCAAACCATCCTAAGGTGCTATATCCTGCCTAGAAAACCTTCGGTTAATCAATATTTTGCAACTGAGATCAATGAGCTGTGCTTTTAGTTGGAAAAGAACAATGTACCAATGTGATGAAAGACTGGATCATTTCCTTAACAACTGGCTTAACAGAATGATTTCAAAAGAAAAGACTTTTGGCTATCATTTTGAATATTTTGATTACCCACACAACTGCTGGTAGTCCTGAGCCACCGGGCTATTGCACAAGTGATTTTGTTTTTGTTAAACAGTTAATGTAAAAAGGACCACAATGTAATTAGACTCTCTTTTCTTTTTTTGTGGAACCCTTTGCTCACCGGTACTGCCTCCCGCCTGCTTCAGAAAAGGGGAGACATAGCATTTTCTTAGTTTTCTCCCTCATGTTCCAAGGACCCCAGAACACAGTTGTGTGTGCCCATGGAGGGGAAATGCACTCCATGGCTCCAGTGATGGCTTCTTCCCCCCACCTGGCCTAACTCCAAGTCTCCCACTGGGCTTGGCACTACCACCAAGTCTCCACTCAGTGGCAGCCAAGATCCTGGAAGACTTTAGATCCCTGCCTGGGAGAGAAGAGCTGCCTATCGGCAGGTCAATCCAATGTCTCCCCCTCCCAGTCAACCCATGGCAACCCAAGTTTGCTTCCGAACTTAGGTCACCAGCATGGCATGAGATGTGGCATCCAGCACCTCAGCCCTCAGCGCCACCAGGCTGGTTGTAATTAGACCCTTAATGCTTAGCTGTCAGTGCTGACAGAATTAAGGATAAATGCAAGACAACGCATGATCACAGTACACAGCTGATGACCTACCTGGAGTATGAGCAGCAAAAGATATCAAAAAGATTACAGAAAACATTTTAGCAAGCTTTTTGTTAGTAGCCTGACTTCTCTTCATCAAATGAGCACTCCTGAAGACAGTGCATAAAATATGAACATAGAAGTACATTGTAAGAGGCAGGAAAATGAAAATCTTCAGCAGCATTCTAATCTTCATGGTTTCATCATTTATAATGGTGAAACAGGTTTGGTGGATGCTGTCATAGTGTGAATCCTTCCAGCCAAGAAGGTGCTCGACAACCTCTTCTGTTACTAGAATAAAACACGGAAAGACCAGCTGAAAAACTGTGAACAAACTGTGATTCACAATTTTCCGACCACATACTATAGCTACGTAGATGGAGAAAGAGATGCAGGACACATAATAGAAAGAAAGTGTATTTGATATTTGTTTTACGTAAACCATTATCTCACAAATAGGAGCTGTGAGATGCCATTTACGATGGATTCGCCAATCAATCATCAGGGGCCAGGACAGCAGGTTAATAATGTTGAAACCTGTACTCCCTACCACGTATGTCACAATGTTTTTCTTAATGCCCTTTTTGTTGTTGCTGAGACACATCACAACCGATACAAGAACAAGAATATTAATACTCAGTCCTGGAAGTAGCAGCACACTTCTCACAGAGGCACAAAAGTCAAAGTAAATGTTCATGTTACAGAAGGCTGTAGAGTTTCGATCCATGTTGAAAGATCTTTTTTGTGGGTAAAAAAAATAGCTAGCCTTCTTCTTAGCAAACCTAAGGTGTTTCAAGATGAGATGACTTTAACACGCACAGTTCTTTTTATTCACATGCAGGTTTCTGGATATAGTATTCCAATAACTTTGAAGAGTTCAGAACATCTTGCAATAACTAGTTTCATAATCATCATAAAAATCTTCAGTTGATCTCCCAAACCTTGAAGCGCGATTCTTTCACTTCAGAAATGTATTGGGTTTAGGCTTTATAACAATTTCAGAATACGTGTATTGCTGGTTTATTTTGATTGGTATGATTAAGAAAAACAACAAATATTACAATTACTTGATGTCTATTCAAAACAAATTCTTTTAACATGTTTCACAGTAAATCTTTAATCACACAGTAACCTAGCTGTCTATAATGATCATATACACAATGTCTCTTGCTAGTGATTTATATAGGCAATTTTAAGAAAATATTGTAAGCTCTAGAGGTTAATTATTAGGATTTGGGACAGTAATCCTTATGCTGTGCTTGTGATTATCCTCATTATAAAGAAATATCAATGTAATCACTTGAAAGTCACAAAGGACTTTACAATTGTTAATGACATAAGGCTTGCTCAGTGTAAAAGTCATATGAATATGTTTAAAAAGATATCTGCTCCTGGTTGTGACAGAAAAGTAAGTCCCAATATAGGGGGAAAGGGGAGATTGTTTAACCAGGAAAGGCACACTAAGCCAAAGCTTGTTTCCAGTTGTGACCTGGGAGCACAAGGAAGTCAAGTGACTTACTCAGGGTCACACAGTATTTAAGTGGGGCTGTGGGATTCAAACCCAGGTCTCCAGGATTGCAGCTCAGTGCTCTTAACCTCTGTGTTGTACTGCCTCCTAGATATACTCATCTAAGATAGGTTTTATCCATGACCTTCAAGAATATGAATCTACTAGTGACATCATGCAATAGGTACCATGAGGAGGTGCAGTATCGTTAGGAATAAAACACTGTGTGGTGGTTAGAATACTGAATCAAATCTCCTACTACAGCCACTTGTGCTGCCACCAAGCAGGAATGAGACCTGAGGCTAATCATATCAGTTAATCTAAAGATGGCCAGGCAGTGAGACAGGGCAGTTGGAAGGGCTCGTGGGATGCTGGGGTGCATAGGAAGGGGTATCACCAGCAGAAAGAAGGAGGTGGTGTTGCCTCTGTATAGATCGCTGGTAAGACACCACCTGGAGTACTGTGTCCAGTTCTGGAGACTACATCTCTGGAAGGACATAGACAGAGTGGAGGCAGTCCAGAGGAGGGCAGCTAAAATGGTGCAGGGCCTGCATTAAAAGCCCTATGAGAAGAGACTAAAGTACCTCAATATGTACACCCTGGAAGAGAGGAGTAGGGAGGATATGATAGAGACCTTTAAGTGCCTCACGGGGGTAAGTAAGGTACAGCAGAGAAGTGTTTTTCAGAAGAAAAGTTACTAAAAGATCAAGGGAACAAGCTAAGAAGTGGGAAGGGGGTAGATTCAGGAGCAATGTGTGGAAGTACTTCTTTACAGAAAGAGTGGTGGATTTCTGGAACAGCTTTCCAGTGGAAGTGGTGGGGGTGAAAACAGTGGTGGGGTTCAAGAATACATGGGGTAAGCACAAGAGAATCATAATGGAAAGGAAGAGAGGGGAGAAAGAGCTGCAGATTGGGTACGGTCTGCAGTAATAGTGCAGGTGGGGAGAAGTGGGCAGACTGGATGGGCCAAGAGGTTCTTATCTGTTGTCAGATATATGTTTCTATATTTTGACCTATGACTGTAAACTCTGGTGGCTGTTTCTGTATATGACTATAGGGATTGCTAGTGACTGATTGGTCCTAGGGAGTCATGTCACCCCACTGGCCTGAACCACGATGGTACCCAGCATGGCCGACTGCCAACCTGCCACACAGCAATCCACAAGTCCCTCTGCTCCTGCTGTCCTCCCTTCCCCACTCCCCCACACAGAAAAAATGTACAGAAATCTGTTTTCACTGAAAAATAGCAATTCCAAAAAAAATGTGGCACTACCAGTACTGGAGCCAATGTATTCCTAAGGATCGGCTAAACCCAACAACAAATACCATTTTCAAAAAAGTGGTGGAATGCATTTAAGGTAGAAAATGTGTAAATATCCAAGCACTGCATTAGACTCTTTGTGTCATTGGTTACATGGACAACAAATACATTCAAACTGCATGGGATTACTACACTGCATTTACTGTAGCTAGCTCCAGTAAAGCAGAGTGAACAGGTAAAGTGCATGAAAGCACTTAGGGTTAATCAGCAGTGCAACAAGTAATAATGCAAAAATGTGCAAAAATATATAAAAGGCTATGTCGTTATAAGATATACCTCTCACCTAGCTGATAGCGGATCCTGTGCCAGCGCTCTTCTCATGGAGCTTTGTCAGGGAACACTGACCAAGTTGGTGCCAAATATGGCATACTGCCAACCTGCCCCTCAGCCTCCCACAAGTCACTTTGCTCTTCCTGCCCCTCTGTCTCTCACAAGTCACTCTGCTCTTCCTGCCCCTCTGCCTCCCACAAGTCACTCTGCTCTTCCTGCCCTCCCTTTCCCATTCCTCCTCACAGAGACAATTTAAAGAAATTTTCTTTCACTAAAGAAATAACAGATAGATCCCCTTGGGCTGTTTGCCCAATTGCCATCACTGTTCTCTCTGATTCCTGACCTGGGACTTGTAAACTCTGGTGAGTACAGCTCTATTTGAGCAAAGGGACTGCTATTATCTGATAGGTGCTAGGGAGTCATGTGACCCCTGCAGGCCCCAATCAAAATGTCTCCAAATTCGGTCGTCCAGCAACCTGCCCCTCAGCCTCCCACAAGTCATTCCTCTCCTCATAACCTCTCTTCCCGATTTCCTCACACAAAAAAATTTACAGTAGTTTACTTTTGTTAAAAAATAGTAAACAGAGCCCCTTGAGCTGTTATCCTGCTAACCACCACCGCTCTCTCCGACTTCTGACCTCCAACTGTTTTTATTTAAATTGTTAAAGCCTTTTTTTATAGCATTGTGGCAAACTGGTCTCTCCCAGGCTCAGCCTGCGACTGTTACCAGCTTTTTCAAACCCTTCAGAAGCCTGCAAGGGTACTTTAGTAGCTTCCATCACTCAACATAGACACTCCCTCGGGGTATCTCTAGGTCTCAATCCCACGAGAGCCACTATCCACACAGTACAGCACTTCTTACCAAAGGGAAAATAAGCTACCCTTCTCTGTTACTGCTGAGAACACCTTTCTTTAGAAACAAAATATGATATTTGTAGTCTTCTCTTCAGAGATGGAAACACAATTTCTGTCAATTAAACCAGCTTATCTGTACCTCTAAGGACTTGAAGCATATAAAAATAATATTTAATGCATCAAGATATTTACACATTTAATACAAGATTGCAGTTTTGAATGTGGGTTCAGAAGTCAGGCTGAGGTTGTGACTCAGCACTGGGCTGTTGATGTGGCAGTGTAAACCCACACATACACCACAGCATCCAGAAACGAAGTACTGTTCTCTCCATGTAGATTTCATCTTGGCATACGATTGCCATAAGACAGCATTTACTGTAGCTATGTTCAGGTGAGTCAATGTTTCACTTCACATTAAGTTCATATTAGAAGCCCGATCATTAAATGCAGTGATGGCCCATGAAGTAGTGTTTCTAGAGTCTGTTTTGTCTTTGTCAGTTTCAGTAATGTAGCCTGTACTCTTGCAGTCACTGCCTTGTAATTGCTGCCTCTCCTTAGTGACCGATCTGTACTTAGTGACATTATGCCTCACAATTGTACTTTGCTTCCTGTACCCTGAACCACAGCATAAGTCCTCTGCAGTGTGAAGCTTCATTAGGTGGTTCTCCACTTCTGAGATAGGAGACTGTTAAAGAGGGATGGCATCCATCTGGCAGGAGAGGAAGGGGCATGAGCTGTAGAGCCCTAGGGCAAAAGATGGATGGCTATGTAGTGGGAAGGGGGTCATGTTCTCCAACCCTTAAGACAGCCCCTCCTCCAAGAGCCCTGCTTTTCAATGGCAATGGCCCTGTTGCTGGAGACATACCTGCTGGGACTCTTTAGGCTGCAGTTACAGAATGCAAAATCAGCACAGTTGCAGCTTTAGTGGTGTGTGTGGGTTTGTGTCACCCGAAGGCCAACCCAAATCAAATGAAGACCCCTGGGGGAGGGGAGTATACGCGCACACACACACACACACACACACACACACACACACACTTGCCTCAAGTGGAGCCAGAACCTCAATTTTATCTGTTGCAGGGTAAGGAGCAGGGAGTTCTTTGGCAACTTGGTAGGGATAGGAGGGAGATTTTTCATGGTCACCAAAGAAACACCAGCACTAGAAACTCTGTATAGCACTTGATTGTTTAAATTTATGTATGTGTGTAAGAAAGGGCCCATGAATGTAAATAACATTACATGATTTACTTATTTTGTTTTATTTAATGGAGTTTTATTTTTAGGGCCTAGTTGAAGGTTTTTATATGAGTAAAGGTGGCAGCCATGTTTGTGATGGGAATTAGGAAGTCAGTGGCTTATGAATTCTGTACGTAGGTTGTTCTGGTAGGTGGGGACTTGTTTTGAGCCATTGGTACTGGTCTGTTGAGGCCATGGCTAGAACTAAACCTGGCCAATCAAGAGAGAGGAAGTTCCTTTCTCATTTTATATTTTGTATGACCCCTCCTCAGGGAAGACCCCATCATCTTACTAGGAACTCTTTTTTTCTGAGACTGTGTGTTCAAAATTGAACCAAATTGATGATCTTGTTTAAGCAATAATGCACAACAGGAGGGTGTTGTTGTGAGATTTATGCACACCTCAGGTGTGGCGTGGCATGGGGCCACAGTCCTAAAAAAGAACAAAATGTCAAATGAAGAATAAAATGTATTTTTCATTGTGAACAAATCAATATTTTAATTAATTTCAAGAAATAAAAAGTGTTGCTCTTCACTTACTGTATGATAAAATATTTCCAACAATATGGCATCAGTAAGGAACGTCAGCAATCAGTCAATCTTTATTTAACCAGGTGAAGCACCATTAAGTAAAAAAGCTAATTCACAAAGTGGGCCTGGGAAGAACACAATCGGTACAAATGGCAGATATACACGATACAATACAGATAATCTTGTCATAGCCGAGGGCAATTACTAGGTACAAATAATGGAAAAAAGGAAAAGAAGATTATACAAAACACAAATAACCCTGGCACAGAAGGATGACCTTAACAGGTACCTAGTAGAAGGATAGATAAATACAACGTGTGATATGGAGAGATTAACAGTGCATGTATAATGAGTGCTAAGACAAACAATGATCTGTTTTACCAGATATGAAATTGCAATGAATGGTAATGGCAAAAGGTGGGACACCGTAAATGGAGGAGGGACCCGCAGTTGAAGGCTGGAAGTGCTGAAAAAAGGGAGAGGTAGAATAGTAGAAGGGAAGGGCAAGAATTAATTTAGTCATAGCAAGTGCAATAATGTGACGGGTGGGGATATGGGTGAAGGGAAGAGAAGGAGGGAAAGGAAGGGAGGGAAGAAAGGAAGGGAGAAAACGTATACAGTGAGCAACGGAGGGGCTTATGCATAGCAGGTACAGTCGTCCTGTAAGGACTGCCAATGAGGGTTTTGAATTTTGCAAGACCAACAAAGGAAATAAGTTTAAGAGAATTTTGTAAGTTATTCCATAGAGTGGGAAGAGCATGGCTTATTGAGTGAGAACCATGGCAAGTTCTGGTTCTAGGGATTTGTAACGAAATAAAACAATATTTTCTTAGTGGATAGCTCCAGCTAGCTATGGTCAGTAATTTGCAAATGTACTTGGGAAGTTTATTCATTAGAGCTCTACAGGTCCAGATAACTGCATTTTTTAGACATCTAGTATTGAGTGAATGCCAACCCAACATGGCATAGAGGGAGTAATGATGTGTGTTGTAGGGGTGTCGGTAATCAATCTTATAGCTGTGTGATACAGGGTGTCCAATTTGGGCAATGCAGAGCTGGGGCTGTGACTATAAATAATATCTGCATAGTCAATTAGCGTTAAGAATGTTGATTGCATCAGTTTGATTTTTGTAGCTTGCATGAACAGGTGCTTAATTTGGAACAGGATACCCAATCTCTGCTTAAGTTTTTTTGCTAAGTCGGTATATACTGAAAAAGAGAGTTTGCTATCTAGTCATACACTGAAGTATTTGAAGTATTTGAATCTATCTGCTGGTTTCAAGGTTTCCTCCAGAAGCGTATTAATAGGAGGCAGTGACCCTATGGGGGTGGAGGAGGTAGAATGAGCTTGCGGTGAGAGGAAAATAGATTTTGTTTTTTTTCGCGTTAAGCAAAAGTTTCAGATTCAAAAGATTGTGCTTCAGAATATTAAATCCATGTTGTAGCAAAGTATAGGTATGCTCAAGGGTGGGCTTGGTTGCAGAGATCACAGTGTTGTCTGTAAACAAATGTACTGAAACATTATTTACACTGGAGGCGAGGTTATTAATATAAATCCCAAAGAGAAGCGTACCCACAATGGACACTTGAGGAACTCCCCTCAGCACTGTTTTAGGTGGAGAGAGGTTGCCTGATGCCTTAACTTGTTGTTGGCGGCCAGTCAGAAAACACCAAAACCAATTCAAGGGTGCATTATCAAGCCCAATGGTGTGTAGTTCGGTTAAGAGTAAATTGTGGTCAACTGTATCGAAGGCCTTGCTCAGGTCCAGGAATACAGCCCATTCATGTTTTTTAGCATCAAGCGCCAGCTGGCACTCATTGGTGACATTAGATAACGCAGTTACAGTGCTGCGATTGGGTCAGAAACCAAATTGTACAGGGTTAAGTTTGTTGTGAGCTTCAATATAATTCCGCAATTGAAAGTTGATGATTTTTTCTAAAAGCTTGGGAAGGAAGGGAAGAATAGAAATGGATCTATAATTGGTAAGGTCTGTTGGGGCCCCTGATCTGAAAAGTGGGACGATATGGGAACCTTTCCACAGATCTGAGAGGGTGCCTTGCGAAAGAGACAAGTTAAAGAAATAGGTAATGGGGCAGTGACTGTCCGATATCAAAGTTTCAGAAAGAAGGAATCCAGTAGGTCCACACCAGCACTTTTTCTAGCATCTAAACCTAACAAGAGACTCTCAACATCTTTGTATGAAACTGTTGTGAAACTGAACATATCATGGTTGACCGTATCCAGATGAGTCTGATTATTTGGGTCAGGTGGACAGCATAGTGACCGAAGGTTGCTGGCTGGAGAGGTGTCGAAGGCCAGGCCTGCTGTTGCAAAATGATTATTGAGAAGGTCCAGTATCTGAGACTTGTCAGAAATAGTAAGGTCACTGGTACTGATCTTTGCAGGAAGGAAAGGGGTGGGGTGGGTGATAGCCTTCAATATCTCTAAGGGTACCAAAATAGGACAGAATTAGAAGAGGAGTCCAATTTCTCAGTCCTAATATATTTAGTACACTGGTTCTTGGCTGTCCTGCAGGCAGTCCAATCAGAGTGTAGTTTGGACGTGCTGGCGTGCTTACCGAGAAGGTCCCTATGGTGGAGGGCAGATTTAAGTTTGTCATTGAACCAGGGGAAGGGCCTATTCTTAGTACTACTTTTAGTCAAGGGGGCATGTTTATCTATTACTTCAAGTACAGGCTTCTGGAATATGTCACAGGCTGCAGAAACGGTTTTCATGAGATAGAAGTCTTGCCATCTTATAAGAGAAAGATCTCTTAGGAAACAGACACTATTGAAGTTCCTATGGTTCATTTTACATATATAAGTAGAGGTGGAGGGCAATTTGGGATTTGTCTGCACACATGCTATGGTGCAATGATTGCTTAGATCGTTAAAGCACACTGCTGAATGTGAGAAATTATGTGGTTTATTTACTAAGATTACGTTAAGGAGCGAACTATGAGCAGGGCTATTTTTATTGGGGCGGGTCGGTTCAGATACAAGCGTGGAGAGGCCGTAGTTATTGCAGAGCTCTTTTAATGGAGATTAACGTGGGGAGAGCCAGTTAAGATTAAGGTCTCCCATGATGATCACTTTAGAGAAAAGACTGCCCAACAAGCGGTGTAGGTGATTAATCACTTCAAATCCCCCTGAAGGGGGTCGATAAGATCCGGTAACAGTTAATGACTTGGAAGGGGGTAACTGAATCCTCAGGGAAAGACGTTCTAATTGTTTGGGGACAGAAATGGATTTGATTAGGGAGGCAGAGAATTTAACATGGACATAGATCACCCCCCCTGTAAATCTATCCGCTTTGTAAGCATTATAGGAGGGGAGATTAATTTCATGGTCCTGAGTTGCAGATTTCAGCCAGGATTCTGTAATAACCAGCACGTGAGGCTTGGAGTTGCAGGCCCAGGCTTGGATAGAGTCAAAATTCTTGAGCAAACTACACGCATTGGTGTGCATAAAGCTTATACCTTTGAAGCTTGCTAGCTCAGAGGAGGATACAACAGGTTGTGGGGGTCCTGGGCTCAGTTCAATGTTATCGGAGCAAATTAATAGAATGAAAAGTAATTTTTTCAGTAAATTAAGAAGTAACTTGAAGAGCCGAATCCTTTCTCTTTTGGTTGTGAAAGAGAGGGTGGAATAATGATCTGAGGCAAAATGGCGGCCAGGGATTGAAGCTGTAAAGAGGAAGGTTCTGATGGCAAGAATCTGGTGGGGAAGGTCCCAATGCGGATGAAGGATCTTTTCACAGGGAGTCATGCCTAAATATTAGAGGGTGCTCGAAGGGGCTGAGCAATGATGTGGAAAAATGGTGCAGGAAGCAATAGTCTGATCAGCTGTGTGTAACGAGGGGTCTTGAAGTAGACTGATGTTACAAAATAACAGCGTACTGCTGAGCAGCGAGAACTGCATTCTAAATGACAGAGGTGACATTTTGCCAAATGCAGGGGAAGAATGAACAAGAAAACTTAGGTCAAATCCTAGGGCAGTTATTTGGCCAGGAGCAGTAAGTCTTATGAAGCAGCTACTGCTAAGTAGCCGATAGCAAAGGAAGAAAAGCACGGGGCAGTGGCTCAACTGTATTTAATTAAGGCCAGACAAGGAGGTGGGTGGGAGGGCTGAAAATCTGTATGTGTATGCACCCTAATAAGCTCTTGCTCTCCTCGGGGACACAGTCCAGCACAAGGCAAAAGCTGCACAATAAGCCTGGGGAATAGAGCCAAAGAGTCAGAATTCAAGGCCAGTAATCCGACTGGTAGAATGCACTGCATGAACCCATCAGAGAGCAGCCTCAGGCAAGCCAGACCAGCCTGGCATCTGCAGAACCTAGGGAACTACATAGCCTGTCACCTGAGTTATGTTGATTCAGAGTGGGTGACAGGCAAACTTTCTGAGGAGGTGGATTCATTGCATGAGTTGCCCACATGTTTATTTGAATGCCCAGCCACATTCTCATACATTCCAGTAACACTGTGGCTAAGAGTAGAGTCAGCATTCCTTTAGGAGGGGCCCGCATATAAATTTCAAGCACCACCCCACTGTCAGTATGTCCTACTGAGGCAGTGCCTGAGGGAGGAGTCAGTCGCATGTCCTCACTAGCGCATCCACTGAGGTCGGCTGACGCAGCGAGATGAGTAAGAGTGGTTTCACTAACTGCTGGGATGCTCACTTCTTGAATACATGCTGGCAGGATTTCTACAGGCAAAATATATGGCTGCTGCACTACAACATCAGTTGGTGTTGGTCCCCTGATGTGTAGGGGGCCAAAGGTTCTGGTGGAATGGGATTCGTGACTCTCTAAGATTTTCAGGATGGGCCAGATGTTTCTGGAAGCAGGAAGCTTACTCAGGGACCAAGATGCGAAAGGTTTATTTACAAGGGACAGAAAAAACAAGATGGGTACCGCACACTTACAGATGGCTGACAAAATAAGAAAAAGGGCATGCATGACATTAACCGTGGTCCCTCACTTTCGAGCTGGGGCAGCTCCCAAGCTGACTTATTACTGGATACCTAACTAGCAGCTCTATACAACTTACCATTACAGGACTGAAGCCGGAACACTGTGGCAGAACTTTGAAGCAGGTCAACGTCACTGAAGACAGATTTGCTGAAGATGGAGGAGTGGCCGGGTCGGCGTCAGGCTCTGAAAAAACTGGTCCCGACAATGAAGATGAAACTGGACATCCAGTAAACAAAGGCCACAGTCCAATAACATAGTTCTGGTTGCAAGCAAACAGTTCCATTTTTGGCAGTTCAAATTTAGGCAGACGGTTCAGTTCACAAAAGGTTTTAGTTGCTAGGGGGTGCCAGGCCAGCTACTGCACAGTTTGGTTCAGGTGGGGATTAGGACCCATCCATGTAACTCTGTGGGCAACCTAGGACCATTAGGCAGTTCCCCTTTCTCACCCAAGATGGTGCTGTGCCTTTAAAAACCTTTTTCCTGCTCAGGGTTCTGTACTTCTACATTAATAACTACCCGTATGTCTGAGTTTATGGGACTCCCTGGCCTGGTTCTGCCTTTCTTATGAATATTAATGAGGGCCTCAGTTGCTGACCCTACCCTTTCCACTTTGGGCCTCTTTGGCAGGGTCCTGCCTTGCACATGCATATTAACAAGGGCCTACTGCCACAGCCCACCCTCCTTAATTATGAATGTCTTTGTTCCCTGGTCCTCCCCCCAGAGCAGAATGGCACTAAAGCAGATCAAAGGGGTTGTCAGCCAATGCTCTCTGCCTTTCTCTCTCCCCCAGGGCTTCCAGATTGTGACACCCCTCTCTTTTTTCTGGCATTGGTGCTCTGTACCCTGCCCGTGATGCCCCTTTACTCTTTTCTTTGGGCACTCTGCCTACCTTGGTATTCCCCCCAGTGCCTGTGGAGCAGAACAACCAGACTGGGCAAGTGGCCCACTCTTAAGGTAATTTGGGTCCTGGCTCTTTAACTTTTTTTCCAAACACCCCCCTCCCCACTTCTCCGGCGTCTGTGGGGCAATCAAAATGAACTCTGGGCACACAGCCCACTCACCACCATGGCCTGGGGATGGACATGGCTGCTGAGAGGGTCTGGGGATGTGGCCAGAGAGCTGCACTCCCACCTGGCAGTTTTCTGAACTAATCAGCCCAGGGCATGTTTTCCCCTGGACCAATTTCTTGCTGCACCTTTTTAGTCTGCCTGGCAGAACACTTCCCATTGCCACTGCCAGTCAGGACTGTAGGGTTGCCGTGTATGTTGGGGAGCCATGCTCCCACCCAACCCATGGATTCTGCTACCACTGCACCACTGAACCAACTCTGGAGGGGAGCGATGCCAGGGAAGCCATGGACCAACTACAGGTATGTGCTTTTTACCTCCATGCTCCCTGTGTCCTTCACCCTGCCAGATGAGCCAAGAGGGAAGAACTCTCTTTGGCCCTTTTGTAGGGCAAGGAGGGACTGACTAGCCACCAGGGGACTGGGCCTTGTCTCTGAAGGTAGGGTCTCCTGCCAAAGCCATGTCCTGCCTGTGGCCACCTCTTGGTGCCTAATGGTGCTAAAATGAACAAAGGATGGGGAGGGGTCTGTGCGGACCTAGCAGGCAGAAGGGGGGGGATGGGGAATGAAGGAATAAAAGTCCATTTTGTGTCATGGAGGAAGGGTCCTCAGCCTCCTTGTGGTGCCCTCAACTCTGGGGCACTACAGACGGACGTTACCACGCTCCCTCAGTGCCACTGAGGTGTGCCGTAGCAAATGCTGTCGAGGAGCACTTCTACAGAACCACAAAAGAGATTGAAAAGGTCGTTTCCATTGTTTGAATGGTTTCTGGGGCACTGGTTGAATGTTACAGTTGTCTGATCCAGTATTTCTACTGAACAGGCTATCTCGGAACGGTTCCATGTCAGAAAACAAAAACTGGCAGTTTTCAGTACTGTCAGTGTTCTGTCACATGATCTACATGTTTTGACACATGTGATCAGGTGAGAGCAGGTCTGCTGGAACTTTAGCCATGTGTTTGTTGTGACATTTACACACGGCAAAACCACCAGTCTGATCAATCATTTTCAAGCATTTTTCATGTCCATTTCATAATTGCATATTACCTATTGGGAAAATTACCTTGCCTATGGAGTGCTTATCACTCTGCAAGATTCTAACCCACCATTTTCTTTCCCTGTTTAGTATGTGTTAATAAATCTGTATTTATCTGTGTATCACAGCTCTACCTGAGGTTGAGATTATTTTGCCCTGTAGTGGGCGGGAGATGATTTAAGGGTCATGTTTATGGAAGTGTGCAGTTGCAGGTTGCCCTTTTGCCCACTTACACCTGCATCAATATGAATTTAAACTAGGAGGAGGGAGGCTAAGGCTGAAGGTTCCCCTAGCAGGTTGAAGGATGTAGGGGGGCCTAGCTAGTACTCTCAGAACCAAGGAGACAGATCAGTGCAAAGAGGATGGATGGATGGATGGGTACAGTCAAAGGGGATGAGGTCAACAGGTGCAGGGCTGACTCAGCCCTGAGCAAGAGAACATTGCAGAAATTAACAGACTGTCTGAAATACCTTTTTGACTCCAAACATTCCTACTTTCCTTTTGGTCGGGAAGTAATTGAGTACTCAGGAACTGAAATAGGTCATTATGTTCCTTTCAACATGTGACCTCCCCAGGGGAACTGGTTGTGCAACTGATGTTTTATAATGCTCTTCAGATGTCATCACCCCTGTTCTGCCGGATTACTGAAGTGCTAGTTATCAGCCTCTTTTAAATATGCCCCTTTTTACCTGCCTGGCCTTGTAGCACCCAGAGCTTGGAGCTCACAGAATCACTCCCTGGCCATACAATCGCCCTCATCAGACACTGAGCTCTCCACTGCACAAGGTCTTACCACCTGGCCTTGCAGTACACAGAGCCCGAAGCTCATAGAATCACTCCCAGGCCAAACAATCGCCCTCAGCAGAAACTGAGCCCTTCACTGCACAAGGTCTTTTCACCTGACTGGCCTTGCAGCACACTGCCTGGAGCTCACAGAATCACTCCCAGGCCAAACAATCGCCCTCAGCAGAAACTGAGCCCTCCACTGCACAAGGTCTTTTCACCTGACTGGCCTTGCAGCACACAGAGCCTGGAGCTCACATAATCACTCCCTAGCCACACAGTCACCCACTGCACAAGGCACAGGAGTACAGGAGCATATTAAAAGAACAATTTCATGGACTTTCCTTCATTTAACAGACCGGACTGCATCTCATAAAATATTTATTTCCTGTATGGCTAACTAGTAACATAGAAACACAGAAACAGACTTTAACGGCAGATAAGGGCTGCTTGGCCCACCCTGTCTGTCCATTTCCCTATCTATTGGATAAGCTGCAGATCCTAGTCAACCAACAGCCTACTTCCTCCTGCCCCCCCACAAGAATTGCTTTATGTCTGTCACATGCATTCTTGAATTCCCCCACTGTTTTTGACCTCATGACCTCCTCAGGAAGGCCATTCCATGCATCCACCACCCTCTCTGTGAAAAAAATACTTCCTCACGTTGCCCTTGAGCCATACCCCTTCTATATTCAAATTGTCCCCCTTGTTCTTGCACATCTCTTTTTCTGAAAGATGCTACCCTCTTGGACTTTGTTGATTCTCTTGAGGTGCTTAAATGTTTCTATTATGTCCCCCTCTCCCTCCTTTCCTCAAGAGTATACATATTAAACTCTTTTAGTCTCTCTTCATATGGCTTCTGGTGCAGACCCTGCACCATTTTAGTTGCCCTCCTCTGGACTGCATCCATGCAGTCTATATCCTTGTGGAGATGGGGTCTCCAGAACTGCATGCAGTACTCCAGATGGGGTCTCACCAACTGTCTGTACAGAGGGATAACAACTTCCTATTTTCTACTGGTAATGCCTCTCCCTGTGCATCCCAGTATCCCCCCCAGCTCTAGATACTCCTTCTCACATTGCTTGCCTACCTTTAGGTCATCTGATATGACTACCCCAGGTCCCTTTCCATTTTTGTTGTCGTTAATACCCCTTCATTGTGTACTCTTCCGCTGGGTTCTTGTTTCCCAGGTGCATTACTTTGCAGTTCTTTGCATTGAATCTAAGCTGCCATACTTTTGACCATTCCTCCAACCTTGCCAAGTCCCTTCTCATCCTTTCTACCCCACCTTGTGTATCAACCCTCTTGCAGATATGTGTGTCATCTGCAAAGAGGCATGCTTTTCCTTCCAGTCCCTCTGCAATGTTACCCATAAAAACATTAAAGAGGACCAGTCCTAGTACTGAACCCTGCAGTACCCCACTAGTAACTCCTCTTTCTTCAGAATGGACAACGTTTACTATTAACCTCTTCATCCTGTTGTCCAGCCAATTTTTTTTCCCCGGGTTACCACCCTGGGACCCACTCCCAGGCTGGCTAACTTGTGTATTAATCTTTTGCATGGGACTGTGTCAAATGCCTTGCTAAAGTCTAGGTAGGCCATGTCTACAGCCCCTCCCTGGTCTACTACTTTGGTCACTGAGTCAAAGAAATCTATTAGATTCGTCTGACATGACCTTCCTGCTGTGAATCTATGCTGCCTTGGGTCCTGTGCCCTGCTGGCCTCTAGGTACTCAACAATTCTTTCTTTCAGAAGTGATTCCATCATTTTCCCTACCACTGAGGTCAAACTAACAGGTCCATAGTTTTCTGTCTCTGCCTTGCTCCCACTTTTGTGAAGGGGAATCACATCTGCCCTCCTTCAGTCCTCAGGTACTACATCCTCCTCCCATGATTTGTTAAAAAGGGTAGTCAATGGTGCCACTAGTTCTCCCCTTAGTTCTTTTAGAATTCTGGGGTGAATCCCATCAGGCCCCATTGCTTTGCCCACCTTCAGTTTTAGGAGTTCTTTCAGGACTCTTTCTTCTGTGAATGGACTGGTGTTGACCCCCCCATCCAGTTGCTTCAATTTTTTGGTTTAGGTACCTTCCCCTCCTCTTCTTTTGTGAATACTGAGCAGAAGTATTTGTTCAGTATCTCTGCTTTATCACTGTCACCCTCTGACCACCCCCATCTCCCCTTTATTAAGCCTCACTATCCCTCCCCTGGTCTTTCTTCACTCCCTAATGTACCTGTAAGAGGTTTTATCCCCCCTCTTAACTGAGCTGGCTATCTTTTACTCAGTTTGGGCCTTTGTTATTCTGACTGCCTTCCCCGCTTCCTTCTGCTTTAACTGGTACAGTTCTCTGTCCTGCTCCTTCTGCATTTCCTTATGCTTCTTGAATGCTATATTTTTCTCCCTAACCTTCCCCCACCTCTTTTGAGAACCATAGTGTTTTTTTCCTTCATTTTGTTTTATTTGCTTCACACAAAGGCTTGTTGCCTTTGCGATGGCTGTTTTGAATTTTCCCCATTGTTCCTCCACCCCACCTTCTTGCCCATTTGCTAGTGCTTTTATGAGCACTCCCCATTTGCAAAGTCAGCCTTCCTAAAGTCTAATACCCTCACCTTTGTGTGACTTGACTGTATGGCTGTGTTTATCATGAACCACACTGTTTGGTGGTTGTTTGTTCCCAGATGGCTACCCACTTCTAAATCCAAGATCCTTTCCCCGTCCCCATTTGAGAGTACCAGGTCTAAGGTTGCTCCCTCCTGAGTGGGTTCCAACACTAGTTGTCTGAGGCATGCCCCCTGTAGGACATCAGGAATTACCCTGATCTTGGATCTGGCTGCAGCAAAGGTGCGCCATTTAACATCTGGCATATTTAGGTCCCCCATTAACAAAATCTTCCCCCCTTTCTGCCATTCTAAAGATGCCTTCTATCATTTCCTTGTCCATTTCCTCCCCCTGAGATGGGGATCTGTATATAACCCCAGTACAGATTGTGGTGCCAATTCCTGTCTCCAGGGTGACCCACAGTGCCTCAGCTCCTCCCTGTTTATCCTTTAGTTCCATTGTTTTGATCCCTTCCCTTGCTTACAGAGCTACTCCTCCTTCTCTTTTACCCTCCCTGTCCCTCCTGTAGATTGTGTACCCTGGTATGTTGACATCCCAGTCATGGTTCTTCGTGCACCATTTTTCTGTGACTGCCACAATATACAGGTGTCCCTCTTCCATCAAGGTCACTAGTTCAGGGAGCTTGTTACCCAGACTACATGCATTGGTACTCATCACCCTCTATTTTTTGATAGCCTTACCATTTTTAACCCCATCTCTGTCCTTACTGACTTTGCCTTTTTCTCCATTTACCCCTGTTCTGCTCCCTATTGACTTTTCTACCTTGGTGTTTATATTGTTAACTACCCTGTTTTATGGGAGAAGGCTGGGATTTCCCTGCTTCATGTCAGTGCCTTCCCCCTTGGCTAGTTTAAATGCTTGCCAATGAAACATTTAAACCTATCACCTAAGATCCTGATTCTCCTTCTGGACAGATGCAGACCATCATGCCAGTATAGGCCTGCATCCCTCCAGGTGGACCCCCAGTCCCCAATGAAGCCAAAACCCTGAGCTCTGCACCAGTTTTTCTACTATTCATTGAATCACATGATGCAGAGTACCCTATCCATACCCATTCAATAGACAGGCAGCAGCTCTGAGAAGGTTACCCTGCATGCTACTTGTTTAAGGCCCCTCCCCAACTCTACAAAATCCTCCTGCACTGCTCTAATCCCATTCCCAGCCAGGTCATTTGTCCCTAGGTGGATAATGACATCCAGCTCCCTCTCCCATGCCCCTGATCCCACTATCCTGAGGATTCACTATTAGTCTCTCCCAGACATGGCACTGGGCAGGCACCTTACCTCCCTCTCCCCCCCAAGTTCTACCCACCAGGAGTTGTTCCCTTCCCCTGTGGAGTCTCATGCCACCCTCTTCTGGGTCTCCTTTGCAGAGGTTCCCAACATCCTTCTTGGTCTCCACTGTGGGTGTCTCCATAGAGGAATCACGTGCCACCAGAACGGCATATGAATTGTGGAGAGGTATAGCTGGAGGGATGCACCTGTGATCCACCACTCTCACCATCCCTGAGCTCACTGTGGTCCAACCACTCCTCTTTCTTGGCAACCTCTGAAGCAGCGGCAGTGGCCCTGGTGGTCTCTGGGTGGGGGAGTAGGTTTCTCAAATCCTCACCAGGTTGGTCTGGAGATGGGCAACCTCCTCCCTCAGACCAGAGATGTATTTTATTTTATTTTATTTATTTATTCACAATTTGGATTTACAACTTTTGAGTCAAAGACTCATTTACAAAGGCACCTCGTCACAGGGAGGGTAGACAACATATTGGTGGAGTAAGACAGTGGAGAACAATACAGGTGAGATACAAAAGAGTATACAAAGCAAGGCATTTCAGTGAACAGTGTAGGTTAGATACAGAAGAGCATACAAAAACTAAGCAATTTCAGTGACACAGTGGAGCACGCAGGTTACAGTGCATAGATTACCTGCAAGTAAGGCAGCATTGCAATCTCTAGAACATCTTCTGAAAGGCTGCCACCCCATAGCCAATGCATTGCATTGTCTCTTTCTTCCAGTGTATTTTTTTTTTCTTTTGTTAGTGTGTGTGAGCATGTGCATCTACCCCTTTTAAGTGTGCTGGGCTGTTAAGGTTATGACAGGTGTATGTCCTTTGTCCTTTTGGGAAGTGATATCAGAATCTCTGGTATAAAAGAAAATTATGTGCTTGGGGTGGGTGGGGTGAGGGGCAGGTGAGTGGGACCAAGCCTGTGCCCTCCAGAAACAATCAGCTACAGCTCTGACCCACCACCTCAGTAAGTGTTTTTCTTCCTTTCAGCAAGACAACTTGCACAACAGTTTAAAAGAAAAAAAAATACATTTAAACCATGTTTATGTAAGCTTTCTTGAAAAATAGCCGCATAATTATTTTTTGTCAGGAGAAATAGATGCTATATCTCACTAAAAACAGTATGTGCAGTCTACAGTACATTAATCTTAATAAAGTTTGAACATACAGGCTTAATTTGGGGGGCAATGTAGAAACCAAGGACTCTCAGAGAGAGACTACAGGTTTTACAAAATGGAGCATCCAGAATCCTACTTGGGTGCAAAAGTAACAACATCCAGAAGATACAGTGGCATCCCCTGGATGAAACCAACTTTTTAAGGACTCTGCAGTGTGTTGCAGCAGACCTACTGAATAAAGCAATGCAATTTCAATGGCAATTAGTCCATTTTGTCATGTAGGAAACTGTGGCATTCACTTCATCCTGGCAGTGTCACATTTTCCTGAATGATAAAAGGGACTAATTGCCATTGAAATTACATTGCTTTATTCAGTAGGTCTGCTGGAGCATTCTGCAGAGTGCTGCAAAATGCTGCAGAATTGGGTTTTCATCCTGGGGGACATCACTGTATATGTGTGTGTGTGTGTATATATATATATATATATATATATATATATATATATATATATATATTTTAACCATCTGGGCTGGCAACCACTAAATATAAATTGAAACATTCAGCTGGTGATTATGATGTACCTCATTTTGATAGGTTTTGGCAAGGCAATGCAAGGTTTATTTAAAAAGACGTCTACCCCGGAGGCTATGGGCACTGTACAAACAAATCAAACTCAGAAACAAAACAAGCAAAAAATCAACACAATAGAGTAAATCACACAATATAATTAAAATGAATCATGAAATAACCATAAATAAATACTACATAAATGTCTAAAATATAAAATCTGAAATCTAAATTGGCCTATGACCAAATTTGAACACAAAGGACAGCCTGGACAGGAATTATCAGCCAAATCCCAAGAAGGTTTGATTATACAAAATGCCTTGAGGCGGGCTTCAAATACCTCTATTGAAAGGGCCACTCTTACAGCTGAAAGTAGCGAATTCCACAGGATGGGGCCAGTGACGCTAATGGCTCTGTAGCAGGCAATTTTTAACCTCATCTTGGGAATCACAAGAAGCCCCCTGGAGGAGGAGGGGAGGGAGTGAACTGAGACAGCAGGTGTAAGGAGGTCTTTCAGGTAGCCAGGGCCCAGGTCACGTAGGGCCTTGTAGGTGAGCAAGCCCACCTTAAAGTGGTCCCTCCACCTGACTGGCAGCCAGTGCAGCTCACACAGCACTAGGGTGATGTGGCAGTACTTAGAGTGCCACATCAACAACCTGGCAGCAGTGTTCTGCACCAGCTGCAGATGGTGGAGGGTACCTCCAGAGACCCCAAGATAGAGCGCATTACAGTAGTCAAGCCTAGACATCACAAAAGCATGCACCAAAGTGGGGAGGTCCAGAGGTGGAACTGGGGGCTTCATCCTGGTGATATTCCTGAGATGGTAAAAGCTAGTGCGAACAACGGATGACACCTGAGATTCAAGTAGCAATCCGCTGTCAAGGATAATGCCAAGGTCATGCACACTAGAGGACACCTTCAATAGTACAGATCCAAGAAACAGCCCCGTTTCTGCACCGAAACAGCCCCGTTTCTGCACCACCAGTACCTCGGTCTTGTCGGGATTCAGTCACAGCCAGCTGGAGGCCAACCAGTCATTGATCTCAACAATGCAGATATTAAGCATGTCCACCTCGTTGGATGTCCCATTGGCAAAGAAAAGATACAGCCAAGTATCATCGGGATAACAATGAAAACTCAAGCTGTACTTCCTAACGAGCTGTCCCAGGGGCAGCATGCACACAGCGAACAACATCGGTGACAAGACCAAACCCTGGGGGATGCTGCATGATAGGCGGCTAGGGGAGGAGGAGAACTTCCCCATCACTACAGTTTACCTCCTGTTGGTAAGAAATGACTCAAACCAGCAGACGACAGTGCTGGCAATTCTGCAGAAATCCCTCAGGTGGTCGAGTAATAAATGATGGTCCACCATGTCAAATGCTAAGGAGAGATCAAGGAGGACGAGAATTATCCCCTCACCTCAATCCTTTGCCCTGAGGAGGTCATTCTGCACCCAAACTGACACAGTTTCTGTGCTCTGCCTCGCTCAAAACCCAGACTGGAGTGGCTCATATAGATCATAAGCCATGAGGTACTCCTCAAGCTGAAGTGCCACAACCTTCTCTACAATCTTATCCAAAAATGGAAGATTGGAGATGGGATGGTAATTTACCAAGACATCAGGGTCTAAAGATGGCTTCATAAGAAGGGGTCTCACTAGTGCCTCCTTCAAGACATCTGGAAAGACCCCCTATGACAAAGAGCACTGGCCAATCAAGGCAATCACTGAGCCTACGGAGTCAACACATATCATCAAGAAATGTGTTGGCACCGGGTTCAGTTCACAAAATATGTGCTTCAGCTTGGAAGCCACCTCAGTGACCTCAGCCACCACCCCCGGTCTAAACTCATCCCAACAAGGCGGAGTGCTCTCTGGATGCCCATAGTGACCACTGCTGGCCACAATGTGGCTCACTGACACAATGCCCTGCTGAACCACAGACACCCTGTCTGAGGAGAACTGAGCAAAGTCTTTGCAGAAAGTATCAGAAAAAGCTTTTTTCGGCTGTAGACAGGCTGTGTTTAGAAGCCTATCCAGAGTCTGAAAAAGCACAGCTGGTCAATTCCTTCCAGCAGCAATCTCCTTGGACAGGAACTCTGCCTTCTTATGGTTGATTGCCCCCCAGTACACACCATAATGTACATGCAGTGCCAGTTTGTCCACCTCCAGCCCAGACTTCCGCCAGCAGTGCTCTAGTCTCTGACCCACAGCTTTCATCACCTTGAGCTCCTCATCAAACCAAGGGGACCTCAAGTGATAGAATTTGGATAGTACATGAACTGGTGCAAGACAGTCAAGTGCCCCAGACATCACCTTATTATAGGCAGCGACTGCCGCATCTGCACCCCCAGTGCATGCACTGTCAAGGCTAGATAGATCAGCCACTGCCAGAAAACCCTCATGGGTCAAGCCCATCAAAAGGCAGTAGCTAACCATCTTGCCAAAGTGGAAATTCAGCATGCAATGATCGGACCAAACAACCCGATCAATCCTGAGATTGTTTATTTCAAGCCCCAGGGAGAACACCAGGTCCAACGTGTGGCTGCCCTGATGGGTCACAGAAGAAACTTCTTACAACAGGCCCAGAAATGACATAATCTGGAGGAAGCTGAAACCTAGCCAAGATGATTCATCATTGGCCCAAACATTGAAGTCCCCAGTACTAACCATCTGGGGGCCTCCAATGTTTTGCCGATGATGTAGTCTGTCACTTTCTGCAGGAATTCTTCCACCACTCCAGGGGTGTGATAAATCAGGATAACCCTGCAACCTGCGCCTGGACCTCCTTGAATGGCCACACATTCATAAAACTGGGTCAGCATTGTCACTCACCCAGGTCTCTGTGATGCACACCAGATCAACCAAAAAAAATCAAGTCCACAATAATTGTGGTCTTGTTTCTGATCGATCTGGCATTGCACAGCACTACCCTCAGGGGAGTGGTGAACAGTGCAGCCCCTCTGGCTACCTTTCCGCTCGGTCTAGTGGGAACCCTGTTGACAGGCACCAAACATGTCTGGCCTCTCCCATGAGCCCGTTGAAAACCAGGGTGCCTGCAGCTCCTGACTACCTCAATCCTGCCTCTTACTGCAGTGTACAGGGTACCCTTCCACCGAGGATCAATATGGTTCCTTTTTATTCTGACCTCCAACAGCATCTTTCTGTGGTGGTAGAAACTGGGAGGTCCAAGAAAGGCCACAGATCAAATAGCTGGGATGCCCCATACACTAGCCTTGCCCACCCCAGGCCCCTAGCCTTTCCCAGACACATCCTGGCAGACTAGAAGCCAAAGCCTAACTCTCAAACCACACAACCACAGTAATACACTAAAACACATAAATCCTAAACCATACACACCACACATCCACATTAAACATTAAAAATCACACCTCCCACTCAAACCCCCCCCAGCCCAAAAAACAGGGAGCATGTAATTAAGTTTAAATATATTTTCAGAAAAGCCTGCAGCTCACAGTATTGGATCCCAATGCTCAGGATTCCTCAAAATACAGATAGAAACAGTGAAACAAAGAAAAATGTCAAAACACAGCCAAAAACCTCTTCAGAGCACAGGGCCCTCTCACTGCCTCAGTCACTAAGAAGACAATTATTTTGGCAGTCAGTTAGAATGTGGCCAAAGAAAATGCACCCACGGATGCCCCAGCACCTCTGTCCCTAGCTACTGGGATCCCGAGGAAGATTACCAGGATGTGCAGATCATTTAGGCCCGCTAGTCGATAGATCCATGGGAGCCTAAGTCCAAGTTCTCCAGACACAGAATACAATTCCTCCACTTCACAATTAGCTGGTCTCACAGGGCTGCACGGCAGTCTGATTCCCCACATGCTCTACAAAGTCAAACAGGCAGATATTGCAGCAGTACTCTCATTTGCCCCGGAGTCGATGATGCAGAAGTGCCTTCAGCAACTGCTGACCCTGGGAATGCAGTCAGACAGATGCTGAACTGAAGACAGTGCTGGCCCTCTTGTAGATGGAAGAAGAAACACCGGCATGGCATACAACTCCACTGCAGCTAGCAGAGCGATAGCCTGCTGGCCTGTTTGATCCCACCAACAGAGCAGGCGGTATGGGAATTTCCTCTCAAAATGGTCCTCCGTTCCTTAACAGAGCACCTTTCCGTGAGGTGCCATGCTAAACCCAAGGCAGTATCCAGAAGAAGAGGAAATGAAGTCTGGGAGAGATAGAAGGACGCAATGGCCACAGTCCAAAGAAGTGGTTAAAAAAATGGTGAGCTGCACACTGATTCTAAAAATTAAAAAACAAACTGCCTCAGCTACCCCACTCCCCCACCTTGCCTATGCTAAAAAGCCCTAACTAAACGCCCTAACCAGAAGCAAACTGTAGCATTTTAGGTACTCGTCGGTCAAACTACAAACGACCCGAGAACTCACACACCAAAATCCTCAAACGGGCATAGAACAGCATTTAGGCTGTATTTAAACAGTATTTTACAAAATACAGCAGGATCAAGCTCTCTCACAGAGAGCTTAGCAAGCTGCAGCACAGCTCCAATGCCATCTTGCCTCTCTCTCTCTCCTCAAGATGAGTAAGCATGCTCTAGGTCTCTAGCCTCCAATTACTTGACAGAAATGTTCCGACCCCTTTCAAGTGCCCATTCAAAAGATAGTAGAGCTGTATAAATAACAATCTATACATTTATAAATTTAGAACTAATATTGGCATAGTGGGATCTGTACTGCATGGCTCACTCTCTACTATTATTAGAACAGCTCCCAGCTGTGCTGCTTCTAAAAGAATGGCAACTAGGTACTTGGAAACAGAGGACACCTATCTTTATTACCTGGAAACAAAATAAATATGCAAATGTATTTTTATGCAGCATGGACTCTCTCTAATCGCAGAAACACAGACGGGAAGGACAGAAAAATAGGTTAAGTCTGAGTCTTCCCTGAGGACCTGCTGTACCTTTTTCTAGTTCCTTGCACTGTGACTCCCTCCCTTTCCACTGGTCTTCCACCAGCGATTACCAGTGGTATACAAGTTATACAAACAAAGATACATAAATTGTATATTCATGCATCAATGATTCATGTAATTGTCATGTATCATTATCTGTATAACTGTTAATCATTTTCTTCAGGATCCTATTTTTTTTGCACTCCATTTGCTTAGCTGGCACCACCCTCGATGACCCCACAGTCCCGTCACCAGCTGTTTTGGGGACTTATTCACCCTCCTTTATTGCTCCATGGTTTACCCTTCATGGTGGTGCCTTCAGGGTTTCCCAAGCCCCTCAGGAGTTTAGCCAGGATGAATGCGGGGTGCCTAGTACGTGGCATGGGACCTTTGGAGCGTCACTACATTATCCTGCCTGGCTCTGGCTGGAATTTGTCTGTGTTCTGTTTCCACTAATCCATGAATGCCTCATTGGCTAGAATGACAAGTGATGTGAGCACATTAGTGTGCTCACCTCACTGTCAGGAGATGCCCAACCAGTGCAGCTCCAGTTTGCACCACCATGTGTGGTCACCCAGGGGGCAGTAGCAGAATGGAGCTCGCAGACCTCCCTCCTTGGAGGAGGAGTACAATCTATGAGAAGCTTAGTCTTCCTCCCCCTGCGGGTCTTCCTACAATCTAGACTTGGATCATGAACCTGGATTGTTGGTGTCACAAGCAGCACATGTACCACTGCGCTGTCGGGCCAGCAATTAGGATCCTATTGTAAACAAGCCACTGGGCTATATAGGCTACCCAGAAAAATATCAATAAACATAATCTCTATTAAGACATTTCAATAAAACAATATATAAAGCATAAAGGCATACCAAGCCGGAAATTTCTTAAAGGTCCATCAGCAGGTTCTGTATACATTTTCTTGAGCTCTCCTTCAGGCTATAATTCAGTAGACATTTATATTCTTTAAGCTTATGCTCATCAAAAATATTCGGGGTCACAACTACAGGTGTCTTCATAGCTTTAACAGCCTGATACATTTCACAAGTTATGACTTACATTTGTTCCCACAGACACCATATGGTGTCAGAACCATCCATTGCTAGATCTGACCCAAAATGGCCACCAGGAGCAAATGAGTTAAATTAAACAGTAGTTCATTCACATGAACAATAGTGCATTTCACTTTAAGCGGTAAACTTCATGCAGTTGTTCACATGTACTAGTTTTTCTCAGACCTAACCCTAACCAGTTAACCAACTTGATAGCCATGCAGGGGTATGTTACTTTCAGGTTCGATAGAGTAGGACAACGGGGTGGAGGTTGCCTAATCTGTCTTAGGGAAACCTTACGGGGAGTGTGTTGCTGATCTCCATCATCAAAGCTGAGTAGGAGTTGCTAGCCATAAAGCTCCCCATTGATAGGCAACACAAGGCACTCACCATTGTCTTAGTTTATCTCCCACCCACCAAGGCCAAACTTGGTCCTGGAAACAATCTCTAAACTGAAGAGGAACTCAGAAATCATCATTACTGGTGATTTTAACCTAAACTGGCTTAGCAAGGATATTGACCCACAAAAAGACCAGGTAGCCAATATGTACCTAACCCAGATGGTAACGGAGAACATGTGACTTAAACGCAGGACCAGCAAAGGCACACTGCTGGACTGGCTCCTCACTAATACCCCATCTAGGATAACAAATTTTACTGTGCTGTCTGACTGTCTAAGTGATCATTCGCCAGTCACTTGCCACTGAGTCTATAAGGACAAAAAAGCTCCTCCAGTCACTATTCTAAGCTGTGTCCTTAGGTGTGGTTGTGCCCACGCCTTTAAAAACAGCCTTATCCCTTGTTGATTGGTCCCCCTTAGACAATCTTCATGACATTGATCACACACTTCAGTTCTTCTCTGATAGGTTTAATGGCATCTGCAATATTTTTGCCCCTGTGAGGAGAAGGAAGATCAGGGGATCCCATAATGGGTGGATTACAAGTGACCTTCTGGACCAAATGAAGGAAAAGGACAATCTTTGGAGTATGGCCAGATGCACTGGTAATCTGGCAGACTACCAGAAGTACCAGGCCACTTGTAACAGATGTACTAACCTCACCAGACAGGCAAAAGCAAAATATTGCAAGGAACAACTAGACAATAACTGGGGTAATAGTAAAAGGTTCTGGGTGAATATCAGGGAACTGCTTGGCAAAGAGGATAAGAAGCACCCAACTATGCTTACAGTCAGTGGTACCCCTACCCTTGATCTACATACCATTGTAGAATCCTTTAATTCCACCTTCTCTGATCTTAGCTCTGTCCTCCCACCTGACTACCCTAACCACCCTGACATACTCATGTCAAACACTAGTGAAAGCCTAAACCACCATAACTTCTACTTTAAAAGCATCATGCTCAAGAAAGCCAGAACCTACATATTCACTGTATTAGGTAAAACTAGGCTTGGCAGTGATAACCTGGATATGAAGATAGTGGCAATTGTGCTGGAAGAGCTATTGATACCTATCACTAAACTATTCAACAAATCACTCTCCCTAGCTAAGTTCCCAGCTAAATGGAAACTTGCAATGGTCACCCCTGTGTTAAAAAGTGGAGATAGGACTAGTACAGCCCATTACAGACTGATATCCATCCTCTCCCCCTTATCAAAAGCCCTTGAGAGGATAGTGGCCGATCAGATATCTGAGTACCTTCATAAATATGATCTCCAGTGCCCACAGGAGCACAGATTTCGTAAGTGCCACAGTATGGCTATAGCATTAGTTGAATTCTCCGACTACATACACAAGGCTTTGGACAGTGGCAAATCAGTGGGATCTGTCTTCATAGGTCTCATTAAAGCCTTTGACACTGTCAAGCATCTCATCCTGCTACAGCAACTGGTGAACCTGGCATTTTCTTCTGATACAGTCCTCTGATTCAAGGACTACCTATCCTGCAGATCCCAGTGTGTAAAAAGTGGTACTACAGCCTCCTCCCCAAGGGAAATTGCACTTGGGGTTCCCCAAGGATCCATCTTGGGCCCTCTCCTTTTCAGTTTATTTTTAAACAAATTACCAGAGGCATGCATGACTAAAATTATCTTGTATGCCAATGACGTGGTTATCCTGAGCAGCAGTGCTCTGCTGGATCACTTGCAGAAGGAGCTGCAATCCATCTTTTCCCTCATGGAGGATTGGTTCAGCACACAGAAATTACTTCTTAACTATAAGAAGACTAAAACAATGCTGATCTCCAGCCCCCAACTAAATAAATCATCCCCAGTCTCATCCATTACAAACTACAAGGACATCCCTCTAGAACACATACAGACTTTCAAGTACCTTGGGGTTACCATTGATGATACACTCTCCTTTGTACCACACATTGATCAAGTTGTAAAAGCAGTTAACTGTAAACTTGGTGTCCTGTACAGACACAGACAATAGCTTACGCCTGCTGCCCTGTGATTGACTGTATCTTCCTCCATCTTGTCAGTCATTGGTTATGGCTTGGTAGTGTATGGATCGGCTACTTACACTGCACTGGAGCGGGTATCAACGGCCCTCAATAAGGCCTGTAGACTCACCCTTGGAGCTGGCAACCTAGCTCACTCCTGCTCACTTAACGAGCAAACCAGGTGGCTCAGCCTCAGCAATAGAATAAAATATCAGATGTGCCTCTTGGGTAAGAAAGCTTTGCTAGGAAAATCCACCCCTAGACTCAAGGAGTTGCTCTCAGCATATTGCTCTAGCCTCCAGACTAGAGGAATGACAAGGTGCTTGTTGGCTGTCCCATTCATGAAAATGACATTAGGACAGCTCTCCTTTGTGTACAGAGCTCTCCTCTGGCTAAATCAAATACTTGTGCATATTTTCCTAAACAACTCCCTACCTAACTGCTCTCTATCTTGTTGAGAAAATGTTGGTAGTTTGAAGTTCTTAAAGAAGCTATCAAGTTTATCCTTATCAAGTGTATCCTGAATTTAATAAATGTTTTGAAAATACCTATGAAATTCAGTGCTGAATATACGCTTTGTATGCCTCCCATAAACATGCACTATAAACTTCTCCATTATAATTAATTTAAAAGTATTCCTTCATCTGCTTAGTCACCCATGTTGGAAAATATTTTTCTTTCAGCAAAGTTGTGTAAACCTCCACCTATGTGATTTCTCTCCCCTTCCACTTAGCATCAGATCTACAGTGATCATCACATGGTCTGATATAATGATATTTTCTATTTTAGCATCTATAACATTTGTAATTAGATTTTGGACAATGGTATATAGTCAGTCCTACTATAAGATAAATGCCTATTTGAGAAAAATGAATAATCCTTATCTGTGGTATGTACCACCCTCCATGCATCCGCGATACCTATATCTATCAGTAACATTTTAAAGGAGTCTCTGGATTTTGTATTAACCTGTATTTTTTTGGACTGAGGAGCTGTCTAGAATAGGATCTATCACTTTGTTGAAACCACCTCCAGAGAAAGTGCTGAGAGTAATTGAAATTGAATTAAAAAAATCTTCCTGACCTATGTTTGGGACATAAATATTACAAAATACTACTTTCTGACCATGTAGTATACCTGAAAGTATTTGGCACCTCACTTCCGAGTCAGAATAATGATCATGTTTACAAAAGTTCACCCCCTTTCTTATAAGAATTGAAGTGCCACATTTTTTTGATGAAAAACATGAACTCTCAGCTTGACCTACCCAAGATCTTTTAAGTTTCTCTAGTTCTTCATGCATCATGTGGGTTTTCTGAATAAGTGCTATGTCTACCTTCTGCTTGTTAAGTCTCTAGGCAGTACTTTTCTCCTTTCAATGGGGGATCCAAGCACATTCACATTCCAGGACACAGTTCTATACTGTGACATTTCTGGTACAGAAATATAATTTTTCAATGGTTAACAATAAATCACTGCTTGATCTAGGGATTACAATAGATAAAAAGTATAATTACTATATAAACCTATAACCAGTTCTAGCTCTTAAAATTCTAATGAATGAGTAATATCTGTTTAAATGAATATCTACAGCACAAGCACTGTAGGAATAGATGAACTAACTTTACTTAACTACAATTATAATCATCTATATATATATATATATATCAAGTCAATACAATCTTAAATAAATAATTTAAAAGATTATTTAAAAAAACAAAAAGAAAAAAAAGTGTCAAAAGAAAATGACTTGTTCTACTAACAGTAGGGTGTTAGCTACTGATGAGCTTGAAACTACCCAACTAGTAGTTCAAGGTGGTGATGTAGCCAGTAGCTCAAACTCCATCTCTTATCTGCTTTTATGTTGTTTAGTCCCTTAGAATAAGTAGTGATAATAAATACTAACAGTTATGAAAAATAATACATAAGTTAACATTATAACATTAGGGATGAGGTTGAAATAGTGTATGTTTTAACACCAAACTAACGCTGTGTGTAAAAAAAAAAAAACAGCTTACTTGACCCATGACAGCCAAAATTCTATATGTATATTAAGAGGCCTAAAATAATATTTATTAGAATTACATCACTTCTTAGATAAAACTATCTATTAACCCAAAATTCCACAGCGAATTCCTTAACGCCAAGGCATTAAAGACTGCCCACTCATATGTATTTTGTAACAAGGTTAGTTGGTTCAGCTCATTACCAGTTTTATTATGCACTCTCGCCCTTTCCTTATTTCTGTTTCCAGTAAATCCCTGAATTAATTTCTTTTAGGCACTCAGGCAATAAGAGTCCTTCCTTTACTCTATAGTGTAGCACCTTAGCCACTGTCATTTAATCATTTGTTAGATTGCAATGTAACTAGGGGGTCAGAAGATTTAACCACAGCTATTTCAGTGACTTCTTTCCGAGCACCCAATAAGGTTGCATCTCATTGCTACTGTAGGAATAGCCCTTATCTGCTAACGTGATATTCAGGTTTACAGAGACCCCGCTAAGCCTACCTGGCGAGTTCAGCAACTATCCTATGTAGCGAGAGAATCTGAGCTTGCAAACGCATGCTGGAATCCCCTGCACAATTCCTCTGACCCATCCAAACCACTAGCAATCCATCACGCTAATTGTTGGCAGTATGCAATTGAAGGAGATCATCGCTAGTTTCTAGCTCAAGAAAGGAAAGCATATTTCTCTGACCATGCTGATAGTTCAGGAAACATTAGACAAAAAGCCTGGATATGAGGAGCCAAAAGTTACTTTTCTGCTCAAGAGTGTTGTTTTATACATTTTCAGATATAGCAGAATATATTAGTTTGGGCAGAGAAAAGCAATAATGGAATCAGTGCCCCCACCCATTCTTGATAATGAATGTCTGTAAATCATTCAGTAGCCCTTATTAAACACACATTACAAATGTTGTTTATCACCCTAATTGCACCATTTTTGCTATTATAATTATAACTAGACAGCACAGCTATCACCAGTAAGAGTATAGACTTATGTTAGTTTAAAAAACATCTGCATATTAGCATGGTATGTCTTTAATTACCAAACTCCTTAGAGTTTAAAATGTTTAAGACATAGTCAGTGCTCCTTTTTAATAATATGAGCCATGTATATACTAGCAAGTGGGACTCTCACCCTTTCTCAGGTGTAGCTCATTAAAGGATTCCAGCATATTCACAACGTGATGTTTCAGCTCCTATTTCACTGAAGTCATGTGGTTGCAGGGTTAGGAGGCATGCTTAAAGAGTTCCCTGAAGAAGCTGACAGTTCTTGCATTAAAGTTCCTAGGGCGTGCTTCGGAGAGTGAGCTGTGGGTGCACTGATCAGGGATTCCACTTCCTCTAACTCAAATGAGTTATCAAAGGAAGTGTTGGTGGGGGACATCTTACTTTGTTGTCTGCTTCAGCTTCTACTTCTCCCTCAACTTGTATTTTGTTGCCACTGTCTGCCTTGTCTCTGCCCTGAAGTCCCAGATTTTGAGGTACTTTTGACTTTCCTGTAGTTAGCTGACTGTTGCACACTGTTTTCCCTTTTTTCCATAATCCCAGCCATGGAATAGAATTGCTTTGTGGAAGTCTTAAGAGTTTCTTGTAAGGCAGTCAAGGGGGAAGGGTATGCTTCAATCAGACTTCAATCAATCAAATCTTTATTCAGGCGGACATCATTGAGCAAGGCTCATTTACAAGATGGACCTGATAAGGTCAAGGTTCAATGGTTGGTACATTAACAGATATATACAAAACACTTGTAATAAAACAGATTCAGTAATATAAACATATATACAATAATTGAAGGGCAGAGGTTGATTAACCCTAACAGGACAAGGTAGGATACAAGAAAATACACTAGAAAAATCCAGTATGTACAAATCCCAGTAGAGGAGCCAAAGCAAGCACGCAAAATAAGGTACCCAGAATTACAGGTTCCAGGGAAAACTAAAGCAGACAAAAAGATATAAAGATTGACTGACTGCAAAAAAGTGGTGATTACAGCCTCTGACAAATGACATGGAAGGGCTGGTGGGGGATTCAGATAGGGTCTATGGCTAATAGTAGTAGGAGGTATAGGGGAGTAATTAGGGTTGAGGTAAGGGCCAGGAGTTGATGTGAAGATCATAGTCAGGGGAAGCAAAACTGCAAAAATGGTATGATAGGGGGCTGAGATACCAAATAAGGGGGCTGCATGGGAGGAAATACTAAGGGGATAATTTATGGGAGAGCTACCAATTATAGCTGCTGACTGGAAGGGGAAGGGTTGTGGATGTGACTGGACTAGGTCTTGTGGTAGCAGTTGCATTTCTCTGGGAAGAGTCTTATGCAGAGCTTTTTAAAGGATGCTAGAGGTATAAAGTTGGTCAACTTTAGGGTCTTCTGTAGAGAATTCCATGCCATTGCTAGAGAGTAGCTGATTGCAGACCTTCCATGCTGGGTGTAGACTTTGGGTATCTTGAGCGTGATGACGTTGTTGCTTCTTAGGGCATAGGAACTAGCTGTGGTCAGTGTAAAGCAGTCTAAAATATAGATTGGAAGTTTATTAGACAAAGCTCTGTAAATCCAAAGTGCAGCATTTCTGTTCCTTCTGAGGTGTAGGGATGCCCAACCAACTGCAGCATAGATAATGAGCAATAAGTGTTGAATGGAAGATCTGTAGTAAACCTTAGTGCTCTGTGATACAGGGTATCTAATTTGCTTAAATAGGAAATAGGACAGTGACCATAAAGGAAGTCTGCATAGTCGATAAGTGAAAGAAATGAGGCCTGGATTAGCCTCAACCTTGAGTCTCTGGTTAGGAAGTGTTTTATTCTGAAGAATAGGCCGAGCCTCTGGCGAAGTTTTTTCAGAAGTTCTTCAATATGATGTGTGTAGTCAAGCCTGCTGTCAATCCACACCCCTAAGTATTTGAATTTATCTACATAGTCCAGGCTTTCTCCAAGGATCGTGGATAGCTGGGGAAGATTGCTTAGTGAGGAGGTGTTAGTATAGGTATGATTGGAGAAGAACATTGCTTTTGTTTTCTTTGCATTTAAGAGGAGCTTTTTCTCAAGTAGATGATGTTGCAAAAGGGAGAATTCTGCTTGTAAAATTTCACAGGTCATTACAGGCGATGGATTACTGACATACAAAACAGTATCATCTGCAAAGAGGTGAACATTGGCCTTGGTGAGATTTGAATCAATATTATTAATGTAAATGGCAAAAAGGATAGGGTCCAAGATAGATCCTTGCGGAACTCCTCTTAGAAGTGGTTTTAGTGAGGATATGTCACCTTCAGCTTTCACCTGTTGTGACCTATCAGTAAGGTAACACCTGAACCACTTAAGAGAGGGTGGGTCTAAGCCTATGGAGTGCAATGAAGAGAGTAGCAGCTCATGGTCCACTGTGTTGAATGCCTTGCTTAGGTCAAGGAATACAGCACAGACACTGTTCTTTTTGTCTAATTCGGTTTTCCAGTCATTTGTGACTTTGGCCAGTGCAGAGATAATGCTGTGCCTGGCCCTAAATCCAGATTGAGTTGGATTTAAGAGATTAGTAACTTCAAGGTAATCTCTTAATTGGATGCTCACTAACTTCTCAAGCATCTTGGATAGCACTGGAAGGATGGATATAGGCCTGTAATTGTTGAGGTCCATGGGGTCCCCTGATTTTAGGAGGGGAAACACTTGGGCTGTTTTCCACATCGTAGGAATAGAGCCAGAGGTTAATGATAGATTAAAAAGATGTGTTAAGGGAACTGCAAGCACATGAATTGCAATTTTTAGAAAATAGGGGTCAAGAGAGTCTGCACCTGCATTGTTTTTAGTATCCAAATGCAACATTAGATCCTCTAATTGATTCAGCAATACCGGTTTGAAGGAGAAGGAAGAATCAGCCCTCTGAGCCTCAGTATACTGGGAGTTTAGTTGTGCACGGCAGTAGATTAGCTGGAGAGGTGTCAAAAGCAAGGCCAGCCGTTGTGAAATGAATATTGAAAGCATCCAGTACTTCCCGTTTATCAGAGATAACACCCTTATTATGGTGCACTTGAGATGGCAGAGAGGTGCTACAGTCCTGCCCTAGAATCCCCTTGATGGTGCCCCAGAATCTAGCAGGATTGTGGTAAGAGGCGTCAAGTTCAGCCATATAAAAAGGCAGCCTTAGCATCCCTTACTTTCTTGGTGCAACTATTTCTGACCTTCCTAGACAGCATCCAATCATTTGGGTTCTTGGTCTTCCTTGCCAGTTTCCAAAGCTTGTCTCTTTCCAACAGTGCAGTTTTAAGGTCAGCTGAAAACCAGTGAAAAGATTTGCTTTTTGTTCTAACACTAGTGATTGGTGCATGAGTGTTAAGGGCACCTATTATTATGCTGTTTAACACCTGGTGTGCTTTTTCCACAGAATGTGTAAGGTAAAACTCCTGCCAGCATGTAGAGTGACTTAGGTCATGGAGATATCCCTCAATATTGAAATTTTTCTTGGATCTTCTCAGAAGGAATTTTTCCTGGGTTTGCTGGTTTGGTGGATGATCTTATTCCTGCAATGAGGCAGTGGTCACTTTTGTCACTGAAAAGCACTCCAGTGTGTGAGAATAGGTGGGGTTTGTTTACCAGAATGATGTCAAGTACTGTGCTATTACTTCTATTCTTTAAATTGATTATTGTTGGTTCATTTATCAGTTGTGTAAACCCATGTGTCTCACAGAATGATACTAGAGGTGCAGCTGTCTTGGAGAGCCAGTTTAGGTTTAGATCACCTAGGATTATGATTTCTTCAGGGCCCGGTTTGATTAGGTTCCCCAGGTGGGATAAAAGCTTGTGGTCAGCTAGCTGAAAAGCTGCCGTATTGGAAAGAGTTATTTTGAGGGATATACATTCAAATTCTTTGGGCATCGATGTTGCACTAACTCAGGATGCAGATATATTTTTGACTTTACATATATAGCTACTCCACCGCCCCTTGTCTGGTGATCCGCTTTGAATATTTGGTAGTTGGGTAGATTTACCTCCCTGTCTGCTGTGGCAGGTTTGAGCCATGTCTCGGATACTACAAGAAAGTCTGGCAAGGTATGGGCAACCCAGGCTTGTATTAATGAAAGCTTTTTCAGGAGGCTGCATACATTGATATGTAGGAAACTTAGTCCTTTGGTGGAGGCTAGGTCTGCAGGGGAGGTGATGCCCTCCGGAGGGCCTGGATTGATTTCCACATTACCAATACAGATCAGCAAAAAGAATAAGAGATTCATAAAGGCTTCGAAAGACAGGAAGTGGGGACTGACTTTGGGCCTTTTCTTCTTGCTCGGTGGCCACTGATTTGAGGTGTTTCACCTGGAGTTGTGACTTTGTATCGTGTCACAGAGTATTAATTTGGTGGGCAGGTGTAAGGGGGAACTATATACCCAACAATGGAGCATCGAGCGGAATAAGTACATGACAGGTTGTGTCCCTTTAAGGGGGGTTACCCCACTGATTATGATGTGGCTTCGGTAGGGCATATGTGAGGATCCGGTCATCATCCAACGGAGGTGTAACAGAGAGGCTAAGCTGGTGGGTCGCATTATTTAGTGCGGTATGGATCGGGATGACTTCCTCCTCATTGAACACCACAAATGAAAGAGAGAGAAACAATAAGAGGAGTCTCCCCATTTTGAAGGTGATAATCGTGTTATCTACAATGAGGACAGGGGAAGGACTGCTGATTAGGTGACACTGCAGTGGCCAAGGACAGATTATTGGTTAGAATGTCGCTGGGGCCGGGAGGTAAGAAATCGGGCGGAAGATGCCTATAAAAGTAACACACAAGGGGGAAGGGTGGGTGGGCAAAAGTTTGCAGCTTTCCATACCTTCCTGGCTCTCTCCGCCTCCTGGTCCCCTGGGTTGGCTCCTATGTCGCCGACCGCCCGCTGGCGGAGTGTAGCCCCGGTACTCACTGGGTGCTGTGGGCAGGGAAGGCTTGACTGGAAGGAGACACAGGAAGGCACAACAATTAAACAAAAGCAGAATCAAGCGTTTCTGCAGAGCAGTGTGAAATAATTTACACCACAAAAGGCTGGGGGGGTGCGGCGCCGTAGCGTCTGGCCCACTAGAAATCCCACCAAAAGGCTGTAAATCACATTTTAGTTTAAACTTTTAACAAATTCCTTAAACACTCTATCTTTACAGGAAAACAGCTCTTTTTTTGGATAGTTTAGGCAAAACAAACACAAGTCTCAGACCAGCTTTCAGCAGTGTAAAATTCAACACAGAAGTCTATGGAGCAGGAGGACCAATCGGCTGCAAGGCTTGATCAGCGCTCACCTCCCGATTGGCTGCGGCTTTCCCGTACCTTTCTGGCTGTCTCTCCTGGCCTCCTGGTCCCCTGGGTCGGCCTTGCGGTCGCTGACCGCCCGCTGGCGGAGCGTAGCCCCGGTGCTCACTGGGTGCTGTGGGCAGGGAAGGCTTGACTTCCTGGCTGTCTCTCCTGGTCTCCTGGTCCCCTGGGTCGGCCTTGCGGTCGCCAACCGCCCGCTGGCGGAGCGTAGCCCTGGTGCTCACTGGGTGCTGTGGGCAGGGAAGGCTTGACTTCCTGGCTGTCTCTGCCGGCCTCCTGGACCCCTGGGTCGGCCTTGCGGTCGCCGACTGCCCGCTGGCGGAGCGTTGCCCCGGTGCTCACTGGGTGCTGGGGACTTATCTGGTTGTGCGTAACACGGTTAGTGGAACGAGTTGGGATGGAAGTACCATGCACTGCTTTGTGATGTTTTGAGTCAGAATGGTGGTTTACAGACAGTGAGGAGCTTGAGGTTGTCAAGTTTGATTCTTTAACCATTTGTATATAATGCCAGGCGTTTTTAACGACGCACACAAGACTACCCCTCCACCTTGTTCTCTTATTTGAAATACTGGAGGATACTTAAAGTTATACTGAACTCCCATTCTATGACATTCTTGCTTAATTTCAAAAAAGTCTTTTCGTTTGTTAACTAGTTCAGAGGAGAAATCCTGAAACAGCATAATTTTGTACCCTTGACATTGCAATGACTTCCTGTCCCTGGCAATTCTTGGAACCTCTTCCTGTATGGAAAATCTTAAAAAATAGGCAATTATAGGTTGGGGGCACTTATTCTGTGTGCTTTTGAAACCCAATGTCCTATGAGATTACTCAGTTTCTAGTGGCCGGTGCCATTGAACATTTAGTAGTTCTGGAATAAAAGACTGCAGAAAAAAAAAACGTATTGTTACTTTCCCAACCTTCTGGCACCCCTGTAATCCTAATATTCCTACGACTTCTGTTTTCTAAGTCATCGACTTTCCCCAATAAATGTTCAAATTGTGTATTCTCTTTTTGTGTCACTGAATTTAAATATGCAACTCTTTCTTTAAGATCATCAAGTTGCTGGCATGTAGCTTTAACTTCATTTCTAATTGACTGCGTCTCAGTTTGTAACTGATTACAATCTCGCCATTATGTGTAAAAAGTCACTTCTGGGTCATACCCCAATTGGATTTCAATCACTCTTTAATCAAGCCCGAATGGATTTATTACTAGTAACATGGCATGTCAAAGACTTCAAGTTCCCTACAGGTTTGCCTGGTTAACCTCAGCAATATCCAGTTTAAGGACAGCTAATAGTTATTTTATCTGCGTAATATCACTCTTACTTGCAATGTCATTTGTAAATAGCGCTATAGTCATGTGTGCTGTGCTGTGGTGATTAATTGCTGGCCTGCGGTTATCAGTCAGCCTCCCATTCGTCGTGTATGTTCTGTGAGCCATTGGAACTAAGATCATGGATTTTTATCAGGTACGATGACAGCTCATTAAAATGATTTTTCCTTGTTGCTTGACACGTAATGAATGGAATTCTTATGTCTTCCTCAATCTTTGCCATGTGAAAACTATTAAAATAAATCAAAAAATAAACTGACTCAACCTGTGCAATTTAGCAGACATCCATTTGCCTCAGGCACTAACGTGCGACTCCATCAAGCTAATTCATAACCCGATCGTGTACATGCTCTAATTTCATACAATGAAGGAGCATTTTAGCCCATAAGGCTACTGTAGGACTCACCTCCAGCCACTAGTGCTGGGTCAGATACTGCTTCCCCACTACAATTCCAAGACTCCATAGGGGATGTGGCTTGGTGGGCTGGCTTTGCATTCTCCCACATACCCCCAAGAGGACTTCCTCTGCCCCTGGCCCCATATCCATGTCCAAAACTCTTGCTAGTAAGGCCATAATGGCCTGCCAGAACCATTGCACCTTTGGGCATTCCTGGATCATATGATAAAATGTACATCGGGATACCTTACATTTTGGGCATTCATCTGGTTTGTCTTGGTCTATTTTGTTCATGACACTGGGGTGAAGTATGCTCTGTGTAGGACATTGTAGTGTATTGCCTGGAGCTATTATGGACTGAGCATTTCATGCCCTGTTGCAATGCTCCTGCCCAATCTCCTTCAGTAAAACTACCCACCCCCATGTAGCTCTTCCACCTGCCTCGGAGGGCTTCCAGAGGATCTTTTAAAGCTCCCAGGAGGGTTTTATAGCATTTGGTCAAGGGGCCACGTTCCCTGACCTTAGAGTGGGATATCAATATTTCCTCCAAGGGGGGAGTGCATTGGGGCCGGTGGACTCCTTTATTTGTAGTGCCTCCCATTCTGCTTTTGACCTGTAAATAAGTAAAAAAGTTGGAGGGATTGAGACCAAATTTCTCTGACAGAAGCTGGTATGACAACATTATTCCTCCCTCACATAGCTGGGAGTCTGTGGAAAGCCCCTTTTTCTCCCATCCTTGTAGAGTTCTACTAACTTGGGGGGGGGGTGGCATCATGGTGTATTCCTAAAGGGCATTTTTAATAGTGGCTTTGGGTGACAGTGACTCTGGGTGGTTAACTAAAACATGTGCGGACAGCCAGGCTCTTAGAGAGGCTCTTGTGAAGGGGTTTGTTATTTTTTTTAACTATTTTCTTTGCCAGAGCCAGAGCAAAGATAGTGTGGTACATAAATGGAGTGCCTAGTGGTGACTCAAGCTGCACCCAGGCTCTCTCTACATCACTTCTAGGAGAGATGTCCACCAAAAAGGCCAGTTGACAGGACAGAAAATACAACCAAAAGTTAGGAAGACCTAGCCCCCCAAGTGGTTGCCACAACACTTACTGTTTTATTCTCGACCTCCTCCTCCTCCTCTACAGAAGCTTTGTTGCACGTGCCCTGAGGATTCTGAAATATTTCTTGGGAACATGTATGGGGAGGGTTTGAAAAAGATACAGACACTGGGGTAAGATGCTCATCTTGACCAAATTCACTTTCCCTGTTAGAGTCAGGGGGAGATTACTCCACCATTCACAGTTTGCCTTTATTTTTTACATCAAGGGTTTACGGTTTATGTCCCCAAAAGTCGATATCCTCTTTGGGAGAAAGATACCCAAATATTTTATTTCAGTAGAGGGTTTTATTTTGGTATTATTAATGACTACTGGGGTTGTGATTCTGTCAAGGAGTAGCCATTTGCATTTCCCCCAATTTATCTTATGGCCTGAGAGGGGGCCACAAACTCTAAAGATGTCGGATAAGGCAGGGAGAGCCTCATCTGGCTGGGAAATGAACAATAAAATATCATTTGCAAATAAGGAAATAACGTGGTGGTCACTCCCCTGACTATAGCCCTGAATATTAGGGTGTCTTCTAATCGCAGTGGCCAGTCTGTATAGTGAGGACATACAGCAACGGTGAAAAGAGGCAGCCCTGTCTCATTCCCCTAGTGAGATGGAAGGGGGCCAAGATGTTGTCATTGGTCAGGATTTGAGCTTTGGGGGCTCTATACAGGGGGGACACCCAAGACAGAAAGGGTGGGCCTAGTCCAAACTTTTCTAGTACTGCAAACATAAAGGGCCATTCGACACGGTCAAACGCCTCTTTGGCATGAAGGGCTAGGAGACCCTGATCCCTCTCCTCCCCTCCCCTCCCCTCACAGACCATTTGTCATGATGTTCAAGGTACACTAGATATTATGTTTTGCCTGCCAGCCCTTCACAAACTCCCCTGGTCAGGGTGGACAGGCATGGTCAGTACCTTCTCCAGTCTTGTTGCCAAAATCTTGGCTATGATTTTGTAGTTTCTATTTAGGAGGGAGATGGGGTTATAGGAGCCACACTTTGAGGGATCCTTCCTCAGCTTTGGAAGCACTGTGATAGTAGCCAGCATCTGTGTGGGTGTTAGCCATCCCCCTTCCAAAGCTGTCTCAACCATAATGGTCATAAACTGGCCGAGGTCCTCTCAAAAAGTACAATAGAATTTTGTGGGCATTCCATCGGGACCAGGGGCCCTCCCCACTGTGGAACCCCACAACACATCCTGTACCTCCTGCTGTGTCACTGGTTTCTCTAGTTCTTGTTGTAGGGAATATTCCAGAGTCGGTAGGGGAACTTCCCTCAAAAAGGTCTGTGGGGATGTTCCCAGTGGGACCTCAGAGGTGTATAGGGTTTCATAGAAGTGTTTAAAAGCTTCGTTTATAGCTTTTTGGTCTGTCGTTGTTTCCTCTCTGTCTGTCTTAAGGACTGTTATCATCCTGTTTACCTGTTTTTCCCCTCACCTGCCACACTAACCACTTCCCTGCTCTGTCACCCTCGAAATAATTTCCTGCCCTGGAGATAAGAAGGTTACGTTCATTGTTTGTGGAGGCTAATTGGTTCAATTTCCCCTTAAGAGTTTTAAGTTCCTGCAGGCTTGCTTCCCTCTCCCCAGCCATCACCCTATCCTCTAGGTCTCTGACCAGCGGTTCTAAATCTTTTTCTTCTTTCTCAGCTGCCTTCCACCAATGGGCAGCAAAGGAAATTGCCACTCCCCAAATGTAGGCCTTGAGTACTTCCCAAGTTGTGCTCACTGATGTATCCCCCACTGCATTATTATAGTACATAATTTTTAAAAGCACTTAAAGTATTTAAACCACAAATTTCAGATGGAAGCAAATTCCAGACCTTTGCTGCTCTAACAGAAAAATACCTTTTTCCTAAGTTAGTTTCCCTGTAGGGAACTTGAAGTCTTTGACATGCCATGTTACTAGTAATAAATCCATTCGGGCTTGATTAAAGAGTGATTGAAATCCAATTGGGGTATGACCCAGAAGTGACTTTTTACACATAATGGCGAGATTGTAATCAGTTCCAAAATGAAGTGGTAGCCAATTTAGTGAAGCATATTAGTGACACCTATGACTATCCCTTTTACAATTTAAAACAAGTCTACAGGTATTTTTACAGCAACATTAATTTTCTCCAAGATAGTATTACAAGTTGCCGAATAGACAACTAATCCATAATCAACCATTGAAAGAATCAGGCTATTCACCAGTAACTTAACTTCACCAGTACAATTATTCTTATTTTGATAAAGAAGACCACTCCATTTATTAATACTTTTTACAGCATAGTAAACATTACATGTAAAAGACAACAAGGGGTCTAACCCCCCCCCCAGATATTTGAACGATTGAGCCTGCTCAGTAACCTCACCACTTGGGGTAGTAATAGTCAAAATTGAGCATTTACCAAGACTATACCTTCTCCCAAGTAACACTGTCTTGTTTTTTTTTTTGCATTAATAACCAAACCATTTTGCTCAAACCAATCCTAGATTAGTTTAAAATCAGACTGCAAACACTTCTTCATCTCATTAAAATTTACCCCAGAAGTACAAAGAACATTATTGTCTGCATATAAAATTGTCTAGGAGTACTTGGCAACATTAGATACTCTACTAATAAAAAGACTGAACAACAGGGGCCTCAGAACGAACCCCTGTGGAACCCCTATTTCCAAAGGCAAGACGTAGGAAAACAAACTATTACATTTTACCCATTGGGTTTGCTTAGTCAAATAGTGGGAGAACCATGCCATTACATCAACTGACAGTCCCATCTCCCTGAGCTTTAGTGCCAACACTTTATGATCAACAAGCTCACAGGCCTTTGATAGATCCGGGAAGACTGTGTCAACATATTCACCCCTGTCCAAGGCTCCACGAAGGTCCTCAGTTAACTTAATCAAAGTAGCAGTTGTATTATGCATCTTCTGAAAGCCATACTGTTACTCATCAAGCAGATCATACCTAGAGATGTATTCCTGCAGTTGGTCACTGAAAATCTTCTCCAGGGTCTTGGACGGGGGCAAATGAGACGAGCATGTATTTGGAAACAATGGCATGTTCCCCAGACTTAAAGACTGGTGTAACATTGGCTTGTTTCCAGATATGAGGCAATAAACTGACAAATTGCAAAGAAAGATTGAGCAATTTATATATACGTAATACTAAATCATTAATAGCCAAGTTAAAAAGCGTTATATCTAATTGATCTGGTCCCAATCTAGTTTTGGAGAATGACTTAACTAAGTATTTCTTAACAACCTGAGGTATGAAATATTTAAAATTGAAGTTAGGCCTATCAAAGGACCTGGGGGTGGTGGTGGATGTCAAGATGAACAACTCTGAGACTTGTAGGAGGGCAGCAGCCAAGGCCAACAGGATGCTGGGATGCATCGCTAGGGGGATCACCTCCAGAAGGAGGGAAGTGATACTTCCTCTGTATAACTGCTTGGTGAGGCCGCACCTTGAGTACTGCGTGCAGTTTTGAAGGCCACACTTAAAGAGGACATTAACCTCCTGGAGAGGGTCCAGAGGAGGGCAACCAAAATGATTTGGGGCTTGGGGACAGGACCTGAGGAGAGGCTCAAGAGCTAAATATACACATTGGAAGAGAGAAGGACCGGGGGACATGATAGAGGTCTTCAGGTACATGAAGAGGGTAAATAGGGATGAACAGTCAGGGTGCTTCAAAGGAAGGAGGAGGGGCCACTAGAGGCATGGGTGGAAGCTGGAGGGAAGATTCAGGGAGAAAGAGGAGGTGCTACTTCACTGAGAGGGTGGTGGAGCCATGGAATGCACTGCCTAGGGGCTGGTGGAGGCAGAGACAGTGGAGAGGTTCAAGAGGGGGTGGGACAGGTACAGGGGAAGGGTTCTGGAAGCAAAATCCAATGCAGCAAGAATATCCGGAACTGGGACGGGAGAAGCGAGAGAAGGCAAGGGGGACAGCAAGGTCAGCACCCAGGTTGGGGGCTGACCAAACGAGCAGACACGAAAGACCATTAGGCCTATTCTTCTGGCATTTTAGTATGTTAGTATACGTTGTGCCATGCTGGCGACCTGGGTTCAGGAATAAGCCTGGGTTGTTGGGTGTCAGCTGGGGGGGTAGGGTGAGTAACTAGACTGAGCTATCATGAGGCAGCTTTCCTCTCCCAGGGAGGGATGTGGGGTTTCCTCGGCTCTTGGCTGCTACCAGGTGGAGGATGGGTGGTAGTGCCAAGCGGAAGGGGGGAGCCCAGGCAATAGCCAGGGGTGGGGTGGTAGGTGCCATAAACCAGTGCCATGGGGCTCATGTGTGCCTTCACATGCATGCATTGCTGTGTGCTGTGGTTCCGGGACAATGGGAGAAAAATGATAAAACCGGGAAAAAATTCTGAAAAAAAGTCATTCTTAGCTTTCTTCACTGATCTCTTACATTTATTTCTAATTACTTTATATTCCCGAACATGTGATGTTATTCCACTTTTTTTATATCTAGCCCATGCTATATCTCTTTTATTAAAAAAAGAAATAATTATACGGTCAACCCCTTATTATTTACCCCTCTAATTCTCTTTTTCTTATGGGTGCAAACAAATCACAAGCTTTCTTAAAATGTACAGCAAAATAATAACAAGTCAAATTGATATCTGGAATGTAATCCATGTAACTCCAATCGACCTGTGCTAAATATTCTTTAAAAGCCAGTACTTTAGCCCTATTAAGGTTCCGC
Organism: Neoceratodus forsteri; assembly: GCA_016271365.2. Taxonomy (NCBI): domain Eukaryota; kingdom Metazoa; phylum Chordata; order Ceratodontiformes; family Ceratodontidae; genus Neoceratodus; species Neoceratodus forsteri. The sequence goes on from JADMNL010000023.1 coordinate 581,933,035, forward strand.
GGGTCTAAACAAATTTAGGACAGGGTCTTTTCTTCCTATGTGACCAAATAGAGTGAACAGGTGAATGGTCATGTATTGAATCAGGCGATATCTCAACCTTCATAACCTATCCTTATGGATCACTAGTGCCCAATCAATCAACGATGCAGTATCACCCGTATAGCTAATTCAGATAGGGGAACTATTTGAATCAAAAAGAGACCAGCTATCCTATTGCTATAAGATAAAGATTTGTCTGACAACCAGTTTATATTAAAATCCCCAAGTATAACTTTCTCATGGTTCCATCTTAAAAAACTGAACCAGATTAAATCCCAAATCAACTAGACCAGGCAGGATATAAACAGAAGCAACTGTAAGATTCCTTTTCCCCATCCCTACACTAACTCACAAGGCTGTTGGCTATTGCTCACAGAAAGCAGTGTAGTCTGTAGATATTTTTTAACATAAAGAAAACCACCACCAGCCCTTTTACCCACCCTATCTCTCTGGAAAAGATTGTATAAGGGCATCATAACCTCAGAATCACAAATTCTATAATTCAATCTGGATTTGGTGACCGCCACCACATCAAGGTCCTCATGTGAACCAATGCAACAATCTCATCAAACTTAGGAATTAAGCTTCCCACATTGACATGGAGGCAATCAATGAATCCCCTAAAAGTATCAATAGCAGCATTCGATGGACCAGGGTTAGGGTGAACTGAACCCAATACAAGCAACAGATAAATTGTATAATGTTTCATCATATATGAAGACAACTTGTAGTGCACATTTACCCAATTGATATCTTTTAGAACTAGTTATTTTTTTCATGCTTTTAGAATAATTTAAATCAATTATTACCAATAAAAAATTGAAAAAGGGGTCCCTATACATGTGCATCTCATTATCTATCACCAAAGGCATAGCAAAACCATAATTCAAATGTGGTTTATGCTGCTCCACAGTTCCACTCCTGACAGCAGGATTCATTTCAGTAAAAACAAACGCTTTGAGTTTGAAAGCTTAGGGATATTCTCTAATCTCTGTTGGTCCAGTAGAAGGAAACAAATCACCTATTATGTCCATCTTGCTGCGTATTAGGTAACTCTATCCATGATTCAACTACCGATCCAAAGCATTGAGCAATTAAACCGCAGTAGCCCCCTCATTTTAGGGCATGAATTATTTCCAGCAGGAATACACAAAACAAACCAGGGTTAGCCAATCAAATAAACTGAAACAACTTCAAACCCCCCAATAGCTACTATTGTGAAATGGGTAGAAAGAATGCTGGCTCCTGATAGGCCAAGAGGTACTTTCAGCTGGGCCATTATCCCAGCAAAATGGCTCTGCTGAAAGTAGCTTAACAAAAATATGTTTAAAAAACATATCCAATTTACTAAAAAGGACTAATTTCATAATCGCAATAGAGCACTCCAGGGAGTGCATTATGGTGGGCTAATGACCCTTCTCAGATGGTGGAAGCACTTGGCTTCGCCTCTTGCTTCAACCCACTTGAGGTGGGCCATTATCCCACCATAAAGCACCCACTCTCTTACCTTATTGCTTAAATATTATTGCTACGGACAACAAGGATGGATAAATAATATTAATTACAGTACAAGTTACATTAAACTATTTCTTAAGCTCACTGCTTTGGCATTGTTTTTTGTGCTGCTAATGCAGTGGCAATTCTAAATGCTAAAAACACAAACTCTTTTTTAGCTAGTCATCAGCTCACATGCAATGCAATTCCAGCCACTATGCAATTCACTTCAGCTGCCACTCTAATGGTCATGTAATGCATTTTCCCAAATGCATTTACAGTGCAGTACTGTGCTGCACATAATTCCAGCACTACAGTATCTGCCATCTTGCCTCTCGTTTAGCTCTGAATTTGACTGCCTATGCCACTGTCCCATGTCTCACTCACTGATTAGTGTACAGTATATTATTTATTCAGTACAGTACTGTACTATATGTTTAATGTATATTGTACTTGCTGACCGACAGTACAGTACAGTGAGTCACCTCTTCGAGAACGGCAGACTGGAAGTACTTGTACAGTAGATGCATATACTGTACAGTACTGTATGCAGCCAACCCCTGATCCCCAGTTGGTCCCATCCCAATCACCCTAAAAGTACTGTAAAATATATTTGTTTTTCTTGTTGATCTAGTGGTACAGATACAGTACAGTAGTAACCCCCCAATCCCTGAATCCCGATCTTCAATGCTGTACATTTTACTTAATTTCCTGGTGGTCTAGTGGTCCCTCCCTCAATCTCTCCCCATCCCAAAAGGCACTGTAATATCCCACCCTGTTCTCCCCATCCTCATAAGGAGCAGGCCACCAGCACAGCCGTCCTCTCCTCCACGGCCAGTAGCCCACTGGGAAGTTAATGAATGAGCACGTGCACAGCCAGCATGCACTCATTCATTAACTCCGCAGCTGGCTGCCAGCCATGGAGGAGAGGAGGGCTGTGCTGGTGGTCTGCTCCTTTTGGGGATAGGGAGAGCAGTGGTGATATTACCTGTTGGGATGGGGAGGGGTTGTAGGAGCGACCACTAGACCACCAAGAATTTAAGCAAAAAGTACAGTATTGAAGATTGGGATTCAGTGATGGGGGGGCTACAGTAGTGTACTGTACTATACAGTATTATGGGACTCGGGTGGGTGATTTTCTTTCTTTAACTCTGGTAGGCAGGTGATGGGTTGTACCACTAGCCACCAGGGATTTATTTGGGGCAATCAGGTGGGGGTTGGGTCCCTGTGACAGCTGCTAAAGCAGCGTGGAGGGCATGCAGAATTTTCATTTTTTTTCACACACGGCTAGAGAACTGGAGCCCGATTTCACTGCAGTGTGACACTGCAGTGGAATCGGGCTCCAGTTGTACAGTACAGCATTTTTATGAGTTGCTTAATGTGCACGTTCATTAGTGCACTGCAGTGAATAAGAGTTTTCAGTGAGCTGCAACTGATTGGCAGCTAACAGACAAACCATTAAGCAACTCTTTATAATTCATTGCAGTGAGAAGTGCACATTTTAAGCAACTCACTGAAAAATGCTAAACCAGTGAGTTAGGGGAGCAGTTTAATGTGACTTGTACTGCACTAGCAGCAGCAACAGCAATCTCAATTAGACTTTAATAACAGCACTCAATCTTAGGCAACAGCAGGCAATTAGCTATTGTAACCCCCCTCTGGGGGATTATCTGTAAATTGCCTGGTTGGTCCTGGTTTTGCTGGTGTTCCTGGTCTCCCCACACCTATTCCCCTTGCCAGCAGGCTGTTTTCTGCCCCGTTGGGGTGTGGTCCACTGAATGTGAGCTGCCGGCATGCCAGAATCATCCGGCATGCATGCAGAGCAATGGAGCGCTTTGATGTTGTGACCGCATGTGCGGTCCAAAAGCGGGGAGTTTACTCATGGTCCCGGTGCCTCTGCTGATGTCTTTGGGGACCGGGGACTTGAAGAGAGCCAGGCAGAAGCCTGTACCTGTACCGTAATGGGAGTTCTGACAGTGGGGCCGCTCAGCAGCTTATGAATATTAATGAGCAGCCCCATACATATTGATGAGTGCTGTCTGCTGCCTGGGGGGACAGAGTTGCGGCAGCAGTGACAGCTAAACCATGGGGTCCTCCCAGTGAGAGAGGGCTCATTCAATAGAGGGCAGTTGGGGCTACAATCCAGTGGGGTGATGGTACAACTGGGGTAATGTGCTAGACTGCATTGAAGCTGAAATGGGGAAGAGACTGCACTGTGTTGTATGGGACACCAGGTAAACAAATGGGAGCAGACATATTGTTGACATTTGACCCCCCTGGTTACAGCCAATCATTGATCTAGGCACCCAAACCGGACACCAAGGGACTCCTGGGAAAAGGAGGGGGCTAAATCTGGCGCCTTGATCATGCCCCAATAAATGAGCTGGAAATATTGACCACTATTGATATTGGTTATCGAAAGGCTTCAACAGCCAATCAGAATGCTGGTTTGTCAACTGAAACAGTGTGGACTTTCTGGGATTGAGTCAGTCTGTGGTTGGGCTCTGTATGAGTGTGGACTGTGCTGAGAGAGTGGACATTGCACTTCAGGGGCTTCCTCAGACCCCCATTTGGAGAGCTGTGCATTAGCAGAAGTGGACTGGAAAGGGGACAGCAGGAAAAAAAGATTGTGCTGAGGTTCTGGTTCCCTAGGTACTTGCTGCTGGACTGATTGAGAAGGGGAAAGAGAGAAAGAGACTGGACTGTGATTTCCCCAGGTATGGAGAAGTTGCTGGTGGTTAATGAGAGAGACTGAATGCTGCAGAAACCCTGCACTGAAAAGTCGAAATTGCTGAAAGGGCTGTGCGGATTGGCAGAGTGCCACAGCCAGGACTGATAAACCATTTTGCCTGTGTTTGGGACAGCAATTTGAATTCTGAAGGGGCAGAGCATCTCTGGTCATTGGGGTGCTAGCAAAAGCTGTGTGTGTGTGTCCCGTGTGAACTGGTTAAAGTTTTATTTATTTATTGAAAAGTTTCACCAGGAAAGGCACACTGAACAATATAAAATTGCTCACCTAATGGAGTGTCCTGGGGAAAGGGGGAACATGGGAGTACGGTAATCAAAAGCACAATTCCATGCAGTATTATAGAAAAGTATATACACAATAATCAACAACACATTTCCAAAGGTAATACAAAACAGAGAAGCAACAGAGTAAAAAAACAATATATCAGGTAGTAGCATTAGATTAACATTGGGATTTGATGCGAGAGGAGCAAATCAACAGCACTGCAGACTTAATACATGCAGTGCAGACAAGGATGTGCAATACAGTACATTGTTTTCTCCTCACATTAAGCGCGCTAGGCTGGGAAAGGGAGCTGGGGAAGCCAGAGAGGAAATTAGGAGGAGTGAGGAGCCAGAGGGGAAATTAAGAGCAACTGCAGAATGGAGAGAGGAAGTTGAGGAGGGAGGTTGCAATTGACCATGGGGAGGAGGATTGCCTAATTTGATGAAGCATTGAGTTCCAGAGCTTAGGGAACCTATAGGAGAATGACGATTGGCCTATAGAGGTAGTGTGTCGTGGTATAGCTAGGGTGTGGGAGTCACTGGAGATAGGGGCACTGGGGTGGGAGGACAGTGAGGAGGCAAGGTAAGGAGGAAGCATACCAAACCAGAATTTAGAGGCACATTTTATGCAGTGTGGGCTAGACGGTGGTTCTCCAGGGAAGGAAAAGCTACAGAGTGAAGCAATATAAAGCATTGAGAAGGGTGTCCAATTTGGTTAAGGATGACTTCAGTGTGGCACTGTAGACTACGTCACAGTAGTCAAAGATGGGTAGTATCATTTTCTGGACAGTCTCCCGCCTGGCCTGTAGAAGTAGGCAGCTTTGGTTCCAGTAAATGGCACCTAATTTGGAGTGCAGCTTTTTTAGGATGGAGTCTGTGTGTCCAGTGAAGTTTAGGTGCTCGTCTATCCAGACCCTGAGATACCTAAAGGAGGAGGTGTCCTCCAGAGTAGAACCATCAAGGGTGTGGAAGGAGGGCAATTTAGTTAGCCTAGTGAGTCTCTGCCTAATGCTGAAGGTCATGGAGACTATTTTCTTGGCATTAAGGAAAAGCTGATGGGAGTTTAGCCATTGCTGAACTTTCTCAAAGTCATGCTGAAGTGTGGAAGCCACATCAGTTGGTGATTGGCCAGAGTAGAAAAGGACAGCATCATCAGCATACATATGGATGGAGGAGGTTATTAAAGAATATGGAGAATAGCAGGGGGCCAAAGATGGAGCCTTGGAGTACACCAGCATTAATCTGGAGTGGGGAAGGTGGAATAAACAGTTTCGACTGACTGTCTGTTAGGTAGGAGCTAAACCAGTTTGCGGCTGAATCAGACAGGCCAGCAGATCACAGATTATCTAGAAGGAGGTTGTGGGAGACAGTGTCAAAAGCCTTTGGAAGGTCGACAAAGATCGCAGATGTGATTAGACCACTGTCCATACCTGAGAGTATGGAATCAGTGAGCCTAAGTAAGGAAGTGGCAGTAGAGTGATCTTTCCTAAAACCAGATTGGTAGGGAGTGAAAAAGGGTGAGTCTGAGAGGTAAGATGAGAGTTGGGAGAGAATCAGGTGCCCCTGAAGCTTAGCGAGAATAGGTTAAGAGAGAGAGATTGGCCGATAGTTCCCAGGCATAGAAGGATCACCTCCCTTGGGTAGTGGGAGAACTACAGCGTGCTTCCATGGGTCAGGGATGGAGACCAGTGAGAAGGAAAGGTTTAGTAAGGCAGAAAGTGGTGAACAAATGGCATGAGCGGAGAGGAAGAGAAGTTTGGGGTCAAGACCATCAGGTGAGGAACCCTTAGATGGGTTGAGAGTGAGGAGAGCATTTAGAGTATCATGAGGTGAGACTGGAGAGAAGGAGAAGAGGTCACTAGGGAGGGTGCTTGGGTGTGAGTTATTGCGGACAGACACAACTGGTTGGGTAGGAGAAAGAGAAAGAGAAGCTAGTAGAGCAGCAGCACAAGAGGTAAAGTAAGAGTGGCATCTGAGAGGTGGGCAGACGTACGGACACTATTAACATAGATGAGTGGAGTTTGGGATTTAGAGGCGGGAGAGAAGAGGGAGTTAATAACTTTCCAAAATTTTGATGGGGTACGAATATTAGCATTAAAGGTGGATCTAAAGTATTCAGACTTAGCAAACCTTGTAGCCTTGGAGCAGGCATTTCTGAGGGCTTGATATCCTTCGATCAGTATAAGTGGCTGAGAGATGAGTCCCAGCTGCAGCCGAAGTAAAGGTGGGCACTGTTAAACTGGAAAAGTGTGGACTGGTGTGCGGGGGGGTTGTTATTCCTGAGCCCCCCTGCTGAATTGCACTTGTGCTTATTTGAACCAGAGGCTAGCACCCCTACTAATTGGCACTAGACTTTAATGGAGAAACTGCATAAGAACTTTTCTTTTCTGAAAGCTCAGTGCAGGGACTGTAGGAGGACCCCCATTGTTAGGGAGCCCTCACTAAGAGCCAGGAAGGGAACTTGCTAACCCCTTCCAAGTGGGGCTCACTGTTTCAGGAGGTCACGGGTGCTTGCTGAGGTGCTAGGGCATCGGCGACCCGTCATAGGAGCTGGGCTGTGGAGCCACTCCCAGGTCTGGACCTTCTGGAGCCAGTGTTGTCCTGCCACAGTGCTCTGCATTGAGTCAAAAGTGGCTGAATGTGACAAGCGGCTAGAACCACAATCAAAGTGACCATCTACAAGATCCTTGAGCAAGTTTCATCCAGACAGAGGGATCCTGGCAGGCCTACTTCAGTTTGTTGCATGGATTCAAGGAGCTCCATTTCCCCTGGTGCTGAGATCAATAAACTCTGAGCACCCAGGACCTGGCTCCTGGGAGGGAAAAGGGGAAATTGTTTTGTTATTCATTCTACTAGTGTCTAACAATATTTCAGGGCCCCATCAGCTGGCCAACCTGCGGCACCAATCAGGCCCGCACCTAGTGGGTACCCCTAGAGACAATTTGGGGACACTGGTACCAGTGGGGGAGGGCTTGGCTTGTGGGCCTGTATGTTGAATTTGAAGTTGTATATTGCACTAACCTTTCTCTTGCCTTCACAGCTACCCTATATCCAGGTATCCCCTTCCCTATTCCTCACCCCATGAATAAAGCTGTGAATTTGTTGTTTGCAACTGCTGTGTTAGTGAAATTCATTGCATGTACTTACTTCTGAGGTGTATGGTTGATGGTAGAACAAGTCATTGGTGGACACAGTGTGCAGAGTGCTTGGTTGGGGAGGTGGGTAAGCACAGTATCCCAGGAGGCTGTGCTAGGCAGATATCTGGCTCACTAATACTTAGCACTGTACTATTATCATGATTTCTGGGAATGAACCCCCCCAAATTGTCACCGTAGCAGGATCCAGGCCCCTTGCCTGGTATCAGAGGTAGCTGGCAAGGGGGGAGGTAGCCCATTGGCATATGGCGCTGGGGCTACAACTATAAAAATAGCAGCAGATAAAATTCATAACAGCAAGCAATCCCCAATACAGTTCTTGCTGGTGTACTCACAGTGCCTAAACAATTAAAATACGCAATGAAGGAAACTAACATATATATAATTTTTTCAACTTCTTTATGCCCTCTACTCACTGGACTCCTGGTCTCTCTCCGGTGTGGTCTCTCAGGTACGTCCTTCTCCCACACTTCTGAAGCCCTCTGACCAACTCCTGGCTTGGGCCCATCTCCTCTCTCTCCACTAGCCACCCAACCCCCTGGCTCTGAGCCCTCCCGGGGCGGGACCACTGACTCCTACTGGTATTCGATCTAGAATCTAGTAGAGCGACCAGGGAATGGAGGGAGAGCAAATCGTCAGCCGGTAGGACCCAGAACTGTGTGTGGGGACTGTCCCACTGGACACACCTTCGCCTACCAGGTGACAGGTTTTTTTTCCGCTTTTCTGTCCCCCCCATTGGCTCGCCTGTACAGTGCGCATCAGCTCGAGACATGCATGCTCCCACACATGTTCACAGGAGCACCGCTGCAGTCAATCCCCTTACTGGAGACCCTGATTGCTGCTGCATCCCCAATCTGCACTGGGGGTCACCAGACAGCAGGATCTGCTACCCCCTCTCACTCCTAGGAAAGGAGAGCTGTCCTCTGGATTCTCAATCCTTTCCTTCCCTGATGACCCCAGACGTAAAGCTACCAACTTTCTGAGACCGAAAACTGGGACGGTCCATCCTCCTGACCATGCCACCCCACCATGTCACTCCCACAGGCACTGCCGCAGACAACGCTATGCACAATCAGTTACATTTTGCTGCTTCCTCTGGCCATGCTGCCCCACAGTAACACCAGTAGCAAACATTAAAATTAAAATAGTACATCATTCTGCTGCAACAAGTTCCAAATCATGATGTACAGAAAGTTCATTAAAAACAAACCTATGTTAAATTGTGATCAGACATTTGAGCTGCTGTATTGGTCCTCCTGACAGTCCCATCCAACCCATTTACACTCGCATCATATGCTAAGTAAACTTCACGTCAGTGACTCCCATCACCATACCAGATTGTTTTCACACACTTCTCTACAACTGATCAGATTCAGGTACCTTAGTTCCCTACTGCCAGTCTCTTCTCTGTCTGGAGTTCCTTTAAGCTGCTGGCAAGCAGACCTCAACATGTGCTTGTTTGCACTAGACCCAGTAATCTAACAGGAAGGAACATGCTTTACTGTGCTCCCACTGACATGCTTGCAGTGCAACACAGGCACAGGGGCCAAAGCGGTGCTGAAATAATTGTCACTCACAGATTAGCAGTCAGCAAAAAAAAAAAAGGGACAAAACTGGGACAAGTAAGCAAAAACTGGGACAAAATTGACATTTTGCAAAACTTGTGGGGACACTGGGACATGCTGTCTAAAATAGGGACTGTCCTGGAAAAATAGGGACTGTTGGTAGCTTTACCCAGACGACCCGAGTCTGCTCCCAAACCCGGGTCACCGGCGTGGCTCGAGGTAAGGCATTCAGTGCCTCAGCCATCTGCGCCACCGGGCTGGTCCAGAAATTAAAATATTAAATACTAAATAATGACTAAAACACCCAATACAATTTAAAACTAACCCCAAAACTTACAAACAGCATGTAGCTGCTTATATATTTACAAATTGGGCTACCACCACTGGCTGTTAATCAAGGGTTGCTATCAAAATCTTACTAATAATAATAAAATCAATTAAATAAGTTAGTAACAACGTGCTTTCTAGGCTTACAAACTGGGCTGCCACCACCAGTTGTAAGCCAAGGAGTTATCACTAAACTTATTTAAGTCACTGGAAAGTCTTCTCAATATACCAGCTGGGCTGCCGCCACCAGTAGTATATGGAGGGCACTGGTTTAAACAAAATATGGAACTAGTAAAATATGTATCCCGCAAACCCCCCTCAGAAGCTCTGCCACCACGACTAGGAATAGGGCAAGGGAGATATAATAAATAAAGCAATTCTGAAAACCTATACTAGCCATTCTGCCACAATGACAGGGATAGGCATCATTGTCCGCAATCAGAATTCAATCATACAATATGTTTTACTTCAAAAACAGATCATATAATGAAAATAAGAACCCTAACATGTAGCTTTACGCATAAAATGGTTGATAGGACAGAGAAACATGGCAGTTTTATACCATAATACCATAACCCCTCATAAAATCGAGAATAACAGATGCAGCTTGCAGTAAATTTTGTTCCCAAGTGATGTACACGCCACTCACGCTCACACTAGTGAGCAGCGTGAACTTGCCAGCTCCCAAAGTCCCGCCCGCTTATTGCACGTCACCAGAGGCCAGCTCTCCGAAGTCCCCTACACTCTGGCAACTGTCCAAAATATCTAAATGATGACAGAGACTGGACATCTTGTGATAGGAGGCAGAGGATGGATGTACTGGTAAGCACAATCACCTGTTGTCTGCAGCAGCTGGATGTGCACAAGCTAGGCTGCTTCCAATAATAATTAATTTAATAATTAAATTTAAAAAAAATGTGTTTGAACGTAGGACCACACTCCCTTGAAAAAGCTGGCAGGGAAGCCCGTAAAACATTGGGTTTATTGATGTGGTGGCCACAGCTACAAAATAAGAGTGATATAATGCTCATGATTCTTGTTCACTGGTGTGAGCTGTTCATCGTTCTTTGTGTCAGCTTATTTGTCCTTTGGAACTCATCTCAGTGGACATTTGAAAACAGGTTCTGCGTTTTGGTCTGCAGTTGGGCACTCCTTCCTCCATTTACAGTTAAAGTTCAGTACTAAAAGAAGCAAGATAGTGCCTATTGGAAACTAGAATCCACAAATAAAACACAGAATTAATAAGGTCACGGTGGATCCCTTGATAGAAGAAAGGGATCTGGGGACAATAAACAGCAGTATATGATCTTCATCTTAGTGTTAGAAAGTTTATAGAAAGGCATACAGGATCCTGGGGTTCACATAATGGGACATGAAAATAGTGTAACCTCGTTGGTCAAAACATGTCAAGTGACCACTGAATTTTTTTCTGAAAAATGCACACCATACCTGGACTACATTTTCTTTTTAGCAAATAAAAGCCCATATTAGGTGTAATATAATACACTTCAATGCATGTGGTCATAAGGGAATAATCCACTTCTCAGGTAGTTGTGGCACTTGTATACACCTCTTGCTGAACAACCACCAGAGGCGTAGATTATTCCATGTAGCTGCATGCTGCCAGATGTTATCCTTTACATATTAGGCAGGGCTTCACTAGCCAAAACAAAGAGGTGTTCTTGCCACAGTTTCCAGGTCAATTGTTGGGCCACACCTGGAGTACTGTGTACAGTTTTGGAACCCTCATCTGAAAAAGATAGGGAGAGACTGGAAACTATCCAATGGAGTGCAAACAGATAGAGACTAACGGATGGGTAGGGGGTTATAACGAGGATTTTACACACACCAACGATGTGGGGTGCTACATAAACCTGGAGAGCGAAGCTTGAGGGGTTTGTCAGGGCATTCCAAAACGTGAAAAAAGTGCACCATCCACCAGGCAAGAATGACAGCTCATCGTTATTGCCACTTGCTTTAGCAAATAAAAAACTTACAGAGAGCAAGTGCCATGTAGTGCACATCCCTCTCCCTGTTAGGCCTGGCCAGTTTCGCGCATGCACACTTCCTCAGGGACGGCCCACAACTCAAGTGACTACACTTATATAGTAAAAGTGAATTTAAGTGACAGTGTTGATAATAAGAACACACTTGAAACAAACACATTAAAGGTGAAGGGCTATGATAAAACAGATGTGTACAAACTAAAGAGATACCATAATATTATAGGATTAAACATTCCAATTTGTATGGCTATAAACTAGAAAGACTACATCTAATTGCAATTTATCAGGTAACTGGCAAAAAATAATAAGATGCCACCATAAGTTAGAAAGCCATAGAAAACAGGTGCAGCTCACTTATATCAAGGCAGCTGTAACACGGTACACAGTTTTTCTCTGGTCTGTCAAGGCTACCATCCAAAGGAAAACGTGACCTATGGCCAGAAGGATCATCTAATAAAAAAATGAAAAGATAAAAAACAAGCTGAAACTACTTAGGGAGTTTAAAGTAAATTACAATATAAACATGTTTCACTTATTTTAAATCACTATTTCATATACAATAGTAAAGCAAAACTCCCTGTGGGTATTCTGAGTTAAGGCTACGCAGTGTACTTCAATTTAGTTCATTGAAACCTCTCAGAAAAAGCAAATTTAATGTCTTTGGCCTTTTTTGTTTCTTCTAAAGTAAGGTGTGATACCAAAATGATCATTAAGGTCAGGGAAAATATGAGCTCTCAACTGAAAAATCCAGAATGCTTCCCTACATAGGAGTTTATTGTCTATATCACCCCTTCTAGGTCCTGATGTGATTTTTTTTTAATCCCACAGAATTTAAAAGTGTGTATCCCTTTTGAAATCCCAACATGTTTTGCAAGGGCATTTTTGTAATCCCTGCAACGTATGTCACTCATGTTCACATACATGCTGTTTTAAAGGGCGTGATGTTTTACCTATGTAGAAGGCCTTACAGGAACACGTTGCCATGTATATTACTGCCTGTGTTGAACAACTGATGGATTCCCTGATTTGGCAGTCACTATTGATGTTGACTGAAGTGAACTGTTTGGTTTTTGTAATTACATCACAAAATTTGCAATGTCCACAGCTGAAGCACCCTTTGGGGGTGGGGATAAACAGAGAGTGGCAGATTTTTCTAAAGGTTGTAACGAATGCACGAATGTATCGGACAGGTTCTTGCCCCTTTGGTAGACAATGCATGGTGGCAGTAAAGCTGTGTCTTTTAATGTAGGATCAGTGGAGAGAATAGACCATTGTTTTTTTATCACTGCTGTGATCTTAGCTCTATAAGGTGTTGTATGTTGTGATGAAATTCACTTGTTCCAAATTGGGTTGGGGTTTTGGATTCTAATAATGAAGTGCGGGGAGTGTCTAAGGTGCCATCCCTGGCTTTACTAAGATCACCCATAAGATGCATGATCAAGGATCCCGCGCATGTGCAAGGGTATGTCGCTCTTGTGCATGCTTGGGATTTTGGCTGTTTGAAAAATTAAATTTGCAGTATTCGCAGTGCTCAGTTTGTCTTTGTTGACGCCACGAATGATTCAATACAACATAATGCACAAGAGCAACTTAATTTTACCCATTGCATGTAAAAAATCATACTTCGGGACAGCTCTCATGGTCGATGTGCATTCTGGACCAGGATATGCTTCCGGTTGGCAGGTGATTTAAGCTCAGACCGAGCGACTGACAAATATGACAAAAATGTGCAAAACAGGTAAAAAACATTACTTTTCACATACATGGGGCATTCTAGAGTCAATGTTTGATAGGTTTGTGCCAAGACGCACACTGCTCAAATGTTAGAAAAAACAGAGGGGCAAAGCTGACAGTGCCCCTTTAACACAGAAAGGCAGACAATCACCAGGGGTCACAACATTAAACTAGTGTGGGGTCATTTTAACAAAGCATAAGGAAGTCCAGTATGTTTTTACAGAAAGGGTTGTGGATTGATGGAACAAATTGCCCAGTAAAATCTTGGGTTCAAAAACCAATGGAATAGCTACACGGGAATAAATGGAAACAAGCAGATAGTTGAAGGGAGTATCCAGAGCTTCAAAATGATAAAGCAAGTCTAGGTAAAACAGGAGCAGACTGGATAGTCTCTTCTCTCTTTTGTCCTCAACCACCTATGCAAATAATGTGGTGAAATGCCCTGTAATGTTACAAAAACAGAAGAAATTTAGTGAAGAACAATCTTCCTTTTCTACATTATATGGCAACCAAAAGACTGATCCTTAACAACTGGGACTTTAACCCAACCAGTCACTCCTACTTAAAAATGCTGGTTGGTGATATTATTTATGATGCTGTCATAAGAGATTTTACCTTCCTGTACTTGTCAAATATTACTTACAAAAAAAACGTGGGAGGAAAGTATAAACCTTAGTTCCCATCAGTTCATTCCCTGTCTTTTCTTGTAAGGGGAGCAGAAACTTGCCCAAATGCTGCCAAATGCTGCCCCCTTGTGGAAATATGTTTTAAGAACTTTTACTTATGCTCTGTAACCATTAATGCAATTTTCCCTGTATAATCTATCTGGTCCTACTCTGAAAGCACAAATAGTGCTAGCCTCCACAACCTCACTGGGTAGTTTATTTCACATGTCAGCCACCTTCTGTGTGACCTAATGTTTCCTCCTTATTCTGCCAACCTTCTCAGTTTGAAGGCATGTCCTCGAATTAGGTTTGCCCTCACAAAAACAAGAATCTGTGTATACTCCACCTGGTCTAGCCCCCTTTAGTATTCAGAAAACCATGAAACACCCCTCCACTCTGAAGTGTGATCATCTGCCACGATGCTGTGTTTCCTCCCTGTCAGCTGATTTGCTATCCACCTACTGTACACTTTGTGGACGCTATATTTATTGTTTGTTTTTATTTTTTTACCAGGAGAGACACACTAAGCTGAAAGCTTGTTTACAGATGCAACCTGGGAGCACAAGGAAGTTAAGTGACTTGCTCAAGGTCACACAGTATGCAAGTGCTTCTTTCTCCATGAGTTTTTCATGTGATATATGTCAAAGGCCTTACTGGAGTCCAGATCCAGCTTCCTAGTTACCTTCTGAAGAGGGTAATTTGGCAGGGTCCACTTTTTATGAAACTAAGTTGTGTGCTAGCTAACATCCATTTTGTAGCCATGTGCTGAACCATCACACTTTTTATGATTGACACAAACACTTTGCCAAGCACTGAGGTAAGGCTCACAGGTTGGTAGTTACCTGGGATGATCCCTGGTCCCCTTCTTGAACAGGGGGATAACTTTGGCTATTTTCCCATCCTCTAGCACTACCCTGTCTGTAAGGAGTCCTAAAACACATAATCGAGAGGTTAATCCAGAACCCTTTCTAACCTCAGTATTACCCTTGGGTGGATTCCATCAGGATCCTAGGATTTTCTCACATTTGCACCCTCCAGATACTTACCAAATAATTTTGGCATAATCAGCATTGCTTCCTGTTCAGCCTGCACCTCTCAAGTAAGTTCCTTCGAGCAAGCCGTGCCACCTGACTTCCTGGCTGAATACTGACACAGTTTAATGCCTCTGCTATTCCCCTGGTGTTTCTCATTGGCTCTCCTACCTCCCTAATGATCAGTACCCCCTTCCTTATCCCTGACTTTCCCTCAGATTTCTTATTCCTCATGCCCTGGGTTATCCTAGCCCTGCAGGACTTTGGTCATTCACTTATCCTACATCAGTCACTGGACCTGGGGGTTTATTACCCTCTTCTGGGTCAATATACCACACCTTCCTACTTCTCCTGGATTTTAACAAGTTAGCATGGTACACATGATTTTATTTGTGTGCCAGTGCAATATCTCATTGTCTTAGTGCAGTATTCTCTGGACCACTTCATATGGCCCTTGCCACTTTGCAGCAGAATACTCTCTGAAATAGTCAACAGCAACAACTCCTTACCCCTGAGAGATGTTCCTGCATTCTAGCACCTTTACAGTGCAACACCTTGTATGCTGTGCATGCATTGAATTTTCTTTGGCACATTCACTGAGTCTAGCTTTTCACGTATATTTAAGAAGTACTGGAGCATGTTAGACTGATTGAAGGCCTTTTCTGTCCCCAGCTCCTTCTTTTGTTGGTCCTCTCTGCCCCATCTGACCTGCCAGATCTTCTGGCTGCTCATTGTTTCGTTATGCCCACCAGTCTCACCCTTTGCTGCCGCTTCCTGCCACCTGACTCCTCAGGCTCCTCAGAGTGTCTGGCTTATTCCTTCTGGGTGCCCCCTTCCTGCGTGAAAGGGGAGTAGCATTCCTGGTGGGGGTCCTCCGAGTTATGTAGAGCTGGCAGGGCAGGAGCTAGGGGGACTGTGGTGGAGGAAGGACTAGGCAGCTGTCATCCAGCAGACCAAGATGGATGCTGTTTACATTTTTATGGGCCTCTCCCCACACCCCAGTGGCATGCACCACAGTGGCACCGTAGAGCAGAGCCAGCCAACATGTGGTCAGCCACACTGATAAGGCTCCGCACACCACCAGGTGTCACTCTCTGAGTGGTGCTCTGCAGCACCCTCACCGGGGAGGAGTGCCTATGTGGACGCGCTATCACCCTCCCTGCTGGCCTCCACTCCTGACGTCCCAGGCTCGGGGCTCCAACCTGGATGGCAAGCATGCCAAGTAGGTGCAACTTCCCACATCTCCTTTATGAGATCTAAGATTACTTGGGATTATTACCTGTATTTATTTATTTATTTGCTTTTGTTAACCGGGTGAGCACACTAGACAACAGGTGCCTATTTTCAGGTGCGACCCGAGAGATTACAAGGTACAATTACATTCATAAACATCAGACAATCACAAGTAGTGTTACATTTAAGTGCATCAGGCAACAAGGTCAAACAAGAGACAGCAGGAGATTATAAAGCCGAAAGCAGGTAGTATTACAGTATGGTATTTTCGTTTTTAGTCTTTGATCAGCACACTGGGCATCAGGGCTGTTAAGCTTGAGGGTGGAACAGAGATTAGGGTATAGGTAGCCCAGAGCAAGACAACAATAAAAAAGAGCAGACACTTTGCACAACCACTGATTGGACAGTTTGTGGACTGCTCCTACTAAGAGACTGTGAGCTCAAAGGAGTGGATAAGGTACAGAGGCCCTACTGACTTTGGGCAGGACAGCCTAGGTGGTGACTCAGTCAGTCGTTTGGAATGGCCTAGGTCAAGGAGGTTATTCTTGAACAGAGGCAGATGGATGCCGACTTGAGAAAGCACCAGAGGGAGGTTTTGAAGCTATGGTGGGAGGAGGAGGTGCGGGTCTTAGATGGAAGGGAGTTCCACAACTTTGGTGCATAAGCAGCGAAGGCCCAGTCGCCCATATGGGTGTGGGTTTTGGGAACTAGGAGGGCAAGGGGGTCGCTGGATCTCAGATGGTAGGAGGGGGTGGCTGGAACGAGGGATTCAGCGAGGTCTGAGGGGGTGGCAGATCTGATTACGTTGCCAGTGAAGTTACCCATGCCATAGCAGCTCATCAGGTGAGAAGCCCATGGACGTTTCATGCAGCTCCCAAACTGCGAGCAAGAAATACATTAAAATTCCCAATTTTAGCATCCTTTGCTGCAGATTTGCACAATATATTTTCAGTCTTGTTGTTTGTTAATATTTTGATCACAGATCTTGAACGTAGTCGTCTCATGACCCCACCTCATGAATCCAGTACTGTAGGTCAAAAGTTTTCAAATCCCCCCTGAAATGTGATTCCACAGACAGACTGCAAAATCACCTTGCAGGCTGGATATGAAAAAAATTACCTACCTTGCTCATGAGGTGAGATCCCAAAAAGGCCATGTTGAAAATGTCATGAAAAAATATGTGACAATGACAAAGTTATGAATAAAACTTCAAAATGCATTATAAATATATTGATGGCACATACTTTGTTTCTTCAGTTTGAGGTCTTTTTTCAAGGAGGTGACTTCTTCGGTAGAGTGGATCTTAGTCCCTGGAGTCGCCGTTGGCCATCAGAATCATGAGCTGCAATTTACAGCAGCTGCAATCAGTTGCAAATGCCCTGAATTGCAACCACAATTGAGAGCAGTTGTATTTGCATTAGGTTGACGAGTCTGTCATTACTAAACTTGCTAGCCTGACACTCAAAACTCATCTGGGACATCTCCTTTTTTTTATTTGTATGGAAGTGGATGTTTCTTCAGCATTTCAGCAAATTATGCCCCCGGCTTCCTTGGCACCAACCATCCACCAGTGAATAATGAGAGAGAGGGGGGAGGAGCCAGAGGTTGTGCACACTGTCTGTGAATGCATGAGGTGGGTGGGAGTCCATTCAGTTGGGAAGCAAGCAGCGTCGGGTAAAGTTGACGAGAAGTGCGGTGTACTGTGTGGACGTGCTAGTGCAGTTGTCATGTTAAAATTAATTTAAATCTGTTAAGTGCCTAAGTGCAGTTTCAGTGAAGAATCAGACTGACTGTCTTGTCTGGTGTCTGCACACAGTGGGAGGTGAGTGTCTGCCAAAAGGTTGGCCTGGGTGAGGGCCGGGGGGGGAAACCAGGCTGCCATCATCCCTGATGAGTCGGTCATTGATGACACCAGTTGAGGACATAGAGAGTGAGCCAAGGAGAGAGCTCAGAGGCCTAGAGGGACACTCGGGAGACCCACCACCATCCGAGAGACCAGAGGAGAGAGAGAGCACATCTGCAGACCCGCAGATCCAGCAGGGAGTAGTGAGGGAGAGCTGTGGAGTAGCAGACTGTGGAGCAGTGAGCCTGAGAGGTGTGCTGAGTATGCAGCTGTGCGTCATGGCGGGCGAGCCAGGAGGGGTGCAAGCAGTGGCGTGAGGAAGACGTGCCACCAGGCCATTAGGCCAGACAGACTTCTTGGGCAGTGGCACAGTGACTGACTCTGGAGGAGCGAACAATCAGAGACAAAGTAAAGTCTACATGAGAAACGGTGGTCTGGCACGCGGGCGGAGCCTAATAATTACAGTACTGGCCCCTCTGGGCCTAACTAGTGCAGTAAGTGCCTTAGTGTGTGGTGGGCTGTGCTGGTCTACTAGGCCTAGGACTCTCTGAAGGGAGGTGAGGGAGCATGTTTGAGTCGTCGACAGCTCGAATGGAGTCAGGCAGCAGGTGCAGGCCCTACTACTACTATCAATCTAGGCCTGCCAGGAGTCTGTCAGATCAGCACACACTGCAATACAAAAGAAAAACTGCATCCAAGCAGCAGCAAAATGAGGAGACTGCTCAACGGTAGGTGCCTTGGCCCCTTTTCAATCTTGTGAGACAACAACTAGTAAGTGTCAAAACTAAGTGACATGTTTTGATAAATTAATCCTGAGCTGATGTATGATGATGTAACAACTGGTTATAGTTTTTTCCCATAGGGAAACTAGGTTGTAATTCCAGCTTTATAACCAGCTGGTTATAATGACATTCACGTGCCCGGTTTTCCTACTTCCACGCATGCGCCTACTGCAAACGTCCCCTTTTCTGCGCCATCCATCGCGACACCTCAGTGCTGCAGTGTTCCCCGACAGAAGTTGTCGGCGGTAAGTTTTTAATTTTAAAGAAAAAAAGATCTGTGGGCACAACAAACCTTCATCATCCGAGTTAAAAAGAAGAAAAAAGTAAACATTGCCGCCATTTAGGGACAGCTATCTACCACGCTTCCGTCTGGGGTTTCCAACAGTTGGTGGCTGAACTCAGTAGAAAGATATATTTTGTTGTGTAATTGCTGTGACGAAAAAATTATCCCCAGCAATTATAATATCTTGCGTGACTCCGCCTGTGACTGTACCTGACCTACCCACGACCTAAAACTGCCATGACAGTGGACCCACTTGGTCCTGCTTCTGGAGTGCCTGTCCCTGGTTTCGGTCTTACCCGAGCCTCAGACTAGCTGACACTCACTGGACCGCGCTGCTTGCACATTCCAGTCATAAATACTTCTCTACAACAACTACTGTACTGTATGATTGCCCCTGTAGTTACTGTATTTATTGTATTTTGCCACTGTACTGCATTGTCTATGACTGTTGTAATTATCCTGTACCACATCCACCTGTTGTACTTTACCATGTATCATTCATAAGGTGTGATATTTCCCACACTGCTGTTTATACTGTGATGTCTGTACACTGTATGCTCTGTATTGTTTTCTATGACGTGGAGTCTTTGTAAAGGAGTCTCTGACTCAAAGGAATTAATTCCGATTGTATTCAATAAACAACAAACAATGCAAAATAAAAGATGGGTAGGTGTGTAAAACTCAGATTTTACACACACCCTCGGGGTGGGATGCCTTAATAAACCCTTCGAGCTTCGCTCTCGGGGTTTAAGTGGCATCCAACCCCTCGGGGGGTGTATAAAATCCTCGTTATAGCTACCTACCCATCCATTATTCTCTATGTTATTGTTCTTAATATTTCGGACAGAGAGACTGAGTTGGATTTCTGCCCAGGGCTCAGGCAGTGCAGGATTAGCAATGCATGTATTTAAAAGAAAAGAAGCAGTAATACTGCTCGGCAGCATACAAGGGATTTGATTTAAATTTCAGCCATTTAGCTGTTGTGTTTTTTGGGGTGGGGGGCAACTGGCTGAGGGTAGGGCAGGTGGTCTAAGCATACCTCTCAACTTCTTGCCTCGTGAATCAGGGACAAGGCTTAAAAAAATCAGGGACAAAGACCCCAAATCAGGGACACATCTTAAAAACTGATACTATTCACTCAGAAAGCTGATAGGATAAAGGGATTTGTGTGAAAATTCATTTTCTGAAGAAGAACAAGTCTAACTTTAATGTTTGCCATTATTCTGTGCATTTAATCCCCACTGTTCTGTCACAAAAAACATACATTTTATGAGGGACAGAGGAAAATTTTGAGGCCAAATCAGGGACATCCCTGAAAATCAGGGACAGTTGAGAAGTATGGGTCTAAGTCGAACATGGACTGGAACATCCTGACATGGGAGCTGTAGTTTTACTTCTTGCACAACTATTATTTATGTTCTACCTGTACAACAATGATCCAGATTGCCATGTTACTTGCCTTAATAACAGCTCAAGTAGGCATGCCTTGGCTCACTAGGCTGTGCTAGCCTGACAGCCTCGCCTGCCCTGCACTGCTGCAGCTCAACTGGAGTCGTCTGGACAGTGTGTGAGTCTTGGACTTGCTGGTGTGTATGTACAAAAAGAAAGTGAGATTATGGCTATTTACCAATTCAGGGGCAGGGGTGTATTAGTTTACTGCAGCATCCCACACCAGGGTGTAAAGCTGCTGTTTATGTAGCTTCAGGCTGGGGTGTAGCATGATACACCCACCCACAGAAGGGTCTAACGCTGTTTATGTTGATTTGAATTTTGAACTTGAAGGGGTGTACTACTCAAACACCAGTGTCTGTGTAGCCTCAGAAGTGCACTACTGCTGCAGAACTTAGCGGTCCTTATCTGCCGACAATTTCTATGTTTCTATACATGCCTGGGACATGCACAACTGGATCCTTAGAGGTGGGAAGAAGGGGGGGGGAGGAGCTGCTGGCCAGATAGGACCAGAGGATGCAATACACCTTACGGGCAGACTGGATGCACCTAGCGGTCCTTATCTGCCAACAGCTTCTGTGTTTATAAGTTTCTGTGCAGTGCAGCATCATTCCCGCACAGGATACCAGGCTGGTTATGAGGCTTTGGTGGTGTACTGCAGCATCTCACAGGTCTAAGGCTGGTTATGTTTGGTTGCTTTGGAGGTTTACTGGGTTCTTCAGCATCCTGGATAAAAGGCTGGTTATGTGGCTGTGGAATTGTACTGCCACAACTGATGCAGTTGGCCAATGGTCAGAATCTTTAATGACTATTTTGGTAGTGTTTTCAAAACAGTGGGTAGGGAACAATTAACAGGCAATATCATTAAAAATGACTAATTGCCCCACAGTGTGACATCAGAGGAAGTTTATGATCTACTCAAAAAGATAAAGATAAATAAATCTGCAGGCCCAGACCTTATTAACCCTAAACTACTACATGAGATAGCAGAAATGATCAAACAGCCACTAACTCTGCTAATAAATGCTTCACTGGCCAGTGGGGAGGTACCCGATGATTGGAGGAAGGCTACGGTGGTACCACTGTTTAAAAAAGGGAATAATTCTCTGGTATCGCACTATAGACTATAGACTATACACTATACACCTGTCAGTTTGACATGCATCCTGAGTAAGATAACGGAATTAATAGTTAAAAACAAGCTTGAAGAAAATCTGGCCTTATTGGGTTTTGAAGACAGCATGCAACATGGGTTCAAGAAAAACAGGGGTTGTATCACTAACTTGTTATCCTTTTACGAACATATAAATAAAGAAATGCATGACAGCAAGTCTATGGACATAATCTTTCTGGATTTCCAGAAAGCTTTTGATAAGGTCCCTCATCATGGTCTATTGCAAAAATGAGTAAGCATAGGAATAGATGAGAGAATTATCAATTGGATTAGTGACTGGTTGAGGGGAAGAACACAAAGGGTGCGGGTATGTGGGGAGTACTCAGAACCGATTGAGATGACAAGAGGGGTACTGCAGGGGTCTGTGTTGGGCCCGGTGCTGTTTGCGCTGTTTATACGTGATTTGCAAAGTAGTATAGTCAACAAAATAATCAAGTTTGCAGATGATATTAAACTGGGAGGGCTGGTAAACACAGTGATAGAACAAATGAACATGAAATAAGATCTGAATATGATTGAAAGATGGTCAGTCAATGGAATGCCTTTTAGTCTTAATAAGGCAAAGTGATGCATATTGGTAAAAACAATACAAAACAGAAATATACACTTTGGGGTGAAACAGTAGCAATAACTAAATTAGAGAAGGACTGCGGTATATGGATAGATGATACATTAAGCTTTAAGGAAGACAGTACATCAGTAGTAAAAAGAGCAAACTTCATGACAACAAACATAAAAAGAAGTTTTATGAGTAAAAATGTAGCTTGTATGGTCCCTTTATTTAAGATGTACATAAGACCTATACTGGATTATGAATCACAGTTATGGAGTCCATACACAATTAGAGAAATAGGAAGAATAGAAAAAATCCAGAGACGTTTCACCAAAGGAGTAGGAACACTAGGACAATACAGTTATAAAAACAGATTAAAAAAAAAAACAGGCTAGTGCTCTCTGGAACAACGGAGGACTACAGGTGATTTACTGGTCATGCATAAAATCATAAAAGATGAAAATCTTAGAAAGGAAATGGGAGTCAGTTTGCAGAAAAAAACAATGGGTTTGAGAAGACATGGAAAGCAGATTAAAGAAGTGAGAACTGCAAAAAACAATTTAAGGCACTGTGCCTACATAAATAGATTGGGTAGATTATGGAACATCTTGCCAAACTACACTTTGGATACTGACACAGTAGAGATGTTTAAGAAAAAGGTCGATGCATGGTTCCTACTAAATCAGGGTTGCTGACCCACTTATGTGGGGAGTTATATGGGTTTCAAAACCTTCTACTACTCCATTATCCAGTATAAGAATCCAGTATACAAGGCTGCAGAAGGCTGCTTATGTGGCTTTGCACCTGGGGGTGTACGGTACTTTAGCATCCCTCAACTGATACAAGGCTGCTTATGTGGCTTTGGGGGTGTACATCAACATCCCACTCCCACACCAGGGTCTAAGGCTGTTCATGACATGTGACTTCAGGGGTGTACTGTAGCATGATTCCCTCACCAGGCTTTAAGGCTGTATATGGCTTTGGGGGGGTGTATAGCAGCATCCTCCCACACCAGGGCCTAAGGCTGTTTATGTGGCTTTGGGGCCAGGGAGTGTGAGGTTACAAGACAAGTATGCTCACAAGGTATATAAAGCAAGCAAGCAAGCAAGGCCAAACCAAAACAACAATGAGAAAAATAATAAAAAATAGCATCGGACCCAACCAATGTTTCCTGGCCTTCTCATAAAGGGGGCAAAATAATAGTACATGTCTTAAGTCAGCAATCGCTTTATTAGTGCAGTTGCAAAATTCTGTTTGAATGCCTGGTCATCTTGTCGAAAGTGGATGTAGTTATTTCTAAATAGTTCTAACCTTTATGTTATTATATACTAGTGTATTCACTAAGTAAATTAGTGTGCTGTAAAGTTTTTCCACTAATTGCTCTCATAAAGTAAAACTTACTAGTGTATTCATTTATTTATTTATTTGTACATCAGTTTGCAAACCTTTGAGCCATGGGCTCATTTACAAAGGTACCTCGTCACAAAAAATGACAAACACAGTACAACAGTATGTTCCGACAATGAGATATACAACAAGCTGGTTCAAACAGGTATGTTTCAACAATGAGGCATACAATAAATTGTTAAAGCCAGGCTGTCTTCTATTATTGGATGCAGCCACTCAGGTGGCTTTGCTTAAGCATTTGAGCAAGACCAAACTAGTAACAGTCACAGCAGGTATTAAATAGGTGATTTCAGAGGAGGTTTGAAACAAGAGATCGTGGGAGCATCAGAGATAGTGGGGGGAAGCGTGTTGAACCAGGATGGGGCTCTGTAGCAATAGGCCCTTTGACCGTGCGAGGTCCTAGCCCTGAGAATTGATAGGATGGTTTTGCCGGAGGTTCGAGTTTGTACTAGGGATTTTGCATGGTGGATGGAGGCTGACAAACCTGGTGGGGATAGACCAAGGAGAGATTTTTTTGTTATGATACAGGTTTGATATCTAAGGCGTTCATCTAGGTCAAGCAGCATGGCCTTTGCATATAGCTGGCAAGTGTGCGTTAACCTAGGGACCCCTGAAATTAGCCTACAGGCCTTGTTTAGTGTAATGCAAATTTTGTTGAGGGCGGTCTGATCAGCAGCACCATACACCGGCAGCCCATAATCCACAAGGGACAGTATGGATGACGTGACCGTGAGTTGGAGGGCCTCAGGGGGGAGACAGTTTTTATACCGGTATAAGATGCCTAGCTGAATATTTGCAGCTGAGGCAAGGGCAGAGATGTGATCATGGAAGGAGAGAGCAGGGTCAAAGTAGATCCCAAGGTACTTATAGGAGTAGACTTGTTCAAGTGGGAACTTGGTGCTAGAGAGTATATGGAGTTTCAAGTTGCTGGACTTGTTTTGTGGGTGGGCGAAGATCATGGTTTTGGTTTTTTTGAGATTTATCACCAGTCTATGCTCCTTGAACCAACCTTCGGTTTCATTATATGATCTTTGCAAGGAGTCCTGGAGGGCGATAGGGTTACGATCAGAGGCAAAGATGACGGCATCATCTGCATACAGTAAAATATTTCCAGTACAGGAACCTGGTAGGGTGTTGAGGTATAGTGAGAAGAGTAAGGGTCCAAGAATGGAGCCCTGGGGAACACCAGAGCGGATGGGACAGATGTCGGAGTGAGTCCCGCTAATTTTAACACGTTGGGAGCGGGCTGCCAGATAGCTGGCGCACCAGGAGACAGGCCCAGTGGCAAATCCAGAGTGACTGAGGGCATCCAGAAGGAGGGGATGGGAGACGGTGTTGAATGCTTTTGATAGGTCTACAAACACTGCGCCAGCCAGAGAGCCCGAGTCCAGGAAGGTGTGGAGAAAATTTGAGAACTCTAGGAGGGCAGAACTGGTGCTATGGCCAGCACGGAAACCGTGCTGTTCAGGGCAGAGAATGTTGTAGTTGGTAAGGTAATCTGTGATTTGAGAGGCCACCACTTTTTCCAGGGCTTTGGAGAGTGGAGAGAGAATGGAGATAGGCCAGTAGTTTCTGGCCAGGGACCTGTCTCCACCTTTATGAATGGGTGTGACTGTAGCAATTTTCCAAGCTGACGGAAATTGCCCCAGGCAGAGGGATTTATTAAGGAGGCTGGTGATTGGGGCGAGGACCAGATCTAATACCCCGCGAAGGATCCAGGGATCCAGGGTGTCACTGCCAGTACTATTGCTCTTAAGGGCATTGATTAGGTGAGGTCTGAGTTCTTGGGCAGAGACTCGGCGTAGGTGAAAGTAAGGGTGTGTAAGGACTGGGGCAGGTAGAGGGGGGGAAGGTTGAAAAAATCTCTAGGGATGACTGGGCTAAGATCCGTGAAAGAAGTATTGAGGCAGTTAGCTATAAGGGCTGGGTCAGTGGAGATAGTGCCATTGATATTGATCTGGGAGGGTGGGGGAGTGTGTTCTCCTTTTAACTGTTTGATATTGTCCCAGAAGGTTCTGGCATTCCCCAGGAGGAGGTGAGTGAGGACTGATAGTGATCAGTCTTGGCCTTTCTGATGGCCCAGGTGCACTTGTTTCTAGCAGCAGCATACACCTGTCTATCACTGGGCTGGCCAGTTTCAGTAGCCCGGTGCCATAAGTTATCCCTGTGCTTAAGTTGTCGGAGCAGGGCGGGGGTCACCCAGGGAGCATTCTGCATTTTGGAACGGAGGGCTGTCAGTGGTGTGAAGATGTCACAGGCTTTATTGAAGGTTTGGGTAAAGAAGGTTAGTGCCGTATCGATGTCAGGGGCATAATGTATAGGAGACCAATCAATTTGGGACAGAAGTTCCTTGAGGTTTTTCAGACCACCAGGTTTCAGGCGCCGCCGAAGTGTGGACTATGCTATGGGTTTGGATATTGAGGTAGTCCAGCGAAAAAGTATGGGGGAATGATCGCTAAGTGAGTCAGGAAGAACTTGGATATCGAAGATCCGTTTCAGGCAACTGGAGAGGACAACATCGAGTAGAATACTGGTGCCTCTCTTTGGATTAGACCTAGTGGGATGGGTAACGAGTTGAGTCATATCGAATGCTGCAAAGGAGTCACGGGTAGAGGAGGAAGAGGGGCTAAGCCAATTAATGTTTAGATCGCCCACTAGTATTTGGTCAGAGGAGTGGTGTAGCGAAGTAAGGTATTCCGTTAGTGAGGCCAGAGCCAGTGTTTGATTTTTAGGGGGTATGTAGGCTGTAGTTAGATAGAGTGGCCCCTTGAGGGGTCCGGAGTCAGTTTCAGGGTTAAAGCCTGCGCCCCGAAATCAAGAGCAGGTGCTGGGAGGGCAAGTCCAGTGAGGGAGTCTTTAGTGTAGATAGCACAGCCACCACCCCGTCTTCCAGCCCGGTCTTCCCGGT
Source organism: Neoceratodus forsteri (assembly GCA_016271365.2). NCBI lineage: Eukaryota > Metazoa > Chordata > Ceratodontiformes > Ceratodontidae > Neoceratodus > Neoceratodus forsteri. The sequence goes on from JADMNL010000023.1 coordinate 581,959,695, forward strand.
AGAGGGAGTAACCTGGGAGGGAGACAAAGGAGTCTGGAGTGGATTTTGACAGCCAGGTCTCAACCAGGGTGATGACATCTGGTTTATGGGATGTGACCCAGCATTGGAGTGAGTTTAATTTTTTCAAGAGGCTACAGATATTCATTGAGGCAATGCAAAGCCTGTGAGAACCTGTAGCTGAGCTGTTGTGAACTGGGCCAGGGTTGGGATGTATGTTACCTGACAGGAGGAGTAGCATAACTACAGCTCTGGCCAGGTGGCGATGAAAAGTATTTTTGCGATGGACATGAGTGGAGGAGGAGGGGAGTTTCAGAACACATGGGGTAGGCAGTGTAGCACAGGCTGGGAAGGCTAGAATGACAAGTCTCCCGTGGGAGTTGGAGGTGGGAGCTTGGAGGAAGCTGGAGGGTGGGCAGGGTGAGCAGAAGCACCCAGTGGGGGCAAGGTATGCGAGTGCTGGCTCAGATACATAGGAGGGGTGTAGTACCAGAGCACAAGGTGGGACAACAGATTGGCATGTCTGCAATAGCACTGAGATAGATGGGTAGGACAGTGGCATCAGACAGAGGATAAAAACGAGGCATGTCAATAGGCGAAGGGCGTGCATTATGCTAAGGAGCTAAGACGGTAATGGTAGAAAGAAGTGGAAAGATGCCTGCCTGTAATTGTTAGTGCCACTTTGGTTCAGTGGTAGCGACACCACCTCTGGTGTACAGGGTACCACGTTCAAGACTCTCCCAAGGTGTTAGGAGAATGGACCTGGGTAGGAGTCGGAATCCAAGGTCTGAGAGCCGGAACAGGCAGTGGTTGGGCTTGAAAATAGGGTGCTCAGTAGCAACTCCTAGTGGTCAGCAGTTGCGGGCTGGGAGGGTAGGGGGTCTGAGTAGATGGTAGTTACAGGTTGAAAGAGCAGGCAGAGAAACGCAGGGTAGTAGAGGCCAGGGGGAAGGTGAGGAGAGTTGCTGCAGATAGGTTAAGGTGAACCAGCGAGTGGAGAAAAGAAAGGGCTATCTGGGCAGGGAAATATATAGAGGGAGCACTGAGTCCCTCTAGTGGCTGACAGTTATAACCTGCAAATGGGAAAGTGGGGAGATAGAATTTTGGCAGCAGGAAATGATGTCATAGAGGTGGGTCTATAAATTGAGAGCCGCCCCAGGGTGGGTGGGTGGTGTGGGGCGGGTGGGGCAGATGACATGAAATGTCATCGGGCTAGCACCCCACAACAGGAGTCCAGCAGGTGAGTGAGAGAGGTGCTCTTTACCTCTCAGGCTGTATCGCGTGGCAGTCGGCGTTCTCCAGCTCCTCTTCAGGAGTGCTGCTGATCCTGTGCCTGCCGCGGTCGGCAGTGAGCTTGTGAGGGGGGTGGTTCAGCCTCTCAGGCTGTATCACGTGGCAGTCAGCGTTCACTAAGCAAATGGATGTGCTGTAAATTTTTTTCACTAATGGCATTCAAAAAGTACGACAGACTAGTACATAAAATTCAACAATGGTAAAAGTTGAAAAAAAAATGGTTGAATTTTCTTTAGTTAGTTGAAGTCATAAATTTCAAACTAGTTGAAAAAAATCAGTCATAATGTAGGGTAAGTCAGTCAATTGTTTTTTCAACTGACTTCGGGGTCTAGTGGATCTACACTGAAGGACTCTGTGTCGGTGAGGGCAGTTGTGTGGGGTGGTGGGTGTTGAGTGGAGAGTAAGGTCAGAGATTGACAAGGGACCATTTTCTTATTTTCAGGTTGAAATAAAAACAAAGATCTGCATTAATGTGAGGGGTTGTATTCTGTGGGTTAAAAGTGTATTTATTAAAAAACAACTCATGAGTGAGGAAATGCCTTATCTGCTTCTGCTGTGGCATGTAGTCAAATACCATTGTCAGCCCTGCTATGAAACACAGACACACAATTGCTAGGTACTGTACCTCCAATAGATGTGTGCTGTGTGGACTTACCACCATTTCTGAAGGAGGGGGGGTTGAGTACCATGGCTGAGAATCACAGATCCTTTAGATCAGTGATCCTCTGACCGTGGCTCTAGAGCCTCAGGTGGCTCTTCAGCTTATCACCTGTGGCTCTTCCCACTAAGTGATGCAATAGTTCCCACACTATACAGTATTAACCAACCAGGATGCACTATAATACCATTACATTGTACACCAGAAAGCATTATTTTCAAAGATTATTGCAAATTTTCTTGCAAGCTGCACCCTGTCAGACTGTGCAAATGTTAGCTAATGTTTAATAAATGGGATAAATGAAAGAAATGTTTAGTAATTGAAATATTTTCTTTTACAATGGAGTGTGTTTGCCAAAATTGACTAGGAAGTGTATGTTGTGGCTTCTTGGCTAACGTGACTGCTCACGTGGCTCCTGAGTCAGTCAGGATGGAGTATCACCGCCCTAGATGCAGACAGTGGCTGCACTACAATAGATATGTAATGAGGAAAGCTGTCTTAGTATGCCAAGACCTCAGTTAATAAGTCACGCACCAAGTGAAATCTAACCCCATCTCATTCTGCTGTGGCCCAAGGGTTACTACAAGGGATTAACAAAACAAATCAATTTACAGTACTGATGTCAGTACACTGAAATATAATATCTTGGGGAATTTGTGAGGTTAAATATAGATTTGTTTCAACTTTCTAAAGACAAAATGTTGAAGTGGCTCACATATGTGTAGGTAAAGGCATCTCTATATTTTGAAGTCCGGAACATTTACAAGAGAGCTTCCAATTCATATTTATTTGACATTCCTTGGAAAAAAAAACTCACCTGGAAAAAATAGAGCTTGCAATGAGAAAGTGTATGGGTTCAGATCTTGCTAGCTTGCATTTTTATCTCAGCACAGATTAGAAGTGGCGACAATCACCAGTGTGTTTCACAGTAATTGTTTTTCATTTGCGGTTGTGTGATCTCACCGGTAGAATCATCCTCCAGCTGGTGTGTGGTGTTACTATACGTTTCATCATTTGAATTGCTTCACTTGCCTGTTGTATGATTGTTCCTGCTTGCCAGTGACTGCAGGACACTGATGATCTCTGGTTACAGAGTTGTTATAGCATGTAGCTTTCTTTTCAATTTTATTTTTCTTTGCACCAGTCAAAGTAATTAAGCAACCTATAGTTCTCTAATTTTATTCTCAGATGCCTGCTGCTTTGACTTGCATCTTTCTTAACACATTTAAAGAAGCCTGGAACTATATTTGGATGGGGGGGGTTTGCAAATAAAACAAAGTTTGTTGTGATTCCCTCTATGCTGACCACAAATGCGCTCGACATAAAGGAGTCGCTGTAATGTCGGTCGACAATGAAATTTTCGAATGACTGTCAGATCCGCGGCTGTTTACCCTGACTTAGTGGATGGTCACCTGTATTTTTTTTTGCTTTTTTTTTAAATCACTGAATTATCTGCTTCATCCTCCATTCTCCTGAAGGATGAGAAAAAGGAAAGGTAAGACTGACTTCCTCCAAAAAGAAGATGCTGAAAACATAACAGACACCAGGGGTGGGGGGATGAGCGAGTGAGTAAGGGAGGGAGTCTTCAGCACAGCGCACAGCTGGTCATCTCTTGCAGAAAGCCACAGAATTTTTAAACAGATCCATATATTACAAAAAATAACAAATAGATGAAAGTATATTTCATGGCAGTAAGACCATCTCGAGATTTTCGGAACTTTGGGAACCTCTCGAGCTTCGCTCTTGAGGTTCCAAGTCCCTAAAATCTCTTGATGGTCTTACTGCCTTGTAATACACCCTCATCTGTCTATCATTCTATTTGTGTGTGTGTGTATATATATATATAATGTTTCCCCATCTTCAAACTAGAACTGATAAATGTGTGCCTTTACATGGTTTAGTTGCTCTTGTGGCAGACTATTCCAAGCATTCACCACCCTCTCTGTGTAGAAAAACTTCCTCATGTTACCTCTTAATCTACCCCCCTCCAATTTCATATTGTGCCCCCTCGTTCTGGTATATTTTCTACATTGGAAAAGATCCCCCCACCTGTACCTTGTTTATGCCCCTGAGGTACTTTAAAGTTTCTATCATGTCGCCCCTTTCTCTCCTCTCCTCCAGTGAGTACTAACCCCCACCTCCTTTTTTGTCCCTTTTGCTGGACTCAGAAGTATAAAGCATCAGGTTGATGTGTACTTTATTACTGGACTTAAGTCGTGCTAATGAAAGATAACCTGGCAGTTTTATAGAATTTGAATGGTCTCCCATGTAAGTTAGTTAGCATGTAACAAGTAAACTGATCTAAAGAAAAAAAATAAAGTTTTTTTCCCATTATCATTTAATTTATAGTTTTTGCTGAGAAATTTACTACAGTGCAATAAACATCATTTGCAGACAAGACATGTGAATAGGAGGGAGACCTCTACAAGTTAATTTCTCCTTAGCACATCCCTTTCTGGTATATTTGTTTTGGGCACCACGTGAGGGTTGCTATAAAAGATCAGGGTTTTTTTCTGGGGTAGGGTGGGCAGTATTTGGTGGGATTCCATAAGCCACCATAATGGATCAAAAGACATTCAGGCAGCAGCTCTTGAGCACTGACATTTATTATTTATATAAAAAAACAAAAGTGTTCAATCCTGGGAGCCTCCAGCCTTTAATCCCCCCAGGAGCTGATGGAATGGTTTAGAAGACAGCCGACTGGGTCAACACAAAGCAATCTTATTTAGTATTTGCCATGTTATAATAAGATGGTTTAATGTTTTTTACTGATTTTTGTTTTATATGTTTAATGAGATACCTTCAAAAAAGACAGGGTTGGGAGACACTGCTGAGTTGGGAAGGGCGTCCTGCGGGTAGCTATCAAGATGTTTTTAATTTGTTTTCAAGTGAGATTACATTAAGCTAAAAGAAATAAAATTCGAGGACTCAGAAATTATAAGAACAAGCAGGCTAGGTAAAAGTTATATGACAAATGAAGTGGTCTCTGTTTCTTGTTTCCCAGTTCTTTACTATTCATATAGGCAAGGATGCAAATTGTGAGAAAGTAAGAAAGTAAGAGTAACTGACAGATATAGGACTCTCCCTGGTGTTCTTTTTCTATCAGCAAAAAAAAAAAAGGCAGAGACAGAGCGAGACGAAGAGTAAGAGAGTGGGAAACTGGCAGTGAGTGGATGGGGCAGCTTCTATCACATCACAGTCAGCGATGAGTTGAATGACATGAAATCAGGATGCTGCCATTATTACATGACTGTTTGGGAGTCCTGTGTGAATTAAATGTGTCCAGAACTGCACGAGGAAATAAATTCAGATAATCTCCCACCTGACTATTGAATGCGATGTGAAAAGGATCTGTAACAGATGTGACACTACATGGATGTGACTGTACCTCTCTCTCTCTCTCTCTGCATGCCATGCTGTCATACCAAAAAGATAAAAGGAACAAGTATTTACAATGACAACATGCTACAGCTCATGAAAAACGTGAGATGGGGAGGGAGTCGCTATCACAGTATACATTATGCGTCTTTCAAACTGAGCTGTCACACTTCAATATTATTTGTTTCTTTTTTTTCATTTTAGAGGGAGTGTAGGGAGGGGAGCAGTATTGGTGGGATTGGTATCAGAGAGATGAAATAGTTGTAATTAAGAATGCAGTATGGTATCACCATGACTCCTCACACCCGCTTTTTTCCTTCATTACCTTTCTTTACCAATGACTGTATCTCATCAGGAACTGTAGTGGTGTAACTGCTACAAGCTTTCTGAATGAAAGCTTTGTTCTAATTTTAGAGGTGGGGTTGAGAACAGAGAAGTATCAGTGGGATTGATACTGGTGAGATAGAGCAGTGAAAGTAAGAAGCACTGCACCACAGCAAGTCCTCCAGCTTACTTTTTCACCTGATTACCTTACAGTCTCCCCTCTACAAGAGTCTTCCTTGCACCATGGGCACTGCTGGGTTCAGATACCGTATCAGATATGATAGATACTATAGGAGATACTATTTCAGACATCGGTAGAACTGTTTCCAAGAACTGTTCCCGATGTCTGAAATCATGTCTGATATTGTAGTTGATCTCTCTCTCTCTCTCTCTCTCTCTCTCTCTCTAAATATATTTATAAAATGGGTGATACATAAGGTCAATTCAAGCAACAGCATTGGACAAACACCACCAGGTGACCATGCGTATATCAGAGTGCGTCCGCACACCTGCACTTTTACCCCCTTAAAAAACAATTTTGACATTTTATAAGATATAATTATTTGAGGTGTGGAAACGCGCTGATATACGCACGCCTTGGTGTTTAACGTACTCGGCCCGCGGCCTCATGCATACAAGCACACCCAGGCGCATGATATCACAGTGCCACCGCACACCTCAGAGTGGTTTATCTATTACATATTCATGGCAAAAAACTCTGTTTAATGCACAGTTAGGGTTGTTCCACAGCGACAAAAGCAAGGAAATTTAATGTTGATGGGGTTGAAGCCCTTTGCACCCCCACTCCTGGCCCCCAACTGGCATCGGGTGTGCACTGGGTCTTGCCCAACTCACCCCATTCCATGTGTAAACAAGCTAAGGTGGTGAAGTATAAGAGAATGGGGTGAGAGTTAGGATAACCTTAATGCACACCCGATGCTGGTTGGGGGATGGGGTGGGGAGTGCAAGGGGGCTTCAACCCTAACATTGAATTTCATCACTTTTGTCACTGTGGAACAACCCTAACTGATGCATTAAACTGAGTTTTTTGCCATGAATTTCCCTTCTTTTAAGAATGATTACTATAAATAGCGAATGGAATGTAGTGGTGGGATCATGGGGCCCTTTGGGCCCCATGCTCCCACCACATGATTTTTTGACATATAGTAACAGTAAATGCAATGCAAATGCATGCACAAATGGTTATGCACATGGTGATGCAAACGTAAATGATAAAGCAAACAGTAATAGAAACGCAAGCGCAAAGTCATACCAAAGCGAATAGCGACACAAATGGAGACACACATGCAAGCGCATACGGAAAAGTAACTGGTAACGCACATGGTCATGTTACTGCAATTGGAAATGCAAATGGTAATGGTAACAGCAACAATAATGCCAAAGAAAACAGAAACGCAAATGCAAGTGGTGCATACAGAAACGCAAAACGTAATGCGCACAGTCACAATACCACAATTGGAAATGCAAATGGTAATGGTAACAGCAACAATAACACCTAAGGAAACAGAAACGGAAATGCAAAGGCAAGCGCGTATGGAAACGCAAACCGTAACGTGCACAGTCACGGTACTGCAATTGGAAATGCAAATGGTAATGGTAACAGCAACAGTAACACCAAAGGAAACAGAAACGCAAATGCAAGAGCATATGGAAACGCAAACCATAACGCGCACAGTCATGGTGCTGCAATTGGAAATGCAAATGGTAACGGTAACAGCAACAATAACGCCAAAGGAAACAGAAATGCAAACCGTAACGCCCATGGTCATGGTAACGCAATTGGAAATGCAAATGGTAACAGTAACAGCAACGATGATGCAAACAAAGACAAATGCAAACGGAAGAGCGTCCGCAAATGCAACTGGTAATGTGCACGGTGATGCAAATCGAAACACAAACAGAAACAGTAGTGGAGACGCAAATGGTAACAGTAACGCAAATGCAAGCCCAAGCGAAAGTGCAAAGGGTAACGCACACGGTGGCATACACGGGAATGCTAATGCAAACGGATACGGAAACGCAAGTAGAAACACTAAGTGTAACAGTAAGTGGAGCGCACTCTGGTTTTCCCCAACAGCTGCAGAGAGAAACACAGTGACTACAAAGAATGTATTCATAATAATGGGCCTTGGAACAGAAAATGAGTACTTGGAATACTAAATTGCTTATATCTCAGGAACCATAAGACATACAAAAACAATTAAAATTTCATATGATTCATGACTTTCCTGGCTCGTTTTGTACTTAGACCCCTAGTGGGGGCTAAGCATCTTTCTTATGAAAAGTCCGTATCTCACACCGTTTCCGAGATATGGGCCCTGAAAAGCATAGTGGATGCTGCTATGTTAGTCTATGGGAAAAAGTGTCAACTTCAGAGTACCGTAACTTTGCATCCCTGCAATATTTTTTCACCAAGAGGCACATCTGTGGGATGTTGGCTTTCTTTCCTACAAATTTCAGCCCAAAAGACCAAATTGTTTTTTTGCAGCAGGGTGGCAAACAATTTCTGTTATTTTGGCCATAGTGTTGCAAAGTAGTGTCATGATTGCGACACTTTCGCAAAAAAAAAAAAAAATCACGAAAGTGTTGCAAGTGCGACACTACTTTGCGAAACTGCAGATTACAAAAATTTGAAAAACATATTTCTGGGGGAGGATGGGGTGGTACCTGAAGACTGGAGGAGGGCGGATGTGATTCCTCTTCACAAAAGTGGGAGCAGGACAGAGGCAGAAAACTACAGATCAGTTAGTTTGACCTCAGTGGTAGGGAAAATGATGGAATTACTTCTGAAGGAAAGAATTGTTGAGTACCTAGAGGCCAGTGGGGCACAGGACCCAAGGCAGCATGGATTCACGATGGGAAGGTCGTGTCAGATGAATCTAATAGACTTCTTTGACTGGGTGACCAAAGTAGTAGACCAGGGAGGGGCTGTGGACATGGCTTACCTAGATTTTAGCAAGGCATTTGATACAGTCCCACACAAAAGATTAATACACAAGTTAGCCAGCCTTGGAGTGGGTCCCAAGGTGGTAGCCAGGATAAAAAATTGGCTAGACAACAGGACGCAAAGGGTAGTAGTAAATGGAGTCCACAGTGAAGAAAGGAGGGTTACTAGCAGGGTACCACAGGGTTCAGTACTGGGACCGGTCCTTTTTAATGTCTTTGTAAGTGACATTGCAGAGGAACTGGAAGGAAAAGTATGTCTCTTTGCAGACGACACAAAGATCTGCAACAGAGTTGATACACCAGATGGAGTGGAAAGGATGAGAAGGGACTTGGCAAGGTTGGAGGAATGGGCAAATGTATGGCAGCTCAGATTCAATGCAAAGAAGTGCAAGGTAATGCACCTGGGAAACAAAAACCCAGGGGAAGAGTACACAATGGGGGGTGAGATACTGACAACAGTAAAAATGGAAAGGGACCTGGGGGTAGTCATATCAGATGACCTAAAAGTGGGCAAGCAATGTGAGAAGGCAATAAGGAAGGCTGGGGGAATAGTGGGATGCATAGGGAGAGGCATCAACAGTAGAAAACTAGAAGTTGTTATCCCTCTGTACAGACAGTTGGTGAGACCCCATCTGGAGTATTGTGTGCAGTTCTGGAGACGCCATCTCCGCAAAGACATAGACAGAGTGGAGGCTGTCCAGAGGAGGGCAACCAAAATGGTGCATGGTCTGCACCAGAAGACATACGAAGAAAGACTAAAGGAGCTTAATATGTATACCCTTGAGGAAAGGAGGGAGAGAGGGACATGATAGAAACTTTCAAGTACCTCAAGGAATCAACAAAGTCCAAGAGGGTGGCATCTTTCAGAAAAGAGAGATGTGCAAGAACAAGGGGGCACAATTTGAAGATAGAGGGGGACGGCTCAGAGGTAATGTGAGGAAGTATTTTTCACAGAGAGGGTTGTGGATGGTGGAACAGCCTCCCTGAGGAGGTCGTGGAGTCAAGAACAGTGGGGGAATTCAAGAATGCGTGGGACAGACATAAGGCAGTCCTAGTGGGGGGTAGGAGGAAGTAAGCTGTTGGTTAACTAGGATCTGCAGCTTATCTGTTAGGTAGGAAAATGGGCAGACTAGGTGGGCCAAGTGGTCCTTATCTGCTGTCAAATTCTATGTTTCTATGTTTCTATGGGGTGTTTAACCCCCCAAAAAAGACATGGCTAGCATCTTCAGGGCTCGACTGGGTGAACACAAAAAAAATTGTGTCCCTAGGGGGTTCCAAATTTAAATGCCAAGCATTTCTGTGACCAGTAACTGAAAAAAAAATGTCTGACTTACGACACTACAGAGGTCATTTGCGACACTAAAAACTGCATTTGCGACACTGTCAAACTTTTTGTTAACTTTCTCCATTGATTGTAATGGGAAATTGTTTTTTTGAATAACTTTTGAACCGTTTAATATTTTTTCACAAAATCTTTGAAAGGCACATTGGGGACCCGGCTGCACGTTCCCTGAAGTTTTTGGACCAGTCGCTCAAACCATGCAACCTATAGGCATGAGCAAAGAATGTGCAAAAAAGCGTAAATGCGCCATGGAATGTTGCTTAATAACTCCACAACCATATATCCGACCGGTACAAAATTTGGCAGATTCCAAGATCTATGCTACTGCTCCATGCCTGCCAAATTTCAGGTAACTCCATTATACGGCAGCAAAGTTATTAAGGTACAAAATGTCACCATTTAACCTTAACTGGGGTACTCAACCCTAACTACAGTGGCACTACCGTGCCACTAAAATTAATATATGTTTAATATATGGATTCTTAAAATAATATAACTGAAAAGCATAAAAAAAATCCTGGTAATGCCATCACTCATGGAGCGATAATACTACTGTTCCCGACAGATAATACTATTGTTCAGGTGCCATAATACTATAGTTCGGCACCCGAACGATAATATTATCACCAAAGCTTAAGAGTGCATGCACAAGTCTGTCCCTGACGTCTTTCAAAGTATGCCTTCTGATTGGCTGCTTTTCCTCTGTGGGTGGGCAGAACAAGTCCAAAAACATGGCGGCTTGCTCACTCGCTTAGCGAGAGAATCATCAACGGTACTGGCAACAGTTTTCTCTCCCTTTTAAATGTTTTCTTCAGGATTATCAGCAATCTAACTCACTTTTTCTGGCTCCTCTTCTCATAACCATGACTCTACCAATACCGCAGCTGACAAATAGCTAAAAAAAAAAAAGTGGGACTAAACAAAGCCCACACCACCTGCTGATACACACAGCAATGGGGAACCCTGCTGGCATGCACATGGACCCGCTGACTCCACTGGCGAAATGGAGGTGAGTCAATTCACCTCAGATCCATATATTAAAAAAAATAAATATGTTACTGTGCATCAAAATGCTGAAATCCCATCTCGATGTTCGGAGGACATGAGAACCTCTCGAGCTTCACTCTCGAGGTTCCCTATGTTCCCAGAACCTCTTGACAGGATTACTGCCTTGTAATGCATAGTAGCATATCTGTTATTCTATATATATATATATATATATATATATATATATATATTTAAGTAGGCTGGGGCACTCATGGCTTCTTAGGGTTGCTGCTTGAGGAACGAGGCAGAATTCTGGCAGTGTCGTAGATTTTTGATGTCTCCCATGTATGTTAGTTAGCATGGAACAAGTAGGTTTTTTTCCCATTCTTATTTAATTTATAGTTTCTGCTGCAGAGTTTACTAGAGTGCAAAAACAGCATTGGCAGGCAGGACATGTGAATAGGAGGGAGACCTCTACAAGTTTATTTCTCCTTAGCACTTCCCTTTCTGGTGTATTTGTTTCGGGCACCACGTGAGGGTTGCTATAAAAGATCAGGGTTTTTTCCGGGTGGTCAGTATTTGGTGGGATTCCATAAGCCACCATAATGGATCCAATGACATACAGACAGCAGCTCCTGAGCCCGGACATTTTTTATTTAAATAAAAAACAAAAGTATTTAGTCCTGGGAGCCTCCAGCCTTTAAGCCCCACAAGGAGCTGATGGAATAATTTAGAAGGCAGCCGACTGGCTGGGTCAACACAGAGCAACCTTATTTAGTATTCTAAGAAGGAGATTGCTGTATTTTACTAGCCAGTTTGTTATTTTCATCGCTGCCATCACTTAATTCTAGCAAGGGCCTTTTTAAATGATTTTTTTCCTTAAGTTAACCTCTACGGAAGCACTGGTCTGCGGCGGAGTGTCCATATCCTGTATTTCCATAGTGGCTGTTATTGATGATACGCTTATTTCAAATGCTGAAAGCAGGAGTGCTAGTAGGTAGTTTTTTAATTTGTTGTACCCTTTTCCCTATTTGTAAAAAAGGCAGAGAAAGTGTATGTGCAGACTAATAGAGAACAGGATGAACAATCAATACAGTTTCAAATTACATGAACATTAACCGATTACAGGTAGACACCTGCATACGCCCATAATGAGATTTGCTTGAAAAATGAAAAGAATAAAGTAAAATAAAGGCAATGGTCTCAGGACTGAATTATGTAAAAAAAATATTGAAAAACTGTTAGATTTAAAGTTAATATAAGAGAACTTGTGACAGTTACAAGATGGGGGGGGGGGCACGCCGGAGCTCAGCGAGGTGCGATCGTCGGAACACTGTCTTCTGATCAAATCCTTAAATGTTTTTTACTTGCAGTGTTGATAATTCACTGTTTCAATACAATAATTACTCTTCAAAATTGGAAAGAGGATCTGATTTTGAAATTACCTACTGCATCTTTGGGACTCCAGTGCAAATAAGGACACTGATTTGATATCAACTGGTGCTGTTTTGTGCACCTTGGCAGTTTTATATATTGGAGTCTTGAACTGGCTTCTTTATTTTTTTTTCTTGTATTGAATGGCCATAACACATCAGATGCAGAACTAAATTTAACAGATTTCAACTCATGCTTATTAACTTTTTGTCCTAATGCGTTTCCTGGCAAGTGCAATATGTCACAACTTTCAAGTATTATAGACACATGAATTTATATTGGGATGCTATTTGATGTTAATTGTTTTGATATATACAGTTAAGATAGCGATCCCTGTTTACAAAATGTTATAGAAACATAGAAGTTGATGGCAGATAAGGACCGCAAGGCCCATCCAGTCTGCCCATTTCTTTTTCTACCTTATGAATGTGCCATTGGCCTTTGCTCTGTCAATGGCCTATCTATTCATACTCATCTGTATTGCTCCCTTATGCATATCCCATGCCTGTTTGAAGCTCTGCGCTGTACGTATAGCCACCACTTCCTGAGGTAGGCCATTCCATGCATCCACCACCCTTTCTGTGAAAAGAACTTCCTCACATTACCCCTTAATCGGCCTCCCCTAATTTCATGCTGTGTCCTCTTGTCCTGCTATTTTTCTTATATTGAAACATGTTAGACTCTTTCACCTTGTTAATGCCCTTAAGGTGTTTGAATGTTTCAATCATATCACCTCTCTCCCTCTTTTGCTCTAGGGTATACATATTGAGCTCCGTTAATCTGCCCTCATATGTTTTCTGATGCAGTCCCTGCACCATTTTGGTTGCCCTTCTCTGGACTGCCTCAATTTGGTTAATGTCCTTGTGAAGGTGTGGCCTCCAGTACTACATGCAGTACTCCAGATGGGGCCTAATCAGTGTCTTTAAAGTAAATGTATGTGTTTTTAATATTACACAATTTGACACATTTGTTTTTCACTTTAGGTGGAGTCTTTAAGTGCAGTTGTCACATCGGCATTATATATACTGTATATATATATACATATATACAGTATATATACACACAATGTATGTTTTGGAATAAATGTCAGTATACAAAATGTTATCTCTGGAAGCCAGTGAGGATATCATTGATCTCTCCATGTTTCTATATGTCATAGTGATAGCTTCACATTCCCATATGTCATACATAACAGAATTACCCTCATCATACCACCTTGCCCACAGGTTCCACAATGCTTTCACTTTCTATAGCACTAATCATCTGGTTATACTCCCACCACTTCAAATGGTGCTCCAACAATCCGGTACTCACAATAACCAAAACCACAACCCCAAAACATATTTTCACAGTCCATAAATTGGATATCTACACACCATCCTATGTCCCTCTTCCCCAGTATAGCCAAATCCAAAGAAGTCACCACAGCATCAAAATAACCTGCAGAACAAACCCGCCTAGCCAAAATATTAACTTCTCAGATTCCCCAAACCAAATTTCATGTCTCCTTATATCACAGTTGTAAAACAAAAAACATTTACACTCACTGATTCTTACAAGCCTTCACCACCTAAAACAAAATAGGTTCAAACACCGCCACCCGAATGGATGTTTTCTGTTCCACTCACCATTCAACAAACTCAAACACATCAAAGCAGTTAAAAGACACTGCTGCACTCTTTGCTCATTTTTCTCCCTCAGTATTTTAAAGCACAAACCTTGTCCACAACTGATTACTTTTCTCTCAAAACACACATCAGCCACATATTATATCCACCATTTAGCCTTCTGAGCCTCCTCACAACATCGCCACATGACCGCTCGCAACTCTGCATTCCTTTTAGTTGCCAAGGCAACAAACAGCTCCTCTGCATTGCCGCACTTAACATTAGCCCATCCAATGTCCTCTGACACCCGAAAACTGCTGCAAACATAAGAGATTTTCTCCACATCACACCTCCACCCCCAAAAAAATAAAATGAAAAAAGATCACAAAAGCAAAAGAAACACTCTTCGTCCTGCCTTCTTACCACACTGCAAACAACTGCTCCCAGTTGACAGGCACGGAGATCATCACACAAAATACTTGACAGTAACTTAAAATAAGACACATTACACACCTTGTTTTCAAACATTGCAATTCAGATCCTCCTCCTCCATAAAAAAGTGCCACATGTCAAGGAAATCTCAGCACCTCCACGCAAATCAGGGCTGTTTAATAAAAAGGATAAAGGGCACAATGCCTGCAAGCAGCCACAGCGCGAGTCACCACTTAGCCCCTGTGCCATGGCAACAAAGAGGTTCACACCTGTGTCACTCACTGAAACAAAGCATGAGGTAACCTTAACAGCCTGGCACCACAGAAACAGGAAGCACTATAAAAATGCCACTGTTTTAATAAAACCACTTTCTATTCATTCCTAAATGGCTCCAATACCACAGAAAGCAATTGGAAAGTGTTTTAAAAATAATTACCAAGAATTGGCACATAAAACAAAATATGGAAGGACCAAAAGAAAAACCCAGCAAAAGGACAGCTTGAGTATATCTTTTGAAATTCAGCCCAACACCATACCAATTATATAAAGTCAGACAGAATATTCTGCTGCTTCAAAGGAAAAGAACACCAGGACAATGCTGACAGACTCTAGCAACTCTGACAATGAACCATCAAGCTCTTCTTCGGCCACAACGGATAAGTCATATGATTACCTAACCACAGACGATTCAGTTTTACATTTTATTAAAGGACAAGAAAATAAAAATACCTCTTGTAAAGCAAACTATGACATATTAACCATGCAGAAATATTTTGCTGAAATGTACTCTGACACCAGCTGCTTAGAAACCATAGACCCAGTAACATTAAACAAATACCTTTCAAGGTTTTTCATTGCTGCCGAAAAAAAACGGAGAGCCATATGAACCAATAAGCCTCAGAGCGATGTACCAAAGCACTGAAAGGTACCCAAAAAGCAAAAACTACAGCCACTCCATAGCAAAAGACAAAGAATTTGAGATAACTAGGCAAGCATTAGCAGCAAAACAAAAACATCTAAAAGCTCCCGGCAAGGGATATAAACCAAATGCTTCTGATAAGCTCTCAGATGCCATGATTGACAAACTTTATGCACAAAAACAGTTAGGTCCTTGTTCCACAGCATCCGTAACCAACTCATTGTGGCTCATATGCTACACATTCTTTGGCATAAGAGGATCCGAATCCAAATTGGTCTGTTTTAAATCCAAGCTACAGCGACTACTCTCTGCAACTCACTCCTGTGACTGTTTCTGCTAAACCCTTTTTTGGCAATCTAAAACCCTAGCACTTAATTACTGTTAAATCTCCTTAGCACCATCTCTGACATCTCCTCCCCTCTGCTACCCTACCCCCTTCACCTTTCCTCCCGTCTTCCTAATGCCCCCCCCATCTGTCCTGACAAGGCCTGTTGACTGATTTCAACTTACCTTATGATTTTACCAGTAACTGACAAAGCTTGTTTTGGCTGATTTTCAATTTACTGTATGCATTCCTGTGCATGAAACTGCTTCGCATTACTCGTTTCTATTCTTTCATTCACTGTAAATGTCAACTATTGCTTTCTTTTCTTATTTACAATTATTTTACCATACCCTGTTTGGTCAGTAAACCTGTTGATCTCCTTTTTTCTATGTTTACTGTTTTGCCATACTTTTTGTTCTGTTAGCCTGTTGTATTATGCTGCTGACATGGAACCTTTGTAAAAGAGCTCTAAACTCAAAGGTATTTGTAATCCGAGATCTAAATAAAAAAAAAAAAATAAGACAAATGAAATGGGGAGATGTAACAAAAAATGCAGACAAAAAGGGCACACACTATATACAGTATTCCACTAAACGACAAGCAAAAACTAGATCAGGGCTCAACATAAGAGACACAAAAAAAATAAAACCTAAGGCATATGAAAACAAAGAAAATCTCACAAGATGCCCTGTTACGGCATGTACAACATATGCCAGCCAACATCCTGATTCCTGCTGAACTCTGCGGCACCTTTCTTTTTAGCAATAAACAACAACACTGAAGTCTACACTGGACTAGGAGCAGTGAAGTGGTTTAAAAACCAACCAATAGGAATAAATTAAATAAGCACTATATTAAAAACAATGATAGCAAATGCCAGCATAACAACAGACCAGAAAATAACCAACCACAGTGCATGAAAGCATGTTGTGCAAAAGTTAAATGACAGTAGTATACTGGCCACCTAAATAATGCAAATTACTGGCCACAAATGCATACACAGCATTAATGACTACTCCCATATTAATGAAAACCAACAAAAGTGTATCTTGAACCTACTTACTGAAGCAAATGCAGAGTAGCGAAAAAGAAGAGCAATACGAACCCCTTCAAATGACACAGCAGTCATCCAACGTCCGAAACGCATGGGATGGATATTTCTTCCAGCCAGCTTTCCATGCAACAAATATCAACTTCCACAATGGTGCAACATATTTTTTTTTGTGTATTCTACCCTAACCAACACACAGACACACACCAACACCAAACAACAGTCACACAACAAAAACAATACCCATAAACACACTAACTTTATTTTTTCCTACTTCCCCAACAAAGACAATTAATAAACACACCACCAAGAGACACCTACAAATGATATCACGTGACTCCGACTCAGATTAGTAGGTGTGTATACAAGTATCTTATCCAACATTCAAGAGACCTAACAAAATATATATCTTGTGTAACAACAGTTTCAAAGGGTAATCCAAAATAAATACTTTAACTTAAATTTAACAACAATGTACTTTATCTCTAACACAAAAATTTCTAAAAACCAAAAAATAAAAAACAGCAATCTAAAAAATATATTTATAGAAGCATAAACCACAAAAAGTACATGAACAGACTTGTGCAAATGACAGCAACAGATAAAGTACTGTACAATGCTGTATCAAAAACTGCATAACAAACTAAACAGTATACAACCACTAACAATTTCTATTCTCCACTTCCTCCATAGCAATCAGCACTCCAGAGGATGCAAATTACCAGAAGAACCCAACAACCACAGGATCCACTGGATACAAAGCACCAGAAGAACCTAACAACCATGACAAAACTCCACTGAAAAAGAAGAAAAATCATTTTTTTACCAGGAGAGACACACTAAGCTGAAAGCTTGTTTACAGGTGTGACCTGGGAGCACATGGAAGTTAAGTGACTTGCTCCGGGTCACACAGTATGCAAGTGGGGACAGTGGGATTCAAACCCAGGTCTCCAGGTTTGCAGCTCAGAGCCTTAAACCACACAAAACATTTCACTACAACCCAAAGGAAAACACTCTGCCATTCTCCAGGTGATCATAAAAAAAGAGAAATGTTCCTGCTCTTAAAAAGGAACAATGCTACAATATTCATAGACTTAATCTCTTCTTCTCTTAAAAGGCTTAAAATGCCTACAGAGTCTATTGACTTCCTATCTGGAGACTTCAAAAAAGTTAGATACTGTCATGTTCTGTGACATTTATCGATATGCCATTCTCTGGACTCAAAACAGTAACACTACTGTGATGTGTCTCATCTACTTTATTTGCAGGCATGAACGGGTTAAAATAAGTCCTGTTCTCTTATAGTTATGTACATCGTATTTTCTTGTCTAAAACCAGTTCACATACTACAATGGTTTTCACCTTCTTTATCTGTAGGCCTAAACCACTTAAAAAACAGTTATGTTGACAGATGCAATATATTCTAGGCAAAAAACACTTGAAATATTGAAGTTTTCACAAGTTTGTATCTTTGTTTTGCATTTTGTGAGCCTAAACCATTTAAAATGTTTTTACATTTGAAAACATGAAATATCCTAGGCCAAAAGACTTAGAAAAAGGCACAGTTTCAAAACCTATGCTGTTATGCTGTTGAACTTGTAACCCCCCCCAAAAAAAACCCACAATGGTTATGCACTGCAAATATGCAGTTCAAATCTTCTTGGTAAAGAAAGAGTTAAAATATTGTAATCTTTATTAACTTGCTCTTTTCTGTGTCATACAGAAGTTACATGACAAATCCTTTCATATTCTTAAAGTTCCTACAATAAAAAAAGTTTTAAAAGCAGAAAGTATGCTATTCTACGTCTCATTATTCTTATTCAAATATTTTTCAAATATTTACAATACTAACCTGTAAAAAAACCCCACCAAAACATGCATTGTGTAAACAGAACATGACATGGCCTGACTGAAGAGATCATATTTATCTTCACTCGAGGCCAGTGACACCAAGATTGTGAGATATTATGATATCACTGGACTCTTGTGAAGATAAATATGATCTCTTCAGTCAGGCCATGTCATATCCCCAATTTATATTTTATAGCGTTTCCTCACTATGCAGATGCGCTCGGTATGAATTATAACTCTCCAATGGCAGTTTCATTACAAAGTACAAACAAAAAGTGCTTAGCCATCATACTAATTCCACAAGGAGTGGGAAATGCGAATGAAATCCTATGTTGCTGTTATCCTATCTGCGGAGGGGAGATGGGGGGGAAGCAAGTAGTAAAATAGAAAAAAACTAAAGACAAAAAAGGAGACAGATCAGAAATAATGTGGGGGAGGTTAAAAAACAGAGCAAGTCAAGTTTCTTGGCCTTATGGACAATAATCTATACTAATTTAACATACTCCTGTTCCTATCCTTATTAGAAAGCACCACACGTCAGTCACATGAGATTCTTTGGGAAACATTATGAGTTTCAACAGATTACTGTCATGAGTCAGTGCTCTAAGTGACAGGACGCTAGCTAGAATAATATGTAAAAATATTCTTGGCTGTATTTTGCTGATAAGTGACATGCGACCATGGAGACACAGAAATGTAGGGGGGGATGGGTACACAACTAGGAACGTTTAAAAATTGGAGAAGGGGGTTCAAACGGGAAGTGCAATAAGTAGGGGAATTTTAATTAAATCTCAGTAGAAAGTAAATGCCATGTGGAACCATTAAATACAATAGAATACACACATTCTTCTCTGACAAGTAAAATAATTTTTAGACATAATAAGTCACATTATAATGTAGACCAATTCCGATCTGTCTACCTCTTTTTATTTTTAATTTTTTTTTACCTGAGATAGAGAGGAAGGGGGCCAAGAAGTACAAGACACACCAGCATTCCATTATAATGTAGGCTTGGACTACCTTCTCCATATTTTTCAGATTTCCTACTTTTGTACCCATCCCCCTTTCTTCGCCCCTCAACAATTTCTGTATCTCCAGTACCATGGTTGCATGTCAGTATCAGCAAAATTCAGCTAAGAATTTTGTTACGGAGACCATTTACTCCAGTGACTTTAATTTTAGGTTGGTCCGAAAGCTAGAGCACTTTGTTCTTGTTGTTACATCTACGTTGGTCCTTTAAAAGGTATCAAATCATTTGCTTCTGGGTTTAATTTTAGGGACATTTCAGTTTTAATGAAGTATTATGGCTGATGAATAAATATGCTGATACCATGTTAGCTATTTTTTTTATTTATTAATGTTTCTAATTTAGCTTAGTTATATATTTCTGCATAGTTTTGGACTTATGTATTGGTTTCCTTGTCTTTCTCATCCTGCCCGGTACTTCCTCCTCCACTTTCCTTATGGATAAACGTTTTCTTCAGAGTTATCACCAGACCTTCTAGCTAGTGTCCTGCCACTTAGAGCACTGACTCATGATGGTAATTCTTGGAAACTCATAATGCTTCCCAAAGAATATCATGTGGCTGAAGTGTGGTGCTTTGCAATAATAGCTTTGCAAAAATAGTTATAACAGTTCCTTTTTTTCCACTAACGTCACACAGAAAATCTGCCTAGACACAATTTATGAACTGATAGACAAAGAACCTTAGTGTACAAGCACTCATGCAAGGGTTACCTCAAAGGGCTTTGGCTGGGAAGCAAAGTTTCAAAGAAATACAAAATCACACATACCCTCACAATGCAAGGCATCATAGGCTGCATATGTAAATCACCACAAAATATTATGCTGGTTCAGCTTTAAGCTACTTTGCCTGCATGCTTGTGCACTAAGGTTCTTTGTCTTTTAGCTTGTTTTTGGTTTTTATTGGGCTCACCACAACCCAACCCAGATAGACCAACTTAGGGTAGCTGGTTCATTCCACTAGGGTGTAATACAGACGAGGCACACTGATGAGTCCTGGTAGGACGGAACGTATCAGTGTCTTCTGTTGGCACCCTTTGTAGACTGTGTGAGAGGCTTTTTGGCACCATGCATTTCTGCTTAAAGTTGAACCAGCATAATATTTTGTGGTGATTTGCATATACAGCCCATGATGCTTTGCATTATGGAGGTATGTAGGATGTTGTATTTCTTATGAGCTGACAGTTCATTAGAGGACACTAACACAGGAGTGAGAGCAGCTGCTGCATTAGGGAAGAACACGGCTTTTTCAGACAAAGTCTTTCAATGTCGCCAGTTGTTTTCAACTGACATCGCCAAACAAAATAAAAAAAAAAACTTTACCTACATATTCTACTATTAAAAAAAAGGATGTCAACAGTAAAAACATATGAATACTATAAGTGACAGGCTAGTGAATCAAAAACACCGTGCAGTCCACACAGCCTTATTGCTTGGGATACAGGCTCAGTCCTCTCATCGTGTCACTTCTGGTTTCGGCAGACCCGATGGCACCGACCAGGCAGCAATGGAGGTACAATCTACACAAATAAAAAATCAAACAAACAGCAAAACCAATAGAATTATTAATAAACTAGCTCAAGAGACTGCACACCTCCCATTTGAAACCAGTATATTGCAATGCTAAACTGCAGCTCGAATCCACTACCTCTTAAATTTTGGAAACATCTAAAAAGCCACTGCAGCGCTTCATCTTATTTTGACTGAGAGGGGGAAAACATAAAGTAGAACAGATGGCCACTATTGGAGTGAATCTGAGCATTGCTGTGATGTGGCCCCTTCTATTGAAACAAACAACTTTTTTTTTTTTACATGTGAATGATTTCAGTGCTGGTCTGGGGCCGGGTACCAGCGGGAAGCAGCCAGGGGATTTCAGTGCTGGTCTGGGGGCAGGCACCAGTGGGAAGAAATGAAGGGATTTCAGTGCTGGTCTGTGGGTGGGTACCAGCAGGAAGCAGTGAGGGGATTTCAGTGCTGGTGTGGGGGCAGGTGCCAGCGGGAAGCAGTGAGGGGATTTTGGTGCTGGTCTGTGGGTGGGTACCAGCAGGAAGCAGTGAGGGGATTTCAGTGCTGGTGTGGGGTCAGGTGCCAGTGGGAAGCAGTGAGGGGATTTTGGTGCTGGTCTAGGGGCATGTACCTGTGGGAAACAGTGAATGCCTTCAGTATAGCTGCATCGCGCTACATTTAAAATGCCTGACTGGGCTATATTTAAGAGATGGAGGCAATGCAGGAGATGGCAGCAAGCAGAGTGCAGGTGCTGTCCCTAATGAGTGAAATAGCACCATCTCACAGCACTGTTGGAAGAGTATGGGGGTGGTGGTGGTGGTGGTGGTGGTAAAATAATGAGATAGGGGGGCCCTAATTAGAAAAAAAACAGTGCAGTGGGAGTGGAGGCAACTATGGAGTAAGTCCGGCATGTTGTTAGTTAAGAAAGAATGCAAGGAATGCAGGAGCCCTTTTTATAAGCAATAGGATTGCAGGACTCTACCCACTGCAGCCCTAAAAATGAGCTGTTACCTGTAAGGTCACAGGTTTGAGTGAAGCGTGAAGATATTTTGCAAATGGAGGAAGCGGCACAGTTCAAAACTTTGCTGTAGGACCGTCCCTGAAGCCTAGGTGTGATGTTCCCTAACAGGCATGGGGAAGGGCAGGATGGAATTGGTTTATATTGCTGGGAAGGTACGTTGAAGTCAACAATTAATGCTGGAGACGGTTTGATCACTGGAGTTGTTTTTGGTTGTGCATGGATGATAGGGCTATCTGTGGCATAATTTCCATTCCACATACAGGCTAGCCGGCCACAAAAGAACTCTGGAGTGAAAATGCATGCTGCTTTTTTGGAATGGGGAGAAAGGTGAAAAACTGCATTAGAAGCACTTGAATGTGTGTGTGTGTGTGTGTGTGTGTGTGTGTGTGTCTCTGTCTCTCTCCCTCCAGAGTGCAAAATAAATAAAATATATGGGGATCAGGGAAACAGGCTCCCTTAAAATGAAGCCAGTATGCCAGCTGGTCCAGGAATTTGAAATTCCATACTGAGGTTTGGGAAGGGAAGGAGAGTGAGAGAGCCCTGGGAAGAAAGCTGTCAGAATAAGTCTGCCTGTCTGTCTGTCTGTCTCTCCCTCCCTCTCTTAGTGTGTCCCAGTGTATAGCTTGGCAGAAGACAACAGGAGAAAGGACTGCTGTGTGACTGAACTTCTCTACTGGGACTATATTGCCCTCCTTCACTCCCCTCCACCCCCCCACCCAAAGCTAGTTCTATTTTTATAGACACAGGATTTGACTGACAACAGGAACTTCCTGTTTAGGAGCAGGAAGTGAGTGAGCACAGAACCACCAAGGACCCACCATCCTAGAAGGGCAAGAGTAGCTCTCCGGCCCCCTCTAGCTGCTGGAGGTCTGCCTCTGAACAAGTAAGTGGTCTACTGAGAAATATAGGATATTCTTGTCTCAGAATAGGACAATCAGGAGCTTAAAGGGCACACAGGCAGAAAGTAAGGAGAGAGAGAAAAAAAAAACAGAGGATAGAGTAAGGATTGCAAACAGTTAAGGGGCCAGAAATAAGACATGATTGGAGTGGTGCAGTGCAGTGGCTGTGGAGCAGCAGTCTTCCGGGAGATGTTCTGGAGGATGCGTGTTGTCCCATCTGCAGGCACCTCTCTGGGCTGAGGGAGGAGGTTGCTCATCTCCAGGCTGAGTTGGACAGGATTGTGGGACCTCCTCTTCCATCCAGGGACCACCAGTGCCACTGCCGTTGCCTCAGGGTTGCCAGGAAGAAGGCGGTTGGACCACAGTGGGCTCAGGAGGGTGAGGGTGGTGGAACAGAGCACATCCCTCCAGTTGTATCTCTCCAATTCCTATGCCATTCTGGCAAAGTGTGGTTCCTCTATGGAGGCACCCACAGTGGAGACCAAGGAGGATGCTGGGAACCCACAAAGGAGACCTACAGGAGGGTGGCAGAGGACCCGCAGGGAAGGAAACAACCCTGGTGGGGGACTCCATTGTTAGGAAGGTAGAACTGGGCAAGGAAGGGAGAGGGAGGTATGTGCCTGACTGGCCATGGCTTGAGGACAAGGAGAGAATCTCAGGATTGCCGGAGCAGCTGCACAGGGAGGGAGCTGGTTGTCATTGTCCACCTAGGGACAAATGACCTGGCTAAGAAAGGGATTAGAGAAGTGCAGGAAGAGTTTGTGGAATTGGGAGGGGCCTTAGTCAAGTAGCACGACGTAACCTTTTGGAGGTGCTACCCATCTATGGCATAGGAGAGGCTAGGGTGCTCCGTACCATGGGATTCAATCAGTGGTTGAAAAACTGGTGTGGAGCTCAGGGATTTGGCTTCATTGGGGACTGGGGGCTGCATCTGTCCGGGAGGGGAACCAGGATCCTAGGTGATAGGTTTAATGCTTCATTGGCAAGCTTTTAAACTAACCAAGGGGAGGCACTGAAAGGAGCAGGAAAATCCTAGCCCCCAAACAATCACGGTAGTAAGTGTGGCAAACACCAACATGGAGGCGCTAATAGGGAGAAGGGCAGGTAAAATGGAGAAAGCGACAAAGGCAAGAAGGATGGGGCAAAGGGGTAAGGCCATCAGGAAATGGAGGGTAATGAGTACCAATGCCCGTAGTCTGGGCAGCAAGCTCCCTGAGCTGGTGGCCTTAATGGAAGAGGGATGCCTGGATATTGTAGCAGTCACAGAAACATGGTACACAGAGAACCATGACTGGGATGTTAACATACCAGGGTACATAACTTACAGGAGAGACAGGCAGGGGAGAAGAGGGGGAGGAGTAGCTCTCTATGTAAAGGAAGGGATAAAAGCAACTGAACAAAAGAGTAAACAGGGAGGAGAGGAGGCACTGTGGGTCACTTTGGAGACTGGAAAGGGCACCACAATCCGCACAGGGGTTGTGTACAGACCCCCATGTCAGGGGGAAGGAATGGACAAGGATATGATGGAAGACATTCTTAGAATGGCAGAGAAAGGTGAGATACTGTTGATGGGAGACCTGAATATGCCAGATGTTAACTGGAGCACATCTGCTGCAGCCACATCCAAGAGCAGGGCCGTTCTTGACACCCTACAGGTGGCAGGCATTAGACAGCTAGTTTCGGAACCCACTCGAGAGGAAGCAATCTTAGACCTTGTACTCTCAAACGGGGGCAGTGAGAGGATCTCAGATCTAGAAGTGGGTTGCCATCTGGGGACAAGTGACCATCAAACAGAGTGGTTCACGTTAAACTCAGCTACAGAGTCAACCCATACAAAAGTGAGGGTACTGGACTTTAGGAGGGCTGACTTTGGCAAGATGGGACAGTGCCTCAGAAAAGCACTAGCAAACAGGCTAGAAGGAGGTGTGGAGCAACAATGGGGAATTATCAAAACTGCCATCACAGAGGCAACAAGCCTTTGTGTGAAGCAAATAAACAAATCAAAACGAAAGAAAAAGCCACTATGGTTCTCAAGAGAGGTGGCTGTGAAAGTCAGGAAGAAGAAGATAGCATTCCGGAAGTATAAGGAAACACAGAAGGAGCAGGACAGAGAGCTGTACCAGTTAAGGCAGAGAGAAGCAGGGAGGGAAGTCAGAATAGCAAAGGCCCAAACTGAGGAAAAGATAGCCAACTCAGTTAAGAAGGGGATAAAACCTTTATAGGTACATCAGCGAGCGAGAAAGACAAAGGGAGGGATAGTGAGGCTGAATAGAATGAACGTGGGTGGGCAGAGGGGACAGTGAAAGCAGGAATACTGAACGAATATTTCTGCTCAGTATTCACAAAAGAGGAGGGGGAAGTGCCTAATCCAATTAACAGAAGCACTCTTGATAGGGGGGTTGATCCCAGTCCTTTCACAGAAGAAAGGGTTCTGCAAGAACTCCTAAAACTGAAGGTGGACAAAGCAATGGGTCCTGATGGAATTCACCCCAGAATTCTAAAAGAATTAAGGAAGGAACTAGTGAAACCACTGACTTCTCTTTTTAATAAATCATGGGAGGATGGTGTGGTACCCGAGGACTGGAGGAAGGCGGATGTGATTCCCCTTCACAAAAGTGGGACCAAGACAGAGGCAGGAAACTACAGACCTGTCAGTCTGACCTCTGTGGTAGGGAAAGTGATGGAGTCACTTCTGAAGGAAAGAATAATTGAGTACCTAGAGGTCAGTGGAGCACAGGATCCAAGGCAGCATGGGTTCACAGCGGGAAGGTCATGTCAGATGAATCTAATAGATTTCTTTGACTGGGTGACCAAAGTAGTAGACCAGGGAGGGCTGTGGACATGGCCTACCTAGACTTTAGCAAGGCATTTGACACAGTCCCACACAAAGATTATTAGTCAAATTAACCAGCCTGGGAGTGGGTCCCAGGGTGGTAGCCTAGGTAAAACATTGGCTGGACAACAGGACACAGAAGGTAATTGTAAATGGAGTCCATTCTGAAGAAAAGGCGGTTACCAGTAGGGTACCGTGAGGTTCAGTTTTGGTCCAGTCCTTTTAATGTCTTCATCAGTGACATTGCAGAGGGACTGGAAGGAAAAGTATGCCTTTTGCAGATGACACAAAGATCTGCAACAGGGTTGATACACAAGGAGGCGTGGAAAGGATGAAAAGGGACTTGGCAAGGTTGGAGGAATGGTCAGACGTTGGCAGCTAGGATTCAATGCAAAAAGTGCAAAATAATGCACCTGGGAAACAAGAACCCAGGGAAGAATACACAATGGGTGGGAGTAGTAACAACAACAAAACAGGAAAGGACCTGGGGTAATCATATCAGATGACCTTAAGGTTAGCAAGCAATGTGAGAAGGCAGTAGGGAGGGCCGGGGTATACTGGGATGTATGGGAGAGGCATCAGCAGCAGAAAACAGGAAGTTGTTATCCTCTGTACAGACAGTTGGTGAGACCCCATCTGGAGTACTGTGTCCAGTTCTGAGACCCCATCTTCGCAAGGACATAGACAGGATAGAGGCAGTCCAGAGGAGGGCAACTAAATGGTGCAGGGTCTGCAAGAGAAGCCATATGAGGAGAGACTAAAGGAGCTTAATATGTATACGCTTGAGGAAAGAAGGGAGAGGGGACATGATAGAAACTTTCAAGTACCTCAAGGGAATCAACAAAGTCCAAGAGGGTAGCATCTTTCAGAAAAGAGACTTGCAAGAACAAGGGGACACAATTTAAAGATAGAAGGAGGCGGTTCAGGGGCAATGTGAGAAGTATTATTTCACAGAGAGGGTAGTAGATGGATGGAACAGCCTTCCTGAGGAAGTTGTGGGGTCTAAAACTGTGGGAGAATTCAAGAATGCATGGGACAGACATAAGGCAATTCTTGTGGGGGGCAGGAAGATATAGGCTGTTGGTTAACTAGAATCTGCAGCCTATCCTGTAGGTAGGGAAATGGGCAGACTAGATGGGCCTAGCGGTCCTTATCTGCCGTCAAAGTCTATGTTTCTATGTTTCTATGGAGTGTACAGGGACGAGAGAAAGCAGCTCTCCAGAGTCTATCTTGCTGCTTTATGGGCCAAACTTATTTTTTTAATTAAATAAAATCAAATAAATTCTGCTCCTAGTGGAGCTGGCGATAAAGGGCTCTGTTGGTTGTCTGTTCCCCCTCTCTGTAATGGAGCTGCTAATGAAGGGCTCTGTTGCCTGTCCATTCCCCCTCTCTGTAATGGAGCTGCTAATGAATGGCTCTGTTGCCTGTCCATTCCCCTTCTCTGTAATGGAGCTGCTAATGAATGGCTCTGTTGCCTGTCTGTTCTCCCTCTCTGTAATGAAGCTGCTAATGAATGGCTCTGTTGCCTGTCCATTCCCCTTCTCTGTAATGGAGCTGCTAATGAAGGGCTCTGTTGCCTGTCCATTCCCCCTCTCTGTAATGGAGCTGCTAATGAATGGCTCTGTTGCCTGTCCATTCCCCTTCTCTGTAATGGAGCTGCTAATGAATGGTTCTGTTGCCTGTCCATTCCCCCTCTCTGTAACGGAGCTGCTAATGAATGGCTCTGTTGCTTGTCTGTTCTCCCTCTCTGTAATGTAACTGCTAACAAAAGGCTTTGTTGCCTGTCTGTCGCCCCTCTCTGTAATGGAGCTGCTAATGAATGGCTCTGTTGCCTGTCTGTTCTCCCTCTCTGTAATGGAGCTGCTAATGAATGGCTCTGTTGCCTGTCCGTTCTCCCTCTCTGTAATGGAGCTGCTAATGAATGGCTCTGTTGCCTGTCCGTTCTCCCTCTCTGTAATGGAGCTGCTAATGAATGGCTCTGTTGCCTGTCCGTTCTCCCTCTCTGTAATGGAGCTGCTAATGAATGGCTCTGTTGCCTGTCCGTTCTCCCTCTCTGTAATGGAGCTGCTAATGAATGGCTCTGTTGTCTGTCCGTTCTCCCACTCTGTAATGGAGCTGGTAATGAAGGGCTCTGTTGCCTGTTTGTTCCCCCTCTCTGTAATAGAGCTGCTAATGAATGGCTCTGTTGCCTGTCCATTCTCCCTCTCTGTAATGGAGCTGCTAATGAAGGGCTCTGTTGCCTGTCCATTCTCCCTTTCTGTAATGGAGCTGCTAACAAAGGGCCCTGTTGCCTGTCTGTTCCCCCTCTCTGTAATGGAGCTGCTAATGAATGGCTCTGTTGCCTGTCCATTCTCCCTCTCTGTAATGGAGCTGCTAATGAAGGGCTCTGTTGCCTGTCCATTCTTCCTCTCTGTAATGGAGCTGCTAACAAAGGGCTCTGTTGCCTGTCCATTTCCCCTCTCTGTAATGGAGCTGCTAATGAATGGCTCTGTTGCCTGTCCATTCTCCCTATCTGTAAAGGAGCTGCTAACAAAGGGCTCTGTTGCCTGTCCATCCCCCCTCTCTGTAATGGAGCTGTTAATGAAGGGCTCTGTTGGCTGTCTGTTCAACCATTTGGGCTTAAAGAGCTCTGAGGAAATATATGCTGCTACAAAAAGAAATCTAGGCTGCCACAAGGGATCCAGGAGTGAAAATGCACACTGCTTTTTGGAGTGGAGAGGAAGGTGAAAG
The DNA here is from genome assembly GCA_016271365.2 of Neoceratodus forsteri. NCBI lineage: Eukaryota > Metazoa > Chordata > Ceratodontiformes > Ceratodontidae > Neoceratodus > Neoceratodus forsteri. Next base: position 581,988,273 of record JADMNL010000023.1, read on the forward strand.
AGCTACATGGGTAACCTTGAAATGTGGTCTGTCTCTCTCTCTCCCTACTAGCCAACTGTGACAGTGTGCAAAAAAAAAAAAACATGGGACTCAGGGACATTTTCAGTTGTGGGGCACCTGCCAACTCCACTGCCAGATTGATAGAATATTTATTCATGAAACACAAGGTGTTCCTAGTACTGTACTTGGGAAATCACTGAAGAAAGGCACTGCCGCTTCAATAGCATTATCCAGAGCGAGATCATAGAGAAATAATATTCTTGGCACTGTACAAATGAAGTCATCAGGAGAGCAATGGTGAAAGGAATACAACTATTAAAAGAGATATTATATTATAGTAATTTTAAAATTGTCTGCTTTTGCTTAATAATTAATAAGAGATCTGAGCATTTTATGGGGTTTATTAGGAAAAGCAAGAATGGAGAGCCAGGCATTGGCATTGCAAGTTCTTGTATTTACTGTATTCACCTTTTCACTTACCAAGGGTCAGCCTCTTTAAAAGTTCTGCTCCATTCACTTTGTTCTTCGGTTAACTTCATTGGTACAGTACCAGGAATATTATTTCTTTAGCATCTTGCACTAGATTGTGCTCTTTAAGCAACAAGGAACTGTCTCAATGATTCCCCACATACAGTACAAGGAACACCGTTTCATGAATATTCTCTCTACCTGACAGTGAGTCTCTTTTACTAACGACCTGCTGTGTTGTGGTCTGGGAGAGAACTACGGGTATGCTGTGGAGCTGTAGCATGGGCAGTGATGCAGAAATCTAGCAGGGGTTGGGATGCAGAAATGTCTTTTGTCTTTTTTCATATAAAAACCACTGGCACTGTGAAATAGTGCAGTGCTGTGTTCAGTAGGGACAAAATGGTTAGACTATTTTACAGATGCGGAGGCCACTGTGATGCAATGGGTGTTTACTCACCTGGTAAAGGTGATTGTGTTAGTTGTATCCATGACACTCCAGACATTACCTCATGGGTTCTATCCCACCTGATAGGCTAGTGATGCACATGTGACCCAGATCAAATTTCAGAGCATAGCCAGGTCCCAGGAGTCCCCATTCTCCAGTTTCGATTCTTCCATAGCTGAAATGCAAAAGCTTTTTGCCAAGAAAACCCTTGTGACTCCCACTGCTGTCTATATATAAACATAAGAAAACTACTGACCACGGACTCACCACATTTTTATATTTATTTCCTATTCATTACAGTTCTAATTCGGACCGTAAGTACTCCGACTATGAAACATCGAGTATTAGATTACAATACTAGCAATTCCTATTTCGAATAAATTTGTTGCCACCAAAGACCTTCAGCATGAAATCTGTGCCGTAGTCGCCCTGACGGGTTGGTCATGGAGTGTCATGGATACAACTAACTCAATCACCTTTACCAGGTGAGTAAACACCCATTGTGTTATGTTGTATCCATGATACTCCAGACATTACATCATGGGTTACTTCTAATAAGCAATGCAAAAACAAAACCATCAGGGTGGGCCAGGGCGATCAGATGGACATGTCCTTGGGTCACTCTGAAGCTAACACTTTCGTGGCAAACTCAGTTCTTTCCTTGTATATTGATTCAAGTCTGTAATGCCTAGCGAATGTATGTACAGAAGTCCAGGTCACAGCCCTGCAAATGTCTTCCATTGATACACTAGCTCTTTCTGCCCAGGATGTAGCCATTGCTCTTGTTGAGTGGCCCTTTATTCCTTGTGGGGGAGTGAGACCATTTGACTTGTGAGCCTCCTGTATTGACCTCTTTATCCAGCTAGCGTTGGTGGTCTTTGAAGCAGCCAGTCCTTGCTTATGGCCTTGCGTGATAACAAAAAGTCTTTCGGACCTACGGATGGCTCTTGTCCGTGTGATATATTGTGCTACAGTACTACCCACGTCTAGTGGGTGATGAGTACCTGGCCCCCCTTCTTCTGACTGTGCGTGGAATGTAGACAACTCTAGTGGCTGTTCCTTGTGGAATGCGGACATGATCTTTTGTAGAAAGGCAGGCACAGTCTTCATAAAGACCCCTTGTGCCATGAAAATAGTGTAGGGCTCTTTGCAGGATAGTGCTCCTAGCTCACTAATCCTGCGAGTGGAGCAGACAGCCACCAGGAAGCAGGTTTTCACACCTAACCAGTACTGACAGTATAGAGGTATACTGTGGTTGGGTTCAAATGGATCTTTCCCTAGAGCATCAAGCACCATGGTTAAATCCTAAGGGACTACTGGTGATCAAATGGGTGGTTGAATATGTTGTGCAGCTCTAGGGAATCTGATGGCATCATGGTGCGCACCAGATGGTGAGAGGCCGACTCTCCCCATGGCTGCACCTATGGCCGATAGTTGCACTCACAAGGATGAGGTGGAAAAACCCTTATCTAACCCTTGCTGTAAATATAGCAGGGTCACTGACATATCCACTCACATTGGGTCAAGTTGTGAGGACTTGCACCATTTGGTAAAGATGTTCCACTGTCTGTAATACGTGGATGTGGTAGACGGCTTCCTGGATTGTAGCATAGTCGATATGACCGACTCATGATACCCTGCCGTTAGCAGTCTCTGCCAATCAGGGGCCAGGCTGACAGTTTCAGGGAGTGGGGCACCAGGTGGAGTAATGGTCCCTGCCGTAACATGTCCCTCTGACATGGGAGGGACCACCTGTCCAACGTCATGGATATCACTGCTGCAAACCATGCTCTCTGTGGCCAATAAGGTGCGATCAGAATGATCTGTAGCCGAAATTGCCTGACCGTCACCAGTATTTGTGGGATCAGGGGAAATGGGGGAAAGATGTATGACCCTTCCTGAACCCAGGCTTGTGATAGGGCATCCGTTGCTATTGCCTGTTTCTCCTTGTACCTGGAGAAATATGCTTTGACCTGTGTGCTTGTCTTGGATGCCATGAGGTCCATCGGGATGTGGCTCCACCTTTTCTGTATCATGGTGAAAAGATCCGGGTGCAGCTGCCACTCTCCGGGATGTACCCACTGTCTGCTTAACCAGTCTGCTCTGACATTCAACTTCCCCACCAGGTGAATGCCGTGGAGGTGAGAGAGAGAGATTAGACTGTGCCCATTTTAATACCTTGGTGGCCTCTCTGAGCATGGTTCTGCTGCGTGTGCTGCTTTGCTTTGCTATATAAGCTACCATAACCTGGTTGTTGGACTTCACCAGCACTGTCCGACCTGATATATTGCTCTTGAATGCTGTCAGAGCATTGAACACCACCCTCATCTCTAGAATGTTGATGGGTAGTCGAGCCTCTGCTGATGTCCACTTTCCCTGTGTGGTGGACTGGTGCATGCACACTCCCCAACCAGTGAGGCTGGCATTGGTTTCCAATGTCACCTTGTAAGATAGTTCTAGGGGGCACTCTCTCTGTAGGTTTGGACAGTGTGCCCACCATTTCAGTGAATCTATCACCACCCTTGGGAGGTGAACCAACTAGTTGAGGTTGTCTTCCGATGGTGAGCCCTGCTGCAGCATGCAGTACTGTAGTGGGTGCATGTTCCATCTTGCCCACGGTACTAGTTCTATGCATGATGCCATGCTGTCGAGAACCTGGGCTGCTTGGCCCAGTGTTGGCTTGGCTGATGACCTTAGTCTCCATACCATCAACATTACTGAGTTGATGTGCTGTACTGTAGGTCTTGTCAGTCCCTTGACCATGTCTATTTCTGCGCCCAGATGTTCTATAAACTGCAATGGATGCAGCGAACTCTTCTCGCGATTGACTATCCAACCGTGTTGGGACAGAGTTGTCAGGACCAAGTCCATGCTTCTCTGTGACTGGGCACTGCTACGGGCCCTTATCAGCCAGTCGTCCAAGTATGGAATAATATCCACCCCTTGTTCCCGTAGGGGGGCTGCTAGGACCACAGATACCTTTGTAAACACCTGTGGTGCCGATGTGAGGCCAAACGGTAGGGCCTGATACTGTAGGTGCTGACCCAGTATGTGAAATTGGAGGAAACGTTGATGACTTGGTCTGATTGGGATGTGGGTGTATGCATCCTTCAGGTCTACGGATGTGGGGAAATTCCCCCATCCATATGTTTTTTAAAGTGGAACGGAGGGTCTCCATTTTGAACCGTGGTGTAGATACGAACCTGTTCAGGAACTTTAAGTCCAAGATAGGTCTGAGGTCTCCGTTTTTCTTTGGAACCATGAAGAAAACAGAGTAGACCCCGTGCCAGCCTCATTCGCTGGCACTGGTAGGATGGCATTGTTCTGTAACAGGTCCCGGAGAACTTCCTGTACCCGATGGGCGGTGGCCCTCTTTTTTGCAATGGGAGACAGTACCACTCTGTCTCTGGATGGCATGCTTGAAAATTCAATCGCATAGCCTTGGGAAATGATTTCTATGACCCATCTGTCCAATGTGGTCTGTTGCCATTGTTGTTGGAAAGTCATCAGTCACTGACCCACTGGTGGGTAGTTCCCTAGTGGGGCTGGGTTTGGTGGCGACCTAGTGGAATAGTCAGTACTGTTTCGACTTTCCTCCTCTGCCTCTGCCTCCAAACCGCCTACCTTGGGAGGCAGAATATGTACCTTGTGAGGGACCTCTGAAAACATTGGTATTGTTGCCGGGGCCTCTGCCTCAAAAGGAATTATTTGTGTAATTCTGTCTTCGGTTGTGTTGGAACCTGTTGTTCCCTCGAAACCTGCACCATGCGGAGGGTAAATATGTGGTTCTTTGTTTGTCTCTTGTAAGGTCCTTGCCGTCTTCTTTTTGCTTTGGGAACTCCTTCAAGCCTTCTCTGAACATGTTGTTCCCCTTGAAAGGCAAATTCTGTAGTAGCATCTTTGACTCATTGTCTGCGTCCCAAAGTTTGAACCATAGCGCTCGTCTGGCTCTGTTTGTCAGTGCGGCAGATCTGGCTTCTAGTTTTAATGTGTCCACAGCCACATCCCCCAAGTATTTTGCTGTGTCCAAAGTACATTCTAATAGCTCAGCTTCCCTGGATTTGGGTTCTGCTTTTTCTAGCAGTTCCTCCAACCAGCACGTCTGCGCTCTGGCCAAATAGACTGCGGTGACCGCTGCTTTAGCTGTCATACCTGAGAAATCGAACAGCTTCTTTAGCATCGCTTCTACTTTTTTGTCAGTAGGATCTTTGAGTGAAATCGTGCCACAAGGCAGCACCCTCTTCTTGCTAAGTGCTGCTATCTGCGGGTCTATAGATGGTGCCGTACTCCACAACTTAATCTTGTCCTCTTGTACTGGGTACATCCGATCTAGATTTCGCTTCTTGGACATATGACCAGGCTCTGCAGCGTCCCACTCCTTTGTGAAAATGTAATTGATAGTGGGACAGCTAGGGAATGTATCCTTGATCCTTTGGTTCTGTTGGCTCATGGGATCAAGCTTGGACTCAGGCTTTGGGATGTCAGTGTCAAAACTGATGGTTGATTTAATGGCCCTCATCAAGCCCGGGATCAATTCAAATGAACAAAGTTTTGAAGTTAAAGAAGGTGTATCGGGTATGATGTCCATATCTTCCTCCCCTGAATCGACATCCTCACAGTCGTCTGGGGCTCCACCCACATCTTCCTCCCCTGGAGGAGGTGATGCAGGCTCTTCATCAACACGCAGCTGAGGAGGAGTGCTTGAACCTGGGGTTTAGCCAGGGGTGGCAGGGGATGGTATTCTTGACTTTATCAGAGACTCAAGCTTTTCCATGACATTCAGCATGAAATTCTGCTGGCTCTCCATCATGGCCACCGTCGCCTGTTGCATCTGAATGAGGAGAGCCCCTGGATTCATCCATCCTGATACTGCAGTCCCTTGCCCGTCTAAGTCAGCGGTGGAGGGTTGGCCACTGGCTTGCTCCTCCTTTTGCAAGCATGCTGGACAGAGGGGACCTTGGGTGTGGGGCATCAGTGCAGTACTGCAGGACACGCACTTCTTGGCCTTCGTCATCTGGAAGAGATAAGACAAGGGCATTTGTTTTTATATATATATATATATATATATATATATATATATGAGTTTTATATATATATATATATATATATATATATATATATATATACAGTATATATACATATGTGCATATGCCTGATTACCTTTTGGGCAAGCACCTAAGATATATATAGTGAGGTGTAATTACCTCTGTATGTTAAATGACACCCTTCAAAACATAAGACAAAAAGAGCACTGATTGCTAGCTTATATGCTGAAAATTTTTTTTGCTTGTGAACAAAAAAAATGCCACTTAAAAAAGTGGACTGATACCTTCAGTAAGTCATTAAACTCTGTGAAGGGGAGCTGCTTTTATTCAATTCGCCAGTAATATTGTGCCAAAAAGCACGCTTCGGGCTGCAAAATGGGGCTGCTTGCTTTCAGTCACCAGAAGCACTGTTCAAAATGACTACTCTGGTTACAAAATGGAGTCAGACTAACTCCCTGGAGAGATGAAGCCTCTCCCTCAAGATGGTGGCAATCAGGATCGTGGTGGAGAAAGGGTAGCCTCCTAAGATGGCGCCCACAGTACGTGGCCCATGTAGGACCATGTGGTGCCTTTGGCCCGAGCAAAAGAAGTTGCTGAAAGGTGCTTTCTTTAAAATTAATCTTGTTCCGAACTCCCAAGAAACAAAATTAGCCCCAGTTTTTGTAGTTTGTGGGCCGCAGCCTCTGAAAACTTTGGACTGCAGGAAAAAAAAAACAACCGAGTTGTCCTCATGTGCCCGCCACTATTGTAGGGTCTGTAGTATGGGACTGCTCCTGCATTTGGGGGACATTAAGAGAAGGAAATGGTTCTGTCCCCAAGGCAGCTGCTTAGGCAGGGGCTGTGCTCGGGATGTGAAGGCCCTGTGGTACCCGCAGATTGGAGCCGGTAGACAGAGGAACAGAGAAATCACCAGCGCATGGCATCCGCTTGGGAGGAGATGCCAGCAATTCAGCTGAAAGCAGGAGGGAGCCAGACTGTTATGGATTGCCATGGCTGGACGGCCCCACTTGAGAGGAGGGTTGCCAGCAGAAGGGCGAAGGTTAGTGCGGAGGATCTTCTTTTACAAAACTGGGCGGCCCCGCTTGAAAAGAGAGCTGCCAGTCACAGAGCGAGTGCTGAAGCTCGGATTTTTTTTAAAAAGCAAGAGGAAGAGTGCAAGCGGAGCATACATTTGAAAAGCTCATGCTGTAAACGAGCCAAACGCTGGATTTGCTGTTAAAACATGCTGTAAAGGAGCAAAACACTTGAAATCTTTTCTTAAATAACACTCTTGCAATCCATGCAGCTTAACCCTTCCAGAACGCCACAAAACACAACTAGCCATTGTCCAGAGTAGGTGGTCTAACAAAAACTTAGCAACTACCAGACTCTGGATGCAAACTTAACCGCGATTAAATTGTAAGTTTTTTTTCTCTCACTTTCAATACAGAAAAACAACCACTGATTTTGATAACAATGTAAACAATTCACCCCAACGAAATAGCTCCATACTCTAGTGAATACCAGCTAAACTGTAAAGGTAAACTGTCTCATTTAAATAATTCCACCTGTCTCAGTGGCCACTGGAAGCCAGGCAGCATAGCAGGTTTTACAATTAATTCAATTATATGAACATACGAAATTTGCCAGCAGATAAAGGCCTAGCGGTCTATCAAGTCTGCTCGAATGTGCAGCTAGCACCCCTTATTCTGCAGCAGCCCCTCCCTTCCACCCTTCCCCTTCATTGACCCTCCCCCTTGTCCTGTCCCATCCCCTTTTGAAGCAGTCCACTGTTCTACTGCATACCACTTCAGCAGGTAACGCATTCTACCCAGCCACCACCCTCTCTGTAAAAAAAGTGTCTCCTCATCTTCCTCCTGAACCTTCCTCCCTCCAGTCTCATATCATGGCCCCTGGTGTCCCTCCCCTCCCTTACTTTGAACAGCCCCTCTGTACCTGTCTTATTTATTCCTTTCATGTACTCAAAGGTTTCAGTCATGTCCCCCCCTGCCACTCCTCTCCTCCACTGAGTACATGTTCAACTCTCTCGGCCTCCTCTCTTATGATAAGTCCCCCAACCCCTTGATCATCTTTGTCACCCTGTGCTGTACCCCCTCTAGTAACTTAACGTCCCTCTTCAGATATGGGCGCCAGTACTGCATGCAGTACTCCAGGTGTGGTCTAACTAATTATGTAAAGTGCTGTGGGAGCCATTGATCCTAAAAAGAAACAAACTGGCCTACCTTAGATAATTAGTGAACAGGGACTCCTGGAGTGCTTGTAGCCTCTTCAGATGCAAAGTTGAAACTGGAGACTGGGGACTCCTGGGACGTGGCTATACTCTGAAATTTGATCTGGGCCACATGTACATCACTAGCCTATCAGGTGGGTTAAGAGCCCATGAGGTAATGTCTGGAGTGTCATGGATACAACATAACACAATCCAACATGTTGTTAGTTTGGAAAGGAGCCCTTTTAGTGATCGTGAAAGGACTGCAGGGCTCTGCCCATCTGCAGCCCTAACAAACTACAACTGCCCAGTGTTTAGAGGTCACTCTTGATATTGGACCTATTTAGGGGTCACACAACAGAGGATGTGACAAAGACTTTTGAGAAGCATCACATTATTTCTGTTTTTGTGAATGCTTCATGCACAGACCAACTTCAACCATTAGACATTTCTGTAAATAAGGTGTGTAAAGATTACCTAAAAATGCAGTTCACAGAATGGTATGCTTCTGAGGTCGCAAAAAAATAACAGAAGGTGATGAGAACAGCAAGCTTACTATCGATTTGAGAACAGCAGCTTTAAAGAACCGCCATGCTTAGTGGCTTGTCAGCAGCTTCACAAAGTTGGCAGCTAGATCGGAGGACTGCAAGTGGGGGGTTGAGCAGGTGGGCATTCTGAAAGCACACTCTGAACGCCTAAATGGTAAAGTAGACTAACACACTTAAATCAGCACAGCACAGCACATTACCGTACCACAGTGTAAAAATCATGTCTGCTTTTTTATTTTCAGATTAGGATACGGCAACTGCAAAGTCACAAAATGAAGCAAAGCACCTGTGAAGAAGACAGTGCAGACAACTGATTGATTCTAATTTTGTTTTGTTTGTTTTTTGACACTGGCAATACAACAAACTGACACAAGTTAAAGCTGCATACAGTCCTCTATGTCAGAACAGCATATGTTTAAACAAAACTGTGAGTTTTTTTATTTGTTTTTACCACTCGTACAGTAGCAGGCACAGACACTGCCAGCTATTTCCCGAAATTTCGGTGATATTTCCAGAAATATCTCCTGCTTTCTGCATTTCCACAGTAGGGGCAGCAGAGAGAAACTCTTCAGAAATTTTGCGAAATATCTGAAAATAGCTGGCAATGTCTGTGGCTACCACTGTAAATCCACAAAGTGAAAACAAGCTGCTGAGATTGATTCCGATTTCTCTTTTTGTCATTTAGCTCACATTTTGAATAAAGTACTTAGGCACTGACCTTATGAAGATCTGTGATGTGTTTTGTGTTTTTCTAAGTATGTCCAGGCAGAGGGATGTGGTCGTGTTTGCTTTGCTGACAGACAAGTGGTACTGTTTGTTGTTTGTGACCACATGGTCACGTTCGGTAAATAAAAAAAAGTCTGTCTTTTGCTGCTTTATTTGATTGGAATATGCTCCCTTGGTCACTCACTTCTGTCACTACCACTGTACTCAGCAGGTAACTGGATGGGACATATGTAACCCCTTTACTGATTTGGGGGCTTACCTGTAGCCTAAGTAGCTCCGGTGTCCTGCTGCTCTCCATCAGACACCTCCAGAATGCCTGTTATTGTTTTTGGTTCCCCGCTTCTGGCCTGATCTCTTCTGTGTTCCTTGGTGCCCCAGAACTTGCCTCAGTGTGTTTTCAGCCCTCTGGGGCTCAAGTCTCCAGCTGTGATCTCCCACTTGAAGCATGTACTCTGGTGCTGCAGGGATCACGCAGGCATGAGCGGTGCCTTTGATCTCCCGACCGCTTGCCTTGTGGTCAGTTGGACAAGTGTTCTGTCAGTCCTGGTGTCCCCACCAGATAAGTGGGACCAGGCGACCATGACAAGAGCCCTGAGAGCCCGATTTTCTGAATATTTAAAAAGGCCCACAAGGTCTCTGAGATCAGGGGACTCATGAATATTAATGAGCCAGAGCCCCGATCGCATAAATATTCATGAGGGTCTGTTCTGCCCTCGGGGAAGCTGTGTTTTCAGCTGCAGCCAGCAAAAGGGGGCAAAGTAAATAAAAATAAATAAATGTACCTGTTGTATGTTTTGGGGGACAAAAGTTTACAAGGGAGAAAGTGTTTTAAATAAATGCCTTAACTCCTGGCTGCACCAGAAATGCTTGGGACTCAGATAGAAACAGCTTGCCTGCTGCAAAGAGAGCTAAAATATTGACAGCAGCAACAGGCAAATGGACTGAGAAATGTATTTGTTCTGGGCAGCAACAGCAAGAACACATCCAGGGCTACTGAACTGTGGGGCAATTGGGCAACTACAGTAATTATTCTGGCTGTACCAGGATTTTTTTTTTTGGACTGTATCTATTCTGCTTGAAGGACTGTGTGTTTAAGCAGCCATTACAAGCAGCAACAGCCAATAAAAAAGCTAGGATTTTAAAGTCAAGACTTGTGGGACATTTGCCACAGCTCATGGGAAACTACTGAGTGCTCATGGGGGACTGCAGGGACCTAATTTCAGGCACCAAAACAGTAAACCAACTGTACATTGAGTGAGGTTCATGTATAATTCATTTTCTTGATTGACAAGCCCTCCAGCCAATCAGAGGCCAAGCATCCAATAGCTTCTGCCAATCAGGAACCTCAGGAGAGCCCCATAAAAGACTGTGTTTCTAGCTGTGCAAGCAGACTGAGAGAGATTTGAGCAGGAGCCCCCCACAGGGGTGGGGGCTCAGGCCCCCAGTCATGCCACTGGGCCTGGTGAGCCAGTGTAAGCCCCTCCATCCAGGAGGGGGTTAGTGACCTCTTTGCAGTAAAGTTATAGTAATTTAGTTTTATGCAGAACCTGCTAGCCTGGGGGTTGCCAGAATGTCCTCCAGGTGCTAGCCCTCCCTTCCATATTGGGGAAAGACATGGACCTGCAACTTGACATCAAGCCAGCAGTGAGACAGCTGATTCTGCCTCAGTTGTGAGAGAACTGAAGACATCAGGAGCCTTCATTGCGGAGATCCTACCATGAGGAGCCTGAGTGAGTACACTTGTACCTCCCCAGTGCAAGAAAGAAAGGAAAATGCTTAATGGGGCTGCCAATGCCCACAGACTGTTGCTGATTTATATTGTTCGTGAGGTCTGCACCCTGTATCCTATAGCATCTAACATTAGCCCAGCATGGGTGGACTCATCAGTGATTGTTGCTGTTTGAGACTGCCCAACTGGTTTGCACCTTGCATCTGCTGCACCTTAGTCTTGCCTAGTGCAGGTGGACCTAACTACCCTAGGGACCCATGTGAATCCAGCTAGCATGTATAAATGTGCTAATATGTGTTGTCTGCTATGGAGCCTACAGGACTGTACGGGGAGCACTCAGAAATGGGTCTCGTCCTAACTTTGCCTGGGAGGTCCAGTATTGTCTGAATTGTTCAGTCAAGATGTGCAGTGGAGCTGCAAACTTCAGCCATGTGCCACAAATGGGATTGAGTCCTCAAGTCTAATTGGATTTGACTGCTTTGTCTTGGAAATGACTGTCTGAAATATTCAAGTTTGCTCATGTGGATGCAAAGAAAAAGAGTCCCCCTGGATTTGGGGAACAAGCACCCACAGTTTCAAGTTCAACAGGACCAGGGTGGCCATCTTGGCCCCTGGTTGAAGGCACTACACCTTCTTTGAATGTACTGGATGTGTCTAAAATATAAATGTGCTGAATATACCAAAACATATAAATGTAATGGATATTCAGAAAAAATAAGGGATTTCCAAACTGATGCAACCAGCTGGTTACATCTTGACCTTGTTCAGCCTACAAAACGCAGGGCCCTCCCTGCACGTGGTCTTGGATTCAAATGACTGTAAATAGTTCATCTGCCTAATTCCTCCAAGTTCAAGTAATACATTTTCTTAAATCAAGCCGGCCAACATACAGCTGCAGCTTCCATCAAGCCTGCACCCTCGAGGGACTTTTGGTAACTGGGCACCCAGGTTTAAGTACTGAGATTGCGGGGTTTCACTGTAAATTTCGGGAACTGCTAGAAGTGTGGGCAAGTGTAATAGTGTGTTCCATCTGATTCCATGCAGTGTGTTGGGCAATTCCCTAGCAAACACTCTTTTCCCAATGGAATATACTCCTATCTGGAGAAACCCTAATATCATCAAAGGGAGACACACTCTAACAAATCCACTGTGGGAGAGCAGGGGAATTTCAACAGTATGGGATCTGGTAGATCACAGGATGGGGATACTCCAATCCTTTACTGAATTGAGAAGCCAATACAAATTACCCCTTACAGAGTTCCACTCCTTTCTTCAAATTAGAGAAGCTTTACGAAATGTATTAGACACTAACTATACCATCCATCCATCCATCCATCCAAAGAAGCTACTAGTTTGATTAACATAGCAAGAAGCAAAGGTGGAGCAAGCAAAATATATAAGCTATCCATAGAAGCCACTCCAGATCTAACTAAAAAGGTTAAAGAAATATGGGAAAAGAGACTAGGTCATGAGATAACTGAACAATCTTGGGATCTAATATGGGAGAATGCTTATAAGATGAGTAAAGATGTGCAGGGCTGTTTAGTACAATTTAAAATTCTGCACGATTGGTACTACACCCCTGAAAAGCTCTACAAATTGGGCCTGGCAGATAATAGCAAATGTTGGAGATGTGGCTAGGTCGATGCAGGGCTGTTACACATGCTGTGGAGCTGCCAAATAATTAGACCTGTCTGGCTAATCATCTGGAAGTTATGTAACCAAGTCCTGGGTACCGACCATTCCCTTTGAGGCTGAGATCTTTGTATTAGGAGACACAAACAGGGCTTACTCACTGAGCTCCACAAGAAAGAAATGGCTGCAGTTAGCAGCCCTGGGATATAAGAGGCTGATTCTGAGATACTGGAAGGACAGTGACTTACCTGGGCTGGAAGAATGGGCTAAATATTTGACGAACCTTGCGATAAATGAGAGTGTTAGTTATTTAAAGACAGGAATGTTACATAAATATGAAGATATTTGGAATCCTTATTTTACATGGTTATCTGGGAAACTGAAGGTTATAGGAATAGTAGCTGGTAATGATAATAGAGAATATATTTTAAGTGATAGTTAGAATAGTGCTATTAGTAAGATTGAGCAAAATGTATAAAGATGTCCTATATTTTGGATGGAACAGGATACTAATTATCTACTTATAATTATATTGTTTGGTTTTATTTAAATATCTAATTTATAAATATTTGTTTCAGTGTACTTTTATGATTTATGGATTATACGATTTGTAACTGTAACTTTTTTCTGAAAACAAAAAACAATAAAACTTTGTTTGAAAAAACAAAAATGATTCCATACAGTATTAGTTTAGACAGCCAGGGCTCTGGTCATCTAGGTTGGCTAAATGTGTGCTTGTCTTCTGATCTGAAAACAGGTATCCACCCAGCTGGTGGGTTTTCACCAGCACCCAACCAAGAACAAGTCTAATATAAATATTGTAAATAATAATAGTACTGCATAGCCTCTTCTCCGCGTGGTTCCCCATTCCTAAGCCCCCTGTAAATAAATTGTTTGCAGATTATGGTGTCATGAGCATGTTAGGAGCCAGTCAATAATCTGTACAGGTATTGAAATGTGAGGACATGTTTATTGGGTACTGTGTTGGGGGGGCCAATGGTTATAGTGGGTGATATGACATCCCAGGGGGTTGTAACTGGTGAAAGCTAGCCCACTTAAAGCTAAACTCTAGGTGGAGACACCATGTCATAGTAATATCTAGGAAAGAACCCGTTTTAATGTAATCTTGGGAACCCAGGACCCTCAATCTTGTTGTGGCAAGGCAAGGAGGGGTAGTAACTCTAGGTACATCGCTGCCTAGGGGTTACACACAGAACATGATGGGTGAGTGTAGTGAAGTACTGTGGATGAGACTGCGTCATGTTTCTAAAGCCCTATCAGAGACGTGTAAATTCATCAAAGTTTTGCTGTAAAAATATTTTCACTGAAAGGTAGTCATCAGCAAACATAGTGAACTTACTTTTACAGCAAAACTTTCTTGGTCTACAGTAGTATTTTTATTATACAGGAGGCGGTCATACACCAGGGAGGAGGGAGGGACCACTATGCTACAAGGGTAACAGTGTTGTGGGTGTGGGGGCCACTGTAGTACCTCTCGCAGCCAGTAGGGTTGCGTGTAATATCGCCAGGTCTTGGTTGACGATATTTTCTCCATGCAAGGGACCTCCGCAAAAAGCCCTTGTGGGGAGAAAATGGTTTCTGAATGGCACAGTGCCATTATGAAGGTTCCCTCCCCCTAATTTGAATTGTGGCCCCCGAACCTTTTGGCAAGCCCATTCTAATGGTGCAAACTGGGCTTCTGAGAATAGCACTATGGCGCAAAACCCAGTTTGCACTGGGACAAGATTTTGTGAATCTAGCCTCTGGACTATTCACTTGTATTTAACTAATTCTGTGTAGTTCAACAACCTAGATTCCCTTCATGTCTCTCAGTTTCTATTAATATAAGAACATAGAATGTATATTATAAAAGATTTCAGTATGTAGCCCCAATGTAAAGAATAATGTATGGGCAACCATATACAACAAACCTGTTATTCTGTCAAGGGGTTGAGACAACAGCATATGGTCCTCAATAGTGAAGCTTGAGAGGTCCATGCTGTTATCAACCCCAAGATAGAAATACAGGCCGAAACCTAAATCAGTCCTTCTTCTTTTTCATAGTATATGGTTTTACTGTTTTTACTTTAACCTCGATTGTGAGTTTTAGTGTGGGCTTTGCTTTGCCCTATGCCCTGAATCAGAAAACTTTTTTTTTTCAAAAATGCAACCAGGGAACTCACCTCCTCAACCCTGTTATTTCCTCCTGCTGGAGGGATGGCTTTCTCAGTGGGTGGGCTCCAGAAACTGACTAAGCCAACTTTCCTGCTCCAAGTGTACCATTTTTACTGCGGCAACTTGAACAGAGCCACACTGTGAGTCCAAAAGTGGCTGCAAAGCGGCATACAACTGAAGGCACTAACGATAGAATGTGCACAATGACAATTTTAAAACATGCACAACAACTTTTGATCTGTGCACAACAGTGTTTTTAAATTGTACAAATTCCATACACAATAAGCCCTAGCCATATACTATATAGAGGATAATGTATGGGCATGCATCGGTAACCGGCTTGTTAACCGGCAAGAGGTTGCCATAGACCATGTAAACCTCGAGAGTGAAGCTCAAGAGGTTTATGTCGCCATGGCAACCTCGAGCCGGTTATTCAAACTGGTTGCCGATATATGACCATATATTATATTTTATAGTGTATGATCACGCATTTCTAGTAGAAACAATAATCAGGATCCTTAGTTTTTACATTTTAGTCACCGCCGCTGCCGTTCCGGGTCATGTTTTCACCGCTGTGGCCATTCTGAAAGGCCGTCGGGTCGTGTAGTGCACATGCACAAGTGATTCCCGTTGTTAACCTATCGATGTGATGTAGCATCGATAGGTTAACAACAGTCCTACGTCACAACAATAGTATAACAACCTTAGGAAATGATGATTTCCTAAGGTTAACAACGTTCTACCATACACTATAAATGTATATATCCTAGTCAGTAAACATACCTGTAATAGTCAATATTCCTCCTATACATTCAGCATGGAGTTTTATTTTTAAGTTCTGTCAGAAAAATATAAATCATAGAAACAACCTGCAATAAACGTGTCTTTCATGGTACATATGTATTTCCCCATTTTGTTTTGTAATAAATATAGGGAAATTAAAACAATAGGCCTACCTCAGCTATCTCTAGGTTCATTTGCACATAGTATTTAGTATTTTCTGAACTCTGTGTTTACAGCTGTTCTGTTCTATACCAGATAAAATTTTTTAGCTGTTTTACCTCAATCCTTGTATATGAACTTTTAATCAATATATGGTGGCAAAAATCTACTAAGGGTCAAGGATAGAATCATAGACTCATAGAATCATGCCAGCAGAAAAAGGCCATTCGGCCCATCTAGTTTGCCCGTGATAGCCTTCCCACCTCCCTTTTACCTCCCTCCCCTCTGCCTTCTCTCCCCTCCCTTTCCCAGTCCCATGTAGTTATCCCAAGCTCTTTTGAATTTCTCCACTGCATGCACCTCCACCACCCACTCCGGCAACCTGTTCCAGGGTTGTACAACCCTCTCTGAGAAATAACGCCCCCTCACATCCCCCTTAAATCTGCCCCCCTCCAGCTTAAATACATGCCCTCTGGTGGTTTTGTTTTCACTCAGTCTGAAGGTGCTATGTCCCTTAACCTTATTTATTCCCTTCATGTACTTGAAGGTTTCCACCATGTCCCCCCTCTCCCTTCTCATTTCCAGTGTATAAAGACCATGCTCTTCCAGCCTCTCCCCATATAGTCTCCCCAGCATCCCCCTGGATCATCTTGGTCACCCTTCTCCGTACCCATCCTAGCTTATCCTTGCCACCCTGCAAATGGGGCCTTCAGAATTGAACTGCATACTCCATACCCTTTAGGTGAGAAGATCACTTCTTTGTGATTTTCCTTGCTGTTTGAGATGCCAAGGTCTCTCTATTTGAAATAAGCTTTAAACCTCAATGGAGTGGATCGCCTCATCATGATGTGATGATGTCATGCCGCATATTGCTGTGACATGGTGATGTCATGCGCCAGCGCAATCTGAACTGCAAGAAGACAGCTCTCCACAGTGGCCAGGAAGCAGTGTGGAAGGCCATAATTAAACACATTCTCTGCAAACTGCGCTGTTTATTCTTTAATTACACTTACCATAGTGGGCTTTTAGCATCCTGAGAGGAAACAATTTGTCAGTTATTCTAGCGTGTGAAGACCAAAATAATATGTTTCTAACAACAAGATTAACACAGCTTTAAACATGGACTAATTCAAACAAAAATAAAGGAAAACTATTTATATAAAATAACGATTATAAATGGAAACATTCGAGGTCACAGTTGAACCATAGCCATCAAAAGTATTGGCTAATGGCCCATCCACTGGCGGTTGGTTTCTGCTTACACCAACTGACCTGGGTTCGGAATGGACCCGAGTCATTGGTGGGTCGGCTGGGGGGAGAAGGACTGAGCATCCCAGGGACTGCTCTCCTTCTTTGAGGGGGGGAGGGCAGGGTGAATGTCCGATGCTTGATGGACCCCGGCAGAGGCCTGATGTGCCGCAGCAACCGGCATTAGGAAGTGACTCGGAGGGGCGGGACGGACGCTGGATATCATTGCATGTTCCTGCCCTCCACGTACAGCATACAAAAAAAAATCATTCCTGCAGATGACCGTAGATGAAGCTTGCCCTGGCCTTCATCAGCCTCCAGGACCAACCCTCAGACCTAGTCCTGACATGCGGTGCTGTTAAGGGGAGCAGCATCACACCTCACCCTGGGGGGTAAGCCAAGGGGTATCCGAAGGGTCGCAGTCTAATGAGGCGGAGGCTGGGGTCCATGACCAGGCTGAGGTGCTGGGTCATCTGCAGTGGGGCAAAAAGTATAATAAATAAAAAAAACTGAAAAACAAACAATTGTTGCCTAAAAAAGCCATATGATTCACTCAAGCAGCCAAGTGGTACTTGATGGGAGTTGAACCAGACAAGAAATGATGCTGGCTGGGGTTCACAACCAATCAACTTGTGACATTAGATAAGCTCACTTCAATTCATAGCTTCTTTTTTTTTTCTGTTTTACCCCTCCTACTCTCCCCTGACCCCACTCACTCTTTCGGGAGTCCCCACTGGAGTCTTGCCCCCGCTTCAGCCATCTACCTGTGCCATCCGGGAACCCCCCATGTAGCCTCGGTTCTACCCCTCCAGGTGGGGATGAGGTGGGGCAGCTACACCCCGAGCTTCTTTGTCTGCGTCGGGATCCGAGACCGGCCAGGCAGGTGGGATCCATTAGGGGTCTGCTCTGGGGCTCCGTCTACCCGGAGCCTGGAGAGTGATTTTCTGGTGTTCTGTTGGGTTTTGTGGGAACCCCAGATGTCAGGGTGCATAGCGCTGACATCCACGATGTCCTCTCCACTGCTTCTGTCTTGGTGCTTGATGTGCCCCAGACCTCTGCCTGGGGCCAGTCATGTGCTGGGATGTTATTCCCCCTCCCTGGAGAAGATGAGCTGTCCTTGGGACGCTCAAGCCTTCTCCCCCGGCCGGCCCTCCAGCTCCCCAGGCTCGTTCCTGAACCCGGATCGCTGGTGTCGCAAGCAGGAATCCAACTGCTGCACCGATGGGCCAGCTTTTCAATTCATAGCTTCAGTGAAATGATTTATTTTGTCCAATAACTTCAAGTGCAAGATCTAAACCACTTTAAAAGGTTTTTTTTTTCTATTTCTACCAACATCATTCATACTGTATGTTTAATTCATTCTATGCCCCAGAAATTAAGGGTTGAAATGTCATGGCTAGTCTTCTAGAAGTGTCTTGCTACCGGGGACATAATGCCTGATCTGTGAACTGCAGTTTTATGCTCAGTTATTCATTTTTTGAGTTGTCTTGATGTTTGGTCCATACAAGATGAATCCCAACATAACAAATAGGTTACACTGACCATGTAGCGAGAAATACATTCTGTAGTTTTCACTCTTACAGCACATGGAATGTGTGCAGTCTTTGCTCCATTTGTATTTGAGCAATGGATACAGGTTCCACACGGGTAATTAATCAGGGGTTCTGTCCCAAACATCTTTTGACACATCTGCCGTGGGTATTTTATGTACAGTATTAACCAATCTGTCATTTATGTTTCTACTTTTTTAGCACAGGTCTTTGTTGATAAAGGATAATTCCTTTATGGTTAGAATGCAGAATATGCCAGTGTTTTAAAATGTTTTCTTTTATGCTGTTGAATTTGACAATAAAGTTACAGTAGTTGTAAAGGTAATTTTTTTGGGTACTCTCAGCATTTACTTCAACTGGTTTCTGTTTCAGTAACTCCCTTCTTGGAGTTTGTCTCACTTTTGTTGTAACTCTAAGTCCCATTGGCTATAGCCCCTGCTTCTCAAACATTTGATTGCCTCAGTTTCTCTCACATTGTAACTTACAGTACATCTACTGAACAATTTCTATTTATTCTCAAAAGCTGACCTTCTGGAATGTTTCTGATTCCGTCTGGTAAAAAACTATACACATGGGCCTAGATATTCAAAGGGGTTGTGCCTGGTGCAACTGAGCTGCACCAGCACAACCCCAGAAATGCACCCCGAGCAATATTCAGCAGACGGAATTGAGCAGCGCAATTCCCGATGTGCCAGGACGCAAATATAATATATACCGATCATCTCCAGGGAGCGTGCCCATGCATATGCAGCACATCCCGATATTCAGCCCAGGTTGTGTGGTGCATATGCTGGCACAACCCTGAGATGCATCGCATACCGATGGGCAAAGTTGAGCCTGAAATAAAAGGCTCAAATGGTGGCCACCCACAGGTGAGCTGCTGTACTGCAGGGTGCACACAGCAGCGCTAACTGTAGGTTATTCATTCACATATCTGTGACTGAGTAGTATAGTATGCACTGCAAGCCCATTGGTCCACTGTGTGGACCAATGTGCTTACAGCTGCTACTGTAGCCTGTCATTTGGCGGGCAGCCGCGATGGTATGTGGGTGGTTGTGCAGCTGCCCGCCGATGATGGGGGAGGGAGTTGGGTGGGCAGGGGATCCTGTGTGTGGGGGTGCCATTGGACCACCAGAGTGATATGTACAGTGATTGTACCACCAATTGGGGATATGGGCGGGGGGGTACCACTAGACTACCAGGGAAATAGGTACTGTATATGTTTAATTATGGGGATCGGAGCATTGGAAGAGGTGGAAGGACCACTAGACTACCAGAAAAATAGGTGTATGTTTTATTATGAGGATCAGAGCATCAGGAGGAGTGGGGGGTATCACTAGACTACCAAGGATCTACATTTATTTTTATATTTGGTGATCACTGCTACAGGGAGGAAGGGGGTGCCACTAGACTACCAGGGACTATTTCAAGGGGATTTTATGGTGATCGCTGCTATGAGGCAGATGGGGGTGCTATAAGAACCCCTCTAGCAGCACCACATGCTGTGCAGGGCGCCATGCACATTTCGCTGGCCTGCCCTGCACAACGCATGCAAATGGAGCCATAATGACATGCAAATGGCCCCATTTGCACCTTGCTTACATTATGGCCCCATTTGCATACAGCCGGCTGAATATCAGGTATTTGCACACAGCGTAACTGTGTTGCACTGGCTCAGTTCCCATTCCTGGTATTCAGCCCTGTATTGGGGGGGATGCACCAGTGCATCCTATTTACGCAGTGTGCATTACCTGATATATTCAGAGGAGATGTGCCATGGCTCATCTCCTTTGAATATATCTTTGTGTTGCACCAGCACAACTCAGTTGCACTGTGCCACCACTTGTGCCATTGCCAGGCGCAATTCTGAATACTGGGGCCATGAAATATAGTATTTCTTGTGGTGGGTTTTCTAAATAAATTTGACATCAGTGTATTATTCTGTTTGTCAGTGGTTGTATCTAGATAGTTAATTTTGTTGATGCTATGTTCCATTGTAAAGTTTAAGTTATGTTTCCTTATATTTACTATATATATATTGATAAAAATACAAGAAACATTCCTGCGACCCATGCCAGACCAATATCAAGGCAAGGCAAGGACATTTTATGTACTGTATATGGTACCCAATCCTGGAGACTCTGGGCACCTTATAAAAGCAAAACAGATTACATAGTAATATCTGATAATAAATAAGCATAACATAATGTTAAAATGTCAGCATCATGCCCCCAAAATTGACTGTAAACAAGTGAGTCTTTAGCATGAATTTAAAGATGGTCAAGGAAGTTGCACCTCTTACCTCCAAGGGAAGGGCATTCCAGAGAGCACGGGGTCATTATGTCAAATGACATAATGCCGCATGGCTCAATCGTACTACGCGATTTATGCCATGAGGCATCTGTCTTTGTTCTGTGGGGAGATCTGCTCCCCACCCCCCATTATGGGGGGGCTGTGCCCCCTGGATCCCCCCCACTAAAGATTCTTAACTCTGGGGGGTCCTACTCGGGGTGTGCACAAGTCCAGGTTTGCCATAATGCTGTACGCTATTATGTCGTGTGGCATTATGACTTGGTACGATTCCAGAGAAGAGGGGAAGCCACTTCAAACACTCTATCCTCTGAGGATTTTAAATGAGATCTCTGACAAGAAAGAAGTCCTGCATCCTGTACCCAAATGGAGTGGCCAGGAGTGCATGGTGCCAGGAGGTCTTTCAGGTAGCCCAGACCCAGACCGTGGAGGGCCTTGTAGGTTAACAAGCACACCTTGAAGCTGATTATATCAGGTCATCAATGAATCTTTTATACAATAACATTTCCTTAAAGATGTACTGTCCACTCTGGTTGTAAATAAACACATTCTCAAACTCTGCTGGATAGATATTGGCATATGATGGGGCTATGGAGGACCCCATCACAGTGCTCCGTATCTGGCAGTAGAACATTTCTTCAAACGTAAAGATATTATTTTTCAGAATAAACTTTGTCAGTTCTAATAAGACTGTATTGGACAGTTTAGTTTCATGTCTTTTTTCAGAAATACATTTATCTAATATCCTTAGTCCTTCGGTGTGAGGAATGCAAGCATATACATCTGTAACAGGGATGGTTGCCAGGACTGTGTAAAGCAAATCTATGCAACCTGCATTAAAATATTCCAAAACATTTAACGGATCGTTGGTGTCCCTGATGTAACATAATCCCTGATAAAGCAATGTAGATATTTAATGAATTATCTGATATTCACTGTATTCCAGATCCAGAGATTATTGGCCTGCCTGGTGGGTTCTGCGTACTTTTATGATTTTGGACAGTGTATAAAATGTTGATATCTTACAAACTTTCACATTTCATTGCACAACAAATCAGTTGTCCAATCATCAATCTGATTTCCTTCCATTGCTTTATTTAGGGTAAATTTTAATTCCTGTTTTGCCACACCCATTAGGTTATCTGGCAACCGAACATAATTACTTTCATTGTTTGGTTACCATGTACATTCTGCCTTATATTGGTCATAGTCCAATGACACGACTCCCCACTTTTGTCAATCCCCTTGATCGTTATAGTCTTATCTTTCTCTAGTTCCATACGTGGTTTTGTCTCTTCAAAATTCAAATTGTAAAACTGTTGTCTGTCCTTATCATATTCATGGATTAGTTCATCTTCATCCTCCTCTACTGCTTTCATAAAGGTAGCTATATGTGGTGGAACCTTCCCTAGTCAATAAAAAGTGGATTTCACATTTAATACTTTGTTGATTTCTTGTGTGCTTGTCTGATTATTACCTACTATTGGTACACCATCTTGATTGCTAAAAAAAATCTTTTAAGCAAGTCTTTTTGAAAAAAGAATTCACAATCAATTTTTAATTGCACTGTGTCAAGCTTCTGTAAAGGACAGAAACTCAAATCCCTGTTTAGCAATGAAATATCAATGGTACCAAGAGATTTTTTTTTAGGAAAGATTGGATACTACTATCTCCTGGACCTCAGATCATGCATTTTGGGACATATATATCTCTGCCTCTGTCCTCAATGGTTCCTTCCTGTGGTCCTTGTATGTCCTCTGTAATAATTGTCCAATTGTGTGTGGTATTGATAATACCAAAATGGGGATCTGCTACTGTAGGGTTATCTGTAAGTACCTGCCCCTGCCTAGAAAATGTCTCTGTCTCTGTCTAAATTGGTAGCTCTCCATGTTACCCAAATGCTTACTGAACTATCAGATTTTAAAGGGAAAGGGGAAATTGTTTAACCATGAAAGGTACACTAAGCAGGAGCTTGTTTCCAGGTGTGGCCTGGGAGCACAATGAATTTAATGGGCTGGCAGTATAGCCTAGAGGTTAGAGGAACGAGGTGTGAACAAGCTTGGTACATCCAGAAGACCAGACCTGAGTTTGATTCTCACAACCTCCACTTGCATACTGTGTGACTCTGAGCAAGTCCTTAACTGCCCTGTGCTCCCAGGTCACCCCTGAAAACAGGCATTTGTGCCTAGTGGGCCTTACCCGGTTACCAAAGACAAAAAAACAAAACAAAAAAAAGTGACTTGCAAAGAGTCGCACAGTATGCAAGTGGGGGCTAATGGGATTCAAACCCAGGTCTCCAGGTTTGCAGCTCAGTGCCTTTAAAGGGACACTGTCAGTTCCCTTAGGTCTCATAGTATCCCTAGTTTAAAAAACACATTTTATGATTGCCATCATTTTGTAAAGACTGCTGATGTAGCTGGTAGTTTGATTCTGATTCTTTTTCCTTTTAAAAAGTGAAAAACAGACTGCCCACCATACTGGTGTTACCACACAAAAACAGATTTGTTTACATTCCTTGATCAGCTCCAGCTCCATCTTTCCTGGACTTGGGAACACCCACAACACAGTCTAGCCACTCATGATGCAGTGGGAGTTTAGGAGGCTATTGCATCATGAGTGACTGCACTGTTTGGGTGTGTGTCTAATGCTCAGGAAGTATGCAGTAAGAATAGATCCAGGATTGTAAACAAAACAAAGTAGTTTATAAATATACATTAGCATGCATTTCAGTTCTACTAAACAAGGAAACAGAGAAAACAAACAGCAACATCAATGCATTTTAGAGAAGATAAACAATCATAAAATGTAGGTTTTTAACTAGAAACAATATGCTGAAAAATAGGTTGACAGTGTCCCTTTAGCCACCGTGCTGTACTGCCTCCTACATTTTAGTAATGTTCTAGATGGTCTTTGTAGGGGACATTTTTTATGTCAACTACATGCTTTCTATCTTTGTAATCCATTACATTCCTATGGAATTTTCTAAGTTTCTGTTGTCTGATAGTCTCATCGAACTGTTTTATACTCTTCCATGCTTTTTTTGAATTTTTTTTTATAGTCACCTAGAGTGAGTTTACCTTTTATCTACTCATTGCAGTTATTTGTCTCTGTAGAAACCATACCAAGTTCAGATACAAGGACTTCACCAAGCAGCAGCATTCAATCCATACAGTTCCCACCACTTACAGTGCCTGTGGTTTAAGTGGGCTGTCAGTTTTTGCTGGCAGATTAAATTTTCCACTTGCCAATGCCATAGGCTATAATATTAAAAATGCTAGTTATAGTGATCTATGTCCACCCTCTATTCCAGGCAGATTAGTTGCTAGTTAGTGTACCTCAAGGTGTTAAAGGAGAACTGTTGAAATCCTGTTTCTCCAGGGTATAGCTTCATACCTGGCAGAGTTCACAATGTTGGTTGCTGAGGATTTTTTTACAGCCGCTGTCTCTAAATTTGCATTTTTTCCATTCATAGAGGACAGCGCCATTTCAAGGACTATAGCGGCTGGACCAGCACCATTTATGCAAATGAGTAACCATTGCTGTTGCGTGCTGCACGTTCTTGTCATCCGTGGGACCACCGGGATAATGGCACTGTGCTCAGGATGTGAAATCAGAGCTGGAGGCACTGCAATGAACGTCATGAACTCAAGTAGCACTTACAGTGTTTTAGTACTGAAAGCAAAGGGTGGGCTGTATTTTGTGAGTTAACTTTGTTTAAATAAAGGTCGTTGCTTCATGGAGGCTTTTGAGTCCTTGTCCAATAAAGGTACCATCTAGCGATTCCAATGTACAAACTGGGTGTTTACATAGCTTGGCAGTATCACTTCTCCTGATGTGTTTGTCAGCCTGCTATACATAAGTAAATGCACCTAACTGTTCTTTGATGTTGCTATATAAATTGTCATTCTGAAATAATGTGTATTTGTGTCAGTGCTGTGTACACTGGAATGTTTTGCCATGTGGTTTGCTGTCTTGCAGACACCAAAAAAGTTTTTACTAACTGGTACACATCGCTCTGTTCCTCCTCCAGGAAATCAGGCTGTGAAAATTTTGTGTTGTGTGACAGGCACGCTTTATACTGGCTGTAATTTTCAGATTTCTGTGATTCCCACTGAAGTCTGCACAATGAACAGATATTTTTATTTTGTGCAGTGTTCCTTAGGATGGCACTGCTTGTTGGCCTTTTTTCATTAGTGCATGGGTCTTGCACTTCTGGTTCAATAAACAATCGAGAATAGTGACTCCCACTTGCCACATCACACTACATGTAATATGCAGTTCATCACATAAAGAGGTCCCAGAAGACTGGAGAAGGGCTTGTGTGATCCCTCTCCACAAGAGTGGCAGCAGGGAGAAGGCGGGGAACTACAGACCAGTCAGTCTTACCTCAGTAGTGGGCAAGATTATGGAGGCACTCCTTAAGGAAAGGATAATGCAACACCTGGAATCCATAAGAGCACAGGATCCAAGACAGCATAGGTTTGCAACAGGAAGGTCCTGTCAAATGGATCTCATAGATTTCTTTGACTGGATAACCAGAGTGGTGGACCAAGGAGGGTGCAGTTGATGTTGCCTACCTTGACTTCAGCAAAGCTTTCGATACTGTTCCACATAGAAGATTGATTAATAAGCTGGGTAGGCTTGGCGCGGGTCAGAGGTTGGTCAACTGGGTGGCAAACTGGTTGGTGGGCAGAAAATAGAGAGTGGTGGTAAATGGTATACAGTCAGAAGAGATGCAAGTCACAAGTAGGGTACCTCAGTGATCAGTCCTGGGGCCAGTTCTCTTCAATATCTTCATCAGTGACATTGCAGATGGACTGGAGGGTAAGGTTTGCCTGTTTGCAGATGACACCAAGATCTGCAACAGAGTAGATGATCCAGATGGCGTGGGCAGAATGAGAAGAGATCTGGAAAAACTGTCTAAATGGTTGGAAGAGTGACAACTGGTGTTTAACGCAAATAAGTGCATGATCATGTACATAGGGAAGAGAAACCCTGAAGATACCTATAGGTTGGGGGGGGAGTTGCTGGCAATCACAAAGGAAGAAAGAGACTTGGGCATCATCATCACAGATGACCTGAAATCATTCAAGCAGGCCGCTAAAGGAGTAGGTAAAGCTAGAGAGATGTTGGGGTGTATTAGTAGGGGTAACACAAGTCATAAGTGGGAGGTAATAATCCCTCTTTACAAGACACTGGTTAGGCCCCATCTGGAGTACTGTGTGCAGTACTGGAGGCCGCACCTGCACAAGGACATTAACAAAATGGAGGCAGTCCAGAGACAGGCAACCAAAATGGTGCAGGGAGTGCCTCAGAAAACATGAGGACAGATTAATGGAGCTCAATATGTATACCTGTAACAGGGTGTCCCCTGTCAGAGGGTGGCCCCTGGGTAGGAGGCTGAATTCTTTTCTGTCCCCCCCCTCCCAAAAGAGAAGTTCTGGCTAATGTACAGTATATAGAGTTAGTCATTAAATGGGCAGCTACGAAATGCTTGAGTGCAGAGGAATTTAAGTGCATAAAGTGCCTTATTAAATAAAACACTTAGAAATGCAGAGGCCAAGCACAGAGCCCTTATAGAAGAAATATAGAATGGTACTATCTGCGTTACCAAACCTTTCAAAAGAAGTTAGTAGATTTCTACTGGTTAAAGTAAGCCTATTCCTTGAGTTGGACCTTCTCATTCTTTAAAAACTACTGTTGCAACAGTTCTGTCCTTTGTCTTTATACTGTCCTTCATGCTCTTAGTTCAGATGGTTGGCCACTACTGGATGCCCCCTCCTTCTTAAAGCTTTTCTGTCTCCGTTGCCTTTCAGTTTCCTGTGGTCCAAAAATAAGGCCAGGTGCAGTCAGAACATGGTGACAGAAAAGAGCCCGGCGCTGTATAATCGTCTGGCACTGTTACATATTTGAATGTTTGTTTTTAGAAGCCGCCTCTCAGTATTAGGCAAGTGCGGAAATTTTAACAGACAGACTGGTATTTAACCCACAGCTAAAAGCTTTGAAGTAGCTACATTTAGTGCTATATTATCAGAAATGGTCTTGAGAAAGAATCCCTTGAAGTGTGTTGAGCTTTTGATATTCTAGGCTTTGCACCAAACAAACCTCAAACAGTTACTTGTCATGCGCACAGGTAAAAATGCATTGCAACCAGTAAATATGTGCTCCACATAGGATACAATTCGTTTTCTAAATAAAACTCCTGTACAAGAACGTTTGGCACCAGGTTTAGCAAGGGAATTGTGCCTGCTTGCTATAGAGTGGTGCATGACCCTTTTGTACAGCTAAAAGCTGGAAAACGTACAGCGCGAGTCTGTACTCCGCGCTTCCCTGCTTTATTTTCCTGTGTTCCTTCCCTATCTGGTTACCTAAGATGCTTTAACGCAGTGAGGCACTTGCTTGTGCTTTGAATTACTACTTGTACCTTTAAATGGGAAGCCTGGGCATTGGTACTCACCATCACTGTTTTCCGGACTTTGCTGACATGTATAATAATGTCATAAAATAGTAAGAAATCACCTCTTCCTCAGCAAGTCTGGTATTTCTTGTCACTTTGTTTTATATTGCAATGTGTCCCTGGTTCTCTCCTGTGAAAGTGTTTGCTGCCTGTCTGCAGCTACCCTCTGCCCCGACACACCAAGAGACTGTAGCGATGCAGTAATTTCACGGTCTACCCCTGCTCTGCCCAAGTCTGCGAGTGGCAGACTCTCCCACAGGGTAGGCACTTCGAGCTTTGTCTCTCCTCTCTCTTGAGTCTGCGACTGTTTGACTCGAGTAGCCCACTTATGCTCCTGCTGACTTAGCAGCGGGTTGTTTAAATAAAATAATGCTATTCCTCTGCTGAAATGAAACAGGAAAGGCTATCCTGAGTTACAGCCCCATTGGAATGTGAGAGTAACACTCAAGTCGTTGGCTGAAACACAAACCGTCGGGAGGGGGCTAAATAAATGTTTGCCTCCCACAAAGAAACAGTTTAAGCAAAACTGGAACTGCTCTATTATTTTAAAATATGAACATACTTTAAAAGGGGAAACTCACAGGCTGCTAAAGGTTGCATTTCAACAGGGAAAACTTCTCCAGGAGTTTTTAGCTGCTCCCCTGTTGCTCAGCTAGACTCCTTTGCTTAGTAGCAAGGCATTCTTGTAGTAAAATAATAAATAACCAGGCAGAGAGTCAAGAGAGAAATCAAACTAAGTTAAACTTACTCCCAAAAGAAGCGAGGCTTTGCAAACTCCTTCAAGCAGGGTGTGTGCGCTGTTGTTTGCCTAGTTGCTGTGTTCTCGCATTACAGAGCATGAGTGACCTCTAGTGTCTACCTTTATACCGCAACACCTTACCTTAGAACTGAATGAAATGTTTTCTGTTTGAAATTAAAACTCTCCTTAACTAAAAATATATTCTGTTTGCATACGCTTGATATATTGTATACTAAGAGGAGCTCCCTGAATTAAATAAATTAAATGGAGCTCTAAAAACAAAATTATATGAACATGATGATGCTGTGGACACATGACTGTGTACACGGGTATAAAGGTATAACCTATTCAGCATTTCTTCAGATAGGGTCAGTGTTTTCTGACCAGGGAATGAGAAGGGTCGATAAGACCTTATCACACAAGTGGAAACTGAATGTTTAAGTTTGCCACAATGGTACAGAATGTTATTCGCTTTATATAGCCTTTATTTTGCTCGCAGTTTGAGCCTTTTACTTCATTTCCTTTCTGCTGGTGTTAGAACAAAATAAACTTTGCGCCTTGCCAATGGTGCATTGAACTTTATATCTGGCTGTGTCGTCCATCTGTTATCCCACTCCCTATTATAATACCCTAGAGCAAAGAAGGGAGAGAGGTGATATGATTGAAACATTCAAACATCTTAAGGGCATTAACAAGGTGAAAGAGTCTAACATGTTTCAATATAAGAAAAGTAGCAGGACAAGAGGGCACAGCATGAGATTAGAGAGAAGCTGATTAACGGATAATGTGAGGAAGTTCTTTTTCACAGAAAGGGTGGTGGATGCATGAAATGGCCTACCTCAGGAAGTGGTGGATATGAATACAGTGCAGGGCTTCAGACAGGCATGGGATAGGCATAAGGGAGCAATACAGATGAGTATGAATAAATAGGCCATTGACAGAGTAAAGGCCTATGGCACATTCATAAGGTAGAAAAAACAGGCAGACTGAACGGGCCTTGTGGTCCTTATCTGCCATCAACTTCCGTGTTTCTATGTAAATACATGAGGTATTCTGCAGGTATACTCCCCGTCATCCATAAGCATAGTTTGACTTTGACATTTGGAGGGGCAGGGGGCAGGATTTTTGTGTAATTAATTTAAAATTACTGAAAAAACTACACCTATGCCATCATCATGGTAAACATGGAAGGGTGAATCAGTACTCATTTTTTTGGGGAGAAGGGTTACTATGCCACCATGTCCTGGGTCACAGCTGCTACAGCTGTACTGCAGTGCTCACCAGCCAGCACTTGACGTGTGTTGGTGCAAGTTGCTATCCTGTTTCTGTGGTGTCCTCACAGTGCAGCTGCTCTGTGTGGAATGCACTACTTGGTAGATGATATCAGGGGGAGAGCTGCTTAGTGACAATGATCTCAGGTGATGGTCTGTTCCTGCCTGTTATGCTTGAGTTGCTTGGGGGTGGGTGGGCATGACCTGTTGTCACAAGGGGTGCTGATGGTGGTGGTGGTGTTGAGGCATCACACAGAGGATACATGCATTTTGTTATGGCCCCCTCCAAGGAATTGACCCTGTGAATTGACATGGCGAGAGATTACACAGGGGCAAGCAGAATGTCTACAAAGGTAATGCTGCGGGGGGCTGACACTCCACACACCACACATGCTAACACAGCACTGTTACCAGACAGCATACAGTGAAGTTAAGGGACACAAACCAGTGCAAATGGTAGCATTGTGTGCACAGAAGGTAAAAGAAAAAGCAGTCATCCTCGTCAGCACAGTTAAAGCGCTTCCAGTCTCCACAGTTCCTTCAATATGCCTTACGAGACAGGCAAAGGTAGTCACCAACTCAAAATGAACTAAGGCACACAAACGATGGCAGTATACTGTGGAATACTAAAGGGCAGGCATCCTGATGAAGTCTCTGCCAGCGCAATGTCATTTACTGACCCTTCATTTGCTGTCATGCACAGTTCACTGTCACAGCAAGAGATAACTGTGGGTACTCTGGCAACACCAGTGTCTACTTCGCTACAAATGCACCACAGTAATGACCCACACAGTCCACTGAAACCAAAAAGATGTATTAACTATAATTTCAAATGGGTCTATCTCGCACTGAATGGGCTACAGGAGAGCTGACAATTTTCAGGCGAGGGTGCACACTGTAACCCAGCAACGGGCTCAAACAATGCGACGTGCATGGCCACGGAGAGAAAACTGCAACAGGAAGAAGGCTCATAAATGAGCTGCACAGACTCTTCCAGTGCAGCGGCTGTTTCAAAATGGAGACACCGAGTAGTCAACTTGGTACCATGGCACGATTACAATCAGCACAATATATTCAAGAAAAAGGTCAGTTTCAAGTTTTACAAACCTAGCAACTGTAATTGTAAAGAGTGCTCCCACTCAGCAAGGCCAAGGCGGAGCACTACAGAACTGCCCTAGCCACCTCCTGGGGTAGCACAAAAAAGTTCTGGGATGACAACAAGGAGCTTAATGGTAAATCCCACTCTCCCCCCCTCACAACTTAGTGTTAATGGTACTACCACCACAAACACACTTCACATAGCTAACTGCCTCAACTCCACCTTCTCAGACCTCAGCTCAGTCCTCCCTAGCAACTTTTTTGATCCAATTCAGCCTACACCACCACCTGAGTTCCTCCACCGCCCTTCTAACTCAGAATCATTACCACTACAGAAGCGAAAGCTTACCTGTCCAAAGCCCTCCAGAGCTCCAATTACTGCAAAGATGCCTTCGATATGTGTATCCTATACCTCATGCTAGACTCGGTTATCTCCCCACTCACGGACCTTCTAAATCTGTCCCTGCACCAGGGCCAGTTTCCAACCTCATGGAAAATGGAAGTGATAACACCAATACTGAAATGTGGTGACAGCTCCCTTCCAAACAACTACTGGCCCATCTTGATTCTCCCCCCACTCTCTAAAGCCCTTGAAAAGATCATGGCCAGTCAGCTCACTGACTACCTCCTCGCACACAACCTCTTATGTAGGGAGCAGCATGGTTTCAGAGCTGGTCATAGCACTGACTGCCCTCACAGAATGCGCTAACTCCCTGCACTCCACACTTGACAAGGGGCACCTCGCAAGGGCCGTGTTTATAGACCTCTCAAAGGCCTACGACATGGTTTCTCATCCCCTTCTTCTTAACACATTACAACACATTGGGGTCTCTCATTGTCCACTCTCATGGTTCTCCAGCTAGCTTTCATCTAGAACCCAATGTGATAAAATTAATATTACGATATCTACTATGCTTCCTGTGTACTCAGGAGTTCTCCAGGGATCTATCCTGGGTCCCCTGCTATTCAGCATCTACCTCAATGCCCTGCCTAAATCCTGCCCTGGCAACCTTCTCCTCTACGCGGACGACGCTGTTCTTTATGCCGCACATCCTGATCCTCTCTCTCTCCAGCGTACCTTACAAAACTCCTTCTCTCAGATTGAACACTGGTTTGCTGAACACAGATCAGTGGTCAACGTTATAAAAACTAAGATGATGCTCTATGCCCACCGCCAAAACAGATCAAAGGATTTCCCCCTGGAAATACTCTCCACCTCTCTCATCCCACTGGAACAGGTCCAAAAGTATAAGTATCTAGGTATTACATTTGATTCTTCCCTCTCATTCCATGAACATATAAAAATCCTCATCTCTGCCACCAACACCCGCATTGGTCTCCTTTACAGACATAAAGACTGCCTACCACCTGAAGCACTTCACCTAGCCATTACCTCCACAGTCTTATTGCTGGTGGACTATGGCCTCACAATCTATGCTGCCACCGACCCTACGGCGCTTCATTAAATACAAGTAGTCATCAATAAGGCCTGCCAGCTCCTCTCTGGTGCCCACAGAAATACACATACCTGCACCCTATACGTGCTCACCAATATCCTCTCCCTTGAGGAAAGACTATTATACCAGACCTATCTCTTCAACAAAACAATTCACCTGGGTTTAACCCCAATAGGTGTCATGGCTTCTCTTCAGGCAGCCACCATCTCAGCGTCCACACGGGCTGCCCCAAAAACTATCTGGAAGGTGCCTAGGGTCAGGACCACCCTGGCCCAGCGATCCTTCCCCCTTAGAGCTCCATCCTAGTACAATGCCCTCCCATCGGGTGTCACATCAATCACTAATCTAGGTCCTTTTGAAGCTGCCTTAAGGGCCCATATCCTCTCCTCAAGTCAATGCCAGTGTATCTGGTAACCTGTGGATCCTGCACCATGCTGCTAGGCCATGGACCCGCCCTTGACCAGGCAGTGGAGAGCCCTGACTATTTATAGCCTACAGGCTCCTCACCTCCCTTGGTTACCATATAGTTGCACTGGACTATGAGTGCATTGTATTATGTATAAGACAAGGCCTCCCAGAGGTGGCTTACTACCAACTCATATCATGCATTGTTTTAGCTATCAGTTGTATAGGTCTTAACCGCTTAGGTAAATATGTCAATAGCTCTGCCCTGTTTTAGCTACCAAATGTATAGGCATTAACCTGTGCACATTGTATTTATACTCTGTGTGATTGCTCACCCATATTTATTTTATATGTGTGCTGTATGAATGTCTATGTTTTATTCTGACATGGAGCCTTTGAAAACGAGTCTATGACCCAAAGGGTTGTAATTCCGATTTCCTAAATAAATAAAAAATAAATCAATTGTTGGGTGTTTAGCGAGACAGGGCTGCTTGTATTCAGAGTTTTCAAGAGTTTTCCTTTAATTGTGTCAGTTCACACTTCAGCACTTGGCCATGCCTTTAAAACAGTTTGCAGAGCACACATAAGGATTCAAACTCTGGTGCCTAGCAGCTTGGTGTGTCTATTGGCTGCAGTGTTGTGAGAGGCCACTTCCTCAGTTCCAGGCATTGGGACCGGGTTGAGGCTCTGTGGTCAACTGTCAGCTTTGGCAATGGGGGAAGATGGGGTCCCAGAAGTGGGACAAAGCCTCCTGTCATCCCAGAGCTGTGGCTAGGAGTCCTAGTGCTCCCCCCACCAATCACTGCATCAAGAGTCAGTGCTGTTCACCGGCTCCCCATTCAGCCATGGAGAGATTGCCAATCAGCTCTGGGGAAGGTGGAGCTACTGAGGAGCATCAAATCAAGACTTTTAAAACCTTGAACAATGACTTTCCAGTAGCACTTGGAGAGAATCCAGTCCTGCATGAGATCACAAGGTGGGCTTGCTGCCATCATCCCTTCCCCCCACTGACTACTGCATCCAGAGTCAGCATTGTTAACTGGATCCCTAGTCAGCTGCAGAGAGACAATTAATCAGCTCCAGAGAAGGTGGCGCTACCAAGGTTTTATCTTTTTTTTTTTAAATACAATACCTTATTGGACTCGCAAAATATAGTGACTATCTCATATAGCAGGCAAAACAATATGACATAGACTAGCCCAATACAAGAATTAGGGACTATACTACATTTCATGCTCATTCCATCCCATTTGTCCATTAGTCCTTCAGAATGAAGTCTAAAAATGCACTCAGCCACAGCTCTGAGACCATGTGGAACTGTTTTTTGTTTAACATATTAAACTCTCTTATAAAATGGTGTCTGGTCAATTCTGATTTCTCATTGGTCGGGGCCCCATCACATAATCCTGCCTTAACCTAGCATATGCTCCTGCTCAGAAGACATGAGAGGGGTGCATTAATAGAGAGTATAACCAGTCGGGGCCAGAAAAGGTCAACATGCTGATTACATATCCTCCTGGTTAAAAAGGTCACAATGCAAAGCAAACAACACAGCAACATCAGAATGAAATCATGCATACTAAAAAAAAAACAAACAAAAAAAAAACACATGGCCTTCACAGTAACATTGCTTACAAATCATAAACTATAAAGGAAATCCATTCAACAACATTTTAAACAGCTGATAAAAACACAAAATATATTTCAAAATTATGATTTTACACAACAGAAACATGCATACATACATCACTAAACCATCAGTAAAACCTTTACAAACATTGCTGTAAAAGCTAACAAAATATCCACTTACCTAGAAACAAGCCAAGAACAGCTCAGACTCTATGCTTGAATCTCAACTGCCCAGCAGTGCACCTGAATGAGATAATCAATAACCAAGGCTACCTGGTCTGTCTCGGATCACATGTAAAGAACAGGAAGCACAGTACAGGCTTCCAGCTTTGCCTCACATTTCACATGGAAAGTACTGGTAGTCAAAAGTCAAGAATACCTATTTGAAAGAAACAGAGTAACCCACTCTAGTGCAGTGCAACCGCACCAAACTAATGCAGCTTAATGGCTACAACTTAACTGGTGCCGCATATTTAATTATGCTAATGCGCCAAAGGCAACCATTTAAAGATATAGCACTAAATTACAACACTACTGCACCACTAAAGAACTAATATTACTAAACATTTTATAAGTGAAAAAAGGCAATTCGATTGAGGGGGGTGCTATGTCAATGTACCTCATGTTTTTTTTAAGTTTCATGCCCTCTGGGCTTGGGACTTCAACCCACTACACAGTACATTAACCTATCATAATCCCTCATCTGTTATGCCTTATTCCTTACTGAATGTTAGTCTAGCCTTACTTCTTTTCATTTAAGTGCTTCCAGTTTGTTAATCATTGTGTTGGTACTGCCAATATCACTTAATGTTTGATTACTTGCTACCAGGTTATTCTGTTTTCTTCTTCTGTGTTTAGACCAGCAGTTTGGGAGCATTCTGTGGTAAGAGAGTCAAGTTGTGCAGAGGTCTCCGTGATGAATGTTCCTTACTAGAACAGCAAATTCTAATCAGTAGCTTGGTAATTGATAGTTGTTAGCTGCTCTTGGTAAGAAGATTTGGGTCAAATCAATGCTTAGAAATGATTACAGACCTGAAACAGCTGGTTTCTGTTAAAAATAACGAACATATGCAAGGAGTACTGGTTCTCAGCCTCTAACAAACAGTAAAATAAACAATGCAGGGATTATACTCAGCGTGATATATTTTTCTTCTTTTTGAGATCTGGAATATTCACAGTCCAACATTTCATATGAGTGTTTCCAACTTCCTCAGGGAGATATCCTCAGATATATAATAATAACGATTTCATTATCATTTTATATTTAACTAAATGGTGGGCGTCACAAACAACCACGAAGAGCACAAAACTGTGAACCTCTTGCTCAAAGAAATGTCTATATCTTTGACCATGAGTGGTTTTTAGCCACAGTACATTGATTAAAAGTTTCTACACAAGGATTAAGGTAAAACAGTCAGTTAAAACTTTTTGTTTATCTGGCACAGGACAGAGCGATTGTAAATACAGAGACCAGAAAGTACTAAATACCATGTGCAAGTGAATCTAGAAATAGCTGAGGAGGCTTATTGTTTTAAATTACCCATGTGGGGAAATGCATACTATGAAATACACATATTGTATATTGCTGGTTATGTTCATGATTTAGCTGTAAGTACCTGTTGTGGTCACACGTACTCTTTTTTGCATTTAGTCAAGTTCGAAGATACATTCAGTGTGAGTGATTCAGCTGCATAATGGCACCGATGATCTCAGCAATAGGGTTTTTAGGTCCTGACATAAGGTTTCAGACCTACACAAGCCTGGGTTCAGTCCACAGAGTGGAACATTTTTTTTTCTTTCTCACTACAATTTTTCTAGTATGAGAGAAATTGTTAAATGCCCTTGCTGATGTCAGGGATAGCGTTCAGCAAAGTTTGAAGTTCTATACTGCTGATAACTTCTAAAGTTCCAGCCGAGACTTTCAGATTTGATTGCAACTTGGGAAACATTACTTCATATTGACAGACTGATGTGTTACTAAATCCATTGCAATTATTGGGGGGGTCTACACTCAGTATTGAATGTCCTTTGCCACAGCATGCATTTCTTGTCAGTGAGTTTTAGTACAGTGGTAAAGCTACAGACTACCAAGCAATAGTGGGCAGGGAGCCTGAATTGTAACCCCAGTGTGGGACATTTTGTTTGCTTTCTTACTCAGTTTATGTAGTATGACAGAAATTGTTTGATGTTGTTGTTTATGTTAGTGACAGAGTTTCAGCAAGATGTGAAGTTCTATATTGCTGATAACTAAAAACTTTCCAGCTGAAATTTGGAGGCTTGAATGCAACTTGGGATCATTACTTCAAATTGACAGACTGGTGTGTTACTAAATCCACTGCAGCTATTGGGGGGTGGTCTGCACTAAGTGCTGACTGTCCTTTGCCACAGCATGCACTTCCTGCCACCGAGCCTTTTTTATGGTGGCACAGCCCTTACAGGCAACCAAGCAGTAGTGGGTAAGGGACCTGGGTTTGATCCCCAGTGTGAGACTGTTTTTATTCTTACTACGATTTCTGTATTATTAGAGAAATTGTTAGATGTCATTAATGATGTTAGCGATAGAGTTTCAGCAAAATCTGAAGTTCGATATTGCTGATAACTTGAAAGGTTCAGGCTGGGACTTTCAGGTTTGAAGGCAACTTGAGAAACATTACATCAGATTGTCATACTACTGCATTACTAGATCCACTGTAGCTGTTGTGTGTGTGTGTGTATTGGGGGGGGTCTAAACTCAGTACTGGATGTCATTCGTCATACCATGCATTTGTTGGTAATGTGCTTTAGTGTAGCAGTAGAGCTACAGACATGGGTAGGGGATCTGGGTTTGATCCCCAGTTTGGGGACAATGTTTCTTTGTACTTAGTTTCTGTAGTATGAGATAAATTGTTTGATGTCATTGCTGGTGTTAATGATAGAGTTTCAACAAGCTGTGAAGTTCTATATTGCTGATAACTTTAAAAATTCCAGCTGAGACTTTGCGGTCTGAATGCAACTTGGGAATATTACTTTGAACTGACCGGTTCATTACTAAATCCACCGGGGATGTGTGTGTGTGTCTGTGTGCGTGTGCACTGGGAGGGGGGTCTGTAGTCAGTGCTGAATATGCTTTGTCACAACATGCTTTCTATCACAGCGCCTTTGTACAGTGATAGAGCTATAGGCTACCAAGCAGTACTGCAGTGGGTGGGGGACCTGGGTTGTTCCCCAATGTGGGACTTTTTTTTTGTTCTCAGTACAAGTAGTAGCAGTAGTAGTAAATCATTTTTTATTCAGATACGAATAAATGGATACATTCAATTGAGCGGTGCTCATTTTCAATAAAGTTCCATATTGCAATAAAATAAGGTTCCACATCAAAAAACACAACATCAATCACTAGAGGACCACATGTAAATTAAAACAATTTACAATATATCAATAAATAAAAAAGAAAAATAAACAAAAAAACAATAAAAAAAGAAAAATAATTAAAATACAATCAATCTCATAACACAGTAACATACTTTGAAACACTAACAATTATTACATGTTGTGATATTGTGTAATACAGATATGCACCAATTCCTTAGTTCACTTTTATTATATCTGGTTCTATTTCTTCTCAAATCTAAGGGGGATTTAATTTATTATTAAGTACAAGTTCTGTAGTATGAGAGAAATTGCTAGATGTGCTTACTGATGTTGTAGTAATAGTAGTATTCTTTATTTATATATACTGTCCTTCCCTGGGCGCTCAGGGCACCATTACAAAAAATAAAATCACAGCAATAATTGAAAACAACCCCAGCTTAAAATAACACCCAATAAATTAATAACAGAGACTATAATAAATAAATGGCCAATTTCCTAGTAAAGGATGATCGAGTGAAAGTAAAACACCAAATGCATGCATAAATAGAAAATATATCTGACTTCATTTAAATGCCTCCACTCAGGGGGCCTCCCTCAAAGTCCTGGGCAAGAAATTTCAGAGGACCAGGGCTGTAACTTCAAACACCCAGTCCTCAGAAAATTTCAACCTCATCCTAGGAACTGCCCGGAGAACCTAATCAGTGGAGCGGAAAGGATGCACAGGTTTGTGAGGATGCAGAAGCTCCACCAGGTAGCCTGTTTAGGGCCTTATAAGTCAGCATCAAGCCAACTTTAAAGGAGATACACCACTTAACCGGTAGCCAGTGGAGGTTGCGCAGTGCCGGTGACACATGACATAACCTACACAGGACTGTCAGCAGCTGGACAGCCATGTTCTGCAGCAGCTGCAGGGTCACAGAGTACCTCCATTGACCCTAAGGTAAATAGCACTGCAGTAGTCAAGCCTCAAAGTCACAAATGCATGCACCAGGGTGGCCAAGCTGTCAGGTGGGATAAGGGACCTAATTTAGCTGATGTTCCATAGATGGTAAATGCCATTTGGGAATACTGCTAACACCTGAGCCTCAAGTGTCAGCCCTTCATCCAGAATGACTCCCAGATTTTTCATCTTTGTGGCAGCCAATAACCTAGAGGGGCCAAGCCAAAGCCCAGTCTCCCTTCCAGTGGCCACCACTCCCACCCTTCAACCCGGCTCAACCACTAGCACTTCAGCTTCCTCTGGGTTCAGTTTCAATCAACTTGAAGACTTCAAGTTCTGAATCTCAGTCAGACATTTACTTAGCACATCAACTGCACCCAGTGTCCCAGATGTGAAGGACAAGTACAGCTAGGAATTACTGACATAACAATGAAACTCAAACCCATACTGCCTAATGATCCCACCCAGGCAAAGCATATACACCACTAACAGCATGTGTGACAGAACTGAGCTCTTGGGTACTCCACAGGACAGAGCCATTGGGTACGAGGAACATTTTCCCAACACCACCCTCTGAGTCCTGTCCTTGAGGAAGGACTCAGACCAGCCAAAAACTTTGCTGGTGAGTACTGCATACTCCCTGAACTAGTCCAAGAGCAAACCATGGTCCACAGTATCAAACATAGAATTTGACAGCAGATAAGGACCGCTTGGTCCACCTAATCTGCCCATTTTCCTTACGTACTGTAACACCGTAAACCCAATTAGCCCTCCCTTCCCTAATGACTAAGGTTCCCTCATGCTTATCCCATGCATTCTTGAATCCTGCTACAGTTTTTTCCCCCACCACCTCCACTGGAAGACTGTTCCAGGTATCCACCAGTCTTTCTGTGAAGAAGTAGTTCCTTACGTTTCCCCCTGAGTCTTCCCCCTTCAACTTCATAGCATGCCCCCTTGTTCATGAACATCTTTTTTTCTGAAAAATACTTCCCTCTTGTACCTTATTTATACCTGTGAGGTATTTGGAATTCTCTATCATATCCCCCCTGTCCCTCCTTTCCTCCAGGGTGTACATATTGAGGTCCTTTAGCTTTTCCTCATAGGATTTGTGGTGCAGACCCTGCACCACTTTCATATCTTTCCTCTGTATCATCTCTACTCTATCTATGTCCTTCTGGAGATGTGATCTCCAGAACTAGACACAGTACTTTAGGTGAGGTCTAACCAATGATTTTTACAGCAGTATCACCACCTTCCTCTTTCTGCTGGTGATTACCCTCCCTATGCACCCTAGAATCCCTCTGGCTCTCCCTACAGCTTTGTCACACTGTTTGGCCACCTCTAGGTCATCAAATATGATTACCTCCAGGTCTCTTTCCTGTTTGGTGGTCTTCAGTACCACTTATACTCCACCACTGGGTTTCTATGCCCTAAGTGCATGATTTTGCACTTCTTTGCACTGAAACTTAGTTGCCACAGTCTTGATTACTCCTCAAGCTTTCTTAGATCCCTATTAATTTTTTCCACCCCACCTGGAGTGTCTACCCTGTTGCAGATTTTAGTGTCATTTGCAAAAAGGCACACTTTCCCTTCTAGCCCCCTCTGCAATGTCACTAATATAGGCATTAAAGAGGACTGGTCCAGTACTGATCCTTGTGACACCCCACAGATCACCCTCCCTACCTCAGAGTGAACTCTGTTTACCACCACCCTCTGGAGCCTATCCCCCAACCAATTCCTTACCCAATTTACCACTTTTTGACACACTCTCAGGCTGCCCAGCTTGTTTTCTAGTCTCCCATGTGCAACTGTGTTGAAGGCCTTACTAAAATCCAGGTAGGCCACATCTACCGCTCCACCCTGTTCTACTTCCCTAGTCACCCAGTCAAAGAAATCTATCAGATTTGTTTGACATGGCCTTTCCCCAGTGAATCCATGCTGCCTCAGATATTGTAAGCCACTGGTTTCAAGATATCCCACAATCCTTTCCTTCAGCAGTAATTCCAATAATTTCCCCACCACAGAAGTCAAGCGGACTGGCCTGTAATTGCCTGCTTCCT
The DNA here is from genome assembly GCA_016271365.2 of Neoceratodus forsteri. Lineage (NCBI taxonomy): Eukaryota > Metazoa > Chordata > Ceratodontiformes > Ceratodontidae > Neoceratodus > Neoceratodus forsteri. Next base: position 582,028,710 of record JADMNL010000023.1, read on the forward strand.
CACTTCTACCACTTTTGTGAAGTGGGACTACATCAGCTCTTCTCCAGTCCTCCGGGACTACTCCCTTCTCCAGTGAGTGGTTGAACAAGACTGTCAGAGGTGCAGTCAGCACCTCTCTGAGCTCCTTCAATATCCTTGGATGTCTCCCGTCTGGCCCCATTGCCTTGTCCACTTTCAGATTTGCGAGTTCCTTCTGGACACTCTTTCCTCTGTGAATGGAGTAGTGTTCACCTCCCTTCCTTCGATGCTCCTGTCACTTATCTGTTGTCACTCATCTTCCCCTTACTCTGTGAACACTGAGCAAAAATATTTGTTCAGGATGTCTGATGAGAGATCAAGGTGAACAAGAATTGACCATTCTCTTCTATTCCTGGTCTTCAGTAGGTCATTATGCACCCTAACTAGTGCAGTCTAATTGCTGTGCCTGGACCTAAACCCAGACTGGAGAGGCTCATAGATGTCAAAGGTGATGAAATATGCCTTGAGCTGAAGCACAACAAACTTCTCAATAACCTTTCCCAGAAAGGGGATGTAAGAGACAAGTCAGCAATTCTCCAAGTTGTCCGGGTCTAACAATTGCTCCTTCAGAAGAGGTTTCACCAATGTACTTTTCAGTGCCATTGGGAACATCCCCTCTGACAAGGAACACCAGACAATCTCATCAAACACTGGACCCAGATGCCCAACACTGTTCACCAATAGTCACAGTGGGCCTGGATCCAGGTTACAGAATGTTGTCTGCAGCTCAGAGATCACCCCCACACCTCTTCCATTGTCACTGTTGAAACTCTCCCTAAGACCACTGAATGCAGCACTGACCCCAAGGTGCCACTATGCTAGGCTGTGATGGCCCACTTGGGGTGATCCTGGCCCTAAAGGAGGACACCCCGTCTGAGAATAACTGAGTGAATGCCTCACATTTTATGAGTGAAAAAGCTCTCACAGGCTCCAAACAAGCTGGATGTAAAAGCCTGTCCACCATCTGAAAGAGCTGAGCTGGTTGGTTCTTCCCAGCAGTAATCCCCCTAGACAGCAAATTCACTTTCTTGTGAATGATTGCCCTCTGAGACTGGTTATCCCTGTACCTCCTCCAACAATGTTCCAACCTTCACCACCTGGTTTTCATTGCCCTTAGCTCACCATCAAACCATGGTGAGCAAGGCGTGGTACTGGTGGGCATACACAGACTGGTGCTAAGAGGTCAAAAACCTTCACAACAGCCATATTATAGGCTGTCACAGTTGCCCCCAGTCCCTTAGTGCCTGCTGTCAACATTTCTGAGGTATCCAGCACCACCAAAAGTCCTTCCAACTGAAGCCCTCTCAATGGGTGGAACTGAACATCTTCCACAGGGGCTGGACTACAAGGGAGGGCCCTGAAGTCGAACCTGATAGTGCAATGATCTGACCAAGTAACCAGATCAATCTTGAGATTATCAATCTCAAGCCCCAGCATGAATACCAGGTCTAAGGTGTGGCCATGTTAATGGGTTGTAGAAGTAATAACTTGTGCAGTGCCAGAGATTCCATACTCCGGAGGAAATCTTGACCAAATTGCAAACTTTTGTCATTGACTCAGGCATGGAAGATCCCAAGAATAAGCCATCTTGGTGACTCCAACACGCTGGCAGTGATGAAAGCGATCACTTCCTACATGAACTGCCCCTCATGCCCCAGAGGCTGGTACATGCAGAGTATTCTGCAATCTGCAACCAGACCCCCATGCTCAGCCATGCATTCAAAGACAAAGTATCCCCTACTGGCTGCACCACCAGATTCAGCTCAGATTTAAAAGAGATGCCCCCCCCATGAGCCCTCCTCAGGCAGTGAACAATGGAGAATACTACCAGGACAGACGACTTCATCACTGGACCAGAAACATCTCCCAGTCAGCTCTCAGTAATGTAAGCAGATTGAATAAAGGAATAAGATCCGCCATAGTCGTAGATGTTTTGATAGTTAGTGATAGAGTTTTAGCAAAGTTTGAAGTTCTATATTGCTGATAACTAGAAAATCTCCAGCTGAGACTTTCTGGTTTGAGTGCAACTTGGGAAATATTACTTCAGCTTGCCAGACTGGTGCATTGCTAAATCCACTGCTGCTGTTGGGGGGGGACGACTCACTCAGTACTGGATGCCCTTTATACAGCATGCATTTCCTGTCTATTTGCTTTAGTGCAGTGGTAGAGCTACAGACTACAAAGCAGTGGTGAGTAGGACACATTTGGTTGATCTCCAGTGTGGTACTTTTTTTTCTTTCTTACTTACTCAGTTTCTGTGGTATGAGAAAAATTGTTTGATGTCATTGCTTATGTTAGTGATAGAGTTTCAGCAAGATGTGAAGTTCAGTATTACTAAAAACTTGAAAATTTCCAGCAGATACTTTGAGGCTTGAATGCAGTTTGGTAACATTACTTCAAATTGAGTGACTGGTTCATTGTTAAATCCACTGTAGTTCTGTGTGTGCATATGTGTGTGTGTGTGTGGTCTGCACTCAGTGCTGAATGTCCTTTGCCACATGCATACATTTCCTGTCAAGGAGCTTTTCTACAATGGTACAGCTACAGGCTACCAAGCAGTAGTGGGTAGGGGGCATGGGTTTGATCCCCACTGTGGGCCCATCCTTTGGTTCTCTCTACAATTTCTTTAGCAGGAGAAAAATTGTTAGATGTCACTGCTGATATTTATTACAGAGTTTCAGCAAGGTCTGAAGTTCTATATTGTTGATAACTTGAACAGTTCCAACTGTGACTTTGAGGTTTGACTGCAACTGAGAAAACATTACTTTACATTGAGAAATAACTATGCTGGCTCCAGGTGCGCTAGTGCAGGAACCAATCAGGTGAAAAGTTCTGAGTTTATGTATTGTATGGGCTATGCTTGTTTATTGTTTGAGGGGTATGTGTGTACGTGCATGCATATATGCATCTGTAATGTACATAATCTGTGTGTACATTATTTAGCATGTACAGTATATGTGCCTTTCACTATACAAAAATTACAATTCCATACCTTGGCACCGTTCAGTACCATTGGTACTTTGATTATTTTTTCTGACAGAACAACTTACTTGGTTACTTGGTTTTATTAGACAAAGAAGGCCTGGTGGCCCATTTATATATTTCCCACTCTAAGTGGGTGCATTATTTTGCCTCTGCCATTAAAATGAATGTATCCAATTCTTTCTTGAATCCTGCAAATGTCATACTTACTAAGGATGAAGGAAGCTTATTTCAGAGATGCACTGATCTTACAGTAAAGACATTATCCCTTTTTTTGTAGATGCATTTGAAAGAGCCAGTTGATCATTGTGTGACCTCAGATTTGCAGGTCTATGCGTAAACTTCAGCCCACAAAGATTAATTTCTTCAGGATTTTTCATAATATTATATAGCAACAGGAGATCCCCATCATTCTTCTTTCTTCCAAACTAAATAATCTTAAGTGTTTGCAATCTTTCCTCATAACTCATATTTTGCATTCCTTTAATAAGTTTTGTTATTATACATTGAACACTCACAATTAGTGCTACATCTTTCTTTAGGGAGTGATTCCAAATTGGGGAACCAAAGTCCAGGTGTGGAATTATGTATGTCTTATACAGCTGCATAATACACTGTGGGGACCTTGAGACAAACATATGCCTAACTGAGCTTATCAGTCTGTTTGCAGTTGTTGCAATTTTTCTGCCATGGTCAAATGAAGAGAGTTTGTTATTTACTAATATTCCCAAATCCCTCTCACAAATAACAGATTTTAGTTTGATGCCATCAAGATGGTTTGATAAAGACTTCTTTTTCTTGCCCAAATATAAGACAGTGCATTTCTGTGGGTTAAATTTCATATCATTTACAGTACTTTTGCCCAGGCCTCAATATGTTCTAGATCTTTAGCCATAGCCAATATTTTTTCCATGCAATCAACCTCTCCATCAAACTAAGTATCATCTGCGAATTTAGTGATTTGGTTGATGATATTTATATTCATGTCACTAATGTAGAGGACAAAAAGCACTGGCCCCAACACTGAACCCTGTGGAGTTCCACTACTGACATTGCTGTCAGTTGAGAGGTGCCACCATTTATTCTACCTTGTTGTACTCTGTCTGTTAACCAGTCTTTGATCTGCCTAATCAGGAGTGGACCAAGACCCATTTTTAACATTTTGGTTATTAGATGGTCATTGGGGACAGTGCCAAAGGCTTTTCTGAGATCCAAAAGGATCACATCCACTGATTTATCCTGGTCTGTGATAGCAGTCACTGTGTTATAAAAGGTAATGAAGTTATTTGTACAGGAAAGTCCTCTTTTGAAACCATGCTGTGAGTTGTCATCAAGGCCCATGGATTTTATTTCATCTTCCAATATTTGCTTAAGAAGTTTTTACATTATTTTACCACACACTGAAGTGAGGCTTGTGGGCCTGTAGTTTGTAACATCTCCCTGATTTCCTTTCTTGTGGATAGGAACCACTGTGGCACTTTTCCAGTCCCTTGGTACCTCCCCACTTGCCAGTGATTGGTCAAACAGAATTTTTAATGGGATGCATAGGTATTTGGCTAACTCCATAAGCATCCTTGGATTTATGTTACGGTCTGATTATGTTTTATTTTAATGTTTTGTAATGCAGCTAAAATATCACTAGCTGAAAAATATTCCCTCTGTAGAGGGATCAGTGTGGGCTTTTCCATTTTCTGTGACTGAACCTGAAAATAAAATTCTATTGTGAGTGTATAGGAGGAATGTTGACTAATACAGGCCTGTTTACATACCGTATAAATAAATTTATCGGGTATACATATTGAAAGCCTTTTATAATTGTATGTTCTTATATTAATAAATATTCAGAGGCATGATAATGAACCCAGATTGTTGAACTATACAGATAATTAGTTAAAGCAGCAGTATTTGTTAATTGGCACAAAATGTCATCCTATACTTTTTGGGGGAAAAATGTATTTCCAATATCCTTAGCTTCATACTTTTCTCAGCTATTACTAAAACAGCTTTTATAGCCAATTTTGTAATTAATGGTTCATGTCATTAAAGATGGCCACCACTCATATGTTTTAGAAATCTCTTCTATTGAGGATATCTGTTGACTGTATATGCTAATTCCTAAATTTTGTGATGCAAGTTCAAGTTCAAGTTCAGTTTATTTCTTGGCTACAAGCCTTTACAAAATACATTTAAAATACAATACATAAAATACACTCAACAGACAAATGATACCAACTCAATTATCAAGCACCAGAGAAATCGCAACTTTCAAAGCAACTCTTATGCCATATTATAGATACCATCTTTTTACATCCATTTATAGTGTACAGGAGATAATCTATATCCTGAATTAAAGACAACATTATCCCTTTGTTTATAATGTATAATTGATCAATCCAATATTATTGAATGGTTAAAAAACCTTCACAACATTCACAGTAACAAATAGACATCACATAAATACATATCTGGAATCATGATCCATAAATAACATCATTTTCTTTAAAAAGAAAAGGGGAAAAACAGTTTAATATATTAAAGTACATATTCCTTAAATTATCCAAACTTGATTCTATACAATTTTTATTTTACACTTTACTTTCCTGATAGCCTGAAGATAATTGGCCAACCTCTCCACTGCCCACACATCTTCCACGTGAAATAAAATATTTGTTAATTCTGCCTTATCAATTGAATAAATATTATTTAAGAAGGGACTTAACCAGTATACTCATAATTTTTCATACCATCTGCATTCCCACAACACGTGCAGCAGGTCTTCCTTTCCTCCACCCCCACAATCACAGTCCTCAGAACGTATTCCTTATTTTTTGTATTTAAAATTCAGTATATTACTGGTGAACTGCTCAAATTTTTACATTGTAAAATTGGATTGCAGTTTTGGCTCAATTAATATGTCTAAATATTTTTTAAACAAATGATTATAATTATTTAGTGCAAACCATTTAGAATAGTGTGAAATTGTTATCAATTTTAAATCCTTCCTGTTCCAATAATTCTTTATCTTTTTTGTATATATTTGTTATATTTCATGCTGATCACAATTCCTTTATCAGTTGCTTATTTTTAAGTGTATCAACTTCTATTCTTCCAAGATGAACATTATGGAGTTCAACCAAACACCCAATTTATACCCTAGGTCCAACCAAAATTCCTTTTCTTATAAACACTTTTTGACATGAATCCAGCAGTTAACTTTTCTTGTATCTGTTAAGGCTCTACTATCTACTAACCCCAGTTCTGACCTTATATTAGTAGATGGGCATGAATGGCCTATCCTTAGTATATATCTTAATGATTTATACAAAGGACTCATTAGTTTATTTAAATCCTTTAACTCCCAGATTTCACAGCCATATGACAACTGAGATTCAACTTTAGCCTGTGTGACTTGCACCAGGGGTCTAACTGTCATACCTCCATATGTATAATTACATTTATTTAATCCAGCTATAGGTTTTTTGATTTCTCTAAAGTCATTGCAGAGTGCTTACTCCATTTGCCACTTTGTTGTATCATTACACCTAAGTAAATATAATCTTGAGCTACCTCAACATTTTCAGAGCCAATAAGCCATTTCCCTTTGCAGTTCTTACTCCCAATAATCGTTATTTTTTTTTTGTATTAATAGTTAATTTAAAGGATTTAGACTCTTTATATATATATAATCCAATTTTTTCTGCAGTCCCACTTTTGTTAAAGACATAATTATAATGTCATCAGCATAAGCCAATTTGGGGACTGAGAAATCCTTAATTTTAGGTGAATCCCTATCAGCATTACTACTAAGCAGTAAAATTCCTTCCATATATAAGGAAAATAACAGGGGAGCCAATATGCAACCTTGCCTTACTTCTCGATTGATTTTAAAAACACCAGAGAGCTGTCCCTCAAGGCCAAGTCTGATTTTAGCCCAGGGATTGGCATATAATTGAGCTATTATCCATAATAAATTAGGATTTATCCCTCTCTTTAACAAAATTTGCCACAAAATCCCCCTTGACACACTATCAAATGCTGTACTATACTCAATAAATTTAATATACAGTTTTTGTTTACGTAATTTGACACATTTTTCAATAAAGTGGTAAAGTACAAAGATGTTATTAAGTGGTCAAGAAATGTTCCTAAATCCTGCCCAGAATGGTGAGATACCCCCCAGTTCAATCAACTTCAACCAATAAACATTGCAAAATTATCTTGGAATTTTTTTTAAATGAATGTCTAGTAAACTAATAGGGCTATACATTTTAGGATTGTTTATTGGACCTTTCTTGTGTAATGGTACAATGTTTGCACCCTTCCAGGATTCAGAAAAACTTTTCTTGAAGATACATTTATTATAAAATACTGTCAAAAAACTGCAGCAATATGGAGTCTCTGTCAAGCACACTTCTGTAGTGATCCCACATGGACCAGCCGCCTTTTGTTGTTGTAGTGTGTAAATGACCAGATATGTTTCATCCAGTGTTAAACAAATTATTAGGCAGATCATCCATATTATTCACTTCTCTTTCCCCGGGGTCAAAATACATCTCCCTAAATTACGCAACCCATTTTTCTTCTGTAATATAGGTGTTAGTATTCCCCCTTAAATGTATGATATCCTTTGGAGACTAGAGTCCAGAAAGCTTTTGTATCATTCTCCTGTACTGCCTTAACATCTTCCCCTATTTCTTTTCAAATTAAGATTTTTTCTTTCCCATAACCAGTTTCTTGTAATATTTTTTTTCTCATTTCGTTCCTTTAATTTTAATTTGGTTTGAAATTTATTATATACTCAACATCATTTCCTAATTTCTGATGTTGATCTTCTACACACACAATCAAAGCAAGAGTCTTTATGGAAATCAATTTTGTTCTTGGACGGGGCCTCCAAAGATACTTTTATTTCTTCAAAAACTATCTTGATCTGTTTGTATATATCAACCCATCTTCTAGAGTAAACTAGCTCCAATGCTTGAGCCACTATGGAGTTCTGTATTATAGGATTTAGATTAATCTGAGAGTCATGTCTCCACTTAATACATCATGAAGCTCTTATTTCCACTATACAAACCCTATCATTATCTTGCTTATTTGCATCTCTTCCATAAGCTTCTATTATAACAGGGTAATGATCACTCTCTGCTCTAATTTGAATTTGACAGTTGTACCAGAATTCAGGTTGCCCCATCCAAAAGGCAAAGTCAATTGCAGAAGCCCCTCTTACTGCGATAAAAGTAAAATCTTCTTCAGGATCACGCTCATATCTCCCATTTAGGGGGTACAAGTTATTTTCCTGTAATATTTCTACCACAGTTTTCCCATTTTTATTGATTATGTTATCTTTTAATTGTCGGATCTTCAAATGATCCAAATTACAATTATTGGAAAAAAGAGAGTGATCTGCAAGTCCACTGAAGGAACCAATACATGCATTGAGATCACCCATTAGCAACAATTCTGCCCTGGGGAATCTCTGTTGCACATCTTTTAGGGCATCTGAAAGCCCTTGCCAGATCCTCTCTATATGGTAACAGGAGCTTACAGGGGGTACATAGCAATTGATAATTATAATTTCATTACTAGTATTTTGTAAGAAAACAATTACAAAAGTCTTTGTTATTTTCCATATCAATGTTTTCTGAAAAATAGCAGTTTTTACTAAAGTGATAATCCCCTCAGAATGTCGGCCCAACTTTTTATTTTTCATCCCTGAACCATTAAAGGATTCATAACCATTCAGGATAATAGATGTTTTTTCATTATGCCAATTTTTCTTAAAGGCAAATTACCTTGTGCTCCCATGAAAACACTAGACTGTCTTTATCCACCCAAAGTGATTGCCACCCAGCTATATTCCAGGTAATGTAGTAAATTCCATGTAGTATATTATTTTCTTGTGGCAAAAGATTAACTGAATCCAGGAGCAGTCAAACATCATTATATCTTGCCAGTGACATACATATATTAACCAAAGAGGGTCTGGGGCTGTCTAAAATATTAGGGAGATCATGCCTGGAACATTCCACATTCAGTAACAAGGAGTCAACAATGTATAGTCCCAATTTATCCAATTTTGCTGTCTGTGCTAGCAACTGATCAGCCAATCTCTTATTATTAACCAATATATCAATTTTGCTATCTTCATGTATACGTTTTGCCAATATATTCTCCATGTTTTCAACTGGTATTACCAGAAATTAGTCTTTAAATCAATTATTGCCTCGGTCAGCTTCATATCTGTCTAATGTAACTTTGGATTAATTCCAAATAATGTCGACATTTTACTAGCTTCATTACTCATGCTGTTTACTACTTTATTAAATTTCCCCCTGTTGGGGTAAAATAGTAAAATTTTTTCATTACTCTGATTTTCTCTGTTAACCCACACATAATTAGCAGTTCATTACTCTGATTTTCTCTGTTAACCCACACATAATTAGCAGTTCTTGGTGAGGCAAAGTACAAATCAACAATAGTTACTTCATAAATTAACAGTTTCCTAATTTTCTCAATATCAGCTTCTGTCTCCTAAATATCCAACTCTTTGTTTAAATAATCTATGACACAAAATTCCAAATTTCCATTCTCTAAATTACCCCACACATTTGGTCCCTATAATCTGATTACAGGGAGACAATCACTGTCTTCATCAGGTATATTGTATTTTGGGAAGCCATTATCATTCTCTCTATTAGTTCTCATTTCCTTTATTCCCTCATTCTCTATTTCTATGATAATGTCTTGTGCATTACCTTTTACATCACCCAAATCCTGATGTAATCATAAAATTTCTTGTTCTAATATAGTAAGCTGCAGAGCTAACTCAGACTGCGGCACCAACTCAGAATCTGAAGCAACTCGATCAACTGGCCCAGGCAGCACAACAGTCTGATTAAGCCCCAGCATTCCTCCATTTTTCTCCTTATGGACATGATTCATTTTTTTTGTAAATCTCATTTTTATTTGGATTTTCCAAATTACGACAGACAAACATAACATAAAACAGTGACAGGATTATTGGTTTACAATGAATTGATTTGAGATTTATGCATAGATAACTGATCTCGCTAATTTCCATTAGTTAATTCATAAGGGGAAATCGAATCTCAATTACTTCAACATCCTCCTGGATATCCTTTTCTGGGGCCATCTTAACCTGTAGACAACCCTCCCATGTAAGGCCTACACATCAATCAGCCCTCCCACTCTCCCAGAGCCGTCAGTCCGCAGGACTGCCTCAGGACAGGTATTGACTTCAGGTAGTCCAGCTGTTGCCCACTCACTTTTCCGGGGTAGTGGCCATTTCTGTCTTGTGCGATAAATCACTTTTCAGGCCTGTTCAACCACATCAAGGAATGAAGGTGTCATCGTACTTCATATAGTATATTAACCAGCGGACCACCTATCCGTGAACTTCTTTTAATTGATTTAGTCCATGGGTAATCTGCTCCATCTGATAAATCTGCCTAGTGACCTCCCACCACTGTTGGATTGTGGGCCGGTTGTCTGTAAGCCAAAGCTTAGTAACCACTTTTTTGGCCGCAGTAAGCAGCAAATGCAGGAGATATCTAACATTCGGGTTTCTGTATCCCCTAGGAGTGTCAAGAAAAAAGATATACCCTCCCTGTGAGTTGAAACTGCGGGTCAAATATCTCTCTCAAGTGGTCCTGCAAGTGATCCATGAAGGATTTGAGGTTCGGACAGGACCACATAATGTGGGGTGTGTGTAGCTCTGCTCTCTCCACATAGTCTCCAGCACTCTGCCGGAGCAGACTGCGAGTAGTGACTAGTCATTACAGGCGTTCTGAAGTATCTAATTAGATTCTTCCACGCAAATTCCCGCCACTGATGGGAACTTGCGACTCTAGAAGAGTATTTGCATGCTCTTCGCCAGTCCTCTAGTGTGAGTGGAGAAACAAGTTCTTCCTGCCATTGAGCTCGTATGGTCCCAGTGTGTACCTCCCCCTGAGAATTGAGGGCCTTGTAGTAATGGGCGATTAAGTGAAGCCTATCTGCCCCTGTATTTAACAGGGATTGGACTACTACCAAGGCCGGGTAACTCTCCGGATTCTGGGCAGTCTTGGGGAGCCCTCGGCAGTAATGCCTTAATTGTAGGAATCTGTAAAAGTCCCGATTCGGAATATTAAACTTACTTTGTACTCTATTAAAGGGCCATATTTCCCCCCCTGGGACATTATCTGTGTAAGGTATCTTAGCCCATACCTCTCCCAGATCTGGAAGCCATGGTCAAGTCGGTTAGGGAGGAAATCTCCCAGCCTTGAAATTGGGCAGATCAGAGCCAAGTAAGGAGACAGTGATTGACTTTTTTTAATTTGTTGCCATGTCTTACTTCGCGCCCTGAGCCACGGATCAGAAGGGAGCCCAGGATCAAGCCTGGGGCTGGAAGTGTATAAGTTCTGATAGTAGTCTTTATCTGGGATAAGGGCCTGTTCTATTTGTAACCAATGAGGCTCCCCCACTACGCTCTGTCTAGCCATAATATGGGTCATCATTGCGGCCCTGTAATACTGTTGCAGATCTGGTAACGCCAGGCCTCCCTCCCCCTTAGGCAGGCTAAGTAACCTCAATCGGACACGAGGCTTTCTGCCCCCCCAGACAAACTTAGAGATAAGGCTCCACTCCACAAATGTTTTTTTCCCCACGCAAAGTGGGACATTCTGAAACAGGTACAAGGCCCTAGGCAAAGTTACCATCCTTACGAGGTCTATTCTACGGCTTAATGTGAGAGGAGCATGCCAGACCCCTCAGATCCGCCCTGAGCTGAGTAGTAAAGGAGTCATAGTTATTTTGAAAGGATTCCACAAAATTCTTAGTGATAAATACCCCCAAATATTTTAACTTTGTTAGATTCCAGTTGCATGGGAAAATGGAGTTTACATGCGGGCGAGGGAAGGTAGTGGAATGACAAAATTTCCGTTTTTGATAAGTTCAGCTTATATCCGGAAACTTGGCTATACTGGTCCAGGAGTGCCCTTATTGCTGGTAGAGATTGTTCTGGGTTTGAAAGGTATAGCAAGACATTGTCTGCGTATAACGCTATTCGATGCTCTGCGCCACCCATATCCATACCGGTGACACCCGGCGCTTCTCTAATGCACTGGGCTAAGGGCTCTATAAAGGCCACAAATAAAAGGGGGGATAATGGACACCCTTGTCTGGTTCCTCTTCTAAGTAGGAAGTACTCCGAGTGATGACCCCCCACCTTAACGCAAGCCTGCGGGTCTGCGTAAATGTTTTGTAAGACCCCCACAATATTGCTGGGAATGCCAAGTTTCTCCAGGACTTTGTATAGAAAGGGCCAAGCCACTCTGTCGAACGCTTTTTTCAGCATCGAGACTAATGAGGACTGCTGGAGCATTACCAGACTGCATTCTATGCACAATATGCATCGTATGCTTGATATTATCTGTTGTGGAACGCATTCTAACAAAGCCTGTCTGATCCTGGTCTAGTAACATGGGCATAATTCTGTCTAACCGACTTGCTAAAATATGCATGAACATCTTATAATCTGAGTTTAAGACTGAGATAGGCCTGTATGAGCTGCAGTGTTGTGGGTTCTTCCCCGGTTTCGGGATCACAGAGAACGTTGCGAACGCCCACGATGGGGAAGGGGGTTCACCGCCAGAATGGAATTAAACAGAGTGAGGAGTTGAGTGGATACTTGTTGCCTCATAGTCCCATAAAATTCACTCCCGTAGCCGTCGGGCCCTGGAGATTTTAAGGTTTACGCTGAGGAGATTGCTTCAGCTATCTCTTGCTCTGTTATGCTTGAGGTAAGGGATTCTGCTTGGACTCGATCAAGTCGAGGCAGAGTTATTTTCCCAAGGTACTCCGTAACTTGAGACGCTGTGGGGAGACTGTTCTGGGGTATAAAGATCCGAGTAATACTCTGTGAATGCCGCTGCCATATCATTTATCTTAGTTAGGGACTGGCCCCCCACCGGGTGTTTAAGGGAAATGATTGTTGATGCTTTCCTTTGCCTTCGGGCTTGATACGCTAGCAGTCTAGTGGCACGGGGTCCCACCTCGTAGTATCTCTGCCTCAGAAAAGTCAATGCTAGCTCAGTCTGTTGAAGGGCCAGACGATCCAGTTCTGCCTTAACCTCCTGAAGCTGGGGCAGCACGGAATTGTCCCCACACTTATGTGCATATTGGAGAAAGTGTAGGTTCTCCTCTAACGTGGCCCTGTGGGCCTTTCTCCTATGGTTTAGTTCTGCGGTATGTTGTATGATGTGGCCTCTTAGGACAGCTTTGACAGTATCCCAGTGCATTGTGGGAGTCGTGTCTGCCGGGGGGTTGAGCTCCTGTATCTCAGCTAATTTATCCGCTAGAAATTCCCTAAACTTTTCTGAGCGTAGGTAATAGGGGTTGAGTCTCCATCGGGAATTCTTTGGCTGTAGCCCCAACTCCCAGGTTGTACACACAGGGGCGTGGTCTGAGAGGGAGATATCCCCTATTTGAGCCTCGCACAACTGGACCAGAAATACAGCCTGCGTGTATGTTTGGTCTATTCGGAGTAAGTCCTATGTACTGCTGAGTAATGTGTGTAGTCCCTGGTTCTGGGATGAATGCCTCCAGACGTCTATCCATCCCACCTCCTTAACATATCTCCTAAAAACTTTTGCCCTGGCATTTGCTTGGACACCTTAGGATTGGAGGAATCTAGCGCAGCATTCTGTGTCAGGTTAAAATCCCCGCTAGCAGGAGCATGCCCTTTGTATTTTGCAGAATTTTATCCATCAGGGTTTTCAGTTGCGGGACAGGAGTCCCAGGAGGAAAATAAGCGTTAGCCAGAGTAACCAGCATCCCATTCAGGGACCCTTGAACTATTATCAACCGTCCCTCTGTATCCCTAATGGTGCGCTGGTGTTGAAATGGGGTACCTGCAGGAATTATTATTGCCACCCCCCTTCGTCTGCCTGATCTACTTGAGGAGCGTATAGTGTTCCCCTGCTGAGCCTGGCGAGCTTGAGATGTTCCCCAGAACTCAGATGTGTTTCCTGGAGGTATATCAAGTCCGCCCGACTCCTACGGAGATATGTCAACACTCGTGACCTTTTTATCGGGAGGTAATCCCATTAATGTTCAGGGATAACAACTTGACTCGTGCGTTGGTCATTGTAACTTATAGGTGGTCCCGCTGGTCAGAAAGATTCTCCCCTTTTCTTCATTCTGTATCCCATCAGTATCCATCAGCTCAATACCTGTCATTACTAACTGATTACAATCACACCAACATGTGAAATTGAAACATACAAACAAACAAACTGATAACAAGAAATAGAAAAACCCTGTACTTCCAACAGTGGGAAACTGGAACAGATTCCCTGGCACGGAATTACCCATACCCTGAGGCTTCATCACTAAGCGTGATGCCCCCCTGACACCTAAAGTGCCTGTTCTGAGAGTAAAATAAGAAAAAGTGGTGACACCAGATTTGAAGAGTCAAATCCAACTGTTTCATCTAGTGCACTGTAACGATGAGTGGTATTTGAAATATTTTATCCATAGTATCCGCCTGACCCCCAGATGCCCCTCCCGGGATTTTACTAGAGGGATTTTAATTCAGCAAACTAGATTAAGGGTCTAATCCAAATTCGCACCCACCCCTAGGGGGATACTTGTGCATTGTCCCTCCCTGCGCCCCCAGTAAATCTGTTTCCCAATTCCCCGATATCCTGGATGGGAGTTCCACAGTAGGCTCCGCCATGGACTGCCCCGCTCAGCACCTTCCCCTCCCAAAATGGCCGGCCTTCAGCGTTATGTAATTGGATTACCAGGTCGGGACTTACCTGCCCCCTCCGGCATTTGAGCAGGCCCCCCTGATGCTATATAGACAGGAGCCCAACCTTACTTCCTAAGGGGCCTCCCAGGGACACCTTCATGCATCTTTGTCCCCTCCATACCAGGCCCCACTGCGAACACCCAACCTCAAATCTCCGTTCCCGCTTACTACTAGAATACAGTAGCCCTGACCATCTGGGGTTCTTTGTCTACCTTATCCCCATTCAATATCCAGGGAGTGGGAGACACTGTTACCTCTCAGAACAGCCTTCGGAGGAGGTCCTCACGGCATCACGATGGCTGCCCAAGAGCTGCAGCAAGTCCTAAGTCAGGCTCACTACCTTAAGGAATCTAGAGCCATTCCATGTATACCCTCCCCTTGCCCCCCCTCTCCGCCCCTCCTTGTTGTCCATTAAAGCAGCCTGCAGCAGTGTCCATGTATGGGCATTACGCCCCCCCAGACTATTCCCATGTCTTGGCACCATCCATAGCTGTGTGAAGATTCCCTCCATCCATTCCAACCTTCCTAATTTCACCCCGGACCATTAAAGCTTTGGCTGTATTGAAGGGACTTATCTTATCCGCGGGCATCTACTAGATCAAGGTCCGCCCAAGCAGGCCCACTCCTTCTGCCTCTTCGAGCTCCTCCAAGTAGGGAGAGACCCCTGTTGTTATTTAGCAGGCCTTCATCTACCCCGAGCCTCCCCTCAAAACAGCCACTGCCTCTTCAGTGTAATTTAAGAATAATTCCCCCTTGAAAAGTGCTGGATCGCTGCCCAAGGAAAAATGTACTGCGGAAGCCTTCGTCCACCATCTAAGAAACCCCTCTGCAAAGATGCCTGCTCTCTCTGCCAGTCGCACCTCCCCAGACCACTCCTGTCTTTGTTAGTACAGAGGGCGACCATCCCCCTACCTGCCCCGGATTCCCTGACGGAACCCCCACGGTCAGTCCAGCCTCGCCCCCGCAGTAAGGCCGAGCCGCTCAATGGTCAGCCAACAGCCCCATCACCCCTCCGATATGCCGTAACCGTAACCCACTCCTCACATAGGCCTCAGGCCCGCCGACTGTCGGAGAACAGGGAAACAGTGGAGTACCTTCGGGGTTGGTTGCATCCACTCTCCTAGACCATCGGATCCCCCCAGACTCTCCTCCGCCCCCCATTCCCCAACCATTAACATCCCGACCCGACATGATTCATAATTAGTTTATTTCCTGATAACATTATTTTCTCTACTTTCTCAGATCTTTTACCTCCTTTAGGGAGTCTTTCCTTTTTTTCTCATTTTTATTTGTCTTCTTCTTCTTCTTACTCCTCCTCTTCTTGTTTCTTATATCAATGGTGGAGTCTGGAATTTCAATTACACTAAAATCTGGTCTTAATTGAATGTTTACACTACTTGGATTGTTTTCTGGCAATTGCTGTTTCTGATCAAGCTTCTCGAGGACCTGGTTTATTTTAATTTCATTGAAAGCAGTATGCGCTCCCATGTTTTCCATTATATGATTAGCTGCTCCATTACAATTAAAAAAGCATTACTAGGGTCCTTCAATAACATAGTTAATTCCTCACTAAGATGGGTCAAAACAAAGGGCATTGGAGTAACAGGTGCACACTCACTACTCTCTCTGTAGGACATTTTTCCTTTAAGACAACAATGATTACAACAACCATCACCCTTAAAGAGCCGCTGACACGTACCTGGATATTGGTTCTGTGCATTCCTCAAGCTGTCCCCCATGGAACTGTGTTGAATCATGATAAAATAACAAAAAAATCCAAAATGCACTGTTTGTTTATTTACAAATTAAGTTCTTGCCTGACCGCTCGTCTCTCTCATCGTTTACATCCATGCATGCCGCTGACACTGGACGTGATGACGTGGACTGAGGAGCCTCCCCTACGCGCGTGCATCAGATTTGCTGCCTCACATCATGTCCGAATCTTCGAACGATGGATCTATTGATGCTGACACCAATGTCAGCAATGCATCAGACATTGAATATGAGGAGGAAGATGAGATGTCAGATGGAGGATATGATGCATCTTGGCCCAGTCTTCTTACTGTGCAGCCTTATATGTTTGAGCCTCAGCTACCTAGTAAGTAACAATGATAGTTCAGACCTTAGTATTGCAGAATCTGAAGGGGCCCCAAATGTAGATCGACTAAATAACACTGCATGGTATGTGTGAAATAAATGAACAAATGGATGAGTAAAATAAATGAATAAAATTAAAGAACTGACATTTATATGGTTTACTTTAGTGTCAGTGTGATATGTTGTGGCTTTCTTGTAATGTATTGTTTTGCTACACATCATCTAAGCTTTTTCCCTGGTTTCAGTAGTCTTTTTGTTTTTGTTATGCTGATAATTATGTGGATGTCTGATTACAAACAATTTTCACCACCATGCCAAATAGTAAGTTGTGAGTGCCACAGAAATACAGTTACGAGGTCCACCCACAGTCACTCCCCACCTCTACCCCCATGGTACCACAGAATCCCCCATCATCCCCCAGTGTCAGAGTAGGTCTTTTTCAGGCTGCTATCATGCATATACCTCACATGCTCACACCCAGACCCTGTCCCAACACCATGGCAATGCTCCACAGAGCTCATCAAGCACTCTGCAGCTACCCAGATTCCCAAAAGTACCCCAAATTCCATTGTAGTATATATTCCCCCTCTTGTCTCCAAGTCCTAAACCCTGTTGGCCAGTTTGCCACCAATGTGATGCCACCTCATTCAAGTGTCACACGATTGTAATAATAGGCAATATACAGACACCCATGGTGTCTGTAATCCCTGGTGGTGTAGTGTCTCACACTGCCCCCCTACCAGTGCTGGTCCACCCCACACACACCTGTGCCCTGTCCTGACTGATACAACCCTTCTCTCACATCCACAGCCAGATGCTGAGTGAGCTTCCCTGAGAGTGTACAGCTGTATACAGCATGCGCTCAATGAATAAGCTGTCATTCACTAAATGTGTACTGTACACAGTACTACTTGCTCAGTTAAGCTCAGTGGTTAGCTGGCTATGGAAGTGAGAAGATGGTTGTGCCAGCCATTTCCTGGGACTCGGTGTGGTGGGTGGACTTGAACTGCTGTGGGGGGGTCCACTAGACTCACAGTGGTATTGTGATACTGTCTGGATTCTGGGTGACTGCCATCGTGATGGTGTGCAGTATTGGGGGGTGTTCTTTAATAACACTGTGAGGGATTTCTATTGTGTTATGGAGCTGGGATTTGGGTGGGGGGTATTGACATTCGAGACTTGTGACCTGTTGGAGGTAATTAATGCATCTTGTGGCACCCTGTGTATGTGCGTCCCATCAAGAACATATGCTTGCCATAGTTACTGCATACTGGTGCCACTCCCCCCCCGGCATCCATATATTGACAGATGTTGGATGGGTCCTCTGTAAGAGTGTTGTTCATCTGTCCATGCAATGGCTCTATATAGTGCTTACTTCAGGGGTACATCCCATTGTATCCCTCCATATGCAGACACCCATTATTGTATGCCCATTACATAAAGTTGCAACTTTAAACATGAGGGAGCATAGTCTTCACCTTGCTATGTGATGTTTAGGAGGCAGGTCATGATGCACTTTTTCATATATACTGTAGGGCAGTGTCAACTTCAAATGTGACGTTGGAAGAGATGATCTTGTCTAAGACAGCAGTCAGCCAGGCTGTGCATGTGTTTGGAGGATCTGAGCAGTGGTTAGGGAGTCTTTGTTTGTCTTTCTCTAACTTGTTATAACAGTATTTTTGGTTTTTACAATTGTTTACCCAGGAGTGGCACACTAGACTGAAAGCTTGTTTACAGGTGTGACCTGGGAGCACTGGGCAGTGGCTGAGCCAGGTTAGGGATAACTTGGGGGCCGAGGGAAGGATGGCCTTTCAGTTGGTCAGGGGCTCCCCAGTGTTCACTAGACAATGAATAAAGATGCTGATGTGGTGCCACTACTCACACTGGGACAGCTAGGAGGGGTTACCGTCCCACCCAGCCCCTCTCTAGCTCCACCACTGGCACTGGGAAGTTAAGTGACTTACTCAGGATCACACAGTATGCAAGTGTGGGCTGTGTGATTCAAACCCAGTTCTCCATATTTGTTTTTTTCTGACTTTCTTTTCATGCCCTCCAGATCGGAACTCTCTCGGTCCACTGCTTTCACCGAGTGACTCAACCGCCTGCTGTGTTCCCCCGCCATCTTCAAGTTTGTCATGGTTTCCCAGGTCGTCAGAGGGCAACCAGGGGAGACCGAAGGGGGAAGTGTGGGGAACCAAGCATTTGGGGTTGTGGTGGTGGAACTGGCATGGCCACTGACTATCCTATGAGGATGTGTATTTCTCTCCTTCTCTTCCTGTGGTGCTCAGAGCACCCCCACCCATGTGTGTTTCACATCTGATGCTTGGCATATGACAACCCTGCCTGCATCTGCCATGCTCCCTTACATGCATTTCTGCCACTCTGTGGCACCCCCCCTTCTACACCAGGTGGTGCTAGAAGGCCGAGCTATCACGTATCCTCCCCACGTGAGATGAGAGCAGGCCTTCGGACACTCAATCCATCTTCCTCCCTGTCGACCCCTGACACTCGAGCTCACTCCCAAACTCTGGTCGTCAGTGTGGAGCAAGGTGTGGCATTCAATGACTCAACCATCCGCATCCACCGGGCTGGTCTCAGGTCTCCAGATTTGCAGGTCACAGTTTTAAACCAGTGAGCAATACTGTCTCCCAGCTGTAACTGTGGGCTGTGCAATATGTCCACAATAGATAGATCAAATAGACTTATTATGCAGTATTCTTTCTATACTTGTGCTTCATAAGCACACATTGTATTACTTTATGTAGTCCCAGCAAAGTATTGAGAAAATTCATTTTTATTTGTAACATTAACTTATAAAATATCACTATTTAATGCAGGTGCACATGCAGTAACTGTGTAGCTATGGAAACCATGGATGAGTCAATCTGCTGTAGAGAGATTGCTCCAGTTCAAGATAAAATGGCAGAACACCAATGTAAAACTGTTCATGCTGGCTTCAGTACAGTATGCCTTGACGTTTGGGTTCTTCAAATGGCATACTTTACTTTCTGTCAGCATTATGGCCATGCTCCGGCTGCATCTATACATGAGTAAGTTCATATTTACACTTACTGTTGGTTCCTTCATTTTGCGCCCCAACTCATCAATCATGTGTTATTTGACCCTGCTTCGGGAACGAGACCGGGTCATCAGGGGTTGGGAGGGGAGGGGAAGGGAAGGATTGAGCAACAAATGGCAGCTCTCCTTCCTGGGGCATGACATCCTGCAGCCATTGGTTCGTTATTGCCACTAGGACCAATAGGCATACAGACATACAGACCGTACTGTATGCTGTCATTCAATGGGCAGCCGGGTGGCTCATGGGTGGGGTGATGCTGCCCGCCGATGACAGTTAGGGGTGCTGGGTGGTGGGGGACTCCAGTGGGTGGAGAGGGTGGTTACCACTGGACCACCAAGGAGGCCATTATAACATATGCACATGATCAGGTGATGGAGGGAAGGTTTACTACTGGACCACCAGGGGGGTCAATCGAAACCTATGCCTGTGATCGGGCATACAGGAGCGGGGCACTGTAATGGGACTGCAGGGTGTCTATGCCAGATGGCTACAGCCTGGCTGGGTGCTAGGCACAAGTCTCCCTGGATCGGCACATCGCAAGCAAATGACACCATAATGACATGCAAATGACCACACTTGCATCTTGCATGCATAATGGCCTCATTTGCATGCCCCATGCTGAATGTCAAGGGCCATGTGCATAGTACAACTGCACTTGCGGTGGCGCATCCCCCTGCTCCTGTACAGTGTGTTGCACTGGTGCAGTGCCACTGTACCGTGCGCAGTGCATGCACCCTCTGTGCCATACTCAATGGTGCTGAGCCATGGTGCAGCACCATTGAATATCGCCTGGTCCATGCCAACATGTGGGGTTTCATTCGTTACATATGTACCGCAAGAGAATGATGCAACAACACTCACCATGAGTACATGCAGAAGGCACACCATGAACCATATATCCTCCTTTTTTGTATTTGGGAAAATGTAGAGAATATCTCTTAGATCCGTCTTTAGCGATGGCCTGCTGTCTTTGTGCATTCTCGTTATAATGCATCGCTGCCAGAATACCTCTGCAATACATATAAGCATATATGAGTGAATTTTATAATTGAACTTCAGTTCAATGTACACTGCCCTCAACTGCACTTTGGTTGTTAATGTCTAAAATGGTGGGTGGGGGGAGACATGGAAGAGACAGAACAATGCATTTCTAAGTTGAATGATAGGTTATTAACATGAACTGGGATATTAAATGTATTTATTCCTCACAGTCACTCAGTAAAGGTGGGTTCCAATCATAACTGCTGGACATCCATGCAATTTTTTTTTTAAATTTGTATAAAGCAACCTCAAGAAATCTTCGCACCACACAACACTTTTAAGGGGCTACTAATTCCGCAAATATTACATTAAAAAACATAACATACTGGTACAATTATGCTTGTATTCCATATGTGGCCATAATGCTGTGTTGTAACAGCACAGTCTGTTGCCATCAGTGTAACTATGATGGTACAAGTAAAATGGAAATGATGAATACAGACATAATGCAAAATACAAGCTGCACTCTATTAAAATGTTTAGTTACTGTTCTAATGAAGGTGTCAGCTTCTCTTTAAAGGACAACTCCTGAGATCGTGGGCTCCCGCACACCTGAAAAGCTAACCCTGCGTTTTAGCTTTTATCGGCATGAGCAGCATTTTCTTGCGCCGCAGCTTGCTGTATTTTAATTTTACAAAGTACGGAATCTGGAAGTTTGGAGGATGCAAGGGGTGCTCCATTTTCTGCAAAGGTGTGGCCATGCACCACATGCTTCAATACAAAAGTATTGAAGCATGTGGTGAGATGCAATCATCAATTACATCAGCTGTATGGAGCTGTCTAAGAAGTTCAGCAACAATCTGTAGCATGGCAAGAAAAACTGAAATGTTATAACCTGTATTACAAGAAAACATATATAGTGTAATTAACAGACAAAATATGGAGAGGAAATAAACTAATAACAAACAATAATTCACACAATCTGCTCTGTACAGACAAGCAATGCAATCAATTAATATAGGTTTACGTGTCAGGAATCATGACAGTTTGCTAGTATGAAAAGTTGATTGTCTATGCAGGTGGTCATCAATGGTTGACTTTTTGTTATCAGATAGTGTATGTGCTCCTTCTGTCATGAACTGAGTGTAATTAGTTTATGTGTATTGAGATCATGATGTAATATGTATTCTGAAACACTATCAGTTAGTGTGGAATGCTGATGTGATATTTTCACATTTCACAGTCAGTAGCAATGGATTGTAAATGGTAGACCCGTTACAGACAATGAATGAGTACTTCTGATCTGTGATGATGTTAGAAGGAGGGGTGGGAGACAGATACTCTATGACAATGATAGAGTGGCAAGAGGGAGTGCTTAGTCAACTGATATCAGAATTACATACGGCAGGGCGCTGGAAGGAACAAGACCACTGAGGGTGGACAATGTGCAGTGACCAGATGACATTCACCCTAGGGTACTCAAGGAGCTAGCAGGACCATGGCAGATGTGTTTAGTACATCATATGACACAGAGGATTCATGTCACGATCATACAGACTGGCCCATCTGGTGCCCATTAATAAAAATGTGTGTGTTGGGGATGACAGGGGGAAACTATCAACCAAAACAATTAAATTGGTACAAAGCATGCTACCTCCTGATTGAGCAATAGCAGATTTCAGCCAGGCTGTTGTCATAGTGCAACAGCACAGATAAAAGATAAATGTTTAAAAAGGTCCTAAAATTCACAAAAAAATGATCCTTTTCATAACTGCAATAACGCACTCAATGGGATGTGTTATGATGAAATAACGGCCATTCGCAGGTGGTGCAAGCACTCGACTATGCCTCGGGCCTTAACCAAATTCATAGGTGGCCTGTTATCCAAACATAACACACCCCCTGTCATGACTTATTGGTTAAGTATATGACATGAGAGGGTATGCAAACGGTTTTGAATGGTGTGTGTGTGTGCGTGGGGGGGCAGGCATTGACTGGAATGCATATTTTTGCTAACGTCATGCTACTGGAATTGGCAGGCAGACAGTCAATGGCACAAACTATGTGTGCACATGATAACATCCTATGAGCACACATACAGTTCACATGAGCCAATAGCACCATTACAGTCACCACACTGTCCAACCACGGTCAGTGCCACTGTGCATGCAGGAAATAGTTATCAACAGGGTGAAGCTGACACTGAAAACAGAGGACAGACATTTACTTTGTCTTTAATCAAATACAAAATATAATTGAAATTCAATGCATAAATACCTCTTGCCGCTCACGTTAGGTTACAGCACCAGATACTCTTGCTTTCTTGGCCACTGCGCCCATACTAGCGGGTATTTGTGCTCTCTTAAATTGTGTTGGCACAGCATCTGGATGAAGTCTTTGACACACACACACCCTGTTTGTAAACCAAACTAACGCATAAGCTTATACTCCGGTTCAAAGTCAGCCTCCAGGAAATGATCGCTGCACAGTCTGCTGCTGTCAGTGGCACTCTTCCAATCAGTTCTTGCTCTACGTACTGCATTCTCCCACTGGCTTCTCACTTTAGCATCACTTGGAAATTTATGCAAACTAACATTATTTCGATGGATGTTTGAGCACCCATATGCTACACACCTGTTCACCATGTTGAAAAAGGGGTGTATATGCATGTGGTCTTGCTACTGAGGTAATACACACATATATTATAACTTTTATATCTTTTCAAAAGTGACAATATGTATAAGGACCAGATGTGCTTCCAAAAGCAAAACACTTTCTAGTATGTGGACAACGAGCTGCATTAATTATATTCTATATCTATAATTGGTTCCTGTGCAGTACTGCAAATTTATGCAAGCTGATGTGATGTTACAAGCTAGAGGATTGTATTTAAACTTATTAATGGGCAGTTGTTTTACTATAGTGTATGAAACAACAAAACTATACTATAGTAAATGACAAAACTAGGTCTAGTATTTTTTCACAGTTTTTCAATACTGCAACAGATTGATGCCATGTGTTATGGTATTCGTGACAGGCCATAGTGCAACATGAAGGATGCAACACAAGGCAATAAACTACAGTATGAAATGTATTATGCAGTGCAAGATTACGATATAACAAAATAAAACAAAACTCATATAAAAGCCTTTATATTATTTGTCATACTACTCTTGTTACCTCAGAGCAAAACCATGTATGCACAATTAGAGTTGATGGTATGCTTCACTAAATAATGTCAATCAATGCAGAATTAAGCATGGAGTATCAGCGTGACCGACAGAGAAGTACTACAAATAAATGAATGGGATTGCAGGGCAGCAATTACATTTTGGTATCCTAAAATAAAGACATACTGACAAAACTTTGCCACTACACTTCTCACATACTCCCACCTTTGCAGTGATCTGACAGCTTGACTGTATCTGTCAGATCCAACTTCATATCATAAGCGTAGCCAGCCGTTGTGACTACTGCAACCTTACTCGCGCGGGAGCTGGCAAGACGAGCGGTTGGCAGTCAAATCAAAAAAACAAACAAAATCAGTTCACTTCAGGAAAACAAATGCTGCAATCTACATCAGCAATACATCGAGGATCCTACAATGTAAAGCAGGTACAATCTTGTCAGCAGCTCTTTAAGTTTCCCTTCTAGACCCTTAAGGTCATCTATTGTCCACTGTAAATCCTCACAGACTTCCTTTAATTCCATCTACCTAGTATTTATGGAGTTTGTCATCAAACCATACCCAGAACTTTCTGTACTATTTTTCAGTGCATCACAATTATACCAAAGTCTAGGGGATTTTTCTACGTTATTATCCCTACTTGACAGCTCTTCTCTGTTACTACCACAATCTTCATTATACTGATCTCCCTCTTTATACTCAAATTCTCTTCCTTCTGAAATATTATGTCCCTTATTCCATAATATATCCCCTTCTGTTGATACCTTAGATACAATTGACACATCCAGCTGACACTGGGCTCCTGTTACCGCTAACCTAGTAGTTAGATCTTCACTTGGGGTGGAAGAATTATTATTTATATTTCCTTTTTCCCATGATTCTGTGATTTTTAAGCTGTCTTCCTCAGGCTTAGGCTTTTTTGGAGATATTTCATGTAGAGGGGAAAGATTACTATTATTCGGTCTCTGGTTTCTTGCTTTAACCATCCTTAATATA
The DNA here is from genome assembly GCA_016271365.2 of Neoceratodus forsteri. NCBI lineage: Eukaryota > Metazoa > Chordata > Ceratodontiformes > Ceratodontidae > Neoceratodus > Neoceratodus forsteri. The sequence continues at coordinate 582,053,865 of JADMNL010000023.1, forward strand.
TTTGGGTTTATGCTTATCTTATTCACTCAGGTATAATAAAATACAACAAATAATAAGTAACAAAATATTCAGACAGATTAGTAGAAAGAACACTATCATAAATACTGCCGAGTTACCAAACACTTTAAAAAACACAATTGTGGAGGTGTGATACAGTACAAAATTGTATGAATTAAAAAAAAAAAAGTAAAAGTTCAATTGAATCCAGACACATCTAGGTCCAAAATTAAGTCCAGTATTCCTTCAGGATTCTTTCTATCAATCTTTTCTGAATTTTTCCTTTTCCTTTTTCACTGTTACATGGACTTCTAAATATCCATAAAAATCCTTCAATATTTATATTGCACTCTGCCTTGAAAGACACTTTATTCCAAATACTTTTCCTCCCTTCAGCTGTCTCCAATTTAATAATTAGATCACTCAGTCCTTCAACAATTCCCCTTAATTCTTCAAATATTCTTTCAGTGCTTCTGCCATGGAATTCCCTTATAATCGTTTACAGGTTAGAGCACTTTGTATCCCAATAGACACTTACAGGGGAAAAAAAGACAGCATCAACAAATACACAAACCCCAGACAATTGCAGTTGCACTATTAGTTGCTACAGCTATTCTAAAATCATATATATACCTTAAAAAGGAAGAAATACCTAGCTCTAATAATTTCAAGAACTCCTGACACTCCTGTAGTTCATATGGATTGTAAAACAAATGATAAAATTGCAATTGGAAACCTAATTAAATTAAACTGTGACTTAGTGTTTAACAAAAAAGGATTTGCAATAAGGTTAAGCAATATATAATTGTTTGGAACTTATTCCATCTTCTTTCTGCTAGATTCCCCTCAGAGCCAATGCACCACCTCAATAGGCACTTGCCTTATACTAAAGCAGCACAAACCGGCATTTGCCAACGATAACATTTAGAAGTTACTCAGGCACTATTTTCCTCCAGGATTCTTGCTCTAACTATGCTCCAACTATGTGCAGTTTTTTTGCAAGGAGGGGATAGTCAATGCAGCTAGAAGACACCCTTCATCCTTCTGCATACAAAATGAATTTGACTCAAGAAACGCCAGTGCATGCATTTTAAGGAGTCAGGTCATGTGTTTTGCTATCAGGAAGCGCGTGAAAAATAAAAACAGAAAAAAAAGTTTTACTAAAATAATTAAAATCACAAGCAAAAAAGAAATAAACTGTAGGTTGATTACTTAAACAATAAAAGCAGTAAAAGCAGTAAACAGTAAAACACGTCTAGGCATATACTGTACATATACTATGCTTAGAGTTGGGCTAAAACAAAAACACTCCCATTGTGTTTTTGACCCAAAGCAGATCAAATTCTTCTATTTTTCTTCTTCAGATTCTTGTCTTTTTCTTTATTCCTTCCTTCCTTTCTATTCAAACACGCTCCTCTCCTGGTATTTTCTGCACCCACTCTGTGTCAGCATGCAGACCACCGAATCTCCTCAAACACCAGATAGACAAGAAACACAAAGCTGGCCCTGATTCCTCCCACTTTCAGCCCTCAGGCCTGGCTCTCAGGACTGCTTCTCTGTTGGTCATGCCCCGTGGCGCTATCTATTCAACCTCTTCGAGGCGGGCTACCCCTCTACAGCACTCCGGCCTATGAAAGAGAGAAAAAGAGATGGCAAAGAAGGGCGCACAGGAATCGAGCTGCACAAGATGGCCTGGAAAGAACTTCAAAACCTAAACAGGTATGGATAACACTACAGGTGGCATACCTTTTCTAAGAAATCAATAGACCTTTTGCAGCTCCTACTCTAGCAGCTACTCCTCAGTCACTCAGCATGCAGTGGCTCATCTGTCCGTCTCAGCAGTCTCTGTTTATAATGTATACATAATGTCTCCAGTATTCTACCTTGTATAATTCAGCGATGCAAATTACAAGTGAGCAATTGACAAAAAAACACAAACTTTATTCAGTAAATCAATGTCATGTGAATTGAAAAGGTAAAGAGTAATTTAGTCTAGAGGGAAGTCAAGATCACCCATGATGTTACTCAACCATTCCTGTCTCCCCTTTGTATAAAGGGGACATGTAAGTAAAATGTATTTCAAATCATCTTCATGTTTCAAATTACATTTACAGAACAGGGGTGAAGTACCCATCCTTTTCTGATTGAAAAATGTATAGTTTGCATTATATAATTCCAATAAGAATCTTGTTAAATTACGTCTTTTATCTGGATTAACAATTTTCCTTAGATAAGGCTCCATCTGATGATTACTTTTAAGCAGTTTATACCACCTAAATGTTTCATGGACATAAGGTGCTTCTGATTATTTGAAATCTCTATATCCCTAACCCTACTTTTTATGTGTAGTACTACTTCTTCTTTAGGTCTTATATATATTTCAGTAAGCAGATGACTTAAGCCGAATGGTAGTAACTGTCTCTTAAATAATTGGATAAATGGAAATTGAAAACCCATTGATGAATATTGAATTTCTTCCTCGAGACAATATCTAGGAATACGATATTCTGACAATAAGAAAAGATGAAGTAGAAACATTAATTGTCTTTCTGTTATTAATGTTTGCAAAGAAAATTGGCCTAGCTCCAGTCTTATCAACCCTGAAGGAACTGGGATCATAAGTAAATAACAATATAATTTATTTAAAGTTATTTCTAGAGGTTTACTCTCTGTAAGCCCCCAAATTTCTGTTGTGTAAAGAATACTGATTTGTAGTTTAGCATTTATTACCTTTATAGCTCCTTCCACAGATCCCTTACCTGTCCTTATAGTAAAGTTCTTAAATGCATTAACAACAGTTTTTAACTTAGATTGTAGATATTGAATCTGTGCTTTCCAAATACAATTTTCCACAAAACTGACCTCTAGATAATCTTAAAAATTTGTAGTTGCTAATTTATTTTTATCAATGAATAATGTATGTAATTTCTTACTCTCATTACCAAATATGACCATTTTGTTTTATCTTTATTAATTTTAAGTCTGTTATTTATGCATAATTTTGAAAAATGATTTACCGTTCTCTGTAAACTTAAGAAGGATGTTAAAAGCAAGACTATATCATCAGTGTAAGCAAAACATTATATTTTGTTGTTCATTATCCCTGGGGAATGAAAATCTTGATTCTCCAGATTCAATACTGTGTTGTCTATATATAAACTGGAGAGGGTCGGGGCCAAAAGACACCCCTGTCATACCCACAATTAGTTTTAATTGATGGGTAATTCCTCCAAATTTATTATATTGCACTTTAATCCAGGTATTGGAATGCAACTGAATCAAAGTATCCAATAATACTGGATTTATTCTTAATTTTTCCAATTTTTTCCATAACAGGGTTCTAGTTAATACTGTCAAATGCTGCACTTAGATCTACAAAACAGAAATATAACCTTGCTTTCTTCACTTTGATATATTTCCAGATAATATGTGATAATATATAACACTGTTGAACAGTCGAATATCCTGGTCTAAAGCCATTATAATATTCACTCAGTATTTGTTTTTCTTTAAACCAGTCCTGTACTCTTTGAAGGATTATTTTAGAAAATAATTTTTGTGAAGTGTCGATCAAGCTTATGGGACAGTACATTTTGGGATCCAAAGCTTTTCCTTTCTTAAATAATGGATAAATAATGCTTTCTGCCCAGCTAGGTGGAATCTGATCTCTTTGAACTATATAATTAGATAAGATCCTTAGGACCCACCAATTAGAAAAGGACTTATACACATCCACCAGGATTTGATCTGGTTATGGGACTGTAGTTGCATGGGCCTTAGATAATGCATCTCTGATCTCATTTTCCTCTCTCTCTCTCTCTCTCTCTATATATATATATATATATATATATATATATATATGTATATAGGAAAAGGGGCCATTAGATGTCTCAAATAATGTTCCAATAAATAATTATTTCTAAAATTCATATCTTATATTTTGGAATAATATACTGTAGCTCTCAGAAATGTTCTTGCCAAATATTAGGAGCAGTATATGCTTCTATAGTGGTTTACATACTGTTGGCTTGCCCAAACCCCTTCTTGTACCCCACATGACAGCCATGATATCATAACTAAGGATAAGAGTATTATGTTTACTAACTTCTCCAAATGAGAGCTAAAATGACTACTAACCACTTCAGGGCACCGGCACCCACAACAGAATCATGGGATTAGGGCATATATGTGATTTATGTGTGATTATGACAATATGATTTATGTTCTATAACTAACTGCAAATGTTTCACCAAATACAGTATTAGCAACAATACTGTAACTGTAATAATTATGGTCTGCAGCACCACCTTGTGGATTGCTGCACAAACTACATTCTATTGTTGTGTCAAACTACTGATCTTAGTATCATATGTATATCACTGATACCGGGAGCCACCTACTGTATTAGTCAATAGCAAAGTATTTGTAACACCAAAGTATGCACTAGGCAAGAGTTATTATAGCAATTATCATAGTATATAAGAAAAGAATATTATTTTGCTCTCTGAGTTCTGTTCTTCTGATCAGGCAGATCTAGAGAGACCATGGCCTTGGGTAAGCTGTATATACTGTTTTGGGGGCTAGTAACAAATCCTGTTACTAATTACCTGATGCCACTTGTCTCTGGTTCCTTATTTGCCTCTGGTCACAAGAATCTGAGGGGGGGGTCAGGCCCTATACAGTACCATCCTGACAGTTTGGTGACTGCAGGCAGGTCCAGTAGACTTCGAGGAGACTGAGAAATAGACAGGTTGGTACTCAGCAGACGGGTTTGGGATAAGCAGGGACTTGAACCTCTGCACACCCATTCTACCAGAAATCTGAACAATCTCCCATGTCTATCTGCAGTATGGACAGACAAGGATACAGTCTCCCCTGTCCCTTAGCAGAATTGCACTGAGGGGACTTTGGATTCCCCATAAACAGTCCTGCCTATTCGTTGAGTACAAATGGATGCTTTGTGCTCAGTATAGTGCAGAAACAATTGGGCAGACCTCTAAAAACAAATTCATGGCCACTATCTGTACAGAATCAAAACTGAATGTCTGAAATTTCCTGGCTTCACAAAGAGTTCTGTGTGATTCCGTGCAGGACGTGAAATCACAGGACTATCCAATACAGCATGTGTGCACAATGTATCTGGAGTCCAAAACAATGTCCAAAACAATAGCAGAAAAACCTAATCTTAAAGAGTTAATGGTTGCAGCTCTCTCTGAAGTGGTAAAAGCTGTGTTAGACTCCAAACCACAGGAATTTTTGGCACAGAAAAAGGACTTATTTGATCCGGGAGGAATCCCTGCAGCTACCCTAAAACAAAGGTTCCAGTTATAGCATTCACAAAATATGGTAAGTATTAAAACATGCCACAATATTCTCTGATGAAAGAAACAACTTATTTGCCTAGTATCTGGATATTTTAGAATGAAAGCACATGTTGTGATTTCTTGTAAATGTTCTAAATTATCATGTAGATTACGGATGCATGGGTATCTGACCCAACTTATTGAACTTATCAGGTTTTGCCATTTTTGGCAATATCTGGTCCGTTCAGATATTACCCCTATAAAATGGGTCAGGTATTGGCTATTTATTTAGGTAGGTGTTAGCCAGGTACATGCACACTAATGCTCAGCTCACTCAGATTCCCAGCCACTAGCCTTCAGCAAGCCATCAGCAGACGGACTGACATGACACAGAAAAGCCTTGTCTGGAAGTAGTTTTTGGTCTCCACTGAAATGGACTCAAAGGCAAGATGTTCACTATGCCAGATGCCTACCCTTATCAGTAGGGGCTCTTCTGTCAAATCACATGGTACATCCAGTTTGATAAATCATATTCGAAACAAGCATAAAGAAATATTTTTAGAGATGCAATCAGAAAAAGAAAAAGAAAAGTAAGAAATGGCAAGCCAGTCCTCATATGAGCCTTTGACTAAAAAATTAAAAAAATAGAAACAAACTATTGAAGCCTGTATTTCTAGATCAGCCCCATTCACAAATGAGAATCCCCATGGAGTCCTAGTTACTCAGTCAATAGCTGAAATGATTGCAATTGATGAGCAGCCTTACAGCAGAGTGGATAATCCTGGGTTTAAATGCTTAATTAATGTTTTAGAGCCTCAGAATGTGATTCCGTTATGATGGTACTTCTCAGACCAAATTCTGCCCGAAATGTATACAAGAATATGGGATAAAATAAAATTAAGCTTATCCGAAGTTAGTGCATTAAGTTTCACCACTGACACCTGGACTAATGAGTATTCCACTCTTTCATATTTGGCCTTAACAGCGCATTGGGTGGATGAGCAATTTGAGAGAAGAGGCGCTTTACTAGAATTAAAACACCTTAGAGAGCACCACACAGGTGAAAATATTTCTAAGGAATTTCTTTCTGTGCTGGACATTTGGGGAATCAGAAGCAATCAGCGGCACCTCGTTATACAAGACAGTAGGGCTAATATAAGTAAAGCGATTAAGTTAAGAACTGTACCCAGGGAGGGTTGTTTGGCTCACACCCTGCAATTGATAGTCAACGAGGCTATTATGAAACAAAAGTTTGTGGAAGACCTATTAGCCACAGGTCGTTCAACTTTGGGCCATTTCAAACATTCCTCCACAGCAACGGAGAAATTAGCTGCACTGCAAACACACTTCAAGTCCCGGTACATAGATTGACACAGGATGTAAGCACTCACTAGAACAGTTCTTACTATATCTACAGAACTGCACTCCACTACTCCTCTTAGTGCTTTCCACCTGCACTCCTCTACCAATGTAGTTTGCTTCTTTTTTTCTCCTTTTTAGCAAAACATCACTCATTGGGTATTGATTAGTAGTTTTATTTTCATTAGCATGTGCTTAAAACTAACATGTGTTTAAAAAAAACTTATTTTGTTTAAACGTTAAAAGTCCAAAGATAATTATATTACAGTCATTACTGAAAACAACTTGTATTTATATGTCACTTCAAATATCTTAATTTGTGCTTGATTGCAAAAGTGTTTTTAACACATGTACTTTACCATACTTCATTTATGGCAAGCTGTTTCCTCTTCGTGGCTCTGTTGCCTATTCCAAAATCTCTCCATATTCATTTTGTTTCTTTTATTTCATTGTGATTGCACCTTTTATTTGTATCCATTGCCTGAAATTTAGAGAGCCTACTGTTGTCCACAAATGCTTAGCATTCTGCTTACTTCTTGTGTTTGGCTTCCTGTGCCATTACTCCTTCTTTCTGCTTTGGACCAGCCAGCCTCCTTGGTGCTTCCTCAATCAGGTGATAGCAATCACATTCTAATGTGCTGACGTTTCAGAGAGTAAATCTCCATCATCAGAGCTATGTTAGTAAAGGTGTACAGCCTTTTTATACCCATTCTTTGTGCTGCAACCAGTCTATCATGTTTTTATATAAAAAACAAGAACAAGAAAGTGCTGTAATAATCTTATCACTTTTAAACAACAGCCTTCATCACCAAACCTCTAGTTTGTTTTGAAAAATGCTTTTCTTCTGATAGTGCTCTTTTCTTACAGAAGGTCAATTCAAATTGCTAAAAGTCAACCTCCAATTTTTTTTTTCTTGCTGTAGCTTATAAATTTTTTTTCTTTTTAAATATATTCTCTAATACATGTAGTTTTTCTACAGGTTTTTCTATAAAATGCTTTTCTTCTAATAGTGCTATTTTATTACAGGAGGTCAGTTCAAATTGCTAAAGGTCAACCTCCCATTTTTAATTATTCTATCTTGTACTTGTTTTTTCTTTCTTAGTATTCTTTTCAAATGAAGATTCTTCATACCAGTTTTTCTAT